>JAIGNX010000013.1:0-600000 GCA_020011015.1 Cutaneotrichosporon dermatis
ACCCCCTAACCCCCTAACCCCCTAACCCCCTAACCCCCTAACCCCCTAACCCCTAACCCCCTAACCCCCTAACCCCCTAACCCCCTAACCCCTAACCCCCTAACCCCCTAACCCCCTAACCCCTAACCCCTAACCCCTAACCCCCTAACCCTCGGTGTCGTCGGCCTTCCGTCTCCGCATCCGCTCGCGGTATCGCCTTGCCGGTGTCCTCGCCGTCCTCGTCGTCCTCGCTGTCTTCGCCGTCCTCGTCGTCCTCGAGCTGACTCGCGTCGGTTGGTACCTTGGGTGCAGCCGCCTTGGCGGCTGGCTGTCTGGCGAGCCGGGCGTCGTGATAGACGTTGTGTCGTCCGGACGTCCGGCTGCCACCGCCGCCCTCTGCACCTGGGGTGCTTGCCATGTCGGCGTCGAGCACTTCAGCTTTAGCACAGAACACACGATGGAGACTCACCACCACCCATCACGTCTTCACCTTCCTCCATCCCCACGTCTTCCTCCATCCCCCTCGCCCGCCTCGACCTTGCTGCTGGATCAGGGTGGCCACGCACACGGCAGCCTGGCAGAGACGCGTTGACTGGCACTCGCCGAGCCCTGGCCACCCCCGCGTCTTCTCCTCCCTCCTTCTCTTCTCCTCCTTCTCTGCACATTAGTCCGTGAGAACAGCCGTTCCACTCACTCTTCTCCTTCCCATACTCTCTCACGTCGACAAGGTGCGCCTCGCGGTGATGGCCTCTGCCTGTAAGCGACTGCCTGTGCTGCATCCACTCACCACCGTAGCCCTCGGAGACGAGGTAGCGCCGTCGACGTCGCCGTCCACCGTCGAGACCTCGCCGCGCTCGCCCATCCATTGCGACCAGCTGCAGGTAAGTCATTGCTCTGCCACGTGACTCACCATACACTGGCGGCGGTGCGCACTGCGGAGGGGATATGTGGAAGGGGCGTGGTGGATGCCGTGGAGATGACACCAGATGCTGCCTACTCAACTGGTACTAGAGCGCGCGCACCATATCTCATAGTGGGTCCCTTTGGCGTGGCTGGAGACTTGGAGGAAGGTCGCGGTGTGGATGCAGGCCCCGAGTCCGTCGCGCGCGCAAGACTGGGTATCGTGCTCTCGATGGCTGTCGGGCCAGTGGCGGCAAGGCAACTCATTGTGCAGGCTGTAATCGTTTGCGATGTCGAGGTGGCAGCTCGCGCGGGTGGCAAAGATGAATGGGATCATGCAAGTGGAGGTGGAGGTGGAGGTGGAGGCGGAGGATCGGCGCCACGTGGCTGGGTGGCAAACTCTCAGGCACCACCCGACGCCGTACGAGCGGCCAAGCTTGCAGCCCAGTGGCGAGCGCATCGAGGTGAGCTGTCCCTATCGATGATGGTGTATCAGCCGGCGACGAGGACGAGAGACGGGACCCATGCGCGCGCCTGACATTGCACTTGAGGACCACTCAAGGTTGGAGCTCGGGAAGCTGCCACCGTGGAACTGCTGCTCGCCGTCGACTATGCGCGCAAGCTTCTACCCATATGGTACACTACGGCGCCCGCATCTACATGTACAACCTCACTGCGACCAAGCGCAGAGCGAATGCCTGCTCTCTACTGACACCACAGCCGAGCCCAATTGAATGCGCTGTATCGACCTGAACGCCACACCCAGTCGCCTCGCCAAAGTTGACTCAACCCTCACCCAATCCATTCCGGCGACTAGTAACGCTTGGTGATCTGGCGCCGCCTCGTATACAGTTGGATGCTCACGGTGCGGCCCCGACCGTCGATTGCCAAAGGCGAGGCTCCGCCTGTCAGTGACGCTCCCATGTGGCGCTCACCGGTCTGGTCCCTTGCCGCCGCGGTCCTCGATGGCCACCGCGTCGCCGGCCTCGACCTGGCCCATCTCCTCGTCGCCTTCTCGCTCTCGGTGCTTGGAGGGCCCTTGGGCTCGTGCTCGACGGGCGCCTCACCAGACCGCTCGCATCGGCCGTCCTCGCTGCCGACCATACTCTCGTCGTCGTCGTCTTCGCTGTCGGTGTCTGTGTCGGAGGGCACAGGGCGCAGCCCCGTGTTGGTCACCTGCTCATCTAGAACATGAGCTCCTGTGGACGATACAGGTACAGCCTGGCTCAATAGTGTTCAAGGAAGACAGCGGTCGAGCGCTCTTCGGTGTAAGCTGCGGCTTTAGCCTCGCCGCGGCAACGGGGGATGAACAGATGCTCACAGACGATGCACTCACTGTGCTGTCGATCTCCGAGCTGACGAGGAGGTTAAGCGTGGGGTAGAGCGCGGGCATGGTAGGAGAGTGAATGGATAGAACGACGAAGGGAAGGTTGCAGAGGGCTCTTGAGTCTGCCAGAGGAAGCTTGCACATCTCACCATCTACCATCCATCATGCTCCTCCCTTAGCTCTCCATGTCTCTTCGCCATGAGGCCTTCTTGGCCAGTGAGACTGCGTCTTGGAAATCCTGCTGCGGACAGTCGCCGGCACATTCTTACCAGGCGCCGCCATCCTCAAGACGCGTCGGCGATTACCGCGCGCTCTCAAGCAGCTGGGCCATGGTGAGCCGGCACTGAGAGCGTCAGATAACGTCAGGCGGGTGGGGAGACGACCGCCGAGGCTCTGGCCGACACCAAGCCCGTGGGCAAGCCCATGGCCGAGCCCACGCCCGACCCACGCCCATGCCGCGCCCACGCCCACGCCCAAGGCCGAGCCCGAGCCCGAGCCCAAGCCCAAGCCCAAGCCCAAGGGGGAGAATGATCAACGTCTGGTGCTGATGGTCAAGCGTAGGTGCTCGTCCCAGTCAGCAGTGGCGGCGACGACGAGGAGGAGGAGGAGGAGGAGGAGGAGACGAGGAGACGAGCTCTGGCCACCCTGTAAGCCCCACCACTGGCAGAGCTCAGCACCAGCGCCCATCATCCATCTTCTCCACGACGTACCGCAGGACCACACGGCCAGCGCCCACCTCCCTCCACAGGTGCCCACCTCACCCGCGCGGTCTGCGCCAGTGAGTCTCGAGCTCAACGCACCTGCTGATGGACAGATCAGAAGTAGAGAGGGATGCTACTTGCACTGCAGCCTCCACCTGGTTGTCAGTCGTCGTGCTGTGCATCGACAGCCGTGGGAGAAGCATCAGTGCCCTCTAGGCAACTTTTCTTCCTCTCTGCGTGCCAGCTCCTTCCTCATTCACACTCACCATGCCTCACTGCAAGGTCATGCCGCTGCCATCGCCACGTTCAAGACCACGAGCTCGTCAAGAAGGCCAAGAAGGCTTTCCTGAGCTTACCCGAGCACCAGCGCAGCGTTCTCCAGTTTACGTGGTTCAACCGCCGTCCAGCTCGCTGTCCCGGAGCCAGCCCCACGTGCACGTGGGAGCCATGAAGACGGTGTGAGAAGATGGGGCGCCGGCAGCCCACAATGGGGTGTTCTTTGCATCCTCGGCGTCGACAGAGGAACGCCATGCCGTGAGCTCGCGTCCAGGAGTCTGGGCGTGGGCAAGCGGCGCAAGGAGGCGCTGCGCGTGGTCGAGTCGGCCTCACGGCGTCTCAAACCAGCCCAAGGGCGTGCCCTTGCCAGTTTACAGCTCACACCGTAGCATCCACGCCCTCCCCATCCAAAGGTAGGCATCCGTTGTCTATACCACTGACGTGACAGACGCGCAAGCCCGCTCAAACCCGCTCATCCCACGGTGCCCACCTTCCCCTCGTACGATTTGATGCCTGTCGACTCTGCTGACATGCGTAGCCGCTCCCCCCCTGGCTGGGCGTGCTGCCCCTGGTGAGCAACATGAGCATAGCCACGCAGACTGGCAGCGGCAGCGCACGGCTGCGAGACCATCGCCGCACGGCGTGCCGTGAGTGCGAATTGGGCTGAGCCCGTGCTGAAACGACCAGGCAAGGACGCGATGGCGGCACGAGCCTCCTATCCCCCTTCCTCCAGTGTAAGCGTTCCATGAGCTTGTGCTGACTCGATAGCGCCAAACGATGGCCGACGCATCAAGCGCAGTCGCAGTTCTCGCACCACCGTTGCCCAACTCGAGCCGGCGCCCCCAAGCTGCTGCTGCTGCTCACCACACCCAGTAGCCCGAGTCCTTCACTCACATCTTCTCACTGACTGGATAGGTGTCGAACCCGATCCCGACCCCGACGACCCCATGGACGGTGGCGGCGGAGGCGGTGATGGTGAGTGGTTGATGGTCTCTCCAAATGCTGACAGAGCAGCGCGGCCCAGAACAGGGTAAGGGCCCCCCAACGTCGTCATGCGTCTCATTGCCCTACTGCCATTGTGAGCCAGCCGTCGAGATCAAGCCCTATCTGAGCACCTTGGTGAGTCTCAAGAGAGCTCCAAGATGTGGGCTAGGCTCGGCCACCGTCGTCTCCGCGGCCCACACCGTCCAAGGCGCTTCCGAATGCGTCGATGCGCCCCGCCGCGAGCGGCAGGCCGCGCAGACGTTGCCTCCCGTCCTCTGCGCGACGCCGCACGACCACCCTGTCCGCCTGTCGCAGCATTGCCGGGCGTCATGAGAGCCTGCATCGACGACGTCATCGACCCTGCCGAGCCTCGACAGGGTCGGGACAGCCATTCGCAGACCGCACTGGCGGCCATCGTCGACAACGGCGACCCGGAGGGCGACATCGGCCGCCACATGCCCGACTGCGAGCCACGCTGGGCACCGGCGCCAAAGCGCCATCGAACCCCGAGTCGACCGCCTCCGCCGATAGCTCCAGATCCAGCTCATAGCCGCAAAGACGCAGTTGCATACGAAGGACGAGGAGGTCGCGGGCCTCAACGCCGATAACGCTCGCCTGAAGAGCGAGGCGAGCTCGCAGAGGGCCATCGCCGCCCTCTCCTCCGCCTTACACACCTCCCAACGTGTGCTGGACGTCCATACGCTGCATTAACGGCCAGCGGGCTCGCGAATGCATCGATCGCTCTTGACCTCCCCCTCAGGTCGGACTTCGGGAAGGGCGGGGGCGTGTTGGGGACGGTCGCAGGCAGCAGGAGCAGCGCAGCAGCAAATCAGCCGCAGGCCCATGTACGATCGTTGCAGGTGCCGCTTAGCCAGGCCCAGATCCGCGCAAAATCTGCAGAGGGCGGGGTCCACCAGGGCGACAGGGCGCGATTACCAACGAGTCGACAGGGGCGGCAAAGCTGGAGAAGCTGAGGGCAACGGCAACTACCGCGCGGCCATGGCCCATCCGGAGCGCATAGCAGTCGGTCGAGACGGCGTGTCAACTTCGCCAGTGCGTCACACGCCTCGCTGTGCCGGTTCGGAGCCGCAAGGCTAATCCTCGATGTGCCATCGAGTCTGCGCGCCAGTCGACCACGCCCGAGCCGATGCCGTGTAACCCTCGCGTGTGCGGAGCCTCAGAGAACGGCATGAAGCGGTGGCTCGGCCCCGGCAAGCGCGGGGTTGGACAAGGTTCGCGTCAACACACCGCAGGATCACCGCCGGCGTCTTAGATGCATGTTGGGCTGGACAGCGCTCAAGGAGTATGCAACTGGAGCAATGGCGACCGTCGCTCTCGCGCGGAAATCATTGATGACCAGAACATCCTGGACGCATCCTACTCTCGATTTTCAACTAATCGCTCATTTCATTCCAGCTCCATGTCTCTGATGAGTACGCGCGTTTGAGATGTCTCTAATAAGAGTACGTGGGCTTGACCCCCGCCGTCACCTCCACGGTGTCAACCCACGCGCCCAAGAAAGGCAGACTCTCGTGCTTCCAGATTGCAGCCACAAGGTCATGCGGGCGGACGGCTGCCGCCGCACCGACCCAGCCGTAAAGTGCAGCATCGGCATGCGTAGGGTAATCCGTCCCCGCAAGGAAGCGGCCTTTGCTAGTCCCAGCGTTAGCCGCGAGCTGCTTTTCGATGAGACCGAGCTTGGTACGGACAGCCGCCGTCTGGCTATCTACCCACGCAGGGTCAGCATTGAGGGCGATGAGGTGGTCGATTGTCTTTTGGTCGTTGCCAAACTTTTCCTTCAAGAACCAGGCGGAGGATTCGGTGTTCATGTTACTGTACAGCTGCATCATGTTAGTGGACCCAAGGTAGGATGATTAAGCTGACGAGGTACGTACCCAGGGCGCAATTAGCGGAGCGATATCGTTGAACAGCTCAGTGTCGACCCAGAGGTTAATGAAGCGCGCAAACTCCTTGCCTGCTTCGTTGCCTGCAAAGAGAGAACGTTCAGGCGTACCGTATTGGGCCTCAAGCTAGCGGTTAGAAACGGCCGACAGCGTTGGACGTTGTGCGCACTCAAGGCACATGCTGCGGCATCAACGCTTGTACCCACCCACTCAGCAATCGCAAACGAGTCGGTGACCCATTCGTTGCCGACCTTGATGGTCGGGACAGACACCTTGGGATTGCCAGTCTCCTTCTCAAACTCGCCCCGGATCTGCGCAAACGTCCGCCCCACAAGGTTGTAGGGGATGCCAAGCACACTGGCAGTCAGTTCGTTCCGAGCCTAGTATCATATACCGCACACCCCCTTCTGTGCGTACCCTAGATCCACCTCAGTCTTCCACGTGTGCGGTCCAACATTGATGTTATGGCCTTCGTTCAGGCAGAGACCGTACAGGAGGAGAAGATCCTTGGTAGTGGTCATTCGCGATTGTGGAAATGGAGGGGCAGGAGGAAGTTGGGGGGGGAGACACCAGCACCAAGGTGCAGGGGTGCACATATATATGTCAACCGCCATCTGGTCCGCGTACCCACGGAGCTTACCAAACGAATCTGCTCTTGGGCCGCCGGCCGAACAGAACTCCGCCGAAATCCAGGACAACAGTGGCTCTGCCCTGATGCGTTCACAACTATAATAGTCAATCAACTCGCATTCACCTTGTGCTTCAGTTGAAGTTAAATCGATTTTTGGACACGTTCTCTTCTTAAGGCAGAGAGGTCATTTAGACCATTAGGACGGCAAAGACAGGCTGTCTTTATGAACATTCAACGTGGTCGCGTACTGCACCAAGCCCCGCAACAACGCCCGCTTGATCCCCGACGGCACCATCAAGTCGGCTCAGTTCCTCCGCACCCCGACCTACGTACAGGTGAAAGCAGCCTCGGCCTACTGCATGACGACGCGACTCCATACCACTCTCAGCCGCCGCCACTCGAGGTGTTCGCTCACGGCGGCCTCGATACCGGTACGGTCAATGCTCTCCTGTCCCTGACCGAGCGGATTACGCGCGGCTTGTCGACCGCCGATATCCTCGCCCATCTCTCCAGCCCAAGCGATATGCGGCCCCTCTCGTACTTCTCGACCTAGTCGAGAGCGCGGAGCCCAGAGCAACGAGAAGGCGCAGCGGATGCCGAGGACGCCGAGCCGAGGGCGAGCCAGAGCGGCGCGCTCCTATGCAGCCATGGGGAGCTTGATGTGAGAGGGCGCAGTCTCATTCACGAAAGTGCCTCCTCGCGGTCCAAGATGATTGAGAGGCGCTCGGGGTCCTGTTCTTGCGATCCGATCCGTGCCCAGCCACGCGCGTCGTCTGTCCATGACGGTGGTTCTCGGTGCATCTCGCGAGCGCTGAGAAGTAGTGAGGTGGTGGCGAGTTTCCGCGTCGGGCGGAGGCAATGCAGTGCCGGTTCGCCCCAGCCGGACGAGTTGCCCATGCTCTGCCTCACATGTGCGAGAACTCTGCGGCGTGACGAGGGAGAGGGGCGGCAAGGCGACAGGAAACGCGAAGAGGAGCCGGTCGAGGCGCGACTGGATGTTGTGGCCGAGAGACGAGGGGGCGCAGTGTGGAGGACTCGACGGTTGAGACATTGTTGCAGCACCAACGACGCTGCGGGCGCTCTTGAGGATTGACGCTCACTTTGCCGCTCTTGATACTCGTTGTGGACGCCCCGCTTGTCATTGGGGGCGGTGGAAGCGCATCCACCCGTCCACGTTTCGCCTCGGGGTCGCGGAGTCGTCTGTCGTGTCCCATCGGGGTCGAGCAGGCTTGGCGCCAAAGGACGGCTAGCGTCATGGGCACTGATGTCTGCATGGATCCTGGATCGTGAGTAGGCTACGTTTGCGCGTTAGTGGGCGTCGCATGCTAACGACAAGTCGTGCGCGGAAGGACGCGACGGGAGCATGGATCGTAGAGTCGCGTGATGTACACATGCCAAGTTGCACACCAGGGTCTGCGCCGACGCCATCCTCGTATGGGCCGAGTTCCACCAGTCAGTTCGCTGCCCGCTCAGTCGGCACAACGCGGGTATGTCAGGGAGTTGCAATCAGGCGAGAGAGCGTTCGGCAAAGTAGAGGGTGTAACGTTCCATCCCCCGCGACAACTCCACCTCCAAAAACTCCGGGGCCTCCTCTAACGTCAGGGGGGACACGAGCTCGGTCGACGAGCAGCTCCGACGGTGCCGGGTTTGGCGCGAACCTCGTCAGTGGCGTCGTAATGAAACACAGCGCGTATCTGCCGGTGTCGTAGCGAGAATCTGCCGACCGTGTCACATGGGCGTGTGGCGTAAATAAACACTGAATGTCAGACCCCACACGACATCCATGCCCCTTCCCAGGCCTCCACGGCTGCAGCGTGCCCCGGCGGAGTCCCTCATGGCCTCGCTCACATGGCTTTCGTCCTGTCGCAGCTCAGTCAGCAGCGTACCACGGATGATCCTTGCGGGAATGCGCCGAGAAAGCCAGAAACACTGCTGTATATATGCAAAGGTGGCGCCTGCAATTCCAAGTCCCCCACCCCCACCTAGCTCAACATGCCCGGAATGATCGGAGGGTCGGCCCACACTGGCCTCGACTTTGAACTACAGCAAAAACGAGCGACACTCGCTGCCAAGCCCGGAGCCGCTGGACTCGTCAAGAATGCGCGAACGACCGCCATTGCCGTGTTCGCCTCGATGGGAGGTTTGATCTACGGTTACAACCAAGGAATGTTTGGACAAATCTTGTCGATGCACTCGTTTGGTATCGCCTCGGGCACGGACGGTATCAGTAATCCGACCTTGGCCGGTCTTCTCACCTCGATCCTGGAACTCGGTGCCTGGGTCGGTGTGCTTGCCAATGGTTACTCTGCCGATAAGCTCGGTCGAAAGCTCTCGGTCGTCGTTGCTTGCGCCTTCTTCATCGTCGGTGTCATTGTCCAGGCGGTCGTCCGCGGAGGCAACTATGACTACATTCTCGCTGGCCGATTCATCACAGGTCTCGGTGTTGGTTCCCTCTCGATGATCGTCCCGTTGTACAACGCCGAAGTCGCACCTGCCGAGATCCGTGGTGCTTTGGTCGCCTTGCAACAACTTGCCATTACGTTTGGTATCATGATTAGTTACTGGATCACCTATGGTGAGTGACGAGGCTCCGACACATATTGACGACAGGCACCAACTACATCGGTGGCACAGGAGAGGGCCAGAGCAAAGCCGCCTGGCTCGTCCCCATCACCATCCAGATCGTCCCCGCCATTATCCTCGCCGTCGGCATGATGTTCCTGCCCCAATCGCCTCGATGGCTCATGGACCAAGGCCGGGAGGCCGAATGTCTCGAGGTCATCGCCGATCTCCGACGTCAATCCCCCGACTCTCAGCTCGTCCAACTGGAATACCTCGAGATCAAGGCGCAAAAGCTGTTCGAGAAGCGAGTCTCCGAGCACGACTTCCCCCACCTTCAAGATGGCAGTGGCAAGAGCAACTTTTTGCTTGGAGTCGCCGGCTACAAGAGTCTCATCACCAACCGATCCAACTTTAAGCGAACCTGCGTCGCGGTCCTCATCATGGTCTTCCAGCAATGGACTGGTGTCAAGTGCGTCCCTCCACAAAGCCCCGTGCTAACCCCAGCTTCATCCTCTACTACGCGCCGTTCATCTTTGCGGGTCTCAACTTGCAAGGCAACACCACCTCCCTTCTCGCCTCTGGCGTCGTCGGCATCGTCATGTTCCTCGCGACCATCCCCGCCGTGCTCTACCTCGACAAGTGGGGACGGAAGCCAGTCTTGATCATCGGAGCCGTCTGGATGGGTATTTGCCACTTTGTCGTCGCCGGTATCATTGGTCAATTCAACGCCAAGTGGCAGATGGACATTGTCCCCTCGGATGCAAAGTCTGCCGGATGGGCCGCCGTCGTCTTCATCTGGCTCTTTGCCATTGGTTTCGGTTTCTCCTGGGGTCCTACGTGAGTCGAGCCATATCACAACATGCTGACTTGCAGCGCTTGGGTCCTCGTCGCCGAGGTCTACCCTCTCGGTCTCCGAGCCAAGGGTGTCTCGCTCGGAGCTAGTTCCAACTGGCTCAACAACTTTGCCGTCGCCATGTCCACCCCCGACTTTGTCGCCAAGGCTCCTTACGGCGCCTACATTTTCCTCGGACTCATGTGTGTCATCGCAGCGGCATATGTTCTATTCCTGGTTCCCGAGACAAAGAACCGCACTCTGGACGAGCTCGACCGGATCTTTGGTGACAAGAGTGGTCGATCGACTTGGGAGGCCGAGCAGATGCTCCAAGCGCAGCGAGATGTTGGATTGTTGAGCTTGCTCGACATTGAGACGACGACTCCTCCCTCCAAGGAGAAGGCTGTTCACGCCGAGCAAGGCCATGTCGAGTCGGCGTAGTGCGTAGTATCGAGACGTGTATAGTGAAACTCTGCCATGGAACAACCTCCCGTAAAGTACTACCAGATATCATCGGTATTACGATGGGTTGTCACCGGGTAATCACTTGTAGTGCTTGAAATCATGCTTGTGTCCCCTCTTTTTCACTGGTTTAGATGAATCCGCTCTTGGGAAGTGAGTTTGGGTGGGCTATTGAGTGTGCTGCGACTTTCCTCACCCAAATCACCATCGAGCTAGTGAGGATTCCACCACTAGTCACTCCGTTGTCAGACAGAAGAGCGACAACCAACTATGCATGCGGTTATATACATGCACTGTTGGCTCGACCTCCCCGTATGGAGGCGCTTGCCTATGTCCACCCTTATAAGGAAAGGGCACCGGCTTCGGGGCACATCCGGCTGAACCCCAGTTTGGGCTCTTCCGTCTTTCCGCTGAGCTCTGTTTTCCGCAACGCTCCGCTCGACGATTTATCATCAACACTCGCTGGCACTCTTGATCACGTCGGCCCTCGAAATGATCCTTCACTGACGGCGTACGCTGACAAACAGGTAGCAGCAGCCTGTGAGTCAGCTTTCGACTGGTCGGCATCCGACGGAAGACGATTCCGAGGGGTTATAACTGTACAGCTCCCTGCCATCATCGTGCAGCAACAGCCCCCTCAGAATCGCCATGGTCTCGTCTACTTTCAACAGCGTCGTGAACGTCACGCATATTGGGACGGCGACGGCCATCATCGACATCGACGGTGTCGTGTTCCTCACCGATCCCGCTTTCGATCCGGCTGGCTCGGAATATCCCGTCACGGAGACCCTGACGCTCAAGAACGAGGTCGGTCCCGCCTTGACCGTTGCACAACTTCCCCACATCGATGCCGTTCTTCTCAGCCATGAAGATCACCCCGACAACCTGGATACCAATGGGCGAGCGCTCCTCGAGGGCCGTCGCGTCTTCACGACACGGGATGGCGCCAAAAACCTCGGTCCCCGGCCCGGCGTCCGCGGTCTCGGCGACTGGGAATCGCGTGACGTCAAAATCGGACACAAAGACTTCAAGATTACAGCCACGCCCTGCCAGCACGTCCCTGGGGGCGAATGCATCGGATTCATCCTCGAGTCCGAGTCTTTCGGCATCGACCCGAAGACTGGCCTGCCCAACGCAGTCTGGTTTGCAGGGGACACTGTCGTGCACGACGAGCTGAGCAAGATCAAAGAGAGATGGCACGTTGTCCTAGCTATCCTCAATCTGGGCAACGCACACAGCCCATTTGGTCAGATCACAATGAGTGGGCATGACGGGGCCGTACTGTGCGAGGAGCTCGGCGTCGATATCATGACGCCTATTCATTTCGACGGATGGGGTCATTTCACCGAGCATGGCCGGCAGCTTCGAGAGGCCATGGCCCGCGAAAGTTTCAACAGCAAAGTCAAATGGTTAGAGCTGGGCAAGCCCATCCGGGTGATCTAGGCCCTTGTCACGAGGGAGTAAAAGGTGCGCGCGTTTGGGTACCAAACGCTGACGTTAGACAAGCCGTGTCGCGAGTCTGGTAAGGCAAGACGCGGGAAGTTGAAGATAGATTGTGAACAACTCGCTGCACTCGACGCAGTTTCAGAGACTGAAGACTTCTGTGTGGGCACTCGTTCAGTAGTCAGGTAGTCTCGCGTTTGCATACTCTTCATACGCTGCCTATAACACTTGCACAGACGGCCACTCAGAGGTCGGTTAATTATCGGTGTTCTCGTTGTCGGCCATTCCGACGGAGTGTTCCGCAGGGACGCGGACTCATTCCGCAGGAAGCGCTTTCTTTTAACAGCAGGTATCCGGAACGACTCTGCACACCCAACGCAAGATGCACACCGTTCGAGAAGTGAACGACAATGTCGTCGGCGCAGTGTGGGTGGGTGAGCGAGGCCTGGCACTGACCGGCAGTGCCATTTACGACCCAAACGGCCCCATGGCGATAGTTGCGGCCGTAGTTTGGCTTGCGCTGGCAATCGCCCTTTGGACCAGTAGGTTTTGAAGCCCCAACCCCGCTGACGCAGGATACTACCGCACGCGCCCAGCCCAAAAGTACATGCGCCCGACCCCCCTCGGTTGCTCGTTCATGTTCATCGGATTCCTCTGTCGTTTTTCACGGCGGAACGGCATTAACGCATGGTCCTGGCTGTTTGAGACATTGGTGAGAAGCGACGCTGGCATCTGCTGACAACAGTGCATTCTGTTGTCGCCTTGCTTATTCCTCGCTCAAAACTACGTCTTGCTCCCCCGCCTGGCGGAACATCTAGGCGCCATAGACGCCCTCCTCATGCCACGCCGAGCGATCGTAATCGTCTACATCGTGGGCGACGTTGTGACAGTACTGGCACAACTGGCAGGGACGGCGTTGACTATCACGTTTGGTGACCTCGTGTCCATTGGTGTCAAGGTGTGTGCCCATGGTAGCTTGCGCTGACCAGGAGACGGTCACAGCCGGACTTTGGGTGCAAGCTGGCTTCTTCTGCAGCTTCCTCGCCATCTTCATTGTGTTTGGGACGAGAGCGTGAGTAGTGCGGCCCTCCCGCCCTGTTAATTCCGCAGCCGCCTAGTCCGCTTCACGAGATTGTCCCTCGGCGCACCGGAAGCACTCTACATGGCGTCTGCGGCTTCATGCGCCTGCCTGCTTGTACGCTCGATCTACCGAGTAGCAGAATTTACCGCGGGGTGAGTCCTTCGCGATTTCAACGTGCCAATGACAGTGCGGGGAGCGGCTTAGGGCAAAGCGAAGTCGCCTTCTACCTGCTGGATTTCGCGCCCAACCTTCTGTGCGCGGCTGCCTTCGCCGCGGTGTGGCCGCCTGTTTGCTTCTCAACATACGTCAAGAGCGGTGATGTAGAGTTACATTCGGAGATCCCCACGCCGAATTGGAATCCCACTGTGCCAAAGTAATTGTAGTAGCTATGAAGAACCTCCCAAGCCCAGCGCCGATAGCTCGTCGTGGAAGGTCCCCGTCATGTCAAACTGACAGAACAAGTTAAAGTCATTCCACAGAGCTTCGCCAGAACGAAGGCTGTCCCCAGCTCCGCTCCAATCGGAGATGGGTTCCATGCCGTCGATGTGATCAACAATCGCGGGCCCAGCGATATGTGATGTGGACAGCACGTTGCGGAATCTCCCCATGTATAGAGAGACTGGTTCGTCGGCTTCTGGATGCAGCAGCTGGATCTGTCTCATCGTGGCGTAAGCGAGGCATGATAGCGTGTAGGAAAACCCAGGGGCCATGACGAGGTCGAGTTGCTGTTCGACTACCATAGTGATCGCGCCGCGACAAGCTTGGACCATGTGGCCTCCAAACTGCACCACGATGGTTGCAGGGTCAAAGTCCACCAGAGGCGAGGGCAATGAGCGTACGCAGTCGCCACTCAGCTTGAGATACATGCCGACCTCGACCAAGTGAGAGAAAAGCTGGAGAAAAGGCGCCGACGGGTCTAGAATCAGCATTGTTCCTCGAGATGTCCCCACCTGACGACTCGTTGTTCACTACTTGACGCCATGAATGCAGTGCGGCATGCGTTTCACCGAGCGTGCGCAGCACAGCATCGACCATATCTTGACGAATGAACTGGGCCACCTTCAGGGAGCGGACCGAATCGCACAGCGGGCCGATGGCCTCTAGCAGCTGCGATTCCAGCACAAGATGGAGTGCCATAGGGCCGACGTCCCGTGCGTGACGAACAGAAAGAAGGGAGCATAAAGCCGGGGCAGCGGAGAGACCCGGATGGAATGACCGCGATGAGCACATGAGGTCCCTGCCGTCAGCTCGGCACCTAATTAGACCTCACCAGGTGTAGCGATGGAGGGCAGCATAGAACTAGCAGTCAGCATACTGCAAGTTTAGCCTGCTTGCCATCTCCGCGTTCTCCACATGTTGAGCTACCCCCGACGCGGTCCAGTCTGGTTGGTTCTTGAGGTAGAATATGGAATCCAGGTAGCCCAATTCGTGAACAGCCGCAAAGGCCCTCAAGGCAGCACCAAATGGGTCGCCGCGACCGCTGGCTTCCGTCGTCAAGACCCCGCCAGGGGAATGAGCGAGAACAAGACACGCGCAGACAATCTCCGGCGTTAGGGGTGCCGTCGAGATCGCGGCCAAGCACGACTGGGCGTACTGTTGAACACGTCGTCGAAACTGGAGATCCTCCTTTGAGCCAAGTGCCGGAGAGGGCCGATGTGCGGCATAGTGAACCACAGCGGCGTTCATAAGTGGGTGTGCTTCGGTACCGGCGTCGGGAAGACGCAGAGGGACAAAGTTGAGCAGCTGTGCCGTGGTGCTTCTGTTAGCGTACATGGGACCAGTGGCTTACCAGAGAAATGCTTCCCGCAGGCCGGCACTCGTAACCAATCCGAGTTTAACCATGTCAGGAGCGGTAGCTGGCGGCTTCAGACGTAGCACTTGAGACGCCTTGCTTGAAATGTCGGGAAAGTAGTCATTCGCGTCCACGTCCGGTATATCGTCGCCCACATGTCGTTGGGGCTCAGGTGCACCGGCTCGACCGCCAGATGCTATCCTCAACTCGAGGTCGTCCATCCTACGCATGAGGTCGGCATACTCCCGTCTTCGTTGGCGGCGAGGGACAGAACCAGTGGAGGCGTCGCTGTCCTCGCCGTCATTACTGCCAGAGTTGTGGTCTCGAAGGGAGCAAGGAGTATCCAACACCCGACACCGATGGCATCCCTCTGCCGTGACCAGCTCGCAGCGCGACTTGCGGCGTTGGCACGCGGCGCATGCCACTGCCGTCTTGCTGCGTTTGCGCTTCATTGAATGGATGGTTAGAGAACGGCCAAGAGTTAGATGCGGGCAGACATCGCCTGAGCGGAACCAGATCGGCAAATTGAGTAAGGCACGGAACATCAGCCAAATCCGCGCAGAAATCGCATCCATCCAACTTCGACTATCATCACAGAATTCCACCCAACAAACCCTTGCCCTCCTTCCCCTCGCCCGTCACCGCGCCCGTCACCTTGCCCAGCCCGAGCCCTTCCAACACCTTGTCGATGCCGAGACTACCGAGGAGGCCGTTCACCAAGCCGCCGAGACCGAGGCCGTTGAGCAAATTGCCCACGATACCGAGTACGCCGCTGAGGAGCAAGCCGACGCCGGCAATGATCTGACCCAGCGGCTCACTCAGTAGATGCCAGAGAGGGTTCAGCTTCTTCTTTGCGCGCGGCATGCCCTCGAGCTTCCGCTTGCCGTCGTCGATGGTCTTTGCGACAGTGCATGTGAGTTCCTTGAGGAGGTCGGCGAGGTGGTACTCTTCAGGGGTGGCGTCGTGCGTCGCCGCCTTTTGCTTGACCTGCTGCTGGATCCTACCGTCAGGGTCGAGCCCGCGGATGATGCCGTTGGTCTCTGAAAGTAACCTTCCGCCGTCTTCAATGAGCGGGCGCACTTGCGCCACAAGCTTTTCCTCGTCGAGTTCGTCCTTGGGCGTGTTCTCAGCGGCTTCGATCTTGCGCGATATCTTCTCGCAGATAGGCTTGAGTTGGTCAAGAGTTTGCTGGATGCAGTAGGCCAGCTGTTGTGCGAGCTTTTTGTCCTTTATCGCCTGCTCGCGCTCCTCAACCACCTTCGGGTCCTCCTCCTCGGCATACTCGCGCTCGGCATGGCCAATCACGTTGCCGTTCTTGTCGCAAATGTCGCCGTCGTCGTCGACCTCGCGCCCGGCGAGCTGCTTGGCGTCGCCCTGTACGAGCTTTCCGACGGTCTCACCAGTGGGCGACAGCACCTTGCCGTTCTTGTTCACCTTGCAGCCCACTAGTCCCGTGAACGGGCCCGTCTTCTCCCCCGCGCGTCCGCCCTCAGACACCAGCTCCGCCTTGCCGATCACGTCTCCGCTCTCGGATAGAATGTTGCCATTCTTGTCGCACATGCGGCCGACCATGCGCCTGGGATCGCCCTCGACAACCCGGCCCCAGATGCTGCCACTGCTGTCGACAATGTTGCCGGCCTTGTTGACGCGCTTTCCTGCGAGTGACGACTGGTCCGGTGCCTCAGGCTCCATCTCGGGCTCGGGTTCCTCCTCCTCCCAGCGCTCAGCGTGCCCTATGACGTTGCCGGCGCGGTCGAGGATGTCGCCGTCCGCGTCGACGTGCATGCCACGCAGCTTCTTGGGGTTTCCCTCTGCGACCTTGCCGACGCGCTCGCCCTCAGACACGACGTATCCCTCTCGGCCCACGGTAGCGTCCGGGAATACCTCAAACGGCGCTGGGTCCTTGAGCATGGACTCTAGCTCGTCGTCGGGGATCAACTCGGCCGCGCCAATCTTCTTGCCGCTGTCGTTCCAGATGGCTCCATTCTCGTCGACCCGCTTGCCGACCAGTTTCGATAACACACCCTCCTTGATGCGCCCGACCACCTTGCCGTCCACGACGACGTTGCCGCCCTTGTTGACAGTGCCGTTCTTCAGGCGGGAGACGTCGACCTCGTCCGGGGTTGTCGGCTGAGTTTCGTCCGAGGAGGTGTCGTCTCCAGGAGCGGTGGAGGTAGCGTTCTCAGCTGCCCCGGCCGTCGCAGCCTCCTCGCCGCGGGAGGGAGCGGCGCCGTCGGAGTCCTCGGCATCCTCTTCAGCTTCGAGACCGTTCTCCTGGCCGGAATCAGCCTCCTCGGCGTCCTCGGTCTCGGCATTTGACGCCTCTTCCGCTGCAGACTCCTCCTCAGCATCCGAGATCTGCTTGGCTTCGGCGTCAGATACCTCCTCTGCTTCGCCTTCGCCCCCTTCCTCTTCCTCCTCGTCGTTGACCTCCTCTGCCTCTGAGGCGTGGCTTTCGTCCTCGGCAGCTTCGGAGTCGTCTTCTTCGGCCTCAGAGGCGGCTGCCTCCGCACCGGAGCCGGCTTCCTCCTCACCCTCGTCCGAGGCAGCGTCGACTTGGGCCCCTTCCTCGGCATCAGAAGCCTCGGACGCCTCCTCTACCCCCTCTTCGTCGCTTTGGGCGTCCTCGGTCACCTCGTCGTCCTTGGAAGCCTCCTCGCCTGAAATTTTCTTTTCTTCGGACGCCTCCTCGTCCTCTCCTTCGTTGTCTGACGCCTCCTGGTCCTCGTTGTCCTCAGTGCGGTCCCCGTCCTCTCCCTCATTCTCGGACACCTCCTCTCCGTCAGACGTGGCGTCGGCGGCATCGCTGGCCTCTTCCGCCCTATCCTCGAACTCGGCCTTTGCGTTCTCGACCGCACGCCTACGAGGAGTGAGCCTAGCCTTCTCCTCGTCGTTTAAGGCGGCGTTGAGCACCGCGGTGGCCTTCTTGAGGTCATACTGCGAAGCCACGTCTGGCTTGGGGGTTGGCAGGTCGGCGTCCTTGGCGAACGACTCTTTGTTTACGGCTTCGGCCGCCTTGGCCGGCAGCGCCGCGCTTTCGGGGTCCATCAGTGTGGGAGTCACACTCTGCGGATTGCGGCCCGACTCCGCGGCGCCCTTAGGGTCGACCGACGGTGTGGCGAGTGACTGGGCCGATCTAGTAGCCGACTTCGACTTCTTGGGGTTGGTTTGCGACTTGGCCGACTCTGCCGCGCTCGTTGCAGCGTCCTCCGGGTCAACTGGGCCTTTCGAGGCGTTGGACTTAACCTTCCGGGCCGCGTCCTTCGCTGTGGAAGTGACCCTCTTGACGTCTGTCGGCGCGGATTTGGCGTCCTTCGCCTTGCTGGCGTTCACCGGCGCCCTCTTGCCGACGCCCATGCTGGCCGCCCTATCGTCTAGACTATCCTTCGCAGTGTTCGTCTTGTCGCCGAGAGCTTTCTTTGAGCTGGCGACCTTGTCGGTGGCCTTCTTTGGCTTGGGATTGTTGCCACCAGTCTTCTTTGCTGATTTCACGACGTCGGACATGGCGAGTTAAAGATGGGTCGGATGGTTGAGAGCGAGCCGCGTCGCTTGTCTTTTAATAGCAATCCGTAACTACTCTTGACTGGTCCTCCCAAAGAAGCCTCGTATCTGTACGTCACAAGCCGTCACAGGCAGTCATGCATCATGTTGCTGCGGAGCACCGACGACATGACATCTTGTGGATCTTTGGTATGCATGAGTGTCGCTTGCGTGTGCGGTATGTCGGAATGGAACCCTCGTTCTCCAAGCCACTCGCGTCACCGCGACTCGCTCCCTGCACATTGCAGTTCCCTAGATACATGCGCTGCTCAAAGTGATCATTGTGCATGCTCAAACAAGGGTTTTAGTGCATGCTCAAACAAGGGTCATGCTGCAACTCCATTGACCACTGACGTGAGCGGAGCATGCACCCTACCTGCTGCGCAATGGCGCAGCTCCATGGTCCGTGTTGCTCCAATGTCACTGACAAGCCCTCGCCGCGTCTCCAATGCACGTCACACTTCTCATCTTCCCACTCCACCATGGTTCTTGGCCTCATCAGTGCCATTGCGGCGTGCCCAGCAATCGTCGGGACAACCGAAGCGGTCAGACACGGCCAAAGGGCCAACGCACGCGAACGACACCGCGGGGAAAAGTGCAACCTCGTGGTCGAGCTCCCCATCAAGAATGCATACAGCAGTCTCCTTGATGGGGCGTTGGTGGTGCTCAAGGATGGAAAGGTGGGTGGGGAAACGACGCCGCTACAAGGCTGACCACAGCTGTACATCCAACACGCCGAGTCCAGCCTCGGCCGCGTGCATCCATTTGCCGGGTACTACCTGCCGTACCCCGACAACCAGGTGAAATGGAAGACGGATGGCTGGAAAGGAGAGGGGCTCGTATCGACCATCAACGAGGACAACCACCTGAACTGGGTGTATGTCGACCGCGAGACCCACGAGGTGCGATATGGCGTCAAATCCGTCGCCATGAGCCACCTCACCGGACCCTGGGACTGCACGGCCGTCGACAAGCGTATGACATTCGAGGGATGGGAGGGATTCGTGGCGGTGCAAGAGGATGATGGGGAGTGGGCGCTTTATTTCGACCGTGACGATGACGGACTGCAAGGCGAGGGGCTCATTGGTAGTCAAGGGCCGCGCCGGATGCTCGAGGTGCAGCTTCAAAGACGCGAGCGACCAAAGGAGCACGAAACAGCTATCGACGAGCGCGTAGAGAGGATTCAAGAGATGCGGGAGAAGGCCAAACAGGCGGAGGAAGCAGATGTAGACAGGACATGGACGTAGGGGAAATGAACAAGAAGCTATTGCGGACGTTGCATGGTCTATCAACTACCGATCTCTTCCTCCGTCAGTCCCTTTGCAGTCAGACATAAAGGATTTGACCTACTACTTACAGGAGCCCGATTGTGACGTCTCCTTTGACTCGCGCCGACAGGTGTACCTCGACATCAAGATCGAGCGAGATTTTGATCTTTAGACTCTGCTTCTCATCCCCCTCCTTGTCCCGCTTCTCCTGGATCTCCTTCATGTGCTCATTGCCAATGGTCTCGGAGATCATGTGCTTGCGGTCGCGCAGTGGCTGCAGTGCAACGTCGTGCACCATGTCGGTTTTACCAGGGGGGATCGTCACGCCCTGCTGCTGGCCAGGGAGCTGTGCCGGGGCTGGAGACTGCTGGGGCGCATACTGCTGAGCTTGAGGGAGCGGCTGGGCTTGAGGTGGCTCGGGGGCCTGAGGCGACGCCGGGGCAGGCGACGACTGCTCAGAGCCCTCATCGCTACTAGCCTCGTTCTCGGGCCTTGGCTGCTGCTGTGATTGCTTCTTGACAGTCTTCTTCTTCGTCGGTGTCTTCTTGGTCTTGTCGTGGACCTCGGGAGGTTGGTCAAAGGGCTTCTTCCTGCAGCGTTGAGCGGCGGGGTCATGGTCCATGGGCTTACTCTTCGGTCTGAGTGGCGGACATTGTTGGTGATGGTGGTTATGTTCGGCAGCGCATTCTCGTCCTATTTTTGTTTATATCAAGTCAGCTTGAGGCTCGACTATGATGCTGGCACAACGCCTCATGCCGCAGTGGAGCAACCACCTCTAAGATGACGTCCATACGAGGACGTCAGAGCCTGCGCACAGGAAGACGTCAGACACTGTGCACAGCAGCATCTTGCATTCAATGTGCCAAACGAGGTCCTGTCCTGCGGTTATGGCGTCTGAATTCTGCGCGTGCTCTCAACGTGCATACGTCCTGTCCATTAAGGGCGCCTGAATTCTGTGGCTGCTGTCGACACGTTCCGTGAACGCCACATTCCAGGAAACGTTGAATGCCACAAGGATCGAACAAGGTTTCGACACGTGTTTCATGCTCTTCAGCATTCCTTACAGCAACTTGTTGCCAGATACGACCTCGCCGACGTCATTGACTGCTGCGCCGACCGTGTTCCCCACGGTGTCCTCGTTGTCGTCTGCCAACACCCCACCCAGTCCCAGGGTGGACAACACTCCTTCAACCCGGTCGACGGTTTTGTACAAGCCAAGACTGCGGAAAGCCTTTTCCCTCATGCCACCCAGACCCACCACGCCTAACGCCCGGTCGACAACCCCAAAAAGACCAGTGACGAGCAGCCCGACCGATGCTCCCAGCGACATCACCACCCCGGACAGCAGGACGCCCACGGACGCGGCAATCTGCACCAATGGCTCCTTGATGACCTTCCACCACGGTCTGAGCTTCGACCTGAGCGTTCTTGCAAGGCGGTGCAGTCGGACTCGCACAAAGAAGACGCCGGCGAAGAAGACGGCGCCGACCAAGCAGGCAGTCAACCAGACTGAGGGGGTCCTATCGTCGACCTCGGGCGCGAGTTGATCATGCTGCTTCCTGCGAGCCGTGAGCGTGGGGTTTGGTCCGTTGGACATACGGTTCGGGCTGAGGTGGGGACATGATGGATTTGGGTTCGATGTTGGCTCAATTCGCAGCCATGGATGTCCATAATAGCCTCGAACGACGACACCCGTTTGCTCCGTAAATGCTCCACCCTTTGTCTCGCTATGCTCCCTTGTCCGCGCCTCCACTTGAATGGCTCCACGTCACCCTGAGCATCCCCTTCGCCCCTTCGTCCCCACGTCCCCCACCTAGGTATGTAGGTGACGTGGATGACCTATAATTGAGAGCAGGACCACGCTTGAATGGGTGGGATGAAGGTAAGATACCACTCGGATAAGCCGGCGTCGGCGGAAGTGGAAGTCGGCAAATTCAAACTGGGGTCCATGCCGAGATACCGCCTGCCCACGGAGCTCCTCGTGACTCGCGGCGTGAGAAGACACCCCCTTGGGCTTGTCCACGCGTCGACATTCGTTACGTATATCAGGCCCGACCAAGATTGTCATACATCGAGGCACTATTGGGACGCCGCGATCGCCTCATCCCCAGCCACACTGATGCCCACCACGGCGCCCCTCAAATGACGGCAACCCCACACGCACCCAGTAGACACGCGCAACTTGTCGAAACCGCAAGTAGAACCACACCATAGGCCACCACAGAGGCGCCCGAGGAATAGCCGGGCGCACTTTCCGGCAGGACTTGGTGAAACTCCTCCCCTTCAAGTCCTTGCAGTCTGCAGTCGACCCCTGGCATGGCCAAGTCACGTTTGACAAGTCGGTCAATATCGTGCCTATCGCCGATCGTGGTAGGGGGTCGGGACCTCTGCCGTGAAGAGAGATTTTCACGTTGCTGTCACATGATGAATGGCATTCTGCCCCACCTACGTTGTCAGTGCCCACTATGTTCGCACTGCACAATGCTTGCTGGCCGCAACTCGAGTCACTCCTCTACTGTCGCGCGAACGAGATTGCCTCACATTCAATAGCTAGCGATACAATGTCTATCAAGCTACCGAAACATCTGCCAGTCAGCTCTGTGGACGCCTCCGGTAACGGCTGACTTACTCTCCATGAACACCAGACAGTTATCCGGCCGGAGTGGAGTGGGAGATGGCGGCAAGGGAAGCGTCCAGCTCTCTCCGACTGCTATCGTCAGCCGCCGGTGGTTAGGAACACACATACCAAGAGATGCCACTAGCTTCAGATTACCGTAGCCCCACATGCGGCCAGTACACCGAGGCAGGCAGCAGACACAGCGAGAGCGAGCAGAGATCGCGACGCCTTGGTGGCTGCGCTGACCTGTGCACCGGCAGGGAGGGCATCCGGGTTGGTTCGACCCTCCAGATCCTTGCAGTCAGGCTTAGCGTTCTTGCATGGCCAGGTGCTGTCGGTGGTGGTAAACCAATACTTGGCCTCGAATGCCGCCTGGGCAATGGCAGAGTCACTGTAGCAGCTCCAGGACTTGCCATCCTCCGTCACGTTGATCCTACTACGCTGCAAACGGGTATCGCAAACTCGCTGTGCACAGTTTTGGTCGACAAAAGTGCACACCGTCGGAAACTGCTCCTCAGCAAAGCGGAGGGTCGTTCCGTCATCTGGCCAAGTGACATTGAAGTTGTCCTCCGTGCATTTCTTGGCGTTGATGGCGCTCTCGACGAGATATTCGGCTTTACGTGGCGCGTACTCGCAAGTCCAGTAAACCTCATCGGAGGCGTTCATGTGTTGGCGCACCGCTCCGCAGAGTGCTTGCTGACAGTCGGTATTACCTGTGGCAATGGTGATTGTCAAGGTTCGGACCGCAAGGCGAGGGTAGTCGGACGAGGAGGTGTTGGACATGATGGCTGCCAAGGAGATTCGAGTACGTTAGGATGGCGAGGATGTTGTAACTCGGGGGGCAGTCTACACGCCAACTGGTAGTTTGGTATTATATGCCCAACAGAGTAGCACGTATCCGAATGCAGAATGTTTGCGGGGTTGGGGTCCAGAGCCAGCGATGACAGAAGACAAGCGTTGCCATCCGCAAAAGGCACAGATAGGTGGGCGCTTGCTATGTGCCTGCTACGTTCGACGTTTCAGTGGGAGGCATATCGGCGATCGTGTCTATCTCAACGAGCGAGAGATGTGACTCGGGTGTCGTGTCGAGGGAGATAACAGCGTTTCGATTCATCAGCTGACACATTAGTTGGGTTAGTGCCTAGCCCGCCCAGAAGATCAAACTGCCGCGGCGCCAATATGGAACGGACCAGACTACAGGACTGACTCGACGCGCCTAGCTGGACGGACGGGGGTATACTGCATCTCCTACCAAGGTTCAACACACAGCGTTCTTCCGGCCAGTGCATGGGGGTATATGGCCAACTCGGTCCCCCTATTCGCCGCGTAGCGTGCGGAGTCGACTGTATCGGTCGCAATCGAGCGTCCAGCGCTCGAGGACTGATTACCGTCAGCACAGGTGCGATTGGAACGGCCCGTACCAAATATGTGATCGACTCAGATCACTGTAGCTCCACATGCTCCCAGTACAGCAATGCAGGTAGTAGAAACTGTGAAGACGAGGAACGCCCATGACATCTTCGTCTCGGGGATGGCTGCGTTGGGCTGCATACCTTCCGGTAGCACGTTGTCATAGCTTCTACCCTCCAAATCCTTGCAGCTCGGTGCGGCTCCCTTGCAAGGCCATGTATCGTTGGTCGTGGCGAACCAGTACTTGGCGTCCACGGCTGCTTGCGCCACAGCCGAGTCACCGTAGCAGCTCCAGGTCTTGCCGTCGTCGGTGGCATTGATGCGACTCTCTTGCACCCAAGACGTGTTGCAAACCCTCTGGGCACATTCCTGGTCCGAAAAAGTGCAGATCGTCGGGTAGCGGTCCTCAGGGTACAGAAGAATCATCCCTTGCGGGGGCGCGGTGACGTTGAACTGGTCCTCGGTGCAGTTCTTCGAATTGATCGCGCTCTCGATCAGGGCTTCAGCATAGCGGGGCGTGTATGCGCACCGCCAGTAACTCGGCTCAGAGGCGTTCTTGCCTTTGTTTCTCTCTCCGCAGAGGGATTGCCAGCAGCTGTTGTCGCCGACTGCGGTAATCGTTATGGTCCCGACCATAACCCTGGGCCGTTCATTGGTCGAAGTGTTGGACATAGTTGAATTGCTCTTGAGGCGGAGTAGGTGGGCTTCGTGAAGTTTGGGGCGGGAGTTGCATGCTGCATTGTATATATAGGTTGGCTGGGTCCGCCAGGCTTTGTGCGTACTTGAGCGGCTGATGGTGGTCAAAGTGGCGGTTTATTACAGCATGAGGCACCACATCAACCGTTATTGTTTGCGCTTGCCGTAATGGATGTGAGTTTCAGGTGCGTTTGGCGTCTTGGGGACGCTCCATCGTCTCTTAAACCGGCGGGGTGTGCGTGCCTGCCGTCCAATACAACCAGCACTGCTTCATGAATGGCATCACAACTCGAACACGCGCTTACACGCTTGGCTATTACAAACTTCCGACAACACTCACAATCACTGCGCGAGTCTAGTACCGCGGAGCACGATAGCGGCACGGATCACCGCGCCATCACCCTGGAGCTGGAAGTTCTGCACGAGAGCAAGACCAGGCGCCGAGAGGACGTTCTGGAGGGGCACCTCGACAACCCCGCGCTCCTTCTCGCCGTCCATGAGAGCGAGACGCACAGGAGGACCCGACCTGACCGCGCCACCCTCCAGGGGCACGGTGTACGCGACGTCGTACGCCGGGTTCTGGATATCGGCACCGGGGGTATCCGACTTGACGGCAGTGCGGAACTTCGACTCGCCCCACTTGACGGCGACACTGGGCTTGAGCTGGGTGCGGTCGCCGCTAATGTTGAGCACGGAGGCGATGAGAACAGTGAGGAAGCCGTGAGTGCCAGGCTCCTGGTTGTCGAGACTGCGGGGGTCGGCGACGAGGTTGAGGAACTGTGCGCGAACCCGGACCTTGCCGTCGGTTGGCTCGCCCTTGTGGGTCAGGCTAAACTCGTGTACGCCGCCGCTGAGAAGCAACTCCTTGATGCTGGTGTTGGCAATACCCAGGTCGTCGTCCGAGGTAGTGTCGTCGTCCTTGACGTCAATCTCGATCGTCTGGTCGTGGTCGTGCACAGGGAAGTCGTGGGTCTCGTTGAACTCGGGGTGGCGGTTGTTGTTGATGGTCTTGGTGCGCCATGTCTCGCCCAACGTGACGCTAACGAAAGTGTCGGCCTCGTCGTGAACCAACTTGCCAAGGAATCCCTTGCTCTTCTTGTCGGCACCGAGGTTGCTGGCCGACTCGACAGTGAGACGCAGGACACCAAGGGGGAACTGGTACGTGTTGAACCAGTCATTCTTGGCGTCGAGCTTGATGAGGAAGCGGTTGGGGAGCACCGCCATCGAGGCGATGATGCCCGTGACAATCTTGGTGATCTGTGTGTCGATAAAGCTAACGTTGGCGATAGCGGCCACGTCGGTGTATGTGAACTTGAGGAATGGAGGGTTGATGAACGCCACCTGTGCGGCACCAATCTGCGGTCAATACAGCCCCAGTCATGGGAACGCACGAGGGGAATCTCGTTGGTGAGAGGACCGAGGAGGATGCTCAGACGGCCCTTGAGCTTGACGTGCTCGATACCGATCTGAGGGATCATCTTGCCGTCGAGCTCAATGTCGCACTCGCCATCCCAGTCGACATCAAGGTCCATCTTGATCGCGCCGCTGGTCATCTTGTGGACGTCCACGTTGCCGAGCTTGAGCGGGACGCGGCCGAGGTCAATCTTGGCAAAGTGGAGCGAGTTGAGCGGCGAAGGGAGCATGCTCGCGAACATGGGCTCGACAATCGACTTGGTCATGTTGGAGCCCAAGACGCAAATGTTGGGCCACAGCTGGGCCACGATGTCGTTGAGGAAGCCTGAGGGGTCAGCTAAGCCTGCACAGTGGGACATACCGGCACTCTCGGCTCCTCCCGAGGCCGTGAGGGCGTGAGCAAGGGTAGCCTGAGCAGCCATGATGGTGATGGATGATAGAGATGTGGATGAGGAATGAGTGATGCTAAGAAGCGAGGAGGATGTTGAGGTGGAAGGTGAAATGCGGTGGGGAGTTGGGGAGTGTGATCATGGGATGGGTGACAAGGGGTGGGGGGGGAGGCGCGGGGAGTTCTTGTTCCCCCCCTCGTCATCAGAGATCTTCATGCCGGTCGATCGGGCTCTACCGATGGGACAGCCGCCGTGGGGCTCCACTCGATGACGTCGTGCCTCAGACGCGACCTCTGGGTCCCGAGTCCGGACACATCGCTTACACGCTCCGTGTACTCGTTCCGCATCCTATGCCGGTGGTCAAAAGTCCAAGATCGACGGCGAAATGCTGAGCACAGCAGGTTGAACGCAAGGCAAGCATCTGCCGACTCCATTCCTGCGACTCCTATAACCCTTCATCAATGAGAGGCACCTCCCTGTGGTCCCTGATATGGTGAAACTCGTGGCTTATCACTCCATCACAGTCTACTTTCTACCCACGCGTATGGCACCCGCCCCGCTCACTTTCCGGCTCGAATGTCGGCCGCAATCTTCTCAGCAAACGCATAGACAGTGCTTTGCGGGTGTCCTGGCGGAAGGAGCGCAAACGAGCTCGCGTCCACAACGCGGAGACCCGATACGCCAATGACACGTGCGCCGCTGTCAACGACGGCGTTAGGGTCGCCAACTCGCCCCATACGACACGTAGTAGCCGGATGGTAAATCATGCTGAGGTTCTTCCGGATCCAGGCAAGGATCTGCTCGTCCGTCTGCACATCCGGACCAGGGAAGTACTCGTTGGGGTCGGAGAGGAGGTTCTTGATGGCTGGGGTGCCAGCAATCTGGCGCGCACGTTTGAAGCCAGCGATAGCGATGGACTGGTCGGTAGGATCGGTCATCCAGCGCGGGTCAATGATGGGGAGCTCAAAGGGGTTTGACGACTTGAGGGTAACTGTGCCGCGCGACATGGGAGCCGCGAGCGATACGATGATGGACGCGTACTCGTAGCCGTCACGGGGTTGGTTCAAGCCCAGAATGCCTGCGTCGCCAATGTAACCCGGTCCTGTGAGGTACTCGATCTCTGGCCACGACGCAGGGAGATGTGAAATGGCCTCAGCCGCCTCGGGGGTGATCATGTCACGGGGAACTTTCTCCCACGCAAGGAAATCGACACCGGGGCTGGAGAGGGGGCCAGCGCGCTTGAACAGGTAGGTAGCGGCAGCAGCTGCGAGCTTGAGAGGGTTCACGAGTACGCCAGTGAAGGTCGGAATGCCGACACGCCAGGCAGGCGCGAACAGGAAATGGTCGGTCATGTTTTGTCCCACCCCGGGGCGATCGACGAGGACCGGAATGCCGTGCTTCTGGAGCTCGGCGGCGGGGCCGATACCACTGAGCATGAGGAGTTGAGGCGAGTGGAATGCGCCGGCAGACAAGATCACCTCCTTGCGAGCGTGAAGTGTCGCACCAGTCGACAAGCGCACACCCGTTGCCCGCTTGTTGTCGTCGAACAGGACCTTGATCACGCGCACAAGCGTGTAGGACCTGAGATTGGAACGCCGCTTGGACATCTCGTAGAAGGCTGTCTGGGACGAAGACCTCTTGGCGGTCTTGGGATCAATGGTGACCGACGTGTACTGGCCGCCAAGGAGCTCGCCCGAGTTCATGTCGGCGACGGCCGGAATGCCAGCTTGCTGGAGTGCGATTTGGAACCAGGTGGTGAATGGCGGACCATAGTTTGGGTACGAGATCTGGAGCGGACCGCCATTGGCGTCAAACGCAGACGCAACGTAGCCCGCAGTTGAGTTGGGGTCGCGCTTGGTGTTCTCCCCTGTGAACGTGCAGCTTTTCTTGTAGTACGGCAGCATGTTGTCCCAGGAATAGCTGTTGTCGCCCACTTCCTCGGCCCATCGGTCCATCGAGCCCTTGTCTGGCCGGTGGTAGATCATGAAGTGGCGAGCGGAGCTGTCATCAGCGCCGACTCAGAGCAGAACTCACGTTCCGCCAAGGCATTTACCGCGTGCGTAGTGCAGCCGGCGACCGTCGGCGCCATCTTGAGGCTCGGTGATGAAATTCCAGTCTACCAACGGGTTGTTAGGTGCGGCCGCTGAGCCAGCCCATAAGACACAGCCAGCAGGAGCCTCGCCAGCAATGGGGTTGGTGATCTGGTAGTAGGTTCCGGGCTCCACAACAGCGACCGAGAGGTTGGGATCCTCGGACAGGCGGGCAGCGAGCGTTAACCCAGCTGTGCCTCCACCGACGACGACGTAGTCGAAAGTCGCGTCGAAGAGGGCGCGTTCGTCGACCTTTTCAGCTGCGACAAGCGCAGGTAGCAGTAGGAGAGCGAGGGAGAGCGCCTTCATGATGCTCAGTGGGTGCAATGGCGTTAGAAACTGCCTCTCATCCTCCCTCCATATTTATAGCGCCGCCTTGTTGATATGACTGCGGCTTCCACCGCCGTACCTGTACATCAGCAGGGACAGTTCCAGTAGATGAACTCGGGCTTTCTCTGGCACCATCTCATGAGGGCTACTGGCTCCCGCATTGCGTTGTTTTATCATCTCGGGCTTCTCAAACCGCTCCTCCAAGTCTCCATGTTGATGTTGTGCTTACGGAGACTCGACATTCCACACTCGTACCTGTCCATCAACGCGGCTTCCAGTAGATCAAACGTCCACATGTTGAAACCAACGGACGGGTCTGCTGGATCCCGCGTTTCGGTCGGGCTCTGTTCCGCGTTTCGTTGTTAGTCGTTATCAGGGTTTGGATGCCGTACTGCCTCTCGCTTAGGACTATTTACGGGCCGATAGTGTCGACACGCGCCTCAGTGATATCGCTGATGGCCCAATAACGGTCGCCTACAACTGGCAGGGAGGAGGGATTGAGTCGGGGCGATACCGGTGCACGATGGAACCAAACAGGAGACGATAGGGTTCGGGATCGGCGGGGCGGCGAGAGAGCGGAAATGCGTGCCGTCAGGCACCATGTTGGGTGGGAGCGCACTACTGCGACCTCAACTCATGCTATCGTGAGGCCAAGATTTGTGGGTATGCGACTGAGGTTCTTGGCCCTTCCTTCGCCTTTTATTCATGACCCTTCACTTGCTATCCTTCACGGAAGTCTCTGTAGTTAGTCAGCAGTCGCATGCCCTTGCACCCTCTTGACGCGGTTCGCTTCGCCACGGAACTCGTTGATGAATACCGCGCCAGGCCTTGGACACAGTTCGATCGTGGTGCCATGGGCGCGTCGACTGATGGTAAGGGCCCTCACGTCGTGACCGGCCTTCTTACAATCAATCACAGAAGAACGGTGGCCGATGACACAGCCTTACCGCGTCACTGTTACTGGAATCGAAGTCCAGAGTCTCTCTGATGAGCTTCCATTTGGTACCGGAACATCGACACTGTTGCAACCTGCTATCCTCCACTTCTTCGCGCCACTCTCCATTCCCTATAACCCCGAAGCCACAGCTGGACAAGGTCATGCGCGTCTCAGAGCGGCGTCGTCCGTCTTGGCATCGAAAGGAGCAAGCTGACATTCGGCTTCGCCCGCTCCGACACGGGCGATGTTACGCAGGAGCCTCGTCCGCACTTCTCCGCTGGGCTGGCGTTGCAACCTGCGAGATGGTATTGAGCCCCTCTTCCTTACAGTCGAGCGAGGAACGATTATTGACCCCGTGAATAATGTGGGCGGCTCGGAGATGGACGTGATATCGTCCTCCACCCACTGCCCACCACGGCGAATATACATCAGCCATGATGACGAGATAACGCCAGGCTCTGCTCTCCTACCAACGATTCCCAACATGCGATCATTGCTGATCTAATCAACGCAGCTGAGCGAGATCCGTGCCACAATTGTGAACCTTGGCCAGGCCATACGATGGAAAGCCATTGGCGGCCTGGCCGATACCAGCAGCGATCTGAGCCCCGCCAAGGACCTGTGGGGCTCGGCGGGGTGTGACCTATTTTCAGCCACTCCATTCTTGTCGCCGCCTTCTTTCCACTCCTCCACACAGACATGTGAGCAAAGATGAATGTCAGTCCCATCTTTTATCGGTATCGGCTTTGATCTATCCAGATACCGTGATCCGAGATACCGTCTGACGGCTACGTCAAGAGTACAAGTAGACTGACATGTACTGACACAATGTCGTCCCAACCGCCGACATGACCAACCCGCAACTTGACGAGAAGCCTCTCGACGATACCCAGCACCTTGAACACGTCCCTACTCTGAATGAAGACCACGACAAAGCCGAGCATGGTACGGTCGCCGAAGCCCTGCCACTTGATCCAAGGGAGGACAAACGGATGAGGCGCAAGATCGACTTGGTGATCATGCCGGTCGTGTGCTTCATCTATACCCTCAACTTTGTGAGTCCTGGGACCTGGAGTTGGCTCACACGTAGTTGGACAAAACAGCCCTCACATACGCCTCCGTCATGGGCCTGTTCCAGGACACCAAGATCAATGGCAACCAGTACAGCTGGGTCGCGTCCATCTACTGTAAGTCCTTCGAGCTTCACAATGTTGAGAGAAGACTTCGGGTACCTCTGCGGAACATACCCCATGGTGTTCGGACTGCAGCGGCTGCCCATAGCCAAGTTTACGGCGTTCAACATTGTCGCATGGGGCATCATCGTCACTTGCATGGCTGCGTGCCACAACTATGGCGGTCTCCTGGGCCTCCGCTTGTACGTCAAGTCGACGTTATAGCGCTCACCACAGCATGCTGGGCATATTTGAAGCTGGGATGGTCCCTGCCATCATGATGCTGGTCACCGAATGGTACAAACCGCGCGAACAGGGGACGCGCACAGGCGTGTGGGGGTCTATGACGTCCTGGGGATGCATCCTCGGCGGCGGAGTCGCGTACGCCCTAGCCCAACGCCAGGAGGCCGGCACACTCAAGCTGTCGGGATGGAGGGTCGTCTTCCTTTGGCTTGGCGGCATGACCATCTTCGCCGGTATCGTGTTTCTCCTCGTCATCCCCGACTCGATCGAGACGGCGTGGTTCCTCAACGACCGGCAGAAGCAGGTGGCTCACCGTCGCACGCTCGAGAACAAGCAGCACATCGGCGAGAAGGAGTGGAAGTGGTACCAGGTCCGCGAGGCTGTTACCGACCCCCAGTGCTGGCTCCTTGCGTTCATCACAATCTGCTCGAACATCCCCACGGGCGGTCTGGTAAAGTAAGTCGATGCCTGAGCATCGGCATTGGGCTGACGCCAGCTTCTTCGCCATCATCGTCCGCGGCATCGGCTTTACACCTGCAGAGACTTTGCTGCTCACCATGGCGAATGCCTCTCTCGGTGCAGCCACGATGTTCTTCATGTGGGCAGGCGACAAGGCCCGGTGCCGCACCCTTGTCAGTGGCATCGCACCTCTCATCTCCATCGCCGGCGCCGCCATGCTCTGGGGTCTCCCCAAGGAGCAGAAAATTGCGCGCCTGGTCGGTTTCTATCTGTGAGTGCCAACGCTCGTACTCGGCTTACGCAAGAACCATCTGGGGCAGCATCGCCACCTACATCGTCACGTCTTTCGTCACCACCAACATTGCAGGACGAACAAAGAAGTCGATCGTTTCCGGTGGCTACGTCGTCTTCCTTTGCATTGGTAACCTCATTGGCCCTCAGACGTTCCGTCAGAGCGACGCGCCAGTCTACGCCCCCGCTCTGCTCACCATGATCGTCCTTACGTCTATCAACATTGGTCTCTTGATCACACTATTCCTCTACTACCGGGCTCAGAACGCCAAGCGCGACCGGCTACATGGACGTCCGGAGGGGATTAAGAAAGACGAGTGGATCGATCTCACGGACAGGTGAGCTACCGCCAATCGACGCAGCTGACATCAGGGAGAACACGTCCTTCCGCTACGTGTATTAGTTGGGCGCATGAGAGCTGAAAGGGGTCAAAAGTTGTCAACAAGTGAATGTACGCAAAGAGGAAATGATACACAATGCATTACCATGTAAAGGCCTCTTCGAAATACTCTAACCTTGTCGCCAGCCCAGTCTCGTATGCCCCTGCCACTGTCCTTCTCAGATCGTCCATCATCCCTCCCGGGCCGCATCCCAGAACGGCCAGACGCGTGTTCTTCTCCTCTGACAAGGCGGCGACGTGCGTAGCGATGAGCTCGTCCATGTTTGGCCGGCCCCGCAACAGCTTGACATCGGTCCGGTCCTTGTTGGAGTCGAGCGCGCCGTAGCCAAGGTCACCTCCGGCGATCACTCGTCGTGCAACCTCGGGGCTGTCCTTGGTGAGATACAGCTCTAGAGACACATGCTGCGTCCGCTCAGCGCTGAGCTCGTTCGCTAGCACATCCGCGGCGTACTCGGCATTGCGGACGGTCCACACAACGGAGATACGGCGCTTCCGCTCCGTCTGCCCGAGTGCGAAGACGTAAGGGAGGATGGCGGCGATACCGCTTCCGCCTGCGATAAGGACGATGTGGTCGTACTGGTCGACATCGCAGCGGTGGCCATATGGCCCCTCGAGAAGCACACGCAACTGTGCCGCCTTCTTCGAGGCCACAAGACCATCCTCCTCCGAGTCCGTCTCCGTGGCCGCCTTGGCAGCAGCCGTAGCCTCGATGCGCCTTCGCAGCCGCCCGGTCCAGCCATCCAAAGGCGCAATCAGGAAATTCAGCGTCGTGCCGCCCGAAGGACACTTCTCCCAGCTCGCAAGGGTGAACGGGTGGTTCTCCCACGGCTTGAGACTGTGCGGCGAGTAAAGGAAGTAGTAGTCGCCCGGTTGAGGCTGGATGGTGACGCTCGTGTTGACACGCATGCGGATAAGCCCCGGGTCGCTCGCTGTGATCGCAGCGACAGCGTTGCGCTGCCCAACGGTGCGGAAGGACAGCAGCACGACACGTGCCAAGCGGATGCCCCGGTCGATGAGCCAGATCCCGCCGCAAATCCACACGCTACCGTCGTAGCCGAACATTTCGGTGTGGATGTAGAGCAGCACGAGGAGGCCAACGCTGAGCGCAATGTGGAGCAAGAGGAACACCTCGTAGGCGACCTTTCGCAACGGCAGGATGGACAGCGGGATGAGCGCTCCCATGACGAGCATGGCGTAGACACCGGACCACCAGTATGGCTGACGCATGGTCACCCAGAACTCTCCCCACTTGAGCCACACGTAAGCCACCGAGTGGATCAGGGCTTGCACAGTGGCCACACGCGCCGTCCATCGATGGAACAGGTTGAGCGATTCTGCTGTCAGCAAGGCCCTGGCTTTCGCACACCTACGGAAACTCCACCCGGTGAGCCAGATGACGACGTCGTTGCGCCCAGCGAGCATCCAGAGCAGCACCATGTTGAAAAAGCTCATGATGCCTGTGCGGTCCGCGAGATAGCGCGCAAACTGCAGGTCTTCGCGGCCATACCAGAACATGTTGTTGTGGAAGGTCTCGTAGCCATAGCCCCCGAGGACGAGGTTGATCAGGACGTAGATGGCGATCTGATGTCAGCAACGCTCAAATCACAGCTCACCATGATCGACTGCAGCCGCGTTGGGATCGAGAGAATGCCCCATGGCTGAACATGGCTATAGCCAAGCATTGCTGGCGTTCCGATGTTTCGCCTGTACCATGCATGCGCCGAGGGCCACGGAGCGAGGAGGTTCCCAGACCACGCAACGGCTCCATACCGAGCTGCGAAGGCGAGGACGCGGTTGCCGAGCCCGATGAGGCACATTCCGACGAGAAGCGCGTACTGGACGGAGCCGAAAGCCTGGTGCAGCAACATTTGGTGCGCGAATGCGCTCTGCCTGTCAGCATGCGTCGCCACAGCGCACTCACATCCGTATGCTCGCCGTCGTCATAATTGCTCTTCGACACGCGCACAGGCCCTGTCAACACCACGCCCATCTCCTTGAGGCAGTCGATCTCTGGGATATCCGGGGGGACAGTCCGCAACACATCCTCAAAGGCCGGAAGCGGAGTACCGGGAGCTGCCAGGTCGCGCATCATCCCGAACCGCTCCCAGCCCCACTCAATACCCTGCGCATCGCAGTAGCTCGACATGCACGCCACCAAGGACGTCATGTAGTCTGAACAGGCGATCTTTTCGGGCCACCCAGGCGGCCCCGGACTCGGCGGCATATTGGCGAACGAGACATAGTTGAGCGGCAGCATGCATGCTGTGAAACACGCGCCTTGCTCTCCAACAAAGCCTCTTGCGGAGGCCGGCGAGGCTTGGAGGAGAGCCGAGAGGACGAGGACGGAGGCCACGCGCCGCGAGGATGGCCTCATCGTGTCGTGAGCATGGAGAGGGGTGTGGGAGATGGAGAAAAGTGCGGCGGCGAGTCGAGACAGGAGACGCAGATGGAGGTGTGATGGCCGGAGCGAGTCGGCCCCAGGCGCGGGATGAGGTGGGTAAGTGCCGGTCGATGTTTTTATCAGATAGCCATTTTGATCGGCCGAAGCCAAGAAACATCTCGCCGAGCGCGTCTGGCAGCCAATCACAGGGCGAGTTGCTCTAGTCGGCCACGCGACAGGTCAAACAATACGTGTTTCGGTGCGGCTTGTGCTGTGCTTGGTCTGCTGTAGAGCACGGACTGTATAAGCATAAGTAGGTGTCTGCGGCGCCTCTTAACGAGGCTGTACGTACGCAACACACGCAGGTGCCGCCTCAGGCGCTTTTGCGAGCATCTTGGCGAGGTATGTGTCGGGCGAGCCATCGGGTCGCAACTCCGAAGCGATCGTCGTCATCTCTGGCGAGCCCAACGAGGCACGCTCGAGTGATGAACAATAAAGCAATATGCATATCAATGCTGAATCCCAAGTCTATCCATCTACTGCTCTTTGCTCGCCTCGGGTGCGTGGTGGTACGGCGCAAACTCGCGCTTGCCCGCCTCCACACACATGCGCTCCTCGTCGCCAAGGTCCACCTCGTCTCGCTGCGCCAGGAGGCGCCACTGCACCCACTCCGCGTTACGCGGATGCGAAGGGCGCATAATCGAGGCATTCGTCTTCACGCGGCCGAGAGCGGTCTCGCGCTCGTCCACACCACCAGCCTTCTCCTCCTCGTCCATCTCGGCCTGACGCGCAGCAGTGAGTTGCTTCATGGTACGCTCCGCGTCGGCAGCGTACTTGCACCGCGCACGAATCGCCGCACCGTACTTGTAGAAGATGAGGGGGAACGGGACACAGGCGAGGGCGAGGAAACCGGGGATGGCTGCGGCCCAGTTGACGCCGAGCCGCTCGTACATCTTGGACGTGAAGAGGGGGAATGCGGCGCCGAAGAGCGAGCGCAGGACCGAGTTCGCCGCAAGCACCGACGCCGCGTAGATCGTGTACGCGTCAACGAGGTAGCCCATGGTTGACAGGAAGATGATCACCATGCCGAAGCCGAAGGGGATCTGGGGTCAGCGCGGCCTGCACGCGAGGACTCACGCCGAAGAGAATCGAAGCGATGAAGTGGATGTTGGGCCCGCACGTGGCCGCGAAGCCGGCCAGACCGATGACACAAGCGACGCCGCCCGCGAACGCTGGTGGGAGACGCTCCTCGGGCGGCGGCGTGCCGCTCCGCTGCGATGCCTTGACGTATGCCTTGTTGACCATGAGCACGGTGAGTGTGATGGCGATGGAGACGCCGCCCGCAATCCCCAGGAACGCCAGTCCCTGCTCACCGCCACTCCATCCACGCATCTGCTCGAAGATGATGGGATACGCCGCAAAGTTGAGGTAGAGCGTGCCATAGATGATGGCAATCTGTTGTCAGCGACGGTCCCCACTCGCCACGCACGTAGACACTCAGAATGAAGACGATGGGCTCCAGAAGGAACTTCCATGGGCGAACCAAGGCCGCACGGAAGAGGGGGCCAACCTCGAGGGGCTTGGACGCGTCTCCGCGGAAGCGATAGACCTTGCCCGTCGCCTTGGAAAGCGTGGCTGCGCGCTGGCGAAGGAGCGTAGGAGCGTACGTCTCGGGTGCGAACAGCACGAGGAAGATGAAGACTGTGCCGCAGAGGCTGCATCGTTAGCAGATGCTAGCCCGTGGCGCTCACATTGCGAGGAATCCCATGACCCAACGCCATCCTGCTGCATCACCAATGTACCCGCCGGAGATCGGGCCTAGGGCGGGGCCGAGGAACGGCGCAGCGGAGAACAGGGCCATACCGATACCGCGTTGTTCGGCATTGAGCAGATCGGAGACAGTCCCACCGGCGTTGGTGAGCGGAGACGACCCGAAGAAGCCGGAGAGCGCGCGGAAGACGAGGACAGCAGCGGGATTGGGCGCAGCGACGGTCACTGCTAGCCACAGGGTCAAGCCAAAGCACGACAAGAGGTAGACGATGCGGCGACCAAACACCTCGGATGTCGGAGCCCACAGCAGAGGGCCAAATGCAAAGCCAAGGACAAAGAGAGCTCAGCGTCAGTGATGCTCGCCCCTGTAAACTCACAAACACCTCCGACCCACAGCGTTGAGCTGCCGCCCATCTCCATCATGAGCGACCGCACACCACCCGCATACCCCGAGGACGCCAGCGTGACCGCCAGCGTCAACAGGGAGGTCATACCAACCTGTCCCCACTTGTATGCCGCGGGAAAGTTCTGCGGATCCTCGACATCGTCACGCAGCCAGTCGACGATGTAGGGATCCGCCTCCGTCCCACTACCCTTGTATGTGTGGTCGAGGATATCCTCGAACGGCGTGACGAATCTGCGCCATGGACGGCGTGGGAGCGTATACTCGTGTGGAGCACGGTCAGTCGATGGACGAGTCCGTGTCATGTGCGAGGTCACGCTGGCGGTGCAAGTGCCGGCGTCCGACGACATGGTAGCGAGAAGAGAATGTAGAATGCAATGCAGAAATCATCGCCGTGGCCATCGTGTCAAGAACGATGTTGGGGAATGGACGCTTTAGCCGGGGCGCTCAAGTGGGATGGGCGTATACAACAGTCGGCAAATGAGCGCTTCGGCCTCGGCGACGGAGAATCAAGGGTAGGAGCCGTGGGGTGGGCATGGGGCCCATGCCGCTGCGACCCTAGCGCCCAGCGGCCGCCGACATCTACTCCCGCTCCGTGCCCGCTGCGTGTCGCCGCTAGCTCGAGCGTGGAGAGTCATCTCAAAGGAGTAAGGCGTGAGCCGAGGTTGACAGCCCGTTGATGATCCGATTATGGACGGCGGCACGGTGGATCGCGCCAGTAGTGGATAAGAACCATGCATCGCCGTACACCTATATGACCAAGGAGCCGTGTCTTGCCGCCCGCCGCTAGCTCCCATCGCGCAGGTTGCTCGGCGCATCGCCCAGCACGATCCCCTCGAAACGAGCAGCGCACCCCGGCCCCGTCGGCGACTGTGACATGAACCCCACCCGCCAAGGCCCATCGCCGTCGAGCCGGAACACGCGCACAAAGTCCCACCACTGCCCATCCTTCGACGCATGGAATGCGAAGCTGTCGCCGTCAACCCGCGACACGCGCAGCCACAGATGATCCTCCGCCCCCTTGTCGAGCATGTACGCGTTCGCGTCGTCGCTCACGCCGCCGTTGTTGACGACACTCACGGGCCCGACAGTGCCAGTCGGCGCGCGCTCGAAACACAGTTTGGCCCAGTGCTTGTCGTCCGACCACACCATGAGTACCGGCGCGTCGAATGTCGTCCGCGCCGATGCCACGCTCACTTTGGCTTTGAGCGAGAATGTGTCGGGGGCTGCGAAGCCGAGAGGGCACGCGTTGAGAGTGGGCGGAGCGCCGAGTGGATCGCGCACCCAGTCGGTGGAGGCGTAGGCGAGGATGACGAGGACGCCGTCTTCGTCGGCGTACGCCCGTCCGACGCGGAAGCCCCACTCGAGCGGAGGCAGGCCCGGGACGGACACTGGCGGTGGGGTGCTTCGTGATGCTGTGGGGTCGCCGTACATGATGTGTCGGCAAATGGTGTTGTGAAACGGATGCGGAATACGTATGAGTCGCCGACACGCTGAGGCAAAACACCGGTGACCACATAAACACCGCCGGGCTCTCGTAATCACGCTATCTCATCGTCGTAGCATTATCATTTACGTCCAACGCTCCTTCCACGCCCTAGGTCGCGACGAGGCAGGCAAGACTCTCCGCATTGGCGGGCACGCCAGTCGCCCAACTCCATCGCACGCGATCCTGCAGCTCTCGGCGCATCCCACGCCCGTCCTTCTCCACAGTGACGCTCTGCCTGCCCAGCTGGGGAACGCGCAGCAATCCATCGTCGCCCTCGGCATATGCGGGACCCAGGACATCATACAGGGGCGTATCGGCCATGATCGCTTCCGTGACCTTGTCGAACGCGGGGCAGCACTCGTCTCGGAAGTGCAGTGAGGGGAACACCTCGATCGCGGCGCAGACAACGAGGGCTGAGGTCGCGGGGGACACGGGGACGGCGATCTGACGGTTAGACCAGGCCACACATAGACTGTAGCTCACCGGCATGAGGTGGGTGGCCAGCTTGTGGTTCTTGCCGAAGTGGATACGGTCGGCTGCGGCGATATGCGCCTGAACGACGTCGAGGACCTGCTGCATCAGCTAGGCCGTCTCTCGGACTCACAGATTGCGCCTCGGAGCGGCTCTGCTCGCCAGTGGCCGCCGGGTCGTACAGCGTCACGCGGTCCTCGATGTAGCTGACATGCACGAGCGCCCATCGATCCCCCAGAATGGCAGGAAAGAACATCTGCGTGTCGGTGTACGATACCTGCTCGTCAGCGCCTCTCCATCGCCGGACGTACATCTCGGTGGCCTGCTGCCGCCAGCGCCTCCCCGAGGTTCTTGCTCAGTGCACAATCGTCCCCTTCGGCTCGAGCGAGGCGCTCGTAGAAGCAGGAAGGCAGATATAGATCGTACCGCAAGTCTTGGTTATGCACCCGCTTCACTCCGGCCGCGTACTGCGTGATGAAAGCGTCGACGGCCTTCCGCTCGCTCTCCAGGGACCGATTGCTGCTCTCCCATGTGTCAAAGTCGTCACGCGTGGCTGGGAGAGCGCGGCGTCGCGTTGTTGCTGAAGGGAACTCCGTGGCTAGTGTCTGTTCGAGTGGCGAGTCAAGGTTGAGCGGTGTTGCGAAGAGATTAGCGTAGCGAGTGCGGATGGTGTCCTGGTGTTAGAAGAGCCGGCAACGGCGCTCACGGGGAGCGGCGTGAGCACGTCCCACACGAGGTCGGCGGCGGCTACAGCAGCGTCGGTCATGTCGCGGGTCATGTCGAGGGAGGCATAGAGAACGGTGTAAAGACTGGAGCAGGACCATGAGGGGCGGTGAGGACTGAACAATTGTGCGTGAGAAGACGGCGTCGACCTAGCTCCTCGTACCTCCCGGATGCTTCTCGTTGCCGTGATGCTCAATATTGGCTCGCTTGTGACGTCAGACGCGCGTTGCATTCCATATATGTACAGCCCATGCACCTCCGACACCGACGCTTTCGCATCTCAATGCTTGTCCCCTGGTCCGCTTAGAGAGGCTCAAAGGTCGGGGTGAACATGAGACCCGAGAACGGGTCCGGCTTCTGACGCAGACCCTTGTCGACGATGATGTTCTCGCCGTTGATACCCGCGGCCATGTCCGACGCGAGGAAAACGGCCGTGTTCGCGATGTACTCGGGCGGCGCAATGGCGGTCATCGACTCGGGCGACATGTGCTTCGAGCGCTCCATCATGGCGCCAACGGCCTCAGCTGAGTGTAAGCATGTGTGCTGCGGAGGATGTATGCTCCGCATGACTCACCGGACGCGCCAGCCATGTTGTTCTGGCCAATCGGGGTGGCCGTGGGGCCCGGACTGCGGTCAGCCACTGCTCCCTGGAACGGACAATGGCGCGCGCTTACCCAACGCCGTTGACGCGAATGCCCGTGTTGGCCATGCCGAGGTTGGTCGCGGCCGCGCGGACGAGTCCAACGGCGGCGTGCTTGGACACGGTGTACGCGGGTGCGCCCATGCCGCCGAACGTCGCGGCGAGGGAGGTCTGGGGTCAGCACTCTGTGTCTTCCATCCACAGTGCACGCGTCCTCAACCCACAGTGATGATAATGCTGCCACCGGGCGTCGGCTTGTCCTCGCTCGTGTTCATCATACCCCGCGCGGCCCACTGGACCGAGTTGAACGCGCCGACGACGTTGACATCGAGCATGCGCGTGAGGGCCTCGGGAGTGGTGGTCGAGAGCACCTCAAAGTCGACAATGCCCGCGTTGGCAAACTACAGTCAGCCCACGCTCGCACACATCGACGCACAAACCAGTCGAGCCGGCCGTGCTCCTTGATGACCTGGCGGACGAGAGCCTCGACCTCGTCGGCCTTGGTGATGTTGGTCTTAACGCCGACGACCTCGGACTCGTAGCCCTCCTGCTTGACGCCATCGGCAACCGCCTGGAGGTTCTTGTCGACAATGTCGGAGGCGTAGATGGCCTTGGCACCAGCCGCGGCGAAGCAGCGGACGGCAGCGGCGCCAATGCCCGAGCCAGCGCCTGCGGTCAGCTAAGCGAGCAAGGAAGGGACCCACCAGTGATGACGCCGACGGTACCGGCGAGCAGAGCAGACTTGACGAGAGGAATAGGCTGCATGTTGAGTGTGATGAGCTGGAAGCGATGAGCTGGAAGTGAGAATAGATCTTGGGCAAGCCTTATGAAGGGAATGAGGCGCTTCGCACTGCGGGGTCATGGACGCCCCCCCACACGATGCCCCGCATGGGCGCCGGCGGCCGGTGGCCCACGGATCGCAGAAGCCAAGCCACACATTGAGTGTCGCGTGTGCTCGATGCCCATCAGAAGTTCTGAGAATGGCACGGGTGCACATATATATGAATGAGAAGAGTCGAGGAGGCCATTGCGCACGACTTTAATCGATTTGCGGAATGGGCGTACGTAGACACCAACACGTGGCCTCTATCGGACCTGATGTCGAGGTAGGAACCGGATTGCACTGTTTCCATCGCCGATATGCACTCCGAGGCATCGCAACTGAGCTCGGCGTCTCGGTGTCTCGGCCCCCGTCGAGAGTGCCATTAAGGTTGAATGATGGTGAGGACAGGAACGGGGATCGAGTCAGGTGAGCTGCTGATCACCAAGGCCGGCGCGTAGCAACGCCATTTCCTGTTGACACCTGCTGACACCATGCCGCAATCCAGATGACGATTTCATAGGCGACGGTTCTTAGTCTGTTTCATCGCTGAGCATCAACCGGGCATGAAGCACGCGATTAAAAGCCGACACTGATGGATGCTTACCCCATCTTTCTAACACTCGCATCCATCGATCGCCGTTCAACCTTAGCAAGACGGAGATGGAGGGCATCAATCGCTGGGACTCGAAGACGGACCCAGAGTACGCGGCGTCGAACAGTTACAAGGCCTCCTTCGCTGCTGGGCTTGCACACGACAACCTCAAGGCCGCAGGCGACGTTGTGACACATGAGGAGGAGCGCGACCTCAAACGCGGACTGTCGCAACGCCATGTCTCCATGATCGCCTTGGCCGGTAAGCGACTAGTACCGACACCCACTCACACCAGGCGCCATCGGCACCGGCCTCTTCCTCTCGCTCGGAGGGAGCATTGCGACTGGCGGTCCCCTCGGCTCGCTCCTAGGCTACTTCCTCATCGGCCTCATCGTGTGCGCCGTGCAGTTCGCCCTTGGAGAAGTCACCGCGCTCCTCCCCGTCACAGGCTCCTTCGTGCGCCATGCCGAGTTCCTCACCGACCCAGCTCTCGGCTTCGCACTCGGCTGGACCATCGTGTACGGCAATTGGCTATCAGTGGGTGTCATCCACTCACGACGCTAACCCAGGTCCCCGCTGAGATCACCGCCATCCGCGTCCTCTTCTCCTTCTGGACGGACGTCAACCCCACCGCGTGGATCATGACCTTCATTGCCCTCACCGCCATCGTCGCGTTCTGCAAAATCCGCTACTTTGGCGAGATCGAGTTCGTGAGCGCCATCCTCAAGATCCTCCTCGTGGTCGGCGTCATCATCTTTGGCCTCATCACCGACCTCGGCGGCGTACCGGGCATCCCCCGCGTTGGCTTCCGGTACTGGCGCGATCCAGGCCCGTTCGTACCCTACATCGCTGAGGGGACGTGGGGGCGTTTCCTCGGCTTCTGGGCTGTGCTTATCAACGCCGTATTCTCATTCTCGGGAGTCGAGAGTATCGCCATGGCGGCAGCTGAGACGCGCAACCCGCGCACAGTCATACCCAAGGCTTGCAAGCGCGTGTTCGCTCGCGTAGCCCTCTTCTACGTCCTCTCCGTGCTTATCGTCGGCATGATCGTGCCCTCGGACGACGAGCGGCTGTCAGAGGACTCTGGCACGGCCGCGACATCGCCATTCGTCCTCGCTACCGCGGCAAGCGGCATCACCGCTATCCCGCACATCGTCAACGCCGTCGTCATCACGTCGGCATGGAGCGCCGGGAATCAAGCCCTGCTGGCCGGCACTCGCGTGCTATACAGCCTGTCGCTCAAGCGACAAGCACCACGAGTCTTCCTCCGCACGACGAAATGGGGCATCCCATACGTCGCCGCGGCGTCGTACGTCCTCTTCTCGTTCCTCGCCTTCATGGGGCTCAGCGAGGACGCGATCATCGTCTTCTTCTGGTTCGTGTCGCTCGTGGGTTGCGGCGTCCTCATATCGTGGTCGTGCATCCTCTTCAACCACCTGCGTTTGCGCAGAGCTCTCCGCATCCAGGGCATCGACCCCCGCCGCTTGCCATGGTACAACGGATGGACTCGTGAGTGCTACTGTGGGGCGACACTAACCGCAGCCTACTCGTCAGCCGTCGCCCTCTTCTTCTGCTTGATCATCCTCCTCACGAACGGCTTCGCAGTGTTCACCAAGGGCAACTGGTCTGCATCGGGCTTTGTCACTGCCTATCTGTGAGTCTAACCTCGCTATGGCGCTCACACCAGCGACATTGGCCTTATCGCCGCCGTGTTCCTCGGCTGGAAGCTGATCAAGAAGACGCACTGGGTGCATCTGCGCGATCTCCCGCTCGAGGAGATCCTCACACAGATTGAGCAGCACCCTGAACCGAAAGAGCCGCCTCGTCGCGGCGTCATCCGTTTCATATCGTGGCTTTGGGACTAGATGCTGATGCATGATAGTGTACTGTACAAATGCGTGGTGCACGTCCTACTTCTGATCCTTCTCCAGGTCCTCGGGCGTCAGGTCAACCTTGGTAGTCACCTCGCTCGTCTTGATGACGCTTCCCTCGAGCTCGTACAATGCTTGCATGGCGGCGAGATGGGGTGGGAGCTTGGGTGCTGGTCGGCGGGGGGCGGGCTCGGGCGGGGTGGACGGCTCGGTCGGCCTGGAAGGCTCAGGCTCGACCTGGTCTGGCTCAGGCGCAACCTGGGCTGGCTCAGGCGCGATGGAAGGCTCAGGCGCAACCTGGGCTGGCTCAGGCGCGATGGAAGGCTCAGGCGCGATGGAAGGCTCAGGCGCGGCCTCAGCTGCTGTTGCTGGGCTCTGGCTGTCGGTTTCAGGTGCACTCGGCTGTGAGGGAGCGGTGGAAGAATCAGACGGCGATGTGGCCTCAGACGCTGGCGCAGCGGCCTCAGACAATGACGGTGCGGCCTCAGGCGACGATGCAGTCGGAACCGTAGCATCCCCCATGCCGTCGATGGATACGAAGAAGTCGTCCTCGCCTTCTGACGGAGTTCCGGACGTGGTTGCGTCGTCGACAGGCCCCATGTCGTCGATCGATACAAAGAAGTCGTCCTCGGCAGGCGTCTCCTCGTCCTCAGTTGGCTTGGCCGCAGTCTCGGGGAGCGGTTGGGGTGTGGCGGCATCCACTGGTGTGTCCTCCTGTGGAACCGGCTTGTCAGCCCACCAGGCAGCTGGAGCGCCAGACCCGACGGGGCGACCCGGCTCGGCGAGTAGCCCTTCCGACTCCACCGACCCTTCCTCCACCTCTAGTGCTTGTTCCTCGGCAGCCTGTTCTTCAGCGGCCTCTTCTTCAGCGGCCTCCGCCTCCTCTTTCAATCTCCCGAGGCGTCTCCTCTGCTGGAAGGTCTCTACATTCTCCTGGTCCTGCTTCATAACACCGGCGGCCATCCTCTGAAGTGAAGAGAAGATGGCCTTCGGGAACCAAGCAGTCGTTGAGATGATCTTGGTCATTTCCTGGCGAGTGACGGGCACGACCTCTGCGACGCTGTCGACAGCCTTCACAAACGCTTTGGTGTGCCATTCCTCGTCGTCGGCCCTTGGCAAGGTCACAGGATGGCTCGATCCGCCCAGCTCGTACAGACCGACAACGTGCTGCAACGTCGTGTCCAATCGGCCGTTGCCTTCGCGCCTTCCAACTCGTTTTCCAGCCGTCGAATAAAAGCTTGCAAGCACCTCGAGCCCCACGTGACGTATCCCCACAGAGTTAGTCTGGGGCAATCCGAGCGAGGGCACGTCACTGCGCATCCATGCCGAGGTAAGGGGCGGCTTCCAGCGCGTGTCGGCGAGCATGAATACCGCGCGGGGGGCTGCCGAGCCCTTGAGCGTTTCGGTGAGGCTGAGACCAGGTCGCACGTATAGGTCGATGCCGGAGCCCTTGAAGGATGTGTTCTGGGATTGCTCGATGGCGATTCGCCCTTTGCTGAGAACGAACATGCGATAAAGGCCGTTGCCCACAATGGCCGCGCCGCACGTGGAACCGCACGCGTCGTGCGCGGCGAGCAGCTGAGCCGCGGCACGCGCCATGCCGTACCGAACGCGTCTAGCACGTTGGCGATTGTAAGACCGTTCCAAGTCCGCGGTGGCCTTGTTGTAGTCTCGGAATCGCGCAAGACCAACAGGCTTTTGTCAGCGTCACAATCACGAGGAGCCACTCACAATCTGCGTTCCCCGATACGTCGGAAAGCCATGCTTTGTGATCTCTTCCCGTATCTCGTCCACTGTAGATGGCGGAAGAGACGCCGCGACCTCCATATCCAGTTCACGCTCGAGTTCCAGGACACTAGGCAAAGCCGTAAACGTGGTGAGGGCTTCGAGGACGAGGCTGGTCTCTGGCGACTTGGCAGCAGCATCGCGCGGCCTGCGTTCAAAGGATCCGACGGCCCAATCAACAAGGAAGAATTCGTCCTCGGGACTTGCCGACGCCGACTCGTTGACCGCACGGGCATGCGGAGGCGGCCAGGAGCCCAGAATATGCTCGTATGCGCGCCATACGCGCGACTCCCGGATCGGCACACATCCTTCGCCCGCGATTTGGTCGAGGTTGAACGGCTTCATGCTGAGTCCGGGCGGCGATGTGTTGGCCATGTTGGACACCGAAGCAGACCCCATTTCGTAGCCAGAGTACATGTGGTCGCACCACTTCATCGCCTTGTGATCGCCCACGAGCGTGGTGATGGCCGTGGCGAGGTCGCTTTTTGATCCATAGCCGTACACTTGTCCGGCCATGAGCTGCTCCGCCGACGGGCTGCCGTCGGCGTTGGCCGAGGACGCTATCCTGGAGGCATCAAGGGCATTTGCGCGCTCGATGCAGGCTTTGAAGGTGGGATTGATGGCTTTGAGCAAGGCGCGCTCGAGTTTGCTCATGGATGGAGTGATAGGAAAACGCGGCGGAGTGAGCGGTCACGGAAAATGCCGATCGTACGGGTGCATGTTTCCGGGGCGTCGGGCGTGTGGGAGCGAAGCTGCAGGCATCGAGAGAGGCTGGGAGAGACGGCAAACACTAGTTACATTGTGCTATAAGCGATCCATAATCGATTGACATCTACTTGCGCCCTACTAACAGCTTCAGGAACCTGATCCTCTGCTCTTTGCGCTCCAGCCGTCCCGCCAAAACATCCACTTGGCGGTTCAGATGCGCAATCTGGTCCTTCGAGTCTGCATAACGCCGATGCAACTCCTCGTAATACACATGCAACCGAGTGTACTCGCGCTCACGACGGAGAAGGCGTGCAAGGAGATCTTCATCGCCAGGCTCGAAGTCGACGTCTCTGGGTGGCGACGGGGGCGTCTCGGGTTCGTCGTACACGTAGTCCTCGTAGTAATCATCGTCCAGCTCTTCCACGCCGTCGCACTGGTACTCGTTGTCGCTTGCCAACGCCCTCCGAACGGGACTAGGAGTGAAGATCGTGTGTGGGTCGGAGATTGGCGTGGGATCGGGACTTGGGGAGTGACTGGAGTGTGAGCGCAGAAGAAGGCTGAACTACTCACTGCGACTGCGTGAAGACCTCCGCGGGCACAGGCGCAGGTAGCGCGGTGGGCGAGGGCGGATCAACGCGTTTCGCACGCTTGCGCTTGCCGCGTATCAGAGACAACGGCATTGTCGGCAATGAGGAGAAGAGTGGGATTGCGAGAGGCGACGTGGGGGCTGTTTGTGCTGTTGCGAAGACAGCGTGGCGGTCTGTGCAAAAGCGATGCGAAAGTACGCGCGTCCGTGCACACAACATTACAGATACTCATCCCCGACCCTTGCCCTTTCCCAACATGCCCAAGAAGCTCAACCCTCGGCGCTGCTTGTCCTTGCTGACCTCAGGGTGGTCTATGCTGACGCACAGCGCGCAACCGACACCAACAGAGATCGGGAATAGGCGCTTGCCCTTGGACCCCGGCAGCTCAACCACATCGGTGACTTGCGACGCGCCCATTTCGTAGTCACGATCGGAGGCGGTCGTGTCGGTCGTGTCGGTCGAGCTCCACGAGTCCGTCTGCCATCCAGAGCTTTGGGACGCCGTTGTCGAACCGGATTCAGAGCCAGCAGCCGATGGCGTGCGCACGTCCGACGACCATGCGTGCACCTCACCCGATCGCGTACGCGCCGCTGCCTGATACCGCCACTTGATGCCGTTGTCGGAGAGCGGTTGTAGCGAGACTTCGACGAACGGCATGCCGTCGCCACCGTGATGGACTAGGTGGATGCGCACATTCTCCCTCACCGATACATTGGCGACGTACGCCGCTGGACCCGTCGCCAGTCGCTCCTCAGGCAAGCCCGACGACGTCCGATAGATGGCCACGAGATGTCCCCGGGCAGCAACATCGACATGCTCGGCGTGCTCAACCACACACAACTACCATGAGCATTGACACACCGTCGTCACTCACCAGCCACCACTCCAACCTATCCCCCCGCGAGCACACCCACACCTCGCCGTTGGCCTTGAGAGCGATGACAACGTCCCCGACATCAAAGCGCAGCACCCGGTCGCCTGACGAACGCTGCCTCCCTCGCTCCGGTGTGATGGCCGCCCAATGCAACCACCCTCCATCCGACTTGTCCCATGACTCTGTGGGGCCAGAAGGAGGGATAGGGATAAGATAGGGCTCGTCGTTTGGACCAGCACCCTTAACCACATGCAAGCCGCTGACAACGGACACCGCCGCCGAATACGCCTTGGACCTGACGTGCCACGCCACAACGGCATGACTCTTCGTAAGGGCGGCACGCAACCCTCGATCGGGCTTCCCGGTTCTCACAGCCACGGCGCCTTGCAGTTCCTTCGACATGTGGAAGTACTTGACGATCAGCCAAAGTCCCTTTAACCAACTCACATCCTCATTCCCCAACGGTTTGATGTCGATAACAGAGTCGGCGCCTAGTTGGGCCCCGTCCACCACCTGTTTCAGTTCCCACCTGAGGAGGTTGACCGGCACCCGCTGCCCTCCCCAGTGGTACTCATGCGGGCGATTCCTGTCACTCCACATCTCGACGCTGCCTCCGTTGGGACCGTTTACCAACAATGACCCGTCGTCGCCATGCCTGACGTTTGTGATTTGGCGCCGGTCAAGTGTAAATGTGTTATCGAACAATGATGGAGGGCACAGCTCGTCGGTGTAGTCGCGCGCTCGCCGTGGCCGCTTACCGCCTCCTCGCCACAGCACGAGGCGCTTCTGCGACGTATAGTCTGGAGGCGCCGCGGGGTACGCCGGAGGCGCGGACTCCTTCTTGTCGTTGGTCCATCCAGAAACGGTCGAGGTCGATGACATGCGCGAGCCTCCAGGCGGTGTACTGGGCCCAGCTTGAGACTGGTAAGGCGGCGGCGACCCGTCGCCCATGGTGGTGTGGTTAGAGTGATGGATGATGAAGTGGATAACGTCAAGTGAGTCATCGATCCTGGCCTTGTTTGCTCTTCTTGAGAGCATCCAGAATGCATTGCTCGATGGCTCCGGGGCGGCTTGGGTCGAACCAAAGCCTTCGAGTTACGTTGATGGAACGTTGTCCGTCAGTCAACCTTGGTGCCTCGCCGGGCAACTTATTGGTGCCTGAGTTAGGAAAAGCGGTAGCGCGGGGAGCGCCCGAGTACTCTGTCTTGTTCTCTCACTCTGCACGAGTCCTGCACGCAGTCCATTAGCAGCAAAAGAGTATATACTCTTGGGCGGCTTGCACTCAATCTCACCCGTCATACATTGGCCCAGACTCCCCGGTGGCGCAGCTGCGCATCCCTCTTCTTCAATGTACATATGGGCGGGCGGGATCGTGATGGGTCCTCCTTATGTTCCGCAATCGAATTCCTCCGCGGATGCCGGCAGTTGCATAGGCACGTTCTGCTCTGTGCGTTTGGGAATGGCCGCTGGAACCGTAGGATGGGGCAGAGGCCTCCCGAGGACCACCATGTGACGGAGAAGTGGGGAGGTTGTGCTCCCACCAACTCCAGCTTTCCTTATAGCGGCAAGCTGTTTGCCATCATCACATGTCACACCAAGGTTAATGAAGGCAGTCCCGTGCTCGCTCGGCAGCGTTCGGCGCGCCACTCATCTGTTGAAGCGTGTGGCTGCGTGTGGTGCGTGTGGTACGTGTGGTACGTGTGGATGATGTGCGCGACCGCTGGACGTCCGCAAAGGAGGGTTGAGGGTCGTAGCCACGTGCGTGCCATGCGATGGCCATGCGATAGCCATGCGATAATCACGTGACCATATTCGCCACCCAATTGCAAAGTGGAGGTGGTCCAGTCCGGTTGAGTCAACCGACCACCCAAAGTCGAGGCCATCGTCGTCGACGCGGTCGTTGATCGCATCTATCAGCTATCACATCTATCTCATCGCCTCCTCAAGACACGATGGCGGCGACAAGAACAGACCTCGCCTCATGGCGGAGCCCAGCACCGACTTCGAGCTCGCGATCACGATCGACATCGGAGGTCCCAGACTTGGACGTCTGCGAAGCTTCGCATCAGGCGCAAATCGACCATCTCACGGTGCTCATTCAGGAGCGAGTCCGGCGTGCCTCTCACACTACGGGCCAAGTCACATCCTTAGCGCAGTCGGACGACCATGACCTCTCGGCATCGAACTCAAGATACTCCCCAACGCCGACGCAGCAGCGGCTGCGACGACGACGACTGCCGGACCTTGCTGTGCGCTCTGGCATCGGCTCTGGCATGCTTATGTCCGCTGTTGGCGAAGTGGGAGATGCCTCGATGACCAATGATCCTGCGAGCTCACCGCCTGTCGACTGGACACACACTCTCGCCCGCACCCTCGTCTCGCTGCTATCCGCACACGAGTACTGCGGGACTTACCTCGCCTGGTCCAGCCTCGGAGACCAGTGCGCCCGCACCATCCTGCTCGACCCACAAACCATCATGATCGAGAGCGGCTCCCCTCCAGCATCCAGCAAAGTCTCTGCGGCCGAGTATCTCTCAAGCAGCGGAGCTCGGATCCCACCAGGCGACGGCATCGCTCGCCTGACCAACTTCGTCGATCTCGGTCTCGACCTCCTCGCGCAGTCGCAAGGCAGGATCCCACCACTACCTGCCACCGTTACGGCGATCCTCGCCCCGAATGAAGCCCCATCGCTTCCCCGGCCCATCCCGCTCCCGACGCCGGCGACAACCTCTCGCCGCCGCCTCCGCCGATCTCCAGGTACGCCGCCATTAGCCGCTCCATCGCCGCCCCGCATGGCCATAAACGACCTCAGCACCCCGCCTCGCTCCACCTCCCCGCTGAAGCGCTCCTCTCCCGGCTACGGAGGGAGCCCAGGCAAGCGGCCGGCTATAGACGTGCACGCGTGGCGAAAGGGCATGAGTGGCGCGGCACTGTTCGACCGCTGCTCGCCTGAGCGCTGCTGCTCGCCCACGGAGCTCGACACACCGCCGCCATCCGACAAGGCGGAGAGCGAGGAGGCTGATGCCGAGGCCACCTTGCGTCCGGGGGCGCTACGTCTCGCTGCAGAGGCCACGATCCGCCCAGGGACACTGGCTCCGGCGTGGGGAGAGGACGTGTTTGGACCGCTCCCGACTCCAGCCGCTGCCGAGGCCGGTCCCTCGGGGACGAACTCCGGCTCGACCAAGCTCAGCGCCGAGGACTACGTCGCTGCTCTTGGCGACCTCCGCCTTATCCTCGTTTCCAGCACGCAGATGGATGCTGCCGTCGAGGCCATCCGCAAGTCTCTGCGCTAGTATTACCCTGTTGTAGCACGTACCGTAGATCCAGCATGGCCGCACTGCACGGGCGCATTGTCAAGTCTCACCGGGTCTTATAGCTATGTTGTGCATTATGTATCGAGTTCCATCCTCGCCCTTAGCTCTGTCAGGGCTGACATTGTTCCAACGCCGCATAACAAGCCACGACAACATCTTATGACGCATGATGAGATACATCTATAACACAAACTACCCAAAAGTTACAACCCCAAACTAGTTCTTAACACGGTGGAACGTGGCTCGCAACAGCCCGTCCGAGCCAACCTCCTCCTGGCGCACGAGCTGATACCTGCCGATCTTGGGCAGGATCTTAGCCCAGATGAGCCAGTACAAGAACCCGATACCGAACACGGCCCAGCCGGCCACGGCATGGGTCCAGTAGGGCATGGTCTCGTACGGCTCGCCCCCTGGAGGGGGAGGAGTGAGCGGAACAATGAAGAGGAAGATGTTGGCGGCACCGAAGAACGCGGCCGCGGCAACGGGCAGCCACCCGGCCTTCTCCCAGTTGGCATAGGGACGGAACTGCAGGTACACGATACCGAAGGCGATGATAGTGTTGATGACGGCCAGGGGGTACGAAATGGTGTTGATGACAAAGTTGTAGGCGTCACCGGGGGGCAGGGCGAAGATGGTGATGAGACAGATGGCCCAGTGGAGGCCGAGACCAGCGAGGGGAGCACCGAAGGGCTTGTTGGAAGCCCAGAACTTGGAGAAGGGGAGGATACCCTCGCGACCAAGCTCCTGGTTGACACGACCCTGCGAGAAGATGACACTCATGACGTTGCCAAGTGCCGAGAGAGCGACGAAGACGTCGAGGGCGCGAGCGGCGCGGGGACCATAGACATTGTGGAAGAGAATGGAAGCGACGAGCGTGCCCGAGTTGACGATCTCCTCCTTGGTCGCGGCTGCAAAGTAGGCAATGTTGGCGAGGATGTAGAGGACGGTAATGAGGCCAATCGCAAGAGGTCCGGCAATGCGGATGGTGCGCTTGGGGTTTTTGACCTCCGAGAGAGCTGCAGTCAGCGTTGTTTTTCTTTGACAAGAAGCCGTTGTCGACTAACCGTAGTTCGCATTGCTATAACCGACGTAGCTCCAGATTACGTTGTAAAGACTGAGGCAGAAGGAGCTGGCGCTCGCGGTGGTGCCCTCGAATGCGTTGGTGAAGTTGTGAGGCTTGTCGACCTTGAGATGGCCGCCGAGGGCGACGAAACCGGTGATAATGACAATGACAAGGATGACCAACTTGAGCACGCCCAGCACGTTCTGGACGTAGAGGCCCCAGCGCACACGGGTGCCATGCAGGAGGAAGCAGAAGGTGATGGCTGCGAAACCGACCAGACGGCGGGTCCACTGGCCCGGGTTGTCCTGGTTGGCGGCGCGGAGGATGTATTCGCCAAACACGATGGAATTGCCGGATGCCCAGCCGAGAAGAACACCGTTGGACGCGTATGCACACGTAGCGAGGAACCGTGGCCTCCGGATGAGGTACTCGAGGTAGTTCTTCTCGCCGCCGTTACGGGGAATGGCCTGGAGTCAGAGGTGGCGTGGTTGGTGGCACTCACTGTTCCCCACACAATGTACACCCACATGCCCGCGGAGGCAATGATCGCGCCGATGACCCACATGATCAGCGACATGCCGACACTGCCGCTCAGGCTCAAAATGGTGCTCGGAGTTGCGAACACGCTGGGGTCAGCGTTGTCGGTCGTTGGGCACTCACCCAGTACCGATCATGCGGTTGAAGATGATGAACACGGCGGAGATGACGCCAATCTGTCGGCGTCCCGGCACCTCCTCGGAGTGTAGCGACTCGACGTCGTTCTTGTGCGCCTCAGCGGGTCCGACGGCTGTCGACCCGTAGTCTGTCGTCGACCCGTCTTGTGACTTGCCCATGTCGTGGTGAGTGCGGTCGGTCCGCTTGTACGAGAGAGTAAGAGAGAGTAAGAGGGGAAAACACGTCCAACATCGCTGCATCCATCTTTTGTATAATCTAGAGCACACCGCGACGGGGCTACGACGGCAATGACGGCCAGTTCGATGGCGACAGCGTCGATGGCGAGATAGAAAATGAAAGTCAAACCGCCAGGAACGCCAAGTCCATCGTAATCGTTGCGTGCTCGTCTCCAGCAAACGACTCAATCATTGGCCCAATGTCGCTCCCCGCAGTCGCAGATCTGCACTCCAGGGCTCGAACTGGCCGTCTTGGGGCTACCTGTCACCCCAGCGTACAAATAAAGCTTGCATTCACGTGTCCAACGTCGCCGTGGGTGGCCGACATGATCGGGGGGAAGTAAAAATTGGATATCCGGAGGCATCATCGCCCTGAGTCTCACGTGAGCAGCGTCTGCAGAACGTAGGCGCGTCTCCCTACGCAGCGACATTCTCTGTCAGCAAGCGCAGTGGGACGACGTTGGCGAAGGCGTGATCTCGTCTCGCTCGCTAGAGCTCTGAAACACAGAGCCTATTCTCGGCCGGCACTTGCCAACGCGGCCGATGTCAAAATTCCGGCGCGGAAGGCTTGGCTTGCTACGGATTCCAGCGAACGCGTCGAGCGATGTGCGCGCAGCACATGAGCTTGGTAGTCACCAAGATATGTACGAGAGGATGGAATGTGCATAAGAAGTGACAGCGATCAGCACCCCACTCCCCCACTCAGTCGCGCGACCTGTTACTGCCAGGTCGGATCTTGACGAGCAGGAGGAGTTGGGCAAAAGCTGCTTCAGGGGAGGCGAGCCACAAATTGTGCATTTCCAGGCACGCTGACGCCAAGATCGACAGGGACGCGATCGATGAGGTGAGAATGGTGCTATCGCGGAGATGAGAGGCGACTCCTCATCGATATCGCTACTGCCGCATGACATTGCATTCCGCATTTCTCAGATGTCCTACGAGCGTTTTACCAAGTTCTAGGCCTCAGCCGCCTCGCATTTGTCCTCCTCCCCGTCATTCTTCGCTTTCTTGCACCGCTCGGACTCGGCCAGCAGATCCCACAGCTTGGTCGCCGCGCTCTCCGCCGTCTCCGCGTTCTCCTCGTCAGGCAGCACTCGGATCTTGAGCAACGTCTCGTCCGACACCTCACTGATCCACTCCGCGGCCATCTCATATCCTTCCTGAAGCACAGTGCTGAACTCGCGCCCAGCATCGCCGTCGTCCTCCATCCACTTGAACCTGGGCCCTGGGGAGTCAGCCAAACCACGTGGTCGCTGCGCACTCACAATCAACATCAAAGATCCGAAGAAGCTCGCGGGTGTAGATCGCAGCGAGCCTCGTGGCCCGGGACTCGGCCATGTCCTCAGCAATGCCAGCGACTAGCGGCCCAATTGTGACCTTGATCTCCGCGTCCGGAGCGAGCGGGGCGCGGAACGCCTCCTCGATGTCATGGGGCGCGATCATGGGGTGCTGGAGCACAACATCGGGCACTGTGACTTCGAAATACTGCTTCTCCTCCTTCTGCTTTGCCTCACGGGCCAACTCGTCGATCTGCGCGACTTCGTTCCAGAGCGTCGAGGTCCACTTCTGGATATCGGCCTCCGCTCCTTCCTCCTCGGTCTCGTCGGGGTCCGGCCGGAACTCAAGCTTCTCCTCGTCGGGGACGTCGGCGATGTCAGCGAGCACAGCCTGATAAGGGGCCTGCACTCCTTCCACAGCAGTTTGGACCTCGGCTGCCGAACTGCGCCAGAGGCCCGATCCTGCAGTCAGCACTTACGCGCCATCACAACTTACCGTTCTGAAATACACAGCGAATAAGGTCAAGGAAGCGCCCCGCCGCATTCAGAGGACGTGTGTAGGCTGGATGGTCACCCCGAAGGTCACAGTGGGCGGCCCAGAGCTCGTCGGAAAGGGCATCAGAAAATGGCGCTTCAATGTAGCCCTTCTCAATGCCGGTGGCAACTTGGGGAGACCCGGATAGCGTTACGCCCTTGAGGATGTCTGTGAGAGGGATGCGGATGGGTCCATGCTGCCACTGGCGACCGGGAAGTGCAGCATCCATCTCTTTAGCCTCTGTTGCAAGCTTGAATACCTCAGTGTCGCCCTTGACGGCAGCATTCCAGATCTGGATGGCCACATTCTCGGCAGTGGGTACGCGGTGCTCAACGTAGAGCTCGTAGACGTGGTCGTCCTCGTCCAGGGGTCTCTCGTCCTCCACGGCCTCACCCTTTCTCTCCATCGGCTTGTCGGTGCCAAGCTCGGCTGCCCACGCCTTCGTAAGGGCCGTGGCGCGGTCAAACACGTCCATCAACAGCGCAACCGTGGCCCCGATATCGTCGGTCGTCTTCCACAGCTTGTTAACTGTTGGTCAGCGCTTACCACTGCCTGCACATACGTGTAGACATATAGTCTTGTGCCTTGATGTACTCGGCGGCAGCGAGGAGCCTTGCTTCGCGCGACAAATCATCGTCCCGCATAGCATGGTCGAATCGATTCCTGAGCTCGTCCCGCATCTCAAGCCCGTATGGCACCGTAATCTGCGCCTCTTCGCGGTGTTCGTAGCCCTTGAACCACCATGACTTGGCCACCTCCTCAGAAAACGAGACTGTCACCTGCTCGTCCTCCTTGACGCTGCGCAAGGCGTCCTCGGCCTTGACAAAGTCTTCCCAGATGACGAGCCAGAGGCGGTTGACGTCTTCGAATCCATCAACCTCGCGCCACTTGGGCATCGGAATGGCCTCTGGTGGTGCATTCTCGATCCAGCGGTAGATGTCGGCAATCGCAGCCCAGTACCGATCTCGCAGTGATTTCGCTGTCTCGGCATCGCCCTCACCCGAGGTGTGCCTGTACCAGCCTGCAGATCAGCGCTGTCATTGCACGAGGTCACTCACAGCCATCCAAAAAGTCCTCGAGCCAATGGACCACCATTATGGCAGTCACGCGCGTCTTCTTTATCTCTGAGGGGTCTTCTATGATGGCTTTGAGAACGGCTTCTAGGGCCTCGCTGAAGTCTCTCTGGAACGGGGCGGTGATGACGCCGTTAACCATGGATTCGCGGATATCCGGCTCATTGACGACCGCCATGATTTTGGGGTGGCTGAGAAGCTCTGTCGGCAGTTGGAGTAGGACATCGGGTCCTTCGTATGCTGACACCGTGCCGCCTTCGCTGGTCACGAGGCTGTTCCACAGCTCGGCAGCCTGGCGTTCCTCGGAGCCTTTCTGCAGGCGCCACCCTTTCAGCTTATCGTTGGGACCGAGTGCGTTGATCTTGGCGACGACGGTGTTGTACGCGGCGTAAAGTTTGGTCGGCAATTGGCGCCTTTCCTCGTCGCTCCGCTCCGTCTTCCACCATTCCGAGTCTACTCTCAGCAACCGCATGTACCGCTGTGCTCACCTCCATCGCCTGCCAATTCGATGATGTTGGAAATGTAGTGCAGCGCGGCCTTCGTCACCCGCGACATCTCTTCACTGTTCCACAACGCACTCAGTGGCGCAAGGGCTTCTTTGACGTACGTCCGATACGGATACGGCGTCTCCAGGAGCCCGGACTTGACAGCGGTGACCGTGAAAGGATACTCGGAAGCGTCGAAAGCGTCGTCGCACATTTCGCTGGGGAGAGTGAAGACGAGCTTGCCGTGCTCTTCGGCCCACTTCGTGCCCGGGTGGTTGGCTTCCTCATCGTCCGCGGCCTTAGCCTTTTCCTTGAGTTGCCTCTCGATGCTGGCGGCTTCGTTCCAGATGTAGATGGCGCATTCCTCGACGGTAGGGACCTGTTCGAAGAGATCGTCTGACTCGTCATCGTCACCAGCGGCATCCGAGTCATTGTCGTTTTGCTCTTCTTCGCCCTTCTCCTTTGAAGCTTCCTCCCCCATTGCCGTCATCCAGCCCTCGGGGACAGGCTTGGGCTTCATCTCGTCATCTCCCACATCCTCAAGCCAGGCGTTGACCTGGTCGAGCCCTGCCGAGACATTCTTCTGCACATCCTCGACGATCCCCGAGTGGTCCTCCCGGTTCTTCCACACACTGTTTGCTACTCTCAGCTTAAGGATCCCCTGTGATGGACTCACACTTGAATAGCACTTTGGTTACAAGTAAACCACTCAGGATGGCCGCCCGCGTCTGGCGTGAAGCGTCCTCCTCGGTGGATAGGATACCAATGGCCGCGACGGTGACCGACCGGAGTGCATCCAAGGAAACGGGGCACTTGAGGCCAAGCGGAGTGTAGTCGTCGACCCAGACTTCGAAGGCGTGATGCTCAGTAAGCTCAGTCGGGAGCTTGAACCTGAGTCCCGGAGTGTCCTCCCCGTCCTCTTCACTGTCCGCCACTGCCCCCCACGTCGCGTCCTCCTCCGTCTTCCGCAACGAATCCAACACCTCTGCTACCCAATCCTCCTCGCCCTTAAACTTCCACGCTTCCCTTGCCGCCTCAGGCGCGAAATCGAGGTACAGATTGACGCCCTTGAGCGTATTGGCGACATTGTCCGAGACGAATTTGCTCATGTGTTCCACCAGGTGTGGGTCTTCGTATTGCTCGGGTTCTGCATTAGCTTGGTATCTGAGGGGGAACTTGCCATTGGCCAGCACTTCGGTCATCATGTAGGCGATAATCGCATGGAGGCGTACAACGCGCGGCTGGGCGGTGTCGGCCCCGATCTCCTCGACGACTTCCTCGAGCTGGGTTTTGAGCTCCTCAGTGACGGGGACAGGGAGCGTGCCGTCTTTGAGAGCCTCGACGAGGGATGTACGCCTGGTAAAGGCGGGGTGGGCCACAAACAGCGGCGGAAGCTTTGGGACCGCCGGCGTGGCTGAAACGTATGAGCAATGCGGCATTGCGATGGAAGGTGTAGCGAACATCGGGCAGATTCTTAGGGCCCTTATATGTACTTGCGTCTGCACTGGGCATGCTTTGACATGGTGGCTTCTGTCGATCTTGTGACAACGATGAGCGTACAGCCTTGCTCGCTACGCTATTCGCGTCCACTGCATTCCACGTTCGTGCGCCGTATCCGCTCATCACCCTGCCTTAAGTAGAGTAGAGCTGTATACGCCTCTCGACGCCTCCCTCTCATGGCCTAGATGCCAAGATGATCATTGGCGTATGGCTGTAGGCTGGCCAATGCTCGAATTGACGGACGGTTGTTCGGACGGGGAATCAGCTGTGCCCGCCAGGGCCGCTGATCAGCCTCCGCCATCGCGTCCACACTCTTTCACTGCACTCCCTGGCCGGAAACTTGGGTCGTTGGAAGTGAAAGCGATGTCATATGTGACAGCAAGCGGTCGGGTGTCTCCTGCTTATATCATGTCAGCCCGATGCCTTACCATTGCAGAAGTTATCGATTGTAACCTACCTTCGGACGCTGGTGCAGTCGCGTCCACATTCCGCGCCAACAGGCACCAGTCCGTGGATCTGCGCGATCTACGCCGTGGCTGTGCCCGCAGGGAGCAGCTGCCGAGTAGTCTCCGCAGATCTCCGGCTGATTCCAGAGCTGTGGCTGCTCGACAATTCCAGACCAGAGGCGAGCTGGAATTGTATCGCTGTTCTTATGGGCGTTGAGATGCCCTTTAGTGCCCAGTGTTTCTCTGTCGAATCCCTCACTGCCTCTTGGTGAGCGCCAGCGGGCCATCATCGTCTCCAGACCAGGGGCTCTCTCTTCCAAGCCAATAAATCACCGGCAGAGCAAAGGGATTCGGGGCCGGTATCACGGGGCACACGCTTGTAAGATGCGGCCTCATGATCATCCGAGTTGCATCTTTGTCGTGCTACGATCGCGTTTTGCCTCGGCTGATGAGATTAGATCGCCAGCTGCGTCAGGTAAACTGATAACGCGCCAGCACGCACGGCACGCCTCCGACGTTTTCAACGCCTACGCAAAGTCCAGACCGCCTTCGCATCGTCGCAGATCACTCATCGTCTCCGGTCCCAACTCGGCCACCCCGCTCATCCGCTTACAGGCACGGCGGTATGCAGCTCGGCGTTCTCCGAGTTTACTCCCTGGAACACCGATGCCCACACAAACGGCCATCCTATGCCGCCGGTGTTCGCAGCCGGGCGAGGAGTCAATCACAGACAGGGAGCACCATGCGAAGCCTCATGTGCACGCCGGGGGCCATGTCGATCGAACGCGGGGCCAGCAATTGCGCATTGCAGCCAGTTTGACCGGCCATTTGAATGTTCGCATTTCGAGTGGGGGGGTGGCACCGGACATGGCCGACCCGATATAAGCTCGGGTAACCGGCATACACGGGCAGTTGGGCGTGGCGCCAAGGCCGCAACCCGCCTCATACCCGTGCTTTGTAAGGAGAGAGGAGACATTAGAATCTTTCGCCGGCAAGAGTAACAATGCAGAACAAATGCATCGGCGAACAGGGCCTGAGCGCAGCATCTGGACCTGAGAGAGAGAGTCACTTTGCAAGTGCTGTTGCCATCTTTTGCCGTTGTCTACACCACCTCAACTTTCTTGCAGCGCTTGACGAGCGCCCAATCTTGACATGAATGAGACCCCACCGCCGACCCCGTGGTCTGCGAACTCTGCGTCCAGCGCCGACGTCAAGACGGTAGTGGGCTACACCGACGACGACATGCAAAATCATGCCACCGGCGACCGCACGCTCAAGCGAAGACCGTGGCGCCTCCATCCCACCGACTGGCGACGAGTCGTTTCGCACGAGTACAAGGGGTCTGGTACGAACGAGGACCCCTTTGTCGTCGTGTGGCTGCCAGAAGACAGCGAGAACCCGTATCGATGGGCGCCGCTGTACAAGTGGACGTTGACCATTCTCGGTGAGTGAGAAGTGCGCCATCGTTTGAAAATCTCGGGGCCCAGGGCTCCGCCCGTTCGAGTTCCGGTGAAACGCCACCGGAGACGGCCGAAGTCGAGGACAACGCTGATGTCAGCCGCGACGGGCACACTATCGGTGACGATGGGCAGTTCGGTGCTGTCGGCTGCGATGGGGAGCATCAAGCACGACTTCCCAGATCACCCCACGCCACTATACATCATGGGTGAGTTGAGACAGAGAAGCGCAGTTGGCCGAGGGCGTAACGGCGATGACCGAAAGCTGACTGCAGTCACCGGCATCTACATTCTAGGATTCGTGCTTGGTCCATTCCTCTGGGCGCCATACTCCGAGGTGTACGGCCGCCGAGCGACTTACATTCTCACGTTTATCCCACTGACGGCGTTCGACGCCGCTGTGTGTGGCGCGCCAACATTGAATGCGATGCTGGTCCTGCGATTCTTCGCCGGCATGTTCGGATGTTCATCCATGACGAGCGCCGGTGGACTCATCAGTGACATGTTCGAGAGCTCAGATCGTGGACTGGCCCTCGGCGTGTTCGGCGTCATGCCATGGCTCGGTCCTGTGATTGGCCCCATCGTACGTCCTCTCGGCAGTGCATTGCTGACGCCTTAGGTCGGCGGATTCTTGTCGTACGCTTCGGGATGGCGCTGGGTCGCGGCCGTCACTGCCTTCTTCGCGGCGGCCGTCACCATCATGCACCTCGTCTTCATCCCCGAGACATATGGCCCGGTTCTCCTGCGCAAGCGTGCGGCCCTGCTCTCCGCTGCGACCGGCAAGGTCTACCGCTCCGAGATCGACGTGATCAAGCCCCTCGACCACCGAGAACTCGTCATCACGCAGTTCAAGATGCCCTACATCCTCCTGTTCACCGAGCCAATCGTCTTCGTCTTCTCCATCTACATGGCCGTCATCTTCGGTCTCCTGTACATGCAGTTTACGAGTTTCCCTCTCGTGTTCCAGCAAGCCCGCGGCTGGTCGCCCGGTATCGCAGCGCTTGCATTCATCGGCATCGCGGTCGGGTCAAACACTGCACTTGGGTATATGATCTTTGCGGGAAATCCAAAGTACGCAGCCGAGCTCGAGGCCAAGGGCGCACTTCCGCCAGAGGCTCGTCTGCCCACTGGTCTGCTCGGAGCCATTCTCCTTCCCATCGGCCTGTTCATCTTTGCATGGACCTGCGTCCCAGTCTCCATCCACTGGATCGTGCCCATTGCGGCCACGGTGCCGTATGGAGCAGGCCTCGTTCTCATCTTCCTTGCGTGTAACAACTACCTCATCGACATGTTCTGCCATGAGGCCGCGTCCGTGCTTGCCGGTGGCACGGTCGTGCGTTCCATCATGGGCGTCGTGCTCCCCCTCTGCACCGTGAGCATGTACGACGCGTTGGGCATCAACTGGGCCTCGACGCTTGTTGCCTTCTTGTCTCTGATCTTCGTCCCCGTCCCTCTGTAAGTTGCCCAAACGATTACCACCCCTTCGTTGCTAACACCCAGCGTCCTCATCAAGTATGGGAGGAGAATTCGGCGGATGACCAAGCGTGGCCGCGCCTCAGACGACTTTATGGAGGAGATCGTACGCTCCACCGCAGCCAAGCGCGCAGGAGGCGACCCCGAAGTCGGCACCGAGTCAAAAGTCGAAGACGAGCAGGACATGGCGCCACCCGCCCGCGCGGCATCACCCACATGCCCCGGCGTCGCGCCACACCGGTGCCTCACCAAGGACGACCGCAGTGCTCAAATGATCACGCCTTGAGCGCGTCCACGTAGCTAGAATCTCGTTGGGCTAGAAAAGAACACCACATCTTCATCATCATTTGTTTCCAACTGTATGCATGGTATATTCCACGCCCCGCATTCCGCAGCGAGACAGTCCCGCACCACCTTTAATTGAATCGAGCCGAGATCCCGGTCTTTACGTAAGCTGTGCCTGCCATCTGCCGCGCCACCCCATTGTATCTCGACGTCACTCCACAACCCCACCTTGCCGAGGAGGGCTATCTCTCGCCATCTCTATCCTCTCCCTCTCTTTTACATTTCCATCCATCGATACACCACCATGCGTCTGTCTCTCCTCGCCCTCCTCCCTGCGCTTGCCGCCTCCGCGTCCGCCGGCATCGCTGAGCAGGCGTTCGGCATCGTTGCCGACGTGCTTGGCGGCAACGTCGTGCTCCCAGCTCAGGGCGATGATGTCCACACTTTTGACTCGTGGCGCTGGGTTGACTGCGGTGGGTTCTGCGTTGATGAGATGTCATGCGAACGTTGACTGATAATCAGGCCTCCCCACGGACCCGCTGTATGTTTGATAGTGATGCCCGGCTCCGAGCCGTGTTTTGCCACCCAACGCTAGCGCTGACGACAGCCAAATTGAGTCGATCGTCGTCTCTCCCGACCCGCCCAAGCCCGGCAAGGAGCTCACCGTCAAGGTCAAGGCGGAGGCCGTCGAGAAGATCGAGGTGGGTGCGGTGTGGGCTGCGGTGTGGGCGGCTGCTGCTTCGTGGGGCGTTCTAACGCACAGGAGGGCGCGTACGCCGACGTGACGGTCAAGCTCGGCCTGATCAAGCTGCTCCAGAAGCAGTTCGACCTTTGCGAGGAGGCGTGAGTGTCTTCCAACGTGGCGTAGACTGACCGCAGCCGGAACGCCAACGCGACCGTCCAGTGCCCAGTCAAGGAGGGCAAGTACGACGTCGTCCAGAAGGTCGAGCTGCCCAAGGAGATCCCGAAGGGTGAGTCCAAGGCTAGTGCTAGCTGACATGAAGCCAAGTATGTCGTCAACATCCGCGCGTACACTGCCGACGACGACGACCTCGCGTGCCTCGACCTCATTGTCGACTTCATGCAGCCCAAGCCCTAGAGTGCTTGTAGAGTGGTCGCACTGTGATCCGCCGTATTCTTGATACAAGTGGACTTTGTCTATGAATCTATACCGCCCCTGCACTGGTATGAGCCAGAAGCGTTTGGAGACCACACGGCAACGTTAGGAGAAGGCAAATACAAAGTCTCGTCCATAAACGCACGTGTACAAAGGCTCCCTCTACTTGAGCTCGCTTCTACGTCTCCCCGTCTACTTGCGACTGTCCACCTTCTCCTCAATCGCCGCCATGACGGGGTTCTTGCGCCGCCAGTCCCACACGCGGTACAGCTGCATCAACCCGGTGGTGCCCACGCAGAAGTTGACTGCAGCGAGCGAGTAGTTGATGGGCGTGATGACGAGCGAGTAGCGCACCCAGATAAAGCCCGTGGCGGCGAGGGCGAGGTTCTGAGCGACTGAGAGCTTGTCCGCTGGCCGCTGAAGGTCCTTGAGGCCACCAATGACGAGGGCCCACTTGCCCAGCGGCGCCCAGAAGAAGACGGTCCTGGATTGTATATTGTCATTAACAGTGGTGGGGCGGGAGAGATAAGGGGTTGGCGGCGGGGCGGGAAAGCCGGGTGGTGTGGAGCGTCGGGGCATCCATCAAGCGAGTGATCCGCGATTGCATGAGCGAGCACACATCAACGAGAGATTAGCGAGCGAGGCGGCAGAAGTAGATTGTCGACAATAAGATGACACGATAAGGACATTGTGTGGTCATAACGAGCGAGCATCAGCACCACAACAACAAACGCCTTTGTTGCACGCACTTGGGACCCGCTGGATGGTTCAAGAACTTCTGGAACTTGGATTGCGCCGCGGCGCTCGCCGTGCTCGATGCTTGCGACATGACGAGTGGTGATAAAGTGAGTTGAAGGATGAGATGGAGATGGATACGTGGGTCAGTTCGGTCTCTATTGCGACGGTGCGCTAGTGTTACATGTGGGTGGGTGTGGGCCGACTGCGGCGATGGGCACGGGGTTCGGTGGTCAACTATAGCTTCGCGCTTGACTTCTGGGCCTTCGCTACAGTGCGTTGGGGATGGAACAAGAGCCCGGAGGACCCGAGGGTAACCCCACTCCGGATGCTCACCACATCAATAGCGTCATGTCTCGCAAACACGTGGAGATCGCGTGGTTCTGTCACAACACCGACGTCGGTCGACTGGCGCGGCTGTGGATTTCGAGAAGCCAACGCTCCCTTCAGGTTAACATGCGGCCATGCAGCTTGCTCAATCACAGTCCTCGCTTCGAGCCTGATATCGTCCCTAGTGGCGCCCGGCTCTGGCCCGAACGCGTAAATACGGGCCGGAAGTGTGAAGTTACGCTGGTCGTGTCAGCTCAGGTGCGGCTCGAGCACCATGGGTCGGAAGTTGAGGCGCGACTCACAAACAATGCGTTGAACATACCACCATGGCTCCGACTTTGCGTGCTCGCAAGCCGGCAGCGGCGGCAGCTGCGACGCATGTGAGTGTCACTGCGGCGCCGAAGTCTACTGCGGCCTCAAAGTCGGCGACGGCCAAAGCGAAGGTACCGGCAGGTGGCAAGGCGGCATCGAAGAAGACTGCATCGTCGGCGACCAAGGGCAAGGCAGTTGCCGCTAAGGCCAAGGCGCCTCCCAAAGCTGCCTCGAAGAAGGCGGCGACTACGAGCAAGGCTAAGGCGGGGACCGCGAGCACGGCCAAGGCGGCGGCCGCAAGCAAGGCCAAGGCGGCGACGAAGCCCAAGGACGTCGCCAAAGCAAAGCCGCAACCCAACACCACCGCCATGCTCGACCACAAAGTCTACCCACACATCTTTGACCTCATCGTCTCCCACGCCCCCCACGCCTCACTCCTCGCCCTCCGAGCCACCTCCCACACCCTTCTCGAACGCGTCGACGCCCGCCTCGCACACCACATCGTCCTCCGCCCCGGCCTCCCCCCACCGAAGGGCAAGAAATGGGAGCGGACAGCCGGCTTCCTCCCACGCGGCCCACCCAAAGCTCGGCCACGGCAGCACCGCACCAACGTCTCCAGCATCGGCGGCGCCCTGCCCGGCTGGGTATGCGACCTGAACCACGTCAACAACTGGGCCGAGGACGTGTGCTCGCCGCAATGCGCAGACCTCCGCTCCCGATGGAGCGAGTACTTCGCTGAAGACACCAAGATCCTCGACGTCCACCCGTGGCTGCACAGCGGCGATTTCCACCGTGCCAAAGACCTCTTCCCCGCCCTAGACACTGTGCGCTTCTACCCATACACAAATCAGCGCCTCAAAGTCCAGCCGCCGAACTGGGTTGTCTTCACCAGCTTCACGCCCGCCGACCCAAAGGACTGGGACCGCATAACGTGCACGCCCAGCACGTACCTCGACTCGGGGTATGAAGTGCAGCGCTTCGTCTTCAATGTGCTGTACGACACAAGGCGGCCCACGCTCACCGAGTGCTGGATCGGCGTGCCGACGCAGTTTGGCGACTGGAGCTGGCCGGAGGCGGTGGTTATTCTCGAGCCGGAGCCGGGATCGCCCAACGAGCCCAATCCCGAGTGGAACACGGAGCAGCCGCGGCAGAACGGCGTGTTGTGGGACGTTGCCAATACACTCCGCGTCGGCCGGATGACGCGCTGGATTATCGTCGGCGCGAGCGAGACGCCGCATCAGATCTGTGGCCTGCCGCATCGTCCAGGCCGAACGCATGCCGAGTTCGCGAGCGAGGTGACGGAGAACGTCGTCGAGTGGATCCGCGAGGATTACCGGGGCAGGTATAATCCCGAGGTCCTCTCGGAGGAGCGCGAGGGGCAGATCCGCAGCTTGCTCCGGTTCATGACGGTCGCAGAGTACCGCACTCAAGTTGGGGAGGCGCAGTGGGCCATCGACGCGGTGCGCACGGAGCGGGAGTAGCCGCGGGGCGTAGGCAGGGACATACATTTGAGCTTATATTGGATCTACAGCGTGTACATGTTTATCGATCTTCGTTTATGTCTACAACAACAGCACTTCTTGGGACCTAATGAGCGTCGTCGGCCAGCAGTGGCTGGCGCTCGCCATCCTCCTCGCGGACCTTGGCCACACGCCTGCGCGCGACCACAAAGCCAAGTACGACAGCCTGATGTCAGCCCCAGACGGCGCCAGTGTACTCACCGCAGACGCGACGACGACAGCGAGGATGATGCCCATCTTGGCCGTCACCTTGTCGAGAACGCGGCGCACGCGGCCCCATCGCCCAACCCATGGCGGAAGGGGCTGTACGCCCATCTCAGCTAGGAACCACGCGTTGGCCCAGTGCCATCCCACATTCCGCGCTTCGAGGGTGACGACGTACGCGATGGTTGGGTCGAGCGGCGCGCTGAAGAGGACAACGACAGCCGGCGTGTCGCCTACGGGCTCGACAGTGTGCCATTCGTCGCTATGGCCGAGTACAGGAGGGTCGAGGCGGACGCGGTAGCGCCCACTTCCGAAGCGTTGAAGAGGGGTGGCGCCACGGAGCTCGAGGTAGCTGGCCCCAGGGGCAGGAGAAAGCGCGACGCTCGCGTAGGCGTTCTCGTCATCCGTATCCGCGCCGATGGCCCACGCCACGGGCTGCTCCACTGCTCGTTAGCCAACCCTTGCAGATGCAGACTTACGCCCAATGTTGCTAAAGTCGACATAGGTCTCCTTCCAGTCCCCATGCACCTCGGCGCCGAGGTACTCCCTCACGCCGCGCCACGCGCCCATAATCGGCCAATGTGGCGCGCCCCACTCGTCGCTTGGCCTGCCATCAGCCCAACCCCGGTGTCGCACTCACGGAATGTCCGTCTTGGCAATCACGCGGCTGACCCACACCTCGCCCTCAGTGACATCGAGCCTGACACGGCGCGCTCCATCGTCCCCATCACCGATCACCGCGACGAGGGTGCGTTCCGGCACGGCATCGCTCGCGCGCACCTCCTTCCCCTCGTCCGCCGCGATCGTCCACCACGCCTCCCGTCCATCCTCGACGTCGCGCAACCACTCGCCCCATCCCGGCTCTCGCTCGACGCCCAGCGGCTCCTCGCGGACTTTGACAGTCGCGCCTTCCGCGGACCAGCCGTTGATGACGAAAGCCGAGCCGCTGAAGTTGAAGCTCACGCTCGCGCCCTTCGCCAAAACATGGTGCGAACCGGAGATGTCGTCGGGCGGTGTACCGTCCGGCGTCCCCCGGGGCGTGAAGACGTACGAGACGTCGCCGTCGTAGCAGAGCAGCGGCGACATGTGCGTGAGGTTACGCGTGATGCCGTCGGTGAGCCGGAAGGGAAGGGAGTTGGAGAGCGATCGCGATGCCGCGGGTGCGGCATTCGCGGGGAGCGCCAGGAGCGCTAGCAGTGGTGCGTACAGCATATCTAGTGAGTAGTGGAGTGACTATGCAATGGAGAGACTTGGACGCCGTCGTCGACTCGAGCCGAGGCGGTGAAGCCAGTCGCAATTGCAGGGTCGCCTAACTCCGGCTGTTGATCGGGGGGTGGTCACATGAGCTATCACGCGACTTGGCGGCAACGCCGCCGACGCATCGAAGCACGATTCATCAGCAACCTTGGCCTTCTCGGTCTCGATCAGCATGTCCGCGCTTCTGCGCTTCTGCACGACACTACTACATTGAGTTTCCAAGCCTATTTGTAGAGGAAATGGATGATTACCGCGTCCGCATCCTCATACACAGCGAACCAAACAGCACTACGCGTGACGTCACTTGTAATGTACCTCAATTAGCAACACGACTTGCACAACGATATGCATTGATGCGCCCACACCTCTACCACAGCTTCTCGAGCATCTTCTTGAGCAGCGGCTCGCGGCTGTAGTGGCCCACGGGGTCGAAGTCGACCTTGGTGCCGTGAATGCGGCCGACGTCGATCTGCTGTCAGCGGTGGTGAAGGATACAACCAGCCTTCGGCCCGCTCCGTACACAACTCACATCAGCGTAGACGATGCCCTCCTCGTCCCACAACGGACCAGCGAGGACGTTCCCGAGCGGATCGATGATGGCACTGCCGCCGCGGCACCAGATCTTGTCCCGCGTCGCGCCATCGGCGTTGGCCGGGTAGTCCGGTGGGAAGTCCTCGCCCGTTTGGAACTGGTTTGCGGTGATGACGAAGCAGCGGCCCTCCTGTGCGACATGCTGCATAGACGGGAGCCATGTCGGCCGCCCATCGGCCGTCGGTGCGAGGTAGAGCTCCACACCCTTCTTGTAGATGATATAGCGCCCGAGTGGCATGTAGTCTGGCATCAGCGACTGAGGCACACGGAGACTCGCTCTCCCAGCAGATCATCGACCCGATCCGGCCGATGTCCGTCTGGACGACGGGCATGTTATCCGTCGGCTCGGCCTCGGCGCCACTGTCGTCCCGCGCGGGATTGACGTCCTCCCCCTCATGCCAGATCATGCGCTCAGCACCTGTCGGCTTGAGCTTGCGGTGCTTGGACAAGAGGCGGCCGTCGGGCCCAAAGACGACATTGCAGCACCACACCGTCGAGCCGATGAGGGAGCGCTCGATAATGCCCACCGAGAGGTAGACGTCGTACTGCTTCGCGATAGTGCACAGGCGCGAGAAGGCCCAGAAGTCGTCGCCCTCCGCCTGCTCCGCCGCATCCGCGAGCCAGTCGTGCGTGAGTGCGTCCTCGGGGATCTTGACGGCGGACTGCAGTTAGCATGGGCAGGGGCGCACAACACACCTCGACATACTTCGAGTACCACAGACGGTTGTCCTCCGTCCTGTACCCGATAGAGAACGAGAAGTGGCGCGGGTATGCGCTCAGAAACGCCTCGGGCAGGACGACGAGCTTGGCGCCTTCGCCGGCCGCTTCGGCGACGAGCCGCTCGACCTTGGCGAGCGACTTGGGGAGGTCGAACGAGACGGGCGAGGCTTGGACAGCGGCGACCTTGACCATGATGAGAGATGGGTGAATGTCAAGGCGACGAGGCGCGTTGAGGCCTTAGTAAGAAGTGGGCTGCAACAGACTACGGTGGGCGCGCGCTGGTGCCTGGGCTTGGCTGGTGGAGGTGGAGGATGCCCACCGGGCGGATGTTGTTGTTCCGCAACACACCACGGCGAGTGTTATTGAGCCGTCTCCTTTCCGAACCCAACCCCGCAGGCATGCTGCGATCGCTGTAAGTGATGAATGGGCGCCAATGGACGACGTCCAGCCCCCGACAGCTCCTAGATGCAAGCTGCATCGGTCCGAGGACGAGATAAGATGAGGTGTCAGAGGGCGAATCGGCTATCACGCCATGCAAGCTTGAATCGCGCCATAGATAACGATGGAATGCAGCAAAAGTTGAGAATAAGAGCACTTTCAGGAGCGTTTCCACTCTGTCTCTACAACGCCGACGTGCACTGGGCAGCACGAAGCTACCATTGTAAGGGAGCTCTGGTAAGCAGAAGAGCAGCGAGTCATACGATGCGTGCCGCTACCAGTATGACGTAGGGGATCTCCTCTGGCGCGGTATCCAACACTCCCGCCCCATGTCGACGGGTGCGCTCCTACTGCCACGGCCTTCCGCCAGACCACAAACTCGCGTGCCGCACGCAGAAGTGCGCGTGTGACGTGGAAACTGCAAGTAATCGGCTCTCTCCGACGTCATTCGCGGCATGACATTCGCGCTGCTGCTCACCCCACCCACTTCCGTCGCCGTCATTTGGTACATTCTGCTATTGCCACTGCTCGTCTGCCTGCTTCGTACGCTACTGACTACCGAACCATCGCTGCACACCTCATCATAGTCTGTTGCCACTCATCGAAGAGCGGCGCTCATCGAAGAGCGGCGCCGGACACGAAGCGCTTAGTAGCGGCCGGGCTGGCCACCCATGCCACCGCCCATGCCGCCCTGCTGGCCGTAGCCCTGCTGGCCCATGCCGCCGCCCATGCCGCCGCCCATGCCGCCGCCCTGGCCACCGAGGTGGTGCTGCTGGGCGCCCCTGTTACTGTCAGCTCATGTCCCGACCTGTGGTGGTGTTGAAACTCACATGCCGCCCATGCCGGCACCGCCGAGGCCGCCCATACCGGGCTGGGCACCCATGCCGCCCTGCTGGCGCTGGAGACGGGCCTGCTTCTTGGCAGCCTTGCGGCGGCGCATCTGCTCGTCGTCCTCCTCGTCCGACGACGACGAAGACGAGTGGGCACCCTCCTGGCGGACACGGCCAGCGCAGCCGGGGCACTTGCACTTGTTGGTCTTGCAGGGGCAGCCGCCGGCCTGGGCACGGCACTGGCACTGGGCGGTCCCGCGGACGGGCTCGGGGCACTTGCAGCCGCTGGATGTGAGCGGAGCGAAGAGGGGGTAAGGGCGGTGAAGACTCACCTAACCATCTTCTTGATAGCCTCCATGATTGATGTGTTGGTTGTTGGTGTGGTAGTACGAGTGGTAGTGAGAGTTGTGGGAATGGATGTTGCGACACGGTCTCGTGCCGCCTTTTATCGACCGCAACTAGTCTTGGATGGAGGCATTTGGGGCCTGGCCTCTGTTAGGAGCAGACGAGGAGGATCCCGCCACTGACCGCCAGACGAGACGAGACACACGAGACACCACCTAGAGTCACAGCTGACCCCGACGCACACAGACTCGCACTCCTCGCAGCAGAGCACAAGAGCACGAGAGCCCAGACGATGACCTCATGGGCGCTTGAGTGCATGGGTGCGCGCAGCAGCAATCTGTATCGCGGCTACAGGGGTTATGCAGAGGCTAATATGACGCACAATAGGGGTGCGGCAAGGCTTGACGCCTGAGGCAATGGAGGCGTCGAGACCCGGGTAGAGTTATGACAACCGTTTACACGTCCATTGCCACCTCCTCGTCCCCTCGTACCCTCGTTGCGTCCAACCTAGCGCCTCTGGCCGTGAGCTTGTCCCAGGTTCACATGCAAGGTCAATCAGTCAATGGCCGGAACCCGCGAGGATTGACCGACAGACAAAGACGGTTTGTTTGGCCCTGCTTAAACGACGTCATGCCACATGCCGCGCTCTGCCGGTTTGTTCAAGCAAACCCATACAATTGGCTCCAACAGCACTACTCCACTCGCCCAGCTCGGCCGATCACTCTTCATAACTTGCAACGCGACTGTTCTCGCTTCCACTATTCCGCGCCCCTCACAAGCATCCGCTTTCTGAGCGCTTACAATGAAACACAGCAGTGCTTGTACGCGATGACGGTTCCTTCATTACTGGCAGCAACTTGTCCTGGTCGGGTAATTCCAGGGTCACTTGGACGTGACTTGTGATGGCACGTCACGGGTTGGCCAGACTTTACACGTCTTCAGACCTCAATCTGGTTCACTTCTGGCAATCCCGCACTTCATTCTGACCTGAACCACCCCCAATCCGCGCGGCGCATCTAGCACTTGACACATCTTCATCGATCACACAGATCTGATGGACACCGTTTGGGTGACCTCAGTGCACAGCCGCCTCCAACCTCCACACAGTGGCGAAGATGCGCATCGGCCGGCACTGGCCGAGAAAGACAGTATAGAGAAACGAAGGCTCTCCGAATGCCGTGCAGCACGGAGATTACATCACACGAGTGGGCTGTGAACGCCCAAAGAGTTGACGCGGTGATGCACCTTGGAATGTGGCGTGGGCGAGGGCAATCAAGTCTAAATGGCGTAATTTAGCCGCCCACCCAACTGTGTGGCATGTGGAGGTCGCGTGCGACGATCACGCGCGGCTCGCGTGGCACTACGTGTCACTATGCCAGCTAGCGAGCCGCAGCGCCAGCAATACTCACCAAACGCTCTCTGACAGACACTCACTTCACACCAGCCCACGCCCTGCGTGCTACACACGGTACGTGCATGCCCATTTACAACGTCGTTACAACTTTGCGTTGGAACTTGGCACGGGGGACTCTTCTGGTATTCCCTCATCCTGCCCTGCGAAACATTCAGCTCTTATTCCCAGATAACTAGTTTCCACGCCCAACGGCCGGCGTGTCCGCCTCGAACGCACCCGGGGTACGCGAGACACGGTCGTCGTCCTCCCTCCACCGCATTGCACGCTGAACTGCGCGGTCCCATCCGCGGACGCGAGTCACGCGCTCCGCTTCGTTGATCTTGGGCTCAAAGGTCGTCTTGCCCTGCACGTTGACCTTGGAGAGAGACGAGGGGTTGGCGAGATCCCAGCCGAAGAGCTTCATGGCGACACCGGCGCAGATGGCGGACCCAAGCGCGGTCGACTCGCGCATCACGGGGCGCTCGACGTCGAGGCCGAGAATGTCCGACTGCAGCTGCATGCAGACGTCTGGGTGTGAGCGGGGAAGATGAGGATGGACGTACCAGAGTTGGTCATGCCGCCGTCCACACGGAGGACCTTGAGCGTCTTCTTCGAGTCCTTGGCCATGGCCTCGAGGATGGCACGAGTCTGGAAGCACGTCGCCTCGAGCGTCGCACGCGCAATGTGGTTCTTGTTCGTGTACGCAGTCATTCCGACAATGGTGCCCGCAGCCGAGTCGTCCCAGTAGGGCGCAAACAGACCCGAGAACGCAGGAACAAAGTACACACCACCCGTGTCCTTGACCTTGCCTGCGAGCTCGCCAATCTCCTTGGCGGACGAGATGAGCTCGAGCTGGTCGCGGAGCCACTGGATAGACGATCCAGCGACGGCGATAGAGCCCTCGAGAGCGTACACCGGCTTGGCGTTTGGCCCAGCCTTGTACCCGGCCGTGGTGAGGAGGCCGTAGTTGGAGGGCACGATCTCGTGGCCAGTGTTGAACAGCATGAACGCGCCCGTGCCGTACGTGTTCTTGGCAGAGCCCGTCTCCACGCACTTGTTGCCGACCATGGCAGCCTGCTGGTCGCCGATCATGCCAGCGATAGGGAGACCCTTGAATGCTCCACTGCACACCTCACCGTACACCTCGGCGTTGGAGACGATCTTGGGCAAGCAGGCGGGGCGGAAGCCGAAGAACTCGAGGCAGTCTGGGTCCCAAGCGAGCTTCTTCAGGTTCATGAGCATAGTGCGGGACGCGTTCGTCACGTCTGTAAGGTGGAGACCACCCTCCTTGCCACCAGTGAGGTTCCAGAGCACCCAGGACTCGACGGTGCCAAACATGAGGTCGTCGTGGTCGTGCGCCTCCTTCACGGCGTCGACATTGTCGAGCATCCACCTCAGCTTGGTGCCGGAAAAGTACGTGGAAAGCGGGAGGCTGAGATTAGCACTTGCCTAGGGCGCCCGACCCACCCAGTCTTGTCCTTGAGCGCGTTAGAGCCCTTGGGCGACCTGAGCGCCAGCTGCTTGACGGTCACTGTGTTACGGGTGTCTGGCCACGCGATGGCTGCGGTGTCAGCAACGGCCGTTCCGCTATACTCCGCCCTCCCCGCCAGCCGCCACCTCGTCACACGACAACGCACCATTGTACAGCGGCTTGCCGGTGCTCCTGGACCACACACACGCCGTCTCGCGCTGATTTGTGATACCCATGGCCGGGATATCCTCCTTCTTGATGCCCTTCTCGGCCAGCTTGCCAGCAACGCCCTCGAGACACTCGTGGACAGTGCCAATGAGGTCCTCGAGACGCTGCTCGTGCCACCCCGGGTGCGGGAAGATCTGCTCATACTCGATCTGATGGGTGAGAACAGCATCGGCGGCCTCGTCAAAGACGATCGCACGGGTCGACGTCGTCCCGACGTCCACGGAGATGATGTACTGCTTCCTGTCGACCGTCATGGTGCTGTAGTGATGGGATGCGCCTGGAGTGTATGTGGGCAACTTGTGGCGACGAGAGAGTGGACGCCGGTTATGAAGACAAGAACTACTAGCGCGGGGTATATCACCGCTCACATAGGGTAGTGGTGGACGTCTCACATGCGTAGCAAGGCGTGGCAGAGCACGGAGACTCGTCAACGTGCGGCCACGGGTGGCTATTGGGAATGAAATGGCGCTGCTGATGTGGGGGTGGTAGGTCCTTGGTACTTTGCCAGGGTGGGCTATCTTGCAAAGGGCGACGAGTGTGAGTACATTGGCAAGAGAGTCAGCCTCGCGCCGGCTGAGGTAGCGCGCTGACATGATGTCTTGTCGCACGCCCAGGTGATGTTGCTCTTGCTCTTGTCGGACTGCTCGTATTGATGTTGCCGTTCACATCAGGTTCCTGGCCAAGTGACCCGAGATGGGAGGGCAGCAAATAGTTTCGCACTGCGCCATCGACATCTAGCCAATCACATCATCCACAGGGTACGGCTGAGCGGGGTCGGTGCAACAGTGCGGGGTCATCGGACATCGAGCGTCGTCTGCCCTCCTCGCCGCGATGTCGGCGATGCGGGCAAGCAGGTGGGTGCGTGCATAGGGGCATAGGCCGTGCCCGGAAGAGGAACGGCGTCCATGTGGGGCAAGTTTGATTGAAATGAACGCCGCCGAAACAGCTGGGGACAAACAAGGCGGATGAAAGTTGCCAAGGTAGTAGGCACGGCGCGAGTGAACGCAACAGAGCAGTGAGCGAGCAGGTCCCGAGCACGTCCTGACCGTCGAGGTCGCCGTTAGCATGCCAATTGAGAGTAAGTCTAAGAGGAAGAGGAGAGGCGGCATGTCTTAGGCCTCTCTTGGGCGGCCGGCGTGTCGATCTTGGACTCAGGGAGTGTTGACGGCATTTCCTGTCTCACTATAAGGCGGGGCAAGGTGGGGGCGCAATGAAGATGGGACCCCGCAGGCCTGGAAGCCGAGGAGGCCTTGGGTGGGGAGAGCTCGCCATCTTCAACATTACACTGCTCTTCACGTCACACAAGACAACCAGGCCAGGTCCAAACCAACAGTGCCATGTGGAGCCAACTCTGTCGCGTTTCTACTCTGCGCGGCGCTGGCCGCATCTGCATGCCGCAGCCACTCCGCCGCCACTTCCGATGCGCCTCCGATGCCGGTCCGACGCCCCAGGACAACTTACCATTCCAGCTAGCCCCACTACAGCTCCAGCGGCATGCCGCGTGGGCCCGAGGTGTGGTGCCCGAGGTATGGTGGGGCGGGCTTCGTAGCCTCACCGCAGCCCCAAGGCGTCGTACCAGGGTAGTAATCACGGCTGACGCCTTGAGTTGGCGGCTGTCGCGCTCACCTCTCGCTGAGACTACTGATCGCCCAACACAACACGAGGCACTGCATGACTCGACTGACACTGAATAGCACTACGGGCGCCTCTGCGGGCTATCCTGACACGAATAGGAATTGTTCGACTTGCAGCCGTAGCCGCAATGAAGCGCCGATGAAGCGCCGGCTGGTATCGGCGACCCGCCGATCGGACGGCCGATGGGACGAGGACTGGGCTTGCGTGTCCACACCACCTCTTGGATTACGCGAACTGCGTCCCAGGATCCTCTGAACCTTCGCATCATGGCCGAGTAGGTACTACCATGGACCTGAATGTGGGGGTGAGATCTGGATAGCCTGCGTCTGCGACCCACACACCAATCGGTCATGGGGCTAGTCCCAATGGGTCCTGGCGGTTTCGATGGCGAGTCATGACTCGTCCTTGAGTGGTCACCTCCGGCCAAGACGGGGCTGGGCGCCAAGTATACCGTGTGAGCACAGTTAAACGCCTGACAAGGGGGTGCGCAGGGCTGTGCGGGATATCGCAATTCGGGAGTTGTATTGCTCGGCACTCTCTCGCGCCGAACAGTGGCTGCGCCTGAGGCGAACGCGCCATTTCGAATGTGCGTCTGCTCTGATCCCCAAACCCGTGATCAGCTGCTACGTGAACATGTGGCATGTGGCGCCCGGCATGTGGCAGCGGCCGCGGCGCGGGGGTCGGGTCCTTGGCCGCACCAGTGATCGCTCAAAGAAACTCTGATCGTGGCCGTCCTCGTGGTGTCGTTTAACTTTTTGCCGGTTGACCCAAGCTCTCGTTTTCCGAGGATGATCAGCGCGCGTCAGAGGCTAGAGGCTGAAAACCAGAACGCTCCATCCTAGTTGAGAATGCTGGAGCAGACGTCAACGTGGAGCGGCTCAGGAGGGGCTTTAAGAAGGACCAACCGGCTAGGCTTGAAAGGCTGATCCCCCCTTGGTTTGGCTGCTCTGTAATCTCCAGCGTCCATCATGGCCGCCAACAACGACATTACAACATACACCAGCCCCAATCCCGGCGCTCACCACGCTGTCCATCACGACTCTGTGGATCACGACGCTGTCCATCAAGACATTCGATACGATGGTGACGACAGCGAGCGCGACGAGTACACCAACCCGGCCATGTTTGGCCCCGGTTTCCGCTCTCACCCGCACCACCAAGCCACGCATGTGCAGTACATCCTCGTCACCCCCGAGATGATGGAGCAGATGCAGCATGGTGAGTACTCGTTGTTGGTGACAGGCGCTAACTCTAGGCCATGCCGCGATGCCACACACCATCACGCCCGCCACTACCATCGGTCCCAACGGCGAGTTCTCGTCGCCCAAGACCGCGCAGCACAAGTTCAACTCGTCCGTCGAGCACTTTGAGAATGCCCCGTCGACTCCCGCCCCTCCCGCAGAGGCGCACCCAGAGCTCCATGTCGCTGCCAACCCCTTGGCTCGGTTCCGCCACAATTACAAGGACTACCTCGGCGAATTCATCGGCACCATGATCCTCATCATCTTCGGCAACGGTATCAACTGTCAAGCGGTCCTCACAAACTTCACGCAAGGCCAGTATCTGTCTATCTCGTTCGGCTGGGGCATCGGTGTTATGTAAGTGATGCTTATTCGGCCTCCACCTGACCGCAGGTTCGGTGTCTACGCGGCTGGTGGAGTTTCTGGCGCCCACATCAATCCAGCGGTTACAATCGGCCTTGCGACGTTCCGTGGCTTCCCGTGGCGCAAGGTGCCGGGCTATGCGCTTGCGCAGATCCTCGGGGCATGCGTAGGATCGTGCTTGATTCAGGGAAACTACCACGCCCTCATCAACCAGTTCGAGGGTGGTTACAATCTTCGAACCTACGGTCTCGAGACTTCCACCGGCGCTCTTTTCTTCACAGGTATGTGCCCCAATGTCTGGATATGGCTTACGCGAAGCTCCTAAGGATTACATGTCGAACGTGGGGGCGTTTTTCAGCGAGGTTCTAGCAACGGCTGTCCTCTTCGGCCTCATCCTCAGTTTGTCGGATCAGAACAACAACCCGGTGCCGGCGGGCATGAACGGTCTCATCCTCATGTGGCTGATCGTCGGAATTGGTGCCGCTCTAGGCACGGAGACGGCCTACTGCCTCAATCCTGCACGTGATCTCGGCCCGCGTATCGCTTGTGCCATGTTCGGCTTCCCGTCGACCATCTGGACGTATAGGAATTGCTACTGGATTTACACCCCGATCATTGGAACTATCATGGGCGCGGTCATCGGAGGCTTCGTCTATGACCTATTCATCTTCTCCGGGCCACAAAGTCCACTTAACAAGCCCCTGGGCCGCCGTCGTAAGGGTGAGAAGGGCCAGATCCAGAACGTTTAGGATAACTCGCGAACTGTCAACACAAGAGCTACTTCTGAGCGTTTATTCGGAAAGATCGGGGTCTGTTTAGTATAGTATACACTAGATGCATAGCAGTTACCTTTGGTTCGTGCAGAATCATCGACCGCGTTTGACGCTGCCAATCTGATCGAGACCGTTGAGAGGAATGGCGGGAGAACTCGCCAACCATCGACATAAGCGCTATTCTGAGCATTTATTCTGAAAGAGCGGGGTCTGTTTAGTGTAGTTTAGACTAGATGCATAGCAGGTATCTCGGATGGATGCAGAGAGTTCGACTGGTTTTGTCGCTCGCGATGTGAAGATGTATCGCCAAGACGAAAAGTGCCACACGACACTGCTTTCCGCCACTCTGGGCACACAATTTTAACCTCCTTTCTGCCATCCATCGTTTTCCACCGAGTCTCCATTCCCACAATCCTGCATACCTCACCATCTGCTCATGACTATATCCAAATCCCTTCATTCTGCATGCATAGGGGCTCGTTTGAGAAGTCGCTGACGTGTCCGTTTCTTCCGTGCCTGACGGTGCCTTAAACTCCTCACCGTAGAGTGCCATCATCCGCCTGGAGGCCAATCCTCACCGCAAGGCACGTCGAAGCGGGATCAAATTGTTCGATTACGATTCCGTGTGTTGACAAGTGTTGGCCACCACCAATCTCATCTTGCTCGCTATCATTCACTCATCCGTCATCGCCCACAACCACACCACGATGTCGTCGTCACAGGGTCAAGTCTCCGAAGCTGAGCGCCTTGCAGCCGTGAGTACTCCTCTCCCATCCCTCGAGCGTAACGCTGACAGTCGCAGTGGGCAGCCGTGAGTACCTTCCTTCCACCTTCCTTCCTTCCTTCCCTCGAGTTCGCCGCTGATAAAGCAGTACTACGCGCAGCAAGGCTACACGCAGGACCAGATCACGACCATGATGGCGAGCTGGGGCGCCGCCGACGACTCCACCAACGCCGAGGCGTCTTCCAGCACAACCTACGACCCCAAGATGTACGACAAGGACGGATACCGTATCGGCTCGGTCGGAAGCGGCGCGACGGCACCCACCACGGTCCCCGTGCTCGGTGAGGAGAAGAAGAAGCCGAAGAAGGCGAGCGAGCAGAAGGCGCCGTCGCACGGCAAGGCGCCCAAGCAGAAGGCGCAGATGGTCAACAAGCAGCGCGATACAGTCATCCGCACAGCCGGAGGAAGGACGTGGGAGGACCCAACGCTCGTCGACTGGGATCCAAGTGAGTGTGAACGTGTAGCAGCGCTGACATCGCAGAGTGGTACCGCTTGTTCGTGGGCGACGTGTCGAACGACGTGAGCGAGCGCACCCTTGACGAGGCGTTTGGGCGGTACAGGTCGTACTGCAAGTGCAAGGTTGTGCGCGACCGGTTGAGTCAGAAGGTGGGTCTAGCGCGGAGGTCTACGCTAACTCACAGGCAAAGTACGGGTTCATCGCGTTCAAAGACCCAGAAGACTTCCTCAAGGCATGGAAGGAGATGGACGGTGAGCTCCAGGCTCATGGATGGTAGCTGACAGCAGGCAAGTACGTCGGCAACCGGCCCATCCGCTTGACCAAGATCAAGGAGGACAAGTACGGCACCATCGAGACGACGGCGTTGAGCAACCGCAAGGCCAAGCACTTGGAGAAGCTGCGGAAGAACGGCGGCCAGGACAAGGCGCGGCCAACTTTGTGGTGATGGTCGTGTAGTGGTATGTATACTTTAGCATCTGCTGTTCGAGGGAAGGTGGGGCGTGTCGATGTCGCCCCTAGCACTTCTTCGCTAACGGCTTCCCTCAGCCCGACTGTGCCAAGGCGTACACTGACTGATCTCGACTCGAGGCCATCTGAGGACAAGCTAAATGCCACAGGCCATCCACGAGGTATCCGCACGGCCGACAAGTCACCTTCCTCGACACTGACAACGCTCGTCCTGTTCACAGAGCCATTGCGGAAGGCGACATCAGAGGCCCACCACCTCCATGAGCTGAACCAAGTGATCGACGCCCGTCACATGTTCATCCACCTTCGCCTTACTCGGCCCCCACGTACAACCCACGTCAATCAGCCCAGCTATGCAAGGTAGCGCGATTCCGATGGAACACGATCGAGCTCTGTCGCAGTCATGCTTACTCTCCGCGTCGACGAGTCTGGAGCCGGCTGTGCGCCAAGACTACGCATGGTTCAGTGCCGTCGCCGGACGGATAAACGCATGGGCAGACGGGAGTGACTGGTGGAGCTGAGGAGATCTGGTCGGCCAATTGTCACCGCAACCTTGCGTCTAGTAGAAGTGCATCTGCATAGCATGGCGATCACACAGCCGGAGTGGAGCACCTGTGATCCGGTGACCATATGCCAAGCGCATCGTTGCAAGCTATGCGTTCCCGGCTTTGCAATGAGAGGCTTGATGAAGAGCAAGCGAGAGGAATGCGGGATGTCATTTACGAGACGCTTTCGATGGGACCAGACCTTGATCCAGCGTACGAGCTCAACCAAAACCGAATGCCGCTATGGTCAGGCGGCGGACAGTATCGTCTACAGCCGAATCACACGCTCGCTGGTGTCAATGCGGTCTGATGATACCGTTCTGCAGCTCCGATTCTCATGATTCCGGCTGCTCCATCCACATTCCGCACATCTCGGGTTAGGCTCAGTTGCGAGGGGCAGCCTCCAGCGGATAGGTTGAGAGAGGTACGCCTACATCTCGGGTTCAAACCCACAAACTCTACTCCTCCCATCCTCACACTATTGTCTGCAGCGCGCAGGCAGGCGTTAGCCTCTGCATGTCTAAGCGAGGATGAGACTGACGCTCGAGCCACTGCCATTCACTCATTTAGAGTTTCAGACACTCGAAAGTGTCACCCTCTCGAAGCACAGAATTAGAATGCTCTCGGTCGACCTCGCTCACGCTTCTCACACCACTCTGACATCCCCAGCAATGAGCCATCAAAGCGCCTACTTCTGACCGTGGATGCTTTGGATGCTCTGGATCGTATTCCAAGGTTCAATATTCCGCACAGGCCTGATTCCAAGGCGGTGCTCGGTGGAGAGCTGTACGAGTTGCGTCGAAACGCAGGGTCGGACACCACCGCCTCATTCCAACCCAGCCCTAGTATCAGGCGAGATACTGTAGCAGAGCCACACTATAGCCAAGACGGCCCGAGCGGCCCGTCAGCCGGCGCTAACTGAAACGTTTGATGCCCTCCTCTTGTCATGCCGCCCACTCTTCCACATGCCTCTGCTCATCTGCACAACTGAGCATGTGGACTGATGGCCAGGGAAGAGCACAGCGGGGTACGACGGGGGGGGGCACGACAGGCGGGGTGCCCAGTGTTAGTTGAATATTGTCCGCCGTCATTTCCGGGTAACTAGGTACTCACTCCCCCTCTGTCTCATCGACAGGCGGATCATCGCCCGTCCCAAGTGATTGTCATGGCTGTGCCCTCTTTCCAGCCCAGCTGCCCAAGCAGAGAGGACTCGCGCATGCATACGAACGAGCCTCGGCAGAGCTCGCAGGCCTGCAGGGTAGTTGAATAGCATTGGAATGTGGGAAGGATCGTGCACTTCCAGTGTCATGCTCGGGTCCGACCTCGCTTCTATCCTGCACTAACAAGGGTAGCTCGCACCCCCCCAACTAGACGCTCACGCCCTCCTTTGGACTTTCCAAACGGCGATCATTGTTGTTCTCTTCTTGACATTTTACCATCCACTCCGTCGACATCTATCGCGGCTGTCGACTGACCATAACGGCTTCGACAGCGCTTCCTTCTTGTTCACTCTCATAGACCTTCGCCTTCCTCTGTCTCATTCCTCATCCGCCATGGCTCGGCTCCTCGGCGCACTCGCACTCGCCCTGGCGGCGAGCCCGACCTTCCTCGTCACCGCGGCCACCTCCCCATACCAAATCACGCTCGACTCATACTCCTGTGAGCTCGACTACTGGCCCAACGCCAACGGCAACGCCTCCGACTCGTGGAACGCGTCGTACACCGGCACGCCTTGGTCCAAATACATCGAGGAGACGGTTCCCGAGGGACAGGGGTATCACTGGCACACGAACGCGGCGCGCAACAACGGCTCCGTCTGGGTCGGCTACACGTTCTACGGCTCGGCGGTCGAGTACTGGGGTTTCTGGGCCGTGCCGGGCCAGAACGGGCAGGGGAGTGTCAACGTGACCGACGAGCAGGGCAACCTCCTTACGAAGGGATCGGGCGAGTCGGGGTCGCAGTTTAGTTCGAGCGCGCCGACAAAGCTCGCCGAGGTCCGGTTTGACCAGGTTGGCAACCATACAACACGCCTGATTCCCGTCTGGGGCACCGTCTCGTTCACGCACTTGGTCGTGACGCTCGAGCTGAATGGCACGGCAGAGGTTGTGTCCAAGGCTGCCAGTAACCCCACCGATATGTGGTTCGCCGACATGACGGGACCCAAGGATGCGGCCCGCAACAGCTCCCTGCCTGTGTCATATGGCAACGGAAACTGGGTCCCAACACCGACGATCGGGGCGCAGGGTGAGTACCTTCGATGAGGACGCGACTAACCACAGGCAACGGCCCGGAAGTCACCTACCCGCGCATGGGCACCACGGACTCTTACGCGGAAATGACGACGTATCTTGGCCAAGGCAACATTTTTATGCGGCTCAACGGCACCAGCGCATGGAACCACGGTGTGTGGCAGATCGACATGGATCCCGCACCTCCTGGACGCGACGGCAAGAAGACGTACTGGGCATTCACGCCCTGGAGCGTGATCAACACGACTTACTGGGCTGTGGCGCTGGACCCAGCCGAGAACTACACCATGAAGCTCACAAATCTGGCTTCTGAGGGCGGCGACGCAACGTACAAGTGGCTCGAACTGGCCACAGTTACGCTGTGGAAGGACCCCGCGTACACCGAGAAGAAGAGCAAGGTCAACGCGGGCGCGATCGCCGGTGGTGTCGTCGCGGGTGTGGTTGGCGCCCTGCTCATCGGAGCTGCCATCTGGTTCTTCCTCCGCCGGCGGAGAAACAAGGCGCGTGAGGCCGGCCGCCGCAACGAGAGCGGGCGCCTCACACCTATCGACTACGACCCCGCCGCGCCCGTGCCCACACCCTACATGTCTCAAGCGCCGTCGATGGACTACACCGCGAATCCGAGCTACAGGCGCACGTCCCTGGGCGACACGTTACTCATCCCGACCGACTCGAGCAACACGGACCGCACGTCGCGCACCTCCGACTACTTTGGCGGCTCGCACTACGCCGGTAGCTCTACAGGCCCTCAGCCTGTCCCCGTCAGCAGCGTCCCTCGCAAGGGCGTGCCTCCGCCCACGACGCAGCACCACCCGCAACAGGCGGCGGACGCCGGCACACTCCACCCCCTCCCGCCCCAGGAAGAGGACATGGTTCCCCCATCGTACAACCCCGAGTGGAGCCAGTCGGTTGTGGCGTCTGCCGCGCGCAATGGCGGCCTCGGCGCCCCGCAGATCCCGGAGGGCGCGACGCAGCGCAACTCGATGCAGGCGGCTGAGCCGTCTGAAGTGGACATCATCAAGGCCCAGTTCACGCGTCCGCGCGCGGACAACCCATAGGTTGGACAGTCAACCAGTTGTAGTTTCCTACATTGCCGGACAGTAATACGCATGTGATATAGTACTTGTTGGGAGGTGGGGCTGGACTTCGCGTGGCAGAGCTGGGTCGTGTGGATGGCGGGAGCTGGCACTGAGGCGGAGGATGTAGCAAGCCGGCAATTCCGGAGGCTCTACCTTCCCGTCAGATGGATCAGACCCCTCCAGAACGAGGTTCCAGGCCACTTGAGACATCCATTATGTGATCCTCCGAACGTCGCGGTCGTGTTTCAGACGCGCATCTGGCGTCGGAATCCGGCGTCGTAAGCCGCTGGCGAAGATCGAGACACATTCTCCACGCACCCCGTTGTCTGGGCCGGGACCCCGGCAAAGGCGGAGTCGAGCCATTGCACACACACACTGCGACCACACACGAGCCATGACAAACACACATCGCAATACAGAATACACTCCCCTGGTCCTGCCAGCCACTAGATATTCTTACGGACGCCATGGACTGCCTCCTGGTAGTAATCCTGCTGTCAGCGCCTAATCGCCCGCCTTAACCCACCTGGAGCGTCGAGAGCTTGTCCCACACGGTCGACCCGTCGAGATAACACCCCTTGAGCCACCTGGTCGGCTCGCCCGGCACGATCTCCGTGCCGTCAGCCTTCGCCTCCTCTGGCGTCTTATCCCTAAACGCGGTCCTCGCGTGCAGAATGCGCTGATTGTCAAATAGCACGACGTCGCCCTCGCGCATCGTAAACTCGAACCGGTACTTCGGATCGTCGATCTCCTTCTGGAACGTCCTGATAGCCTCGTAGAACTGGATCTCGGCCGCCACGCGCCCCGCCACATCGCCCACGTCCGGGTGCGTGAGGTCGCCGACGTGCGCGGCGATCCGCACCGGCGCAGCCTGGAAGGGCGGCGACCAGTTGACGGCGAGGTGGATGAGCGTGCCGTCCAGCGCGCGGCGGGGCACAATCGGGTGGCGGTACGCGAGGTAGTGCCCGTCGTTGTCGTATTCGTACTCGACGGGGTTGCGCTGGAGGACGGCGTAGAGGTCGGGGTGCTTCTGCGCGAAGGCGTGGGCCGCGGCGAACGAGTCGACAAAGTAGGACGCGCCGCCGTACACCCGGTTGCGGAGGCAGTGGAGGAGCTGGAAGCGGGGCGGGAGCGCCATGTACCTGTGGTCAGCCCCTCCCAGTCGAAGTACTCACAAAAGGTCCATGTGCAAGCCCAGGTTGAGGTTGGTATACGCCACATTCTTCGCGTCCGGCACGTTCTTCACGTCCCAGGTCTCGCCGTAGAACGTGTTCCTCAGCTGGCCGATACTCTCGGCCAACTCGCGCAGATCGCACTCCTCATCCCCCGTCTTCTGCGTCGGCACCCCGCGCACTACCGCAATACCGTACCGCTGCAACTGCTCCAACACGCCATGCAGCATGAGGGGGGACGGCTGCAGCCGCTCCCCCGGCGCGCCCGAGTGCAGCTCGGCATAGTCGTACCACAGCGTTTCGCTCGTCTCCTTGACCAGCCGATCGCACGTCCAGAGACGGCGCTGCAGCTCGTTCTCGATGTAACTCTGCCCCCGCGTCCGGCCGGCGTTGAGGCGGCGGAGGAGGGGGAGGCTGTAGAACGACGAGTGTTTCGCCGCCCCCTCGGAGGCGGGCCAGTGCACGCAGATGCCCTTCTCGCCGTCCTCGGATGCGACGTGCAGCACCGGCTCAGGCAGGACGCCGCTGACGTCGGCGACCATCGACGCCGCCTCGGCCGATGTGTGCGCCTTCTGCCGCGTCGTGGGGTGGATACATTCGGGACAAGGGCAGGCGTCACGCAGACGCGCGTAGGTCATCACGCCAGCCGATTGGGGGATGAGGTGCGCGTCGGACTCGGGCGCAGGGCCAGAGTACTGGATGTACCCGGTCCGCAGGTCAGGAGCTCGCCGGGCGCCTCGAGCACGACGCGGTCGCCGGCGCCGACGGCGTGCAGAATGCGGGCTGGGGGAGGGGGATGGGTGGAAGTCGGGGCTGGGGCTGGGGCTGCGGCCGCACTGGCCATGAAACGCGCGGGGGCCCAGGCTGAGACGTGGGGCTGCGAGTCAGCGTCTGTGCTGTGTCTGGGCGCGAGTCTGGGCATGCGTCCGTGCATGCGGGGGCTCCGATTGTCCCAGAGCGCTTCGGCCGTCGAGTTGAGGGTGGGAACTCTCGCCATCTTCCTGCAGATGGGATCATCTGCGGTCCCAGACTGCAGATGGGTGCCTTGCGAATACACAGGTGCTCTGTGGGAGCGAGCCACTACCAGGCTCCCAAGGCTTCACAAGCTCTGCACGACGGCATAGCTCCCCCACCAAGCGCCCCACAAGGTCACTGCTGGAAGGACTCACCGAGCTAGCGGAGACGCGGAGACTGGCAGTACGCAGAGCCACGCCTGGCACCGACGGCGTGCGCGTCGCGAGAGTCGCCAGACGAGCAGATCGAAGTGCGCGCATGCTCGCCATTCTGTGTCGCTGTGTTGAGATGAGTTGGGAGTGAGTGAGAGTAGATCAGAAACCAACAGAGAGATCGCAAGAGGTCATGCATCACAAATGTCAGTGCCGAAGCATTATCTGTTGTCGGGAACTTGGGACATCGGGGACCCACGACACCCACGACGCACTCTCGTCCGAGTGGCAGGGGGTGGCGCACCTCCACCAGCTATTGTTGTTGTTATTGTTCTCGAGCACGGCCAGCACGGGCACCTCTCTATCTCCACCATGCACCTAGGAACTTGACAACATCCGATGCACATGTACTCCTACACTCTACACTCTGGCAAGCACCTAGGTGGTTCCGAGGAATGACCCTGCGCCACGCCGCACGGCCCCTCGGGCCGCCGGAACTCTCATTCCACCGGCCTGACCCTATCCCAGGCTCAGCAGCATCTCAGCACTGGGAACAAAGTAGACATTCCCAGTGACGGCTTTGGAGAAGTCGAGCATGCGGTCATGCTTGCCCTCAGGGACGCCGATGAACATGTTCTCGAGCATCTTCTCCGTCACCCACAGCCGGCGCGAGTATCCGATAAAGAACGTGCCGTACTCGCCCCTGCCTGGCTGTCCGAACGGCATGTTGTCGCGGAGGATATCGTGCTCGACGCCCTGTGCGTCGACGATCGTCGAGAGCTGCTTGTGGCTCTTCTGCGCGTCCTCCGGCTGGTCCGGGAGCTCGAGGTTGTCCATCTTCGTCCGCCCGATCACGTTTTGTTGATCCTCAGTCTTGAGCTTTCCCCATCCTCCCAGGTCGTGGATATACTTCTGAATCACGAGGTAGCTCCCGCCCACAGCGTTCGGGCATTCGTCCTTGGTCACGAGGCAGCTCTCCGGCAAGCTCGCGCCGACGGGGTTGGCCGTCCCGTCGATGAACCCGAGGAGATTGCGACCGTCAAAGTACCGGAACCCGCTAACTTCGTCGGCCAGCTCGACACTGTCGCCAAACTGGTCCATGAGGATACGCTCAAACTCGAACACGATATCGCGCCGTCCTGCGCGCACGTGGAACAGCAGGTCGCCCGGCGTGCTCGGCGCAGTGTGCACCCGCCCCTTGATCTCCTTGAAGGGGTGCAGCTCGTTGGGCCTCGGCAGACCGGTGATCTCGCCCCACACGTTCGACCCGATTCCCACGGTCACATTCAGGTTGGCGTTGAGGTCGCGCACGCCGACGTTCTTCGTCAAGTCGGGGATGCTCGCGACCACGTCTTTGGCCTTGTCCACGTCCTTGACGGTGACGATGAGGAACGTCGCCGCGACGTTGTTGGGCGCAATGATGCCCTGGATGTTGCCCCCGGGAGCATTCATGGTGGGTCGGGAGGTGCTAAGCGGGCGGAAGTGAGCGATTGGTGGGCAATGGCGCTGGGAGAGGCAATGGGGAGGTCTGTTGGCGAGAGTGAGGACGGGTGCTCGACGTGTTGCTGCTCCGACTGCTGCTGCCACTGATCTTCTCGCGGTGAGGGCGACGAGCATTGTTTCGAGGGCCTCTGCGAGCTTCGGCTAGTCGTTGATATAAGTCGATGCTCATTTGCCCCAGATGTCGATTGTCCGCCTCGGGTGTAGTCCATGATGTCATGATGAACCGTCGACGCGGTCCGGATCGTCTATCGCGTTAATTATACCACAGGGCTAGTCAATAGCGAATGAAGACGGTGAGCTGACCGAAGCCGGAGTGCCTCATGGGGCCAATCTAGCACAATCCGAGGACGTTCGGCCAGCCATCTAGCATGCGGGTGTGTACCACCGCCATAAGTTGATCACTGGTGGACGCCTATTGATAGTAGCTGAGAGGGCCAAACGTGACAGAACCAGATGAATACCGAGCGCTGCTCTCCCCTGGCCTCTGAGGCTCCTTCCAACGATGAGGAGAGCATTACGGGCTCGTAGTCCGTCACTGTGGTCTTCAGAGTTAGCGGCCATGAGCGGAGATGCCGATGCGGAATCCTGGGTAGGCGCACGAAATAATGGATAGGCACCTGCGGTGCTCTGAGAGCCCTCAGAGATAGGACTGCCAACACGTTCCTAGATGTCGCCCCCGGATTTTGATCCCGCGGTGGAGGTTGAACGCCTTGAACAGACGCGACGGCAATGAACAATGGGCTACATCGCACTCATCTATTGTCCTCTTCTCACCTCTGCACTCTCCCACTCTCGGTCATCGCCACCAGCAATGACTGCGACGTATCCATCCATTCATGACCTCCCTAGGGTCCAGCATCCCGCGGACGGCGTGTACACCCAAACCCTCGATGACCAGCGCGACACTGAGGAGGCCATCGCCGAGGCGCTCGACGACCAGCCTCCCGCAGATGTGCCCGGAGCCGGGCTCAAGGACGCGACCACTACACTGCGATCAGGCGAACACGTCAAGTTTCTAGGCAACACCCTCTTCTCCCTCCCTGCTGGTTTTGTCGCTCTCGACGCTAGCAAGCCATGGCTCATGTTCTGGACCGTCCACAGCTTCGACTTACTCGGCGTGCTGTTGCCCCAGGAGGTCAAGAACCGGTGAGTCCAGCTCACACCATGCCGGAGCTAACGGCAGCGCAACGCGGACTCTTCTGCACTACCTCTCACCCAAGGGAGGCTTCGCAGGAGGCGCAGCTAACTCGCACATTCCGCACCTCCTTCCCACATACGCCGCGGTTGTGTCGCTCGCTATTGTTGGGCACGCAGGGCCAGGTGGCGGGTGGGACCAACTCGTGTCGGCGCGCCAGGGCATCTACGACTTCTTCATGCGCTGTAAGCGTCCCAATGGCAGCTTCGTCGTGTGCGAGGGTGGCGAGATCGACGTTCGGTAGGTCCTTCGCTCTAACCAAGCTGACGCCAAGCGGCACCTATTGTCTGTTGGTAGTGGCGACGCTCTTGGACATTATTACGCCAGAGCTCCTGCACAACGTCGACAAGTTCATCGCCGCTTGCCAGACGTTCGAGGGGGGCTTCGCATGCAGCTCGTACGCGTTCGACGACTCGCATCGTGTCGCCATGGCCGAGGCGCACGGCGGATACACCAGCTGCTCGATCTTCTCCCACTTCCTCCTTACCTCCGTGCAGCCGCCCAAGCGGCTCGAATCGCTTCCCGAGTCCTACCCCGTCCCCATCGACGTCGACTCGGCGCTGCGCTGGAACGCGCTCATGCAGGGTGAGGCGTCGGAGGCTGGCGGGTTCCGTGGTCGTTCCAACAAGCTCGTAGACGGGTGCTACTCGTGGTGGGTGGGCGGTTCCTTCCCCGTTCTGGAGGAGCTGCACCGCCGCCAAACCGAAGCCAAGGAGGGCAAGTCGAACGGCACCGGCCAGGCCAAAATTGTCCTCGTGGACGACGACGGCGAGGACGAGTGGGCCGACGAGCCCTCCATGCAGGCTCTCTTCAACCGAGGTAGGCGCCGCATCTGTTACGTAGTTAACACACAGTCGCTCTGCAAGAGTACGTCCTTCTCGCCGCCCAGAGACCCGAGGGGACAGGCGGCGGTCTCCGCGACAAACCGGGCAAGAGACCCGACCTGTACCACACGTGCAACAATCTCTCGGGCCTGTCAGTCGCGCAGCATCGTGTCACGCACTCGCCTACCGAGGTGGAGAAGCGCCGCGAGGAGTTCAAGGAGAGCGAGGGATTGTCCGCCATCAAGCCGACGACACCGGAGGGCGGGTGGAAGTCGGAGGAGGATCGCCAAGCCGCTCGCCGCGAGATCTGGGCCAATGTCCGCGGCTGGGTCGAGGACGAGAAGGCCGACATCATTGTCGGCGGGCCACGCAGCCGAGTGGTGAGTACTCGCCATAGAATCCTCCCTAACAGCAGAACACCACCGTGCCGCCCTTCAACATGCTCGACATCCGCCTCCACGCATTTGTCAACTACTTTTACCGCCAGTAGATCCCCATACACCTCTCAACCACCACCATCATCGACCGCGCTTACAATGAGCTCTGTGTATAATCTAGTTAGTGTATGCAATATATTTAGTGTACTCCTTCCTTCCACGGGCGATGCTGATGGGTGATGCATGTCTACTATCCTAGTGCTAGCTCGCGCCGAGCTTGTCGTGTGGGTATCGGGTGGTGCTGGGGCTGGTTGTGTCGTCGAGGGGTGGTTGTCGAGGTTTGACGTCGCCTACTTGCCCTCGTCGCGCGTCTTCCACTCCTTGGCCGCGTCCTCGAGGGTAAGCCCCCTGGCCTCGAGGACATCCACAACACCATCGAGGGCGGGGCGGGGCACGCCGTCGTGTCCACGCTCCCACGTCCCGAAGAGCGTCTCCTTGACCTTGAGCTCACGCTCCGACAGCTCGCCCGCTGTGTGCCGGCGGTTGCTCCACTTGCGCGGGGGCCTGAACACGTCGCGGGTAATGTGCGCCTGGTCCGGCAGGTCGTCCTCGTCGCTCAGCCCAATCGCGCGCCGAGCGCCAAGACCGCCTGGCGACTTGGTCGCGAAGGAGGTGAGGCCGCCGACGCCGTGCTCGTCGACCGCGCGCAGCGACGCCGCGCGGTAGCTGCTGTACGTCTGGAACTGGGGGGTGTGGTGCCTAAACGCCGACTCGAAGGCGGTCGTGATCTCGTTCGGGTCGCGCATAAAGTTGGCCGACTCGTGGTGCAGCCCGACGAGGGACTGGAGGGTCGAAGCTGGCGCTTGGCCGCCGGGGAGGAAGGGGGTGCGCTTCTCCGCGCTCTTCGAGAGGCGGGTGCGCGAGGTGCCTGCGGCGGCGTTGGCGGCCGCGACGGCCTCCTGGGCGGCGCGGCGGAGGGAGGTGGTCGCGCGCATCGTCGAGCGTGGGGATGAAGGTGTCGTTGATGGTGAGCACGGAGAGATGGACGGTCGGAAATGTCGAAACAGCAAAGGCACAGCGGGAGTATACTCGCGTGGCAAACTCACAAACAATGACATGGCAAATTGGGGCAAGAAGGATTTGCCGGTATCATACAATCATCCAGGGTGGAGCGCTCAAACCCGCGGTGGCACGATGGGCGGCCAAGAATCGGGCCTCCGCTCTAGTGCTTGGGGGGGCTGGACGCGTTTCGACCTGACAAAAGTAGACATTCCGGCTGGTCCTCTTTGTAGTGGTTTGATTCTTGTTCATTTCTGTGTTATCCATCAAACCATGTCCGCCACCGCTACCACCGCTACTGAGACCGAGACGATCCGCGCGACCGGCGACGTGTCGCTCGAGGGATACGATGAGGAGCAGGTCAGGCTCATGGAGGAGCGCTGCATCCTCGTCGACGAGAAGGACCAGGCGTACGGCGAGGGCTCGAAGAAGCAGTGTAAGTCGAAGTCGTGCCATGTTGTCTTGGGAAAGCGTGGGAGGGCGCTGGACTGGGACTCTCGGAGTAGTCAGCGTCTGTGCTGCTCTCATCACCATTGCCGACACGGCGCACGCTATGAGCATCTCATGCCTGCATTCTGTGCCACGCAGATTGCATGAACGCACAGTGCGCGCGCTGGAGGTGCATACCTCGTACTCCTGCGGCTTCTCAGCCTGCTAGCGCCCAAGCCTGCCCGCGCCCTCGCTCCGCTCGACCGCGTGCTGACCCCAGGCCACCTCATGACCGAGATCAACAAGGGCCTCCTCCACCGCGCCTTCTCCGTCTTCCTCTTCCGCCCCAGCGACGGCCGCCTGCTCCTCCAGAAGCGCGCGTCCGAGAAGATCACCTTCCCCGACATGTGGACCAACACGTGCTGCTCGCACCCTCTGTTCATCAAGTCGGAGCGCATCGAGGAGGGCCAGATGGGTATGTCGCCCTTTCAAACTAGTGTCCGATGCTAACGCCTAGGCGTCCGCAATGCCGCTATCCGCAAGCTCGAGCACGAGCTTGGTATCCCCACAACACAGGTCAAGCCTGACGACTTCACCTTCCTTACCCGGATACACTACCTTGCGCCCAGCGACGGCAAGTGGGGCGAGCACGAGGGTGAGTCTGCGTCGCCGAGCTTCCCAGTGGCCTCGTTATAGCTCGCTAACACACAGTCGACTACATCCTCTTCACCGCGCTCGACGTCACCCTCGACATCAACCCCAACGAGATCAGCGACGCGCGCTACGTGTCCAAGTCGGAGCTCGAGGCCATGTTCCAGGACTCGTCCGTCAAGATGACCCCATGGTTCAAGCTCATCTGCCGCGACCTCCTCTTCCCATGGTGGGACGAGATGCTTGCCAAGTCGCGCGAGCTCGGCTGGGACGCCGAGAAGGGTGTCGGTGCCGTCCGCGCCGACGTCCTCGCGAACGGCGACAAGGTCAACGACCTCATCAAGATGGTGTAAGCCAGGCATCGAGCATGTGTCTGTCTTGAGTCCAGTCTTATCCTGCATCTAGCATTTATCAGTTGTCCGTCGTCTACTCTAGAGATGTAATTTGGTTAACCGAGCGGGTATGGGGCGTGGGGACCACGGGAGGATGTTGGGGGCGCGAGAGGTGTCGAGCGGCGCACAATTCCCAGAAAAGAGGAGACGCGTGCGAGATAGCGATCCAAACACAGACAGCATTTAAACAGGCGCTCTTCTGTGTGCATTTCATTCTGCATAGTCTGCGATCTACAGGCACGCTGCCAATCGTCTCCGGTAACGCAGATCTCATTGTTGTCATGGCCGTGATCGCCCTGGGTCGCTGGGTGCGCTGCATACTCCTTGAGCTTTCTTGAGCATCCACAGCTTCCCCATGGATCCTTTGGCACCAGCAGAAAAGAGGATAACCCTCTACGAGCCCGTGGAATAGCTTGGCGGTCGCGAGAGGCTGTAGCTGTGGTTCGCGGGGACCTTTGGCCCCCTTGAGGGTACGGTCAATCGACATGCCGCCGGGATCGTGGGCGCATGTCCCTGGCCACCTCCTATGCCAGACATCTATACGCCTTTGTTATCTTCTTCACCTGTTCATATATCGCCGCGATGACTCTGCAACTGCCACCGTCGTAACAGTCGTCGAAGATACCTGTGGTGGAAGACCACCAGCCGATCACATTTGCTCGACTGGGCTAGCGCCAAGCATTCCGCCAAGCTCCTGTCCACGTGCCGATCAAACGTCATCGGACATCCTTTCACTTCGCACCTCGAAGCAGCAGCCAGCGAGTACATGACCTTGCCAGCTTCCACGCTTCACGCTTCTCTTCCATCCACTCCCCCATCCATCCATCCACCAACCCATCCACTCTAAACCATGTCCGCAATCACATCAGCATTTGCCAAGTTGACGCCCTTCGGCCGCGGCAAGGACGAGTCCGAGGACCGCGGCGACGCCCTCGGCGGCGAGTCCGGGCAGTCCGAGAGCCAGGACAAGCGCAACGACGTCGTGGCCGGCGGCGGTCACGCATCGCGACACACGGACGTGTGGGACAAGCTCCGCGTCAGCCCTGCGCTCCGCAAGTTCCTCGTTCACGAGGGTGTGCTCAGCGAGGCGGATGCGGGTGTCGGCCTTCCTGCCGATGCCGATCTGCCGCCCGCACTGCGCGAGCTCGTCGCTCGCCCTCACGCCGTCTGCCCTCCTGAGCTTACCGACCGCTCGCACCCGCTGAGCGACTACCTCATCTCGTCGAGCCACAACACGTACCTCCTCGCACACCAGTTGTACGGCAAGTCGTGTCCTTCCGGATACGAGACCGTCCTGTCTGCCGGAGCACGCTGCGTCGAGATCGACGCTTGGGACAATGACGACGACCCGGCCGAGCCCAAGGTCACCCACGGGTTCACGCTCGTCTCCCACATCCCTTTCCGCACTGTGTGCGAGACGATCCGCGACACGCAGCTGGACGAGATCAAGAACAACGCCGAGTCGACGCCGGCGCCCATCTTTATGTCCCTCGAGAACCACTGCGGCGAAGCAGGGCAGAAGCGCATCGTCGAGATCGCGCACGAGGTGTTTGGTGACAACCTCCTGATCGATGACCCGCGCGAGAAGAGCCCCGACCAGCTGCCTCATATCACGCTCGAGCACCTCGGCTCCAAGGTCTGTTTCATGGTCGAGTACTTCTTCCCCGGCCAGAAGCCTGGTGAGGACGAGGACGACGACTCGAGCTCGAGCAGCAGCGACAGTGACCGGGAGGACGACGCGGAAGACGCCAAGGCTGCGAAGCAGCAGTACCGCGAGCGGAAAAAGCAGGCGTCGGCACTCATCATCCCCGAGTTATCCGCCCTCGGCGTCGCTGTGCAGAGCGTCAAGCCGCCCAACAACTCGTGGTTCGAGACCGAGCTCGAGAACGCCCCCGACCACCACCTCATCAACATCAGCGAGACCGGCCTCGCTGCCCACCTGCCCGAACACGCCCAAGGTGGCCGAGCACAACTCGAAGCACCTCATGCGCGTCTACCCCAAGGGCACGCGAATTTCCAGCAAGAACCTCCACCCAGTGCCCTTCTGGGGTATTGGCGCACAAGTCTGTGCGCTTAACTGGCAGACGTTCGGCGCGTCCATGCAGCTCAACGAGGCCCTGTTCTCGGGCACAGACGGCTACGTTCTCAAGCCGGCGTATCTGCGTCAGGGCGGTGGTCCCCGCCCTCCGGCACGCAAGAAGCGCCTCGTGCTGCGCGTCGTCGGCGCGACCGACATCCCGCCGCGGGACAAGGAGATGAAGCCATACGTGTCGTGCACCCTCATCCACCCCGACAAGTTTGGCCAGCCGCCGAAGGAGAAGACGAGCGCGTATGCTCCAAACAAGAACCTCAAGTTCCTCAGTGACAGCGACGAGGCGCCGGCTACCACCGACCCCGTGTGGGACCAGACGCTGCAGTGGGAGTATGACGATGACGAGATGGTCTTCCTCCGCATCCTGCTCAAGAGCGATGACCGGTTCGCGAGTAACCCCGTGATCACGGCGGGCGCGATCCGCCTTCTGTACGCCGTGCAGGGGTGGAGCTTTGTGCGCATGCTCAACCTGCACGGCCGCGAGACCAAGTGCTCGCTGCTGATCAACCTTAAGATCGAGGATGTGTAAGAGGCGGGCATTCGCGAGGTAGATCTACACACGATAGCTCTGTACTGTATGTATACATGTGTACCAGGCGGGGTGCCAGTCCCTCCCAAGACCGTCCACTCCATTTGGGACTGGGGAAGTCCCCCTTTAGCACAGTCAATTTCACAGCCGGCGTCTGCTGTCATCGTGCCACTGCAAAAGCTTGAAGATCCGCTTATGCCAACGGAGGGTGTCCTGGTACCGACGGATAGCAGCTCTATGCCGAGGCTCTAATGCCATTCTCTGCTTGTTGCCTCCGTTGGAGATCGCAATGGCGCCGGAAGTGTTCCACATGGCCTGCAACTGAGATTGGCCTTAGATAACGACATTCTGAGCTTCTTCCACAGTCACACATTCCGATGGAGCATTCCTTCTCTGGCCTCACGCGATCGTGTGACCCGTGAGGGTGATCCACAGTTGTCGACAGGCTGCTCCCACACCAAACGCCCGGAGCCGAGTGAGAAGAGTACGGCGGACTAGTCGCTGAACAAGGTTCTACTACATGCGGTCGCACATGCTTACGGGGAGCTGCAGGTGGCGGTTAATAGTGCGGAGTGCACGATCTGCTGGTCATCTGATGCCTCATGCCCATCGTCTTATAGAGCAGAGCTGGGATGCCACCTCGTGAGCCGTAACCAGGACACAAGTCGCAAGGTATATAAACCCCCCTACTGCCCCCTCGTCCCAACTACCCATCACCACCTCATCATGCTCCTCAAACCCCTCCTCCTCTCCGCCCTCATCGCCACCGCCACAGCAGGCTACAGCGACCCCTGCAACCACCCCCGCGGCAAGGGTCCGTCCACACCTTTGTACAACGCTAACACGCAGGCGTCTGCACAACCACATCCAACTGCAGGCAATACGGCGGCCGCTACGTGAGCGGCGCGTGCCCCAACGACCCGGCCAACATCAAGTGCTGCTACAAGCCGGGATGCCGGGTGCGCGGGCAGTGTCCGAACAATCAGTGCTATAGTACGGTTGTGGGGTATTGTCCGGGAGGCAGTAATTATAGGTTGTGCCGGTTTAGGGATGACCCGGAGTGTATGCGGTAGGCGGCGCGAATTGCTGTAGCAACTATGCGAAAGTGAAGGACTTGAGAGGGTTCTGTAGTTCGGATCTGCGCTCTACAATGTGAAGCATGGTTGAAGTGGCAGGTGCAGTTTCGGAGTGGGCAGCTGTAGCGTCTCTCCAGGCCGTCGTCAACAGATCGTCGCTTGGCAGATAGAGTTGACGCCGTGTCTCCATGCTTCTTGTATCGTTCTCACATAGAACAAGATTATGTTCCTTGATAACCAGCCTAACGAGGTCAGGTGAAGCCAGCGACAGAGCGTCATGTCGCCAAGCAAACTGGCCTGACCTGTACGGGGTGTTGTTCCAACAGAACGGTGCTAATGAAGCTGAGCGGACCTCACAATGTAGACCAGACGACCGGCCAGAAGCGTGGTACAGCGTCGATATGCTGTACATAATTGAACGATATTCAAAGAAGCGACAATCGGAAGAGCGCCTCAACATACGCCACTCCACACTCGAGCACATCACACCAAACCCGACGAGCCATGCTCCTCAAACCTCTCCTCATCATCTCACTCGCATCGACCGCTATCGCAGGCTACAGCGACCCCTGCAACCACCCCAAGGGCACTGGTCAGCCATCCATAACCATTCCCATACTGACTGCAGGCGTCTGCGTGTCCACGAGCAACTGTAGGAGGATGGGCGGTACACACGTCAAGGGCAAATGCCCAAACGACCCGAACAACGTTAGATGCTGCTACAAGAAGTATTGTGCGCTTCCTGGCCGCTGCAAGCGGTGCTACACGCGTGTGTCGGGGGAGTGTCCCGGTGGAGAGAATTATAAGAAGTGTGTGTACCAGTTTGGCTGCTTGGTGGCGTGAGCGAGTCGCGTCTAGGTTATGGCGGCGGGCCACTATGGGGTTGGGTCTTCGGAGAGGATATGAACACTTCTACATTGCAAGACGAAGAATGATCGTCATTCAGTCCTCGTCTCCAAGCCGCGAGTTCCAATCACACGAAAGACATGCAACACGCTGCATTCCCCACCCACGATACGCGCACACCACCGTCCCGCTCTCGTCAACGAGCCGGACAGATAGAGTTAACACTCGTGCGGCAACCTCCTCTACTCGCACATCGCTAGATCGCGAACATGCTTATGTTCCTGGTCTGGTCCCCGACTACAGCGATGTCATGTGCTGCGGGACAGATCGGCATGTCGGCATGCCTGCAGGTCTCCCGATATCCACTGTCGCTGTTCGTCACAATGCGCTACTGGCAGACAGCGCAGTTGACAACATGAGGTGGACCACGGCATGAGTGGACTGTCGTGTGCCCGAGTATCCACGGCAAGTGGCATTAGCACACTCAGTGAACAATAGGATATATAGCGGGACGTCTCGATGCCACCACCTCGTCCAAACGCACACCTCTCACTCTCACTTGAACCAACCTTGGCCCCAAGCCCAAAGTATGCTCCTCAAGCCCATCGTCCTCCTCGCCCTCGCCACCAGCGCCGCAGCCGCCTGGGGCGACCGCTGCAACCACCCCAAGGGCGACGGTATGTTCCCCCCCCCCCCCCCTCCCCACCCCCCGAGCTAACGTCAGGCGTCTGCGTGACCACAGGCAGCTGCAACAGGATCGGCGGCACGCACGTCCGGGGCAAATGCCCCAACGACCCGAACAATGTTCGGTGCTGCTACAAATCCGGCTGCAAGTTCCCGGATGAGTGCGGCAGGTGCTTCAGGAAGATCTCGGGCAAGTGTCCGGGCGGTAGCGACTATAAGAAGTGTGTCTGGAAGGGTGGGCCTGGATGCCCGAGCCCTTGAGCTGGACGTGAGCTCAACTTGTCTTTTGCTGGGACGGAAGATAGCCAGCAGTATCAAGCAACGTAGCGTCAGAAGTTGTACCTCGTAGTGCCCATGAATGCGTGACAAAGCTGCAGCTGGGAATCAGTGCGCACTCACTCCCTGTTCGTCAACTGGGGTCGACATGGCCAGATCCTTCGATATCGCAACGCAAGCATACCGGCAAGATAGAGTTATCACCCGCCCTTCCCTTCTCTTCCTCTCCTCCTCCCCCCGTATTCCCAACGCAATCTCCGAAGTGTTCCTGCCAAGCCCCGCCCCTATTACAGCCCGACACAGCGAACGTCATGTGCAGTCCTCGATTGTCCTTGACCTCGATTGTTTGCCAGGCGTGTCGGCATGCATGTTGCATGGCACGACTGGCCACGCGAAGAGCTAATCTGGCAAAACGCAGGGGGAAGCGCTTTAAGCTTCTGAACCGAAGCCGCCGAAGCCGAATGCCGTTGGGCGTTAGGCGCAGGACGCGGCACGGTGGTGGTCAGTTGACCATGAAGTTTCTGCTGCGCGACGCGCAGAAGGTGGGGTTGATGTGAGTGATCGACTCGGGAGAGACTAGACCTAGACCTCGCGGCAGCAGGTGTCATCTCGATTTGTGAGTGATGACTGAAACACTGCTGGTCTGCGCGCGACGCTGATGGGGCGCAGTGGTGGAACCTGGCACAGCAGCCCCATGATGTCTTGACCTTGAGAGGGTCACTTCCCTCCTTGATGTGATATTATAATCACACTATCTATAGCCGGAAGACATTCCTGCCATGGTCCGCGAGAGGGAGATACAGCGCAACGCAGAGTTGCGATTACTAGGAACGCGAGAGAATCAGTATCGTTCCGCATCTGCAGATATCCTGGCACGCACTATCTCTTCCTCATCGCTGGACCGAGATATGACAGCCAACCAAGTCCAACTCTTGCTCAGACTTAGAATAGCACCACACCACTATAGGGATTGGCGCACGGAGGTACGAACATCAACAACCACCATCCTCCTTAGCTCAGTTGGTAGAGCGCGTCACTAGTAATGACGAGGTCAGTCGTTCGAGTCGGCTAGGAGGAAGCGAGCGCACAACGTTCTCTTTTGCACTCGTGCAAATTCACTTTTATCGATGCAGATTGGGCGACGAAGAACGGGGTATAAGGGATCAAGGGATGCCTGCGGGGACCCCGGGGTCGGTCCTTTAAGCGCTGCGGGAACCATGAGCTGTGGTAACAGGCTGTACGACCTCGAAGAGCTGCACCAGCTGGGAGACCTTGAGCCCAAGTTCCGTATAGCTGGAATAACGGTCGCTGGCACTGAGGTCTGAGCGGGGCTCATGAGGCCTGCCACCGGAATCAGTGACGAAGAGCGGTCCGTCCGGACTCGGGGTTTGACCGAGATAAGCTTCCTAAGCACTTCTACCTTGCACATCGGCGCTTCGTGTTCATTCGCATTGCATTATGACGCTGTAGGATGCCCTACACCTGCTCGTTAGCATGGCTTGAGCTCGATGCTTACTATAGCCTTCTCCTTGCCCCTTATCATCGCGGTCTTGTCGTACCTGCTTCTGATGTTCTCTTCTACCGATGTGCCCACATCCCTCCCTCCCCCGGTCCTCCAGGCCCCCCAGCCCTGCTGTCGCGCGAGCCCTCGCCGACATCGTTAGATCCTCGAAAACTGCGAGCTCTCCCGCTCCGCCTCTGCCAACAGCGCGCGCGTCTCGAGCCGTTCCTCGTCTGTCGACGCCGCATGCCGCCGCCACATGATGATCCACCCCACCGCCCCGACGACGGCGAGGAGGGCGAGCGAGATGGCCAGTGTGAGGAAGCCGACCCATGGCCAGTAGCCTATGCGCTCTTCGGGCGGGAGGGGGAGGGTGGGGTCGAACATGGCAGGGTCAGGGGCGGAAAGTGGAGGTCGCACAGTAGCTGCTGAGGTGGGAGAGGTCGCCCAAGGGAACTGGCGATGGGTCGTCCGTTGACGACAGAGGAGCGTTCCGACACTCGACGGTGCTGGTCGTACGTGGAGCAGAGCTTAGATGAGCGGGGATGGAGAGTTGCAATAGATACTCGGAGGCGTATGACGATTGTTGCTTTACACAGGTCGCCAGGTCCCGTGTAGATCGACGGCCTCGTGACTTCGCTGATCGCCGACATTCCCCACTCTCCTCCACCCTCGGCGCCCGGCTCTTGTTTACGCCAAGTCTCAGTTTCATACATCCTTTCAATACAAGCTAGAGCATGCACATCTAGTCAAAGTAGTGTATGTATGGGAGGCGGTACACCGTCCCGTTCATCGGGGGGCCGCCAGGGGGCATGGCCCCCCCATTCGGGCCGCCGCCCCAGCCGCCGCCGCCGCCACCTCCTCCACTCTCCCCGCGGGTGGCGGGGCCAACCAACTCGGGGTCGTTCTCGAGCTCCTTGCGCAGATGCTTGACCTGCTCTAGGAGGATGTCGGCGAACTTGCCCTTCTGCCCTGCTGCGATGGAGATGAGGGTCGACACGCTGTGGTCAGCGACTACAGGTAAGAGGAGACTCACAAAGCCTCCTTCATGTAGGCGAAGGAGAAGTCGTCCGTCTTGGAGGCGAACTCGTCTAGGAGCGCGTCGGGGAACTCGATGTCGTGGTTGTCCTTGAGCTTGTCTTGCCAGTAGCGTGCGTAGTCGATGCGCTGCTCCTTGGTCGGGTTGGGGAACGAGCTGTCGTCAATGCGGTTTGGACAAGATGTACTCACTACTTGCGGTCGAAACGCGACGGGCGGTTGGAGAGGCCAGGGTCGAGGCGGTCGAAGTGGTTAGTCGTCCCGATCTGAAGTCAGTTCAATACACCACTTTGACTTGCCATCAAGATGCCGTCGTTGTCGGCAAGCCCATCCACCTCGTTCAGGAAGAAGTACCGGTTCTGGTCCGTGATCATGCTGTCGAGGTCTTCGAAGACAAGAATGCAGGGCGCCTCCTGGCGAGCACGCTCAAAGATGTGGTGAATACCTGGTATTAGCGGTGCAGGGATGGCCCCAATATACGCACTGAACTCGTCAGGCATGAAAGCTAGTGTCAGCGCATCCTGCTTCGGAACGCACAGTGTAACGTCTTGACGTAGAGGGTGGGTACATCCATCTCGTGCATGATGGCCTTGAGGCTGATTGTTTTGCCGTTGCCAGGTGGCTTCTGTCAGCTAGCTGCACTCGCCCGATGTCAGCTTACACCGAGGAAGATGAGGCCTCGCTTCCATGGGACATTGAGCTTGTGGTACGTGTCCTCGCTCTTGAAGAACGAACGGTAGTCCTCCTGCAGACTCTTCTTAAAGTCGGCGTCCAGCACCACATCGTCCCACGAGGCCTTCTGGACAGCCTCCCACAGCTCGCGGTCCGGCGTCCAGCCTCCCATCATAAAGACCCAGATGACCTCCTTGATCGAGACGCCGTAGCGCATGACTTCGGCCACGAGCTCGTGAGCAGCCTTGGCCTCCTTTGACACCACATGCCATTGGACGAATTGGAACATGCCCTCTTTCCACTACGGTCAGCCTCAACTGGATCCAAACCTTGCGTCCATGAAGCGAGGCGACTCACCGTTGCCATGATAACGTTAAACTCGTCGTCGCGCCAAGCAACCTTCCAGCCGCCGAACACGACACCATCAAGCACTTCTCCGTCGCCATCGCGGCGCCGCCGGGGTCGGAGGAAGAAGGAGCGCTTGATCATAGGCAAGTCCTTCAACTCCTGCACAAGGACAGGCTCCTTGGATGCGGCGGCCCATTTCAGCACGTCGAAGGATACCTCCTGCGTGACGGTGACAGTGTGGCCCGGATAAAGCCGTTCCACTTGGTCTTGAAGGTATGTGTCGACGCCGGAGCGCTCGGCAGAGACTGAGGTGAGACACACACGGGGCCATAAGGATATCCGGGAAGCTCACAGAACTGCACCCATAGGTCATGCAGCTGACCAGGCTTGGGCGTCTTGCCGTGGTCCTTGAGGATGGACTGTTCATTGCCGCTGTCGAGCGGGAATCGGAAGGCGTTGGCCGCCGAAGCGGCGGCGAGCGTCACCGCAGCGAGCGTTGACACCTTCATGGCAGTATGTGCAATGCACAAGACGAGTTGCACCGCCTCGACTCGAGTCGACTACGACGCTAGTCTCCCGCATATGAGCACATGACTCGCATCGAACGCACGTGGAGGTGCGTTGCGGCGATCTCCGCGGAGCCCCGCCGACGTAGCCGCCAAGGATTTTCAGGCAACATCAACATCCAAATCCGATCATGTTCAACAACAAACCCATCGCGATCACCATCATGCCCGCCCCGCCTATGCTGCACGCGGCGCGCGCTCAAGCTCTTCCCGGCGCGCCGCGTCCGTATATTCTCGACATTGTCCCTACGCCCTCCCACCTCGCGCTGCACCATCCCGAGACAGAGATCACCCTCGCCGACAAGCAGACGCTCCAGGCCGTCGGCACGCTCAAGGGCGCGCACACTGCGCCTGTGACTGCGGTCCGGAGCGACGGCAGCCTCTGGAGCTCGGGGAAGGACGCGCTCGTCGTGCGCTGGGACGAGCGCTCCCAGCGCCCCGTCTCCCAGATCAAAGGTGAGCTCTACCCCCTCTGCAACCCCGCCGCTGACGGCAGCGCACATCCGCAAACCGCTGCCCGTCACCGCTCTCGCCGTCTCTGAGGCCGACCATCTCGTGATCGGCGGTACAGAGCTCGTATCCTCCGAAGCCCACATCCTCTTCTGGGACGTCCGCAACACCAAAGAGCCGGCGTACCGGCACTCGTCGACGCACTCGGACGAAATCACCCACCTCTCCCTCCTACCCCTGACATCCAGCTTTGCGTCTTCGTCGACGCGCTCTCTCCCCGCCCGCCTGTTGTTGAGCGGGAGCGTGGATGGTTGCGTCGCGCTCTCGGACATGGCCGAGACGGACGAAGACGAGGCCGTGCAGGCGGAGGAGAATTGGAACACGTCGATCGCGGGCGCGGGCGCATACATGACCGACGGGGGGATGCGTGTGTGGGCCAGGAGCGACATGGACACTATGGCGACGTGGGGTGTGGGGACGGGCGCTGAGGGCGAGCTTGAGGTGTGTTCGGGGCTGAGCTTGTGGCTGACGATAGTTTGGTGGATTTGGCGAGATCGCCTCGGACCAGTTCAAGCAGCGCGCGATTGCGGCTGGCTCGTCGACCCTCAACACCGAGTACCTCATCACTGCGTGCCCCTCCCTTGGCGTCGGATCTACCGGCTTGCCGATGGTCGGAGCAGGTACCAACGAGTGAGTCGGCTGGTGACAGGACAAACTAGAGCAGCGTTAATGGCAGCGGCAACATCGTCCTCGAGTACTCCTCAGGCGACGGCTACAACCCATCCGCCTTCCTCCTCACATCGCCGGGGGGCCACGCCGACGTCGTGCGGTGCATGTACCACTCCTCCACCGACCAGGCTCTGTACACCGGCTCCGAGGACGGTGTGTTGGCCGCGTGGAACTTGGCGGCGCTCGCTCAGGAGAGCGCCGAGGAGGCCGAGGTCGAGCGGGAGGGAGGAATGGAGGTGGACGGTGAGGAGCATGAGGACGAGGAGGCCAGGAGGAGACGGGAGCGGGCGGAGAGGAAGAGCAAGAAGGAGAAGAGGCGGGAGAAGCGTCATGCGCCGTACTAGAGAGGTGGAAGTTGGGATTCTGGGATATGCAGGGCTGCTACTGCTGGCAGGGAACCACAAGAGTCTGATGCCTCACAATCTGCTTAACTTTTATCACGCACACGCGCTTACATTGTTCATTGCTGTTACGATTGTCGTTGATCACTGTCCACCAGTATCTCTCTCAGTCACAGTCCATTCCAAACAATACTCGCCCGCTAACCTGATCAATGTTCATCGCACACCCTCAGACCGCCGGCATGTTTTCCACGGTGAACACCCCCGCAATCGTCTGCGCCAACGTGCGGAAGCTGTGCCGCACCTCTGACGGCTGCGTAAACGCGCCGCCGCTTCCACACCCGCCCCCTGGCCACTGGCACGGATTGCTCCCCCACGGATTGAGTACCGCCATGCGCACGTCAATCAGCGACTCAATCGAATCCGGAAGCGGGAAATCGGTGGAGCGCGAGTGGTCGAAGCCATAAGCATGGTTGCCGACCATCGTCAGCGCCGTCGAGCGATCGCCCTTATCCGTCTTGACGACCTGGTCGAAGTCGATGATCGTGTATGTGCTCTTACTGGTCGGCGCGTCGCTCGCTACCATCCCCGACGTGTCGCCCGGAGAGTATCCTTTGGGATTAGCCGCGTCGCCAGAGGGGTTGAGCCAGAGGACTTGCGTCGCGTCCAGCGTTCCGAGACCTGCGAGGGTGGTCGAGTTCGTGGTGCCAATAACGCACGGTGCGTCGGCGCGCATACACTGCAGCAGGGCCGCGAGGATGGGCCCATCGAAGCCCGACTTGGTGCGCCACACGCTCTTCGGCGTGCCCCCCGTAATCGCCGCCAACACGTTGGCGGGGTTGACGCCCTCCAGCCCCGCGTACCCCGTGATCTCGGGCTTGGTGCTCTTCCAGTCTGGGTGCGCGTCGAGGAACTTGGCGAACGCCTTCTCGAAGAGCGGCATGAAGAAGATCGGTGTGGGGGGATACGACCCGTCCGGCCCGGGGAGGGCGGCGTCGTTCACCGGCTGGTAGCCGGGATATGGCCAGCAGTTGGCGTTGGCGTTGGTGAGCACCGGCAGCTGGTCGTCGATGGCGATACGCTGTGTCGTGCCGTCCTTCTTCAGTAGGACTTCGTAGCTCCCCTCGCCGGTGCCCGTGCGCACGAAGCTGTTCTTGATGAGCTTCGTCCAGCCGCCGGACGCGAGTGCCATGATGGCCGCGCCCATCCCGCAATCGCCGATACCACCCTGCTGGACGTCGGCAGCGACTAGATCGACGTACCCCTCCAGCGCCCAGAGTGCGCCGCGCGAGGGCGAGCCGTCGCCGCCCAGCACGTGCTGGTACGAGTACTGGCAGCTGAGCGCTGGATCAGGATTGGGCGCGGGCGGGTCGGGCTGCGAGTTGAGTGTGATCTGGCGTTTAGAGGCTGCCGCGAGCGCGCCACGGCGGAAGCGCAGGCCGGCCGAGTTCGCATGTTCGAACACGGCCGCGTTGGCGTTGGTGCCCTGCGCCGGGCGGTGGGTGGCGTTCATGCCGTCAGACGTGATGCCGCCCCAAGTAGTGGCCGGGCTAGACTCGTTGTGGAAGGCAGGCAGGTCGCCACCGCCCAGCACGGGCGCGGTGTGGTTGACCACGGGGACCATGCCGCTGTCGACAATGTCGATGACTGAGCCGTTATTCTCGCGCAGAGGGAGGGTGACGTTGACGACGACCTCGGGGTTCTTGACGATTTCGTCGACCGTGTCGTCGATGCTGGTTGGGTCGGGGCAGTGCTTGCCGCCGCCGTGGCCTCCGTCGCGGCCTCCGTCGTGGCCGCCGTCGTGGCCTCCATCGTGGCCGTCATGGCCCCCCTTGCCGTGGTCGTGGTCACCGTCGTAGTGTCCAGGATGATCCCACCCGTGGTCGTAGTATCCGCCCATCCCGTGGCCACCTGTGCGCTTCTGCCATGGGACGTGGCACTCGCCCTCTCCGCCGTGTTCGCCGCCATGGTGGTCGTCGCCATCCTGGCCACCGTGGTCGCCGCCATGATGATCCATGCCGCCGCCATGATGATCCTTGCCACCGCCATCACCACAGTCCCAGCTGTCATTCGTGCGCTTGCACTCCTCCTTGCCTCTGCCATGGTCGCCACAATCCCAACCGTCATTAGTGCGCTTGCACGCTCCCTTCCCTCCGTACCCGCCATAGTGGCGGCTTGCGAGTTCCTCGGAGTCGATGGCTGTCGCGCTGGCCACGGAGACGAGAAGCACGAGCTCTACTAGGACGAAGGGGCCTTTCATTGTGCCGTCTGGCTGCTGCTAGGTCGAGAGTAGGAGAATTGAATGCGGATGGAGATGAGGGAGAGGTGGGACCGTCTCTTTAACAAGGAGGACAGTCGCTTTTATGCCTCACGTCGCCGGTGCATACTCGTCCTCGCTTCAAGGGCGAGTAGCCAGACCGAGGCCAAAGCGGTGTGTATGATTGGCAGATGAAGGAGTCCACTCGCTCTTGCTCGCCATCAGCTGTGCATGGCAGTGGACGACCTCCGCCTCCGAATGGGAGCCGAAGATGAGTGCCACCGCCTCTGAAGGTTAATTGCGGAATGGAGCGTTGTAATACCAGGCTCGTCGAATGCCGTGAAGCGAATAACTTCGGGGGGCGAGAACTCGTCAAGATCTCGACAGTCCGGTGCATTACGTTGGCGAATGCTAAATGATGGTCGTGTGTAGCGCATATCTTCGCTGGGCGATGTATCGCTCGCGACAGGGATACTTGATAATCGGCTGCTCGAAGCGATCTCAAGTACAGTACTGTAGTTCGGTATCGAAGATATCGGGTCATTTGCCACCGTCCTCTACAGTAACTTGACGATACGGCGTGGCGACACGGACAGTGGTATGGCAGTACGAGAGACGGACCAGAGCTGAGAAGGCCGCCTTTGCAGCCTTCCAGAGCTGCAACCTCAACTTCGCCGCCTCATCACTCATCCGCGCCAAGCGCGATCCACTCGCTTCGTCACTCATAGTTATTCGTCGAGGCCACCACCTCCCTACTATACCCGAGGAACAGGTGTCCCGTGGGCATCAGGAAGCTGCTGCCGCCGGGCTTCTCCATGCGGATCCACAGCGTAGCGTCGGGCGGGGGAAATAGCTCTGGCCGAGCATCAAGCTCAAGACTCCTCTGTGTACCAGCGACGGCGACGTGCCGGTATGGGGCATAGTGGTCGGGAGAGGGGCAGTGGACGAGCTCGAGGTCGCCGGTCTTGGGCATCCCGTCGCTCCCTGCGTGTGAGCTCACTTCCTTCTCACTCGCGCTGCTGTCCTCATCAACGTTTGAGCTGGCCTCCTTGAAATGGTCGTGCACGAGTTACTCACCAACAGGCGCTGCGAGACACAAACCCGGCTCACTCCCATTCACCCGTATCCGGACCCACTCGCCCTCCCCGCTCCCCCGCCGTCCGTGCGGGCTCCATGTCCATGCCGTCGGTGTCTCTTTCCCAGCTCTGCCGTCAGCGCGGCCTGACCTCTCCCTTCTGATCCCTCATCATTCGTTGATATGGGTCAGACGCTCGGGTCGACTCACGCCACCAGCTCGGCTACAGCGCCCACTTCTGGCTTGGCGGTTAGGAAGCGGTCACCGGCGTCTGCTTGGGCGAGCATATAGTGCGCCCGTACCTCTGCCGAGTGTAGGGGGTGGCGTTGGGAGGGGGAGAAGACGGCGGCGAGATAGGGGAGGATGGGAAGGAAGGGGAGGTGCATTGTCGCCAGTCGTCAAGTAAGCGTCGTGAGGACGTGGAGAGCACAGGTGTCGGCGAGATGGACTGACGGAGAAGATCAGCAAGCAAGTGGTGAAGCACAACGAGACGTCGGGATTGAGGCCGGAATGGTCGTGCGCAGGACGCGTTCCGATTTGATCATCACGTGCCATCACTTCCGAGATAAGCCGCCGCACATCGCCCACCTTCTTTCGCCCTCATATCTGAGTCCTCCCTCCTTGCAGCTGCACCCACGACGGCGCTACAAGTCTAATGGATGCAAAGTCTACGTAGGCGCTAAGTCTAGATAATGTCACAACGATCCGCCCCGTCTCCACCCCAGGCCAGCCCAGCCCGACTGTCGCCGACTAGAGCTCAAAGATGCCGACATGCGTCGGCTCCTGCGTCTCCTTCCCGTTGATCCTGTCCTCGAGGATGACGGAGGCCGCGTGCCGCCAGTCCTCCTCGACCCATTTGGCCATCCGCTCGTCGAGGGCTTTGTGCGTCAGCCTCTCGAGGAGGTGGCTGATGTCAGCGCGCACGCGGAGAATGACGGCCGAGAAGAAGCCAGGCAGAGCCTTGTATATGCTCAGCACACGACTCACGGCTTCATCGGCGTCTTCATCGTCCGTCGGATGGCGTCGACAAATGCGTCATAGTCGAACTCCGGGTACTGGTACACCTCGGGCGGGTCGAGGATGCGGAGGAACTCGTGCTGCGACAGCGACCATGTGTTGCGGTCGTTGGGGTCTTCGTTATCGAACACGCGGTGCTGAAGTCAGTGCCGTCACATTGAGGAGCATCTCGGCCCGCTCGGAGCATCGCAGCTCTACCCACCGGGTTGATGAACGGCACACCTCTGGCCAATGCGTAGTACGGACTCGGGCTGGACGGGGGCCACCCGATGCCCACCATCGCGCGCGAGTTGCCGACCTCGCGATCCCACTCGGCCTGGTTCAGCTTGCCGAGATTGCGCACGCCCTCCGGGACCTCCATCGGCCCCTGTTTCTCCTTCTCCTCGTCGGTGCGGTCGTCGATGAAGCCGCCCACGAACTCGAAGGTGGGGAACTCCTTCCGCAGCTCATGGTACGCCTTGGTGATCTGGTCGCGGCCGATCATGGGTTTGCCAAAGTAGTCGTAGAAGTACTGCACGCGCTTTGAGAGAATGTATGCGCGGACGGGGCGGTCGTCCCACGGCACGATCTGGGGGTTCTCGTCGTCGAGCGCGTACCCGAGGTATGTCATGTCTGCGTGAGCCAAGCTGCGCGTAGATACTCACTGCGATACCCCGGGTTATCAGGTTTCCTCCATTCGGGCTCGGCGATTGCCGACCACGGCTCCCCAACGATGGTGGACAGGCCGTTAGGGAAGAATGAGAAACGGAAGAACTGCGTGAGCTCCTGCAAGGAGGGTGGAACTCACCTTCCACGCCGGGATGCCGTGCGGGTTGTTCTTCGACTTGAGGTAGTCCAGGTGGTTCTCGGGGATGTCGCCGATCGTGCCGTCGTCCGCGAGGACCACCTTGACGTTGTCGGGGAACTGGCGATGGAGGTGGGCCATGTACTTCCAATCGTGTTCGCCGCCGAGTAGGACTGTGTAGCCTTGCCTCTCGAGCGATTCGATCTGGTGTGAGCGGCGTGAGCGGGGCGAGCGCGCGAGGACCTCGGGAACGCCGTTCCACAGGGATAGGGCGCGAAGTCCTGGTAATCTGAGAAAGGACACTCACCATGTTCACGCACCTGTTGGTTAGCAAAATGAAGTGGGCCACGGCTGACTCACCAAATGCCCTCGCCTCCGCGATAGTTGTCGAACACGGCGAGGTAGCAGTGCAGTGTGCCAATGATGACGAACTGGTGTGAGCTGGCTACTAGGTCGGATCTCGGTCTTCCAGCTCCTGTGCGACCAGGCTCTTCTCCAAGGCTTTGCAGACGTCCGCTTCACCCCATCTTCGCCCTCAGTCGCAGCCCCTTGCACAACGCCCTCGCCATCACCTCCCACGCCCTCGCATACCCACCTTGAGCGCATTCGGATGACAATCCCCCTTGGCCATACACGCCGCTATCCGCCTCAACCTCGCCTCATTCCTCCACATGTAGTTGTACGGCTTCGGCGGATCGTACAGTGTCAGATCCTCCGGTATGTGTGTGAACGCCTCGAGCTCGGGGTCGAGCTTGCTATCGGCCCATTCTTGCGTGAGGGACCACGATGTGCCGGGTGTCCGGACGGCCCAGTGGCCAGTTTGGTGGCGGTGTCCAGCGGCGAGGAGGAGGAGGGCGATGGTGATGGCAAGGGCGGCGACGATGGGCCGCGAGAGCCGCGGCATCATCGCGCGTGCTAGTGGGGTGGCGAGGGTTGGCGGCGAGATGGCACGGCGCGGGCAGTGAGAACAAGAATGGAGGAGAGGGAAAGAGGGAGGGATTGGAGCTGAGAGCTGAGAATGTAAGAGTCGACGCGCGCAAGTGGAGTTGACGATATCAGAAAGTATGTTGCCATGGTGATCGTGTTCGAGGTCTCCAAATGGGGTGGAGGTAGATCTCAGGCACGGGGCGTCGACGGGACCCTCATTTCGGGATGATCGACGTCGCTTAGCATCCTGGCTCCTATTTCAAGTCGTCCATCCCAAATTCCTCTTCTAATCAAGGCCGACCGCATCATGGTAGGTGGTAGGTGCATAGTCGGCAAGTTGCGTCTGTGTGGGGTGTGTGACTAGCGAGGGCACCCGCTTGCTACTGAGTGTGGTAAGACGCGTGAAGACGAACAGAGGGAGCCCCGTTCCGGGGCCTGCCCCTTGCAGCTGAGGCTGAGATCACTATTGCATTCACAGTTCGTTAAATGTTACGGAGGCCATTACAAGTTACAGTATGTGGGGTTTACTAATTATGAGGTGGCCGTTATCGGCCACCACTTACTAGATTCGATTCAGCGGCCAGTGTTCGACCTTGGAGACTGGACACTCGTCACTCGCTACGCTCGTGGCTTGGGCTAGGCCTTGCGCGGCGGGGACGGCGCCTGCGCGGCAGTGGGCATCGGGCGAGGACCCAACGGCTTGCTGTCACGCTCGCGCGGCCCAAACATTCCCATGCCGACCATACCCGCACTCTTGAGCGCGTCCATGGGCGCAAACACCGTCTTGTCGCCGTACGCGCGCGTGCGCTCGATCTCGAGGCGGCCCTGCGCGAGCTCGCGAGCGAACTCGTCCTCGATGGCCGCATCGACGCGGGCCTGGGTCTTCGTAGCCTCGGCATGGGCCTCGGCGCGGAGCTTGATGGCCGTCGCCTCGGCCTCGGCCTCGATGGTCAGACTCTCGGCCTTGGCGCGCGCACGGGCGATGGCGTTGGCGTTCTCCGTCTCGACCGTCGCGCGCTTCATTGCGTTCTGGAGCTCGAGGACACGCGCTTCACCCTCCTGCTTCCGCCGCTTGTTGGCGTTCTCGCGGTCGAGGTTGGCGCTCTCGACCTGAGCCTCGAGGGCGCGCGTCGTGAGCGAGTCGAGCTTGGCGGCGATCTCGCCCTTGAACTTGCGGTCGATGATGGCGAGGTCCTCGAGCTTGATTCCGTACTCGCGCGCGATGACCTTGAGCTCGTCGATGGCCTGGGTGCGCACGGCCGAGACGAAGACGGCGCCAGCGTCGTCCTCCCCGTCATGCAGGTCGGGGGCGGCGTTACGCGTCCGAGCCATGGTCGAGTAGTCGAGGTGGGCGACGATCTGGGTGAGGATCGAGCGCGCCTTGTCCTGAAGCGCATCGAAGGGCGTGGGGTACCCGTGCCGCGCGAGCTGGAGTGGGTGCTGCAGCTCGTAGCGGAGGTACAGCCGGAGCCAGACGGGGACTTGGTCGCGGGTGTAGATGTTGTCGCACTCGAGCTCGATCTGGACTTCGCCCATGGTGAAGAAGCCACGGAGCGAGACGCCGGCCGTCGTGAGGAAGTGCTGCCCAGCGCCGAGCTGGTACAGCTCGTTCTTGCGCTGGAGGATGGCGACGTTATTGGCGGGGATGTCGAGGAAGGTGGCGGCGACATACTTGTTGGGCAGGCGGACGCTCTGGGTGTGCCCGAGCACTTGCTTCGAGTAGTGGTCGATGACGGGGTCCGACAAGTGGGTCTGGTCGACAAGCCCGAGGAGCTTGTAGGCACCGGTAGTGGCCATGGCGACGAACCCGCGGTCAGAGACGACGAAAACGCGCATCTGAGGGTCGAGGCAGACAGCAGCCTGGTTCTGGGCGACCTGCACGATCGTCAGGCCAAGGCGCTGCAGATCCTGGTCGGGGACAAGCAGGCCGCCGGTGGTCTGCTTGAGCGGCGGGAAGTTGGTCGCGAGGTCGTATGTGCCGTGGTAAGTGCATCCGACCCAGTTGGAGAGCGGCATGCCGGGGTACCGGCCCGGCTCGAGGAGGAGCTTGGGACCAGAGGCGTACTCGTACAGGCCGAAGGAGCCGGGGTTGACTTCGCGGCCGACGATCTGGTGGGGGCGTTTGGTGGAGATGAGCGACGGGTGGCCGGCGGCGGTGAGCTCGGCGTCGAGCTGGCGCAGGGCGTCGAGGACGCCGTTGGGGCCGATGGGGACGAGGAGGGGGCTGGAGTCAGCACGAGCGCGAGCGCGAGCACGAGCGAAGCGAGTGCGAGTGCGAGTGCGAGTGCGAGTGTAATAGACCAGTGTGCAGACAGAGAGGAATGTGAATGGAGAGTGAGGATCGCACACTACGTGCAAGAAGCATGAGGTGACAGTCAAGGATCAAGGAATGGAAGGACGGCGGGCAGAGCATGCAAACACACAGTCTTCAAGTGCCCGTCCCCCCCCGCCGTCCTCGCCACTAGCCGCCACGCGCCTGACACACGACCACCACACCGACGGCCACACGACCACGCAAGACTCACCGCTTCACGTCCAAGTACGACCGCTCATCGACGAACGGCAGCGCCGCCGTGTCCTCCACGGGCACATCGAGCCCCTTCGGCGCCGCCGCCGCGTACTTCCCCATCGAGTTGGGGCTAGGCACCGGCCGGAGGTGGTTGGCATTGTATCCGCCGTTGTAGTCGGCGACGACGGTGATGCCGTCCGACTCGCTGACGCGGGAGGGGGGAGAGCCGGGCATGGTCGGACCTGGAGTTAAAGACAGTGAGGGGTGGTTAGTGGCGGGGGTGTCGAAGGCGGGCTACGAGAGGTGAGCTTGAGGAATTGGTGAGGTGGCGAGGTTAGTCGAAGTAGTCGAAGTCGAGTGGGTTGGTGTGCGTGTCGACGTCGATGGAAGAAGCATCGACATCTTATATGCATCTCCGATGCACCGCTTCTGCGGCACGTTCTGCACGTTCCAGTGACCAAGACAGAAGACAGATGCTCGTGCGCGACGCCACCGTTCGCCGCTTCGTCCATCCCCGTTGCACGTCGAGTCGTGTGTCGTTGATAATCAATAGGCAAGCTAGCGAGCTAGCCGATGTATCCGGTTGCCGTTCCTGGCCCTAAAACGTTCCTCGTCTGCCTACCGCCAAGCCTTCCTCGCGCGCCCTTCTCCTGCTGCAAGCTTACTCTATGCTTACTACTCAACCAGCGGGCAGATAAGCGGCACGTGTGCGTCGTGCATCGCTGAGGTATGCAAGACGAGACGGACAGTTGTTCTTGTTGGGCACAGGTTCTGTAACAGGCACCCCCTCACTCATTCCAGGCACGCAGGCACGCCAAGGGCGGAATGGGCCACGTTCGTCGGTGGCGCTAGGCGATGCTCACCACATCCCTGCCTATGGAGCACCGCAATGCACGTTCCAGTGGCCCCTTTCGCGACTGGAATGGGGTGTCATGTTCCGGTTCCTTGCCTCTGTCCCTGCCTTCTTCCTTGCCTTGGTCGTCTCCTTCGCCTTCGCCTTTCTCCCGGACTTCGTTTGGTATTCTAGCACCGGTCGTCGGCGGTTTGGATCCCATGTCCCGGTCCGGAGCGCGGTGTTGTTGAAGAGCGCCCTGGCGATCCGATAAGCCCGTGCTTGCCGGTCTCCTGGTCGCCGGAGCCTCTGGCCATGGAAGGGGAGGGCGGCGGTGCTGGGGTGGTCATGTGACAAGCTCGGACCACGTCGACTGCGACCACGGCGATGAGACACAAGCGGGGGCGTGAGGAGGTGGCAAGTGTCTAGTACGAGTGTCACTATGATGACCAAGATCTTGCTCTTGAGATCTGGTGGACAATGGGACGTGGAGCGGATATGAGCTGCAACTGACGCATAGAGAGCTGGCCGGAAACCAGCAGGGTGAGTCGGTGCATCATCGTGCAAGTGGATCTGTAGTAGTGACACCCCATCAACACTAGAGCGGTGGTGCAACCAGCTTCTGCACTCGGTGCGCATGCAGAAACAACATAGAACAACACAGATAGAGATGCAAGCAGACACCGACACCGAGCCGGCAGAGTCAAAGGATAGGCAAGGAGGCAGGGCGCGCGGGGTGGCGGTGAAACGCCGGCGCCCCATCCTCAGGGTCGACGGAGACGGCGAAGCGGGGGCGGTGCGGACGGTGAAGGGCGGCGAAGGGCGAAGGACTAGGGCGCATGCGGCGAGTTTCGGGCGAGTCCGAGCGCCGCCCGGGGCCCGCCCGCTGGTACGGTTACTTGTTGCAGCGCTCGGCTCTGGTCACTAGTAGGCGACGGAGGGCTTGGCCCGGTGTGGTCGGACTTGTGAAGAGGCACGTTTCGGCGGACTGTCGCTTGCCCGTGGAGATCTCCGCGACCAAGGGCTAGAGGTCCGTTGATATCGGAACGACGTCATTGATACGGCCGTTCGGCTGCGTTGCGGCTGAGGGTGCGTTGCGGTTGGGTGGTGGTTGCCGGGACTCGGTTACCACCTCCTTGCGAGTTGCGCTTGTTCGAGTCGAGATATGCTGACATCAGCTGTTGTCGTTGATCTCGCGGAAGCCGTCGGCGGAGCCGCGGACAAGGTGGCAGTGAACAAGTCTGGAGGGCACGAAGCAACGTGCAAGCTCGCATCAGCGGTGTCAGAGCCGGGGAGGTCTGATGCTGGATGTTGGGGTGCCTACATCGAGTCTACCTCTCGCGGCGACTTCCACTAATCCCCAGCCTTGCTGATACCCCCGCCACTCACTGGCACTCAGCAGTGCATTATTACGCATACTAGCTCGTTACGACTCAACTATAGATGGCAAAATGAACAAGGTGCGCGCCACTGAAGCGGCGCAGAATCTCCTCCTCCTTCACAGCCATTACTCTGGCCCCTCAACTTGCTGAACGTACAACTCTCCTGCCCTTCGTCGCCAAGTAGCGACACGGCGTTTTGAGGCACGTAACCTCACTGTGATCCTCAACGTCTCACTCCACCGCGGTCCTTAGCACCAGTACGCCTGCTCCCGGCCGCCTGCTCCTATTGCTCACACCCGTCGCTACGCCTATCGTCCACGCCCAAGCTCAAGCTCGCCGCCCTGACGGGCGGCTACGCCCGCCCCTGGCCCGGCCGCTCATGCCACGGCCACGGCGTCCGCGGCTCCGCCTCCAGATCGTTATCGGGCGCCACATTCATCTGCGCGGGCGGCTCACGGAGGTGCGCGGCCGGGCGCGGCGGGCTGGGCGGGAGAGGGGCCTTGACGTCGCGCGGGGGCGAGATCTGCGGCTCGAGCGAGAGGCGGCGCAGCTTGAAGTCCTCGCTCCACCGGCGCGTGTTGGCGCGTGTCTTGCGGCGGCTCCGGACGATGAGGAGGGCAGCGGCGAGGAGGGCGAGGGCGGCGAGGGCGCCGATCTGGGGTTAGCGGCGCGAGCGGAGCGAGCGAGCGAGCGAGTGCTGGGCGGGATGTACGCGGGCTGAGGGCTAAGGGGGTGCGGAGGGGGTGCGGAGGGGTGGAGCTGGCGCTGGGAGGGCTTGGGGTGGACGGGCAAGGGAGGGCTTGGCTCGGGAAGGGGGGGCAGAGGGGAAGAGGCAGCTCGAGCTCGACTCAACGCCTCAGTCATGAGGAGTTGGGTCGGCGTAGTTGGGGTGAGGGGCACAGAAACTCACGACAATGCCGGCGATCGCACCGCCGCTCAGCTTCTTGGAGCCGCTCGTGGGCAGCTGCTCAACCGGCTCGGTCGGCATATCGGGGTCCTCGGGCCAGGTGTTGCCGGATCTGCCGTCAGTACAGGTACGCCAAAGGTGATGGAGGAGTGCAGATAGGCCCCAAGCCGCAAGGACATCAACGTCGCATCGGGGGCTCCGCTGCGCTCGCGCTCCACCCACTCACCCAAGCCCGGACATAAAGTCGACGCGGCTCAGCCGCTGCACCTGCCCCTGCGTCAACCCAATCGAAACCTTGTACCTCGTAGTCGGGTCGAGCGGGGCAAAGAACAGCAGACTGTCGTCGTCCTCGGCCGTGATAACAGGGTCGACAGTTACAAAGCTTCCAGCCGCAATGCCCGGGAGCCCAGGCTCGAACGTCATGTTGAGCAACTTGTGGTCAGGCCCCACAGAGCCGTAGACTCTAATAAAGGCGGATGCGTAGGGCGCGTCGAAGCGGATCGACACAGAAGAGGCGCCGGTGTTGAAGCCGACATTGGCGCCGTTCTCTGGCTTCCATTCGGCCGAACCGCCGGGAGTGCTGACGGTGTAGAACGGGTTGAGCTCTGACCGGCTGTGGAGGAAGGCTTGGCTCTGGACGGGGACCAGGACGACTTCGGAGCTGGGGTCAGCGGAGTCGTCGAGACCGAGCCGGTGCAAGAGAAATCGAGCGAATGAAGACTTGTACTCTCCCACGCAACCCTCCCGACAATCTGCAAGTGGCCAGTGCCATCCGCAACCCACCCCCGCGCGCTCGAGACACTCACGCTTCAGCCTGAATACCCGTCTCGATGGTCATGTTGTGGAACGTATAGTTGATACCGTGCACGCCGAGGGTCGGTTGACAATAGCTCCAGTCGCCTCTGATGCTCATTGGGAAAGGACCACCAGGGCTGGAGGGCACACTGACGGTCCCGAATGGGGGCACCTGGAGATCACCTGGTGACATCTTGGGGTCCGGGCGGACGCCTACGGGGCGCGAGTACTCGCCGGACGTGGAGACGCCTTTGCACCACGTTCCGTGAGCGTAGATCTGCCGTCAGGCTCTGTTCTTGCAACAAGCGGGTGGACGGGGTGGGGGAGGATGAGGTGTCAACGTACCCGTGGTTGGTCGGTCTCGCCGGCGGAACTGGCTCGGGACACTTGCACCCAGCCCCGGGTGGCGTTCATCGCCGTCCAGTCGCCCGGGGAGTAGTTTAGGAAGGCATCGGTGGCGCCCAACGTGAGGTTGAAGAAGAGGTTGGGCGTGACCGGCGGCATGTTCTGTGCCGTTGCCGAGGCGGCGAGGCCGAGGCCACCGAGGAGGAGTGCGAGGGTCATCCCGACTGATGGATGTGCTGTGGGATGGGTTAGCCGTGAGTTGGATGGATGAGAGAGATGTTGAGAAAGATTGAGAAGTTAGGAAGGATGGGCGGTTGGAGTGAGAAGGAGGGGAGGGGAGGGATGGGATGGCATCATCGGCGGGGGGGTAGCCGGCGGCGGCGATGGAATGAGAGATCGGTGGGCGCTCTGAGCCAACTTCTTGACGACTGGCTCATGGCTCAGACGCATGCGGATGCCATAAGGCTAGAGGGAGGGGCAATGTCTGCGTGCCCCGATAAGCTCATGACGCATCCGGACAGGCGCATCCCCAGGACTAGAGGCATATTAGCTCGGTATGGACTTGACGCCCACATCGATATCCAGAGACAAGAAGAGTCATGGGGCCGCATTGAGCGAAGTCAGAGAGAGACAAGAGCAGAGACTGGATCATCGACATTACAAATGACGTAATTAAACAACCTCCCAAGTCAGTTGATCCCAAAATCTGGTGCCTGAAACATTAATAAGTAGGGTGGCTGGTTATAATCCGCGGTAAACGGCGACGACGACCTACTGAAAGGCGGCGTGGTCTCGCCGCGCCGGCGTGATAGCGGACAACGTAAGAGGTAACGATAGCTCGGTTGCGTATCCTGTCTTTGCCAGACTTGCGTGTGTGCTTTTATTCTGACCCGTCTTAATCTCTAGGGCGTAGTCGCCCCAAGTCTGGGGCTCGGGGACTTGTGGTCATCCGTGTACGCCTCGGAAGTATGGCGCCGGGCTCGGCGCACTATGCCCAATTGTGTCGACGGCCTCGACGCCTGCTCGACCCGTGTCTCTCTGAGGGGCTCTGGAGCATACCGCAGTTGGTGGCTTTGTGGCTTCAGGAGTGGGGGTTTAAGAACCACTGGCCAAGCGTCGGGCCAAGAGCCAAGACCTAGATCCCGGCCACTCCTTATTTCGCTTCTCCCTATCGTCGACTGTGCGGGTGCCATACTCCGTCCATGTCAATCCATGCGACTTCAGAGGCTTCGAGGCTTCGTTGGACCTGCGCTCGCCGTCATCGATGTCCAGGAGAAGCTCCGCGCGGTAACTATTACACATGCATACAACATTAACAGCAACACTCGATCCTCGCGCTCTATTATTCTTACTCCTAAGCCCGGCTCCCTGAGCTGGGCACTCTGTCTCGCCCCCTTGCTACGCCGTGAACGGGTCCGGCGACTTCTTCTCCGGATCCCCCTCCTCCCAACTCCGCACGCGCGAGAACTCGGCGTCGTCCTTGCCGCCCTTGATCGCCGCGCTCTTCTTGGCGCACCACTCTGCCACGCGACCATGGTCCGTCGCGCGATCACGCCCGCCCCGCGAGCGCTCCCGGTCACGGCCGGCGGTATGCGCCTTAGGAGGCGGGAGGACCTGGACGTACTGTGGCAGGCTCTCCTCGCTGGCCTGGGGGTGGGGTTGAGCATCGTCATTCTTCCACTCGCGGTACATCCGGGACATGCGCGCGGCCATCGTTGACTGCGGCTTCGGCGCGAGTGCGGCGGGGGCAATGACCTTGGGCTCGAGCGACGACGTTGTAGTCGTTGACGTCGTGGCCGTCGAGTTTGTCGTCGCGGTGGAGGACGACGAGGCGCGCGTCGCGGGAGCCATGCCGCGGGCTCGGGGCTGGCGCATGGCCGGCGCGGGAGGGGGGGAGGAGGGCGCAGCTTGCCATGGCCAGAGGCTGTGGGAAGGAGGGGAACGGCGGTTGCGGCGGTCGCGACGGTCGCGGCGGTCGTGCTTGGGTTGTTGGCGGTCGAGCCAGCACCACAGGAGGCCGAAGAGTATCGAGAAGCCGAGGATAGCGGCGACCTGGAGTGAGCCCGGCTCGTAGGTGGAGGGAGCGGCAGCGATGCGGTGTAGGACATCGCAGTTGTGCTGTGCGCAGGCGTGGAGGTCGCCTTGCGGCGACACAAGGGGTAGCCAGCGTGGAATGCATGTTGTCCCCTTTGTCCCAGGTGACACGCAGTGTGTAGGAAGATTTGGCTCAGAACTCACCACAACACCAGCGATTACGCCGGACGGGAGACCCTTCTCGCGCGTCTCACCCGTCTCCTCATCGACGAGCGTGTAGAGTCCCTCGGTATGCTGGTCCTCTGGGAGGGGAAGGGCGTTGGCGAGCCGTCCCAGCGATAAGGCGAGTGCGGCGGCAACAGCCACAGAGTAGGAGCGGGAAGGTGGTGGCGTGAGCCGTGTTGGAGTGATGAGAGAGTTGCGCATTTTGTTCGCCCGCCTGTTCCCACTGTGTGGGGCGGGTGCAGCTGAGTGAAGTGCTAGAAAGATATGATGAAGAGAGAAGAGAAGAGACGGAAGTCGAGGATACAAGTAGTCGATAGCAGAAAGTGTGAGAGGATGAGGCAGGGAGGAGAGAGGGATGGGCGGCGACGGGATGAGACAAGACGGCGTGGGTGCGGCGCGGCGCCAAGCCCAGTCAAGAGCTTGGGTGTCCTTGGGAGGGGGGGGGATGGTGACGTCCAAGTCTTCAAGGCCTCGGCATTCTTTTTCAAAGGGGACACCAAACGGCGTGGGAGATCTCGGCGTCTGAAGAGTACGAGGGGGGCTTGAGGGAGAGTAGAGTAGACGAGAGAGAATTAGATGCATGCGTTGTTGTGACCGCTGTTGCAAGACGAGGACGAGGCTGAGCGAGTGAGATTTTGAGATTGTTAGTAGTCGAATGCCAAGACTTTTTGCCCAGATCGCCGAGAAATCCACCCAAGAACTACCTTCGTGCCTGAAATCCTCTCCTTGCCCCTCTGCCTCCCCTCTCTCTCGACGGTGGTCCCTTGAGTCTTAGCTTCTTCTTCTTCGTCCGTCTTGGTCCCGCGGCGGACAAGCTCCGCCGTGACCCGAGGCGTGGTGGATGTACGACTTCCGTCAACCAGCGGGCTCGGCGCGTCGTTCCAAGCACCCCCCGCGTCGCTTGGTCCCCGAACTTTGCGGCATCTTGGCCATCCACCCCACCGACCATGCCAGCGAGCCCAGCATGCCGAGTGCTCGGCGACATCGTTCGCGCCTTGGCCGCTCGGTGCCTGGCTTGTCTGGCGTTGGAGTCAACAATGGTCCTTTACGAATAGATGCTGATAACGCTTGCACGATCATTGACAATTAACGAGTGCTAGATCTCGAGTCGGGAGATAGCGGAGATGAAGATACCGCAACGTCCTCTCCATTCGGGAGCGCTGGTGCAAGCGAGGGATCTCGAGAGCTGCTATTACGGCTTAATTACGGGGAAGCGTTGAAAGGGATGGAGTACTAGCTTGCAGTCGACAGCAGTGATCGAAGCGGAAAGGATGTCAGTTATCTGGCTGAGGTAGTCTGATTGCTCCCTCGCTGTCAACTAACAGGCTATGTTAGATGTACAAACACCCCTTCTTTGCCATCTACCAGACCTCAGCACGGCGCAAGCCTGCTTAGCTACGTACATGGGCCTGAAACTGCACTGAGATCAGAGACGCCCTCGTGGAACTGTTGGACACCTCCTCCACCAAAGTCCGGTTCTAAGTAGTCCCCTGGCGCTTGCCTGTCTTCGCTATGAGGCAATGTGCCATCACCATCACATGTACAGGTCTACAGTCACACCTTCTCGTCAGCGCAATGCAGCCACGCGTACTTTGGCAGTGGACATCAGCAACCCCCAGCTCAAACTGCGTGGTGGACCTCTGCCCAAGAATGAAGTTACGTAACAGTACAATCGGACGGACAAGTGGAGGTCCTCCACTCGCATTCGCTCCACCATCCGACCTCGTCCGTCTTCGTGTCATCATTCATCTCATCATCCCCTCTTTCAATAGTTCAACATGTCTTCCACTCCTCTTCAAGTGTACCCACATTTCAACCCAGAGGAGGCGGCCGTCGCGGCACAAGAATTCGTCAGCAGTATGTCGCCGCTTGCACGTTACCCACTGACAATTGAGGCTTGGACAACCTCCCTGGCGAAGTGTCGTTCCTCCTGGCAGAAATTAAAGACAAAGACGAGCGGATAGCACGTGCGTTGCAAGGCCTTACGCCTACTGACCATCAGAACTCCTCAACCGCACTAACCAACGGCACTACGGTCTCACCAAGGGCGTTAAGAACATCAACGCCTCCACCGCCCCGGCCCAAGCCGCCTTCCCTCTCCCCATCCCGGCTGGAGCGCCCATTCCCTCAGCCCACCTCTCAACGAAAGACGCTCAGAACCTCTCCAAGATCCAGTCGGAATGGGCCAAAATCCAGCAACTGCAAGAAGACAAGGTCAAGCTAGCTGAGCGTCTCGAGCGCATCGTCTCCCGTGCCCGCGAACGTGGTAGGGCGGAATGGCGCCGCGTCGGCGGGATGGACATCGACGACGACGAGCTCGAGATCAAGCCTGCCACGCCTGAGATCACCCTTCCGCCACAGGTGCAGACGAAGCGGGGCAAGAAGGCAGCTCTACCCCTCGCCGCGGCGATTAGCGCCGGGCTGGGGACACTGAGCGGGAGCCACTCGCCGTCAGGGCGGGCAGGGAGCATGCCCCCACCACCGCTGCCTCGCGGTGGGAGCCAGAGCCAGAATGCGAGCCGCGCAGGGAGCCGTGGGCGTGGACGCGGACACAGTGTCGCGACGAGCGAGGTCGAGGCTGAGCCTGAGCCTGAGCCCGAGGCGGAGGTGGATATCGTCGACGGCGCAGAGGTCGAGGCGGACGACCAGCTGTACTGCTTCTGCCAGCAGAAGAGTTTCGGCGAGATGATCGGGTGCGACAACGACAAGTGCAAGTACGAATGGGTACGTTGTTGTTGTAGGTTGGCACTGACGAACAGTTCCACATCAAGTGTGTCAATCTCACCGCGCCGTTACCCGAGACATGGTACTGCCCAGACTGTGTCAAGCTGCTTGGCTTTGCATCAAGCGATGGGAAGCGCGAGCGGAAGGGGCGCAAGAAGTAACGAAGGCGAAGCGAGTTGTCCATTTCTTGTTGTATATACCCCAAACTTCACCACTGTAGTATCCACTGCTACCCATCTTCATATCATGTGCGCTAGCCTTGATCCCATGTCACCTGCAGCAGCCCCAATCGAGAAACTGTGTTGTGGCGCATGGCGCACAAGGTACAAATGAGCTACGAGGTCTCATTTACTTTGGTGTTACGTAAATCCAATCACGTGCTGCTGGTGGAGGTCGGTGACACCTTCGACACCGGTGCCCAACTTTCGACAACTCGCGCGAGTCCGACGCTCTCCTCCTCACCATCGCCGACAACGCGACAATCCAATGCCCGACCGGCCAGACAGGATCACGGTCTCGGCCCTCTCGTGCCACCTGGCGAACGGCGCGGGTCCCTCGGCATTCGGCCTCACTCCCCCACCCCCGTGCCCGCTCGAGCTCGACCTCGACATCGACCTCCTACGCGGCGTCGTACCGCACTGTGTCGACGAGGACGACATGAAAGGCCTCGGCGTGAACTACTCTTCCGTCTCCAAGGCCGTCTATGCGGCCATCGCTGCGCCGAACCGTACATGGTCGGGTCCACCAGCCATCCTGCGCGCAGCGGCTGATGTCGCGCTCCAGCTGCCCGCTGTTGCTGGGGTGACAGTGCGCGCCCGCTTCCCCCGCGCTCTCCTGCAGGCCCAGTCGGCGGACTATACGCAGTACTTCCCCCGAGCGGCCAGCTCCCTCCCCGTACCGACATGCACCCTCTCTGACCTCCGGGTCGCCTGCGTCATCGGTCTCCACCCGCACGAGCGCGCTGAGCGGCAACGCCTCGAAGCCGACATCGCGGTGGACGGCTACAACCCCGACGGATGGAGCCACAAGGCCCTCGCCGACCAGGCCTTTACTGTGAGTCTCCATCCTCTATCCCAGCTAACCACAGTGGCTCGAGAAATCCGAGTTCGGCACCCTCGAGTCCCTCGCCGACTCGTTTGCCCGGCATCTCCTCTCCCTCCCCTCCTATCGGCGCCCACAGCCCGCGTCGACGTGACGATTCGCAAGCCCTCGCGCTCCCTTCGCCACGCCCTCGATCCGCGTGTCCCGCTCCGCTGCGTCGTTCGGGAAGCGCGGCGGGGTGTATCCCGTCGGCACACGCTTCCACTCTACCAAGGCGACTGCGGTCGTCCAGGAGACTCCCCGCGTGTTCATTGCTTTGGGCTCCAATATTGGAGATCGGTGGGACATGTGCGCCGCGCTGTACGTGCGCTGCAGGACGCAGGGTGCAAGCTGGTCGATACGAGCCGGCTGTACGAGAGCGAGCCGATGTATGTCGAGGACCAGGAGCGATTCCTGAACGCGTGATCGAGGTGAGCCCCGCAGCGTGCTCCAACCGCTGCTGTATCGCTAACCGATAGATAACAACGGCACTCCCACCCCTGGAGCTCATGCGGCTGTTGAAACGCACCGAGACTGAGATCGGGCGGACCAAGACGTTCCGCAACGGCCCCCGCGTCATTGACCTCGACCTTGTGGCGTACGGCGACGAGGTGGTGCGCATCGGCACGCCAGGCGATGCACCAGACGCCGACGGCGTTGGCTGGCTGGAGGTCCCTCATGCGTCTCTCGCCGAGCGCGAGTTCGTCCTCCGCCTCTTGCCGAGTAGGTCCCTCCTTAGTCTCTACGCTGACAGCAGCATCGACCCGGACTTCGTCCCACCCGGCCTGTCGCCAGTATCCGAGCTCCTTGCGCGCGTCCCCTCCGGCGGCCTCGAGCCCGTCATCCCATTCAACCACCCGCCCGCCCCTCCGCCTCTCCACCCCTCCACGCCGCCATCATGGCGATCTTCAACGCCACACCCGACAGTTTCCGACGGCGACGCGGCGCGCACCGACCCGACCCAAGCTGTTCAGGCATGCGAGGCCCTCGCCTCCCAGCCCAACCCTCCCGCCATCATAGATATCGGGGGCATGTCCACGCGCCCCAACTCGGAGCCGTGCACTGAGGACGAGGAGCTCGCGCGCGTCATCCCCCTCGTCCAAGCCGCCCGCCTCTCCTCCACCCCCTCGCGACCCTCCCCCTGAGCGTCGACACGTACCGCGCCTCTGTCGCGCGCGCGGCAATGGCAGCCGGAGCGAGCTGCATCAACGACGTGCGCGGCGGCTCCGAGCCGGGCATGCTCGAGGCAATGGCCGAGTCCGACGCGCCGGTGGTGCTCATGCACTCGCGCGGCGACTCTACACACAATGCTCAGTCCAGAGAACCAAGTATACGCCGACGGCGTCGTCGCTGGCGTCCGCGCCGAACTGGCCGCTCCGTAGCCGCGGCCAAAGCCGCTGGCGTGAAGCGGTGGGACATCGTGCTAGACCCCGGACTGGGCTTCGCAAGTCGCACGAGGACAACCTCCGCCTCCTCCGCGGCATCGGCAGCTTCGCGACGGCGAGCTGGCAGGCTACGCCCTCCTCGTGGGAGCGAGCAGGAAGGGTTTCGTCGGAAAGGTCACGGGACGCACAGTGGCCGCTGAGCGCGCCGCGGGCGATGCGGCGATTAACGCGCTCTGTGCACAGAGCGGCGTCGTCGACGTGCTCCGCGTACATGATGCGAGGGCGGCGGAGGCGGTGGCCATGGCCGTGGCGATTCGTGATGCCTAGGGCTAGGGATAGATCATGTTTACATGTACAACGTATCTGTACGGCTCGCGCGTGTCTTCTTGTCTCCGTCTTCTATCTTCTGACTGTCGTGTCTCTCGCCCCTCCACTCGTCCACTCCACTCGTCTCAACACATGCTCATTGCCCATGCCTTGCTCCGCTCGATAATACAGTTGTCGTGCCGTCCTCATCTTCCCACAGCTCGCTTGATCAGCCATCAAAGCAACTGACGACCATCATCCCACTCTACTCACCTCGTACTGTCCCTCTGCGCACATCACTCCGTTCATGGACTGTACGCCATCCCCTCCCCGCGCCCCGCCCCACGCGCCCTCCGCTCCTTCGGAGCGTCGGGCTACGGCCACCAAGCCGGCGGCACATAACTACAACAACACCGCACCCCCGCACCCCTCCCCCTGCTCTGCTCACATTCGCTCGTCGCCGCCCCCCACCTGGGCCCATACGCGCAGCTGCGCACACACGCCTCCGCGGTCCCCTCCGCACAAGGGTAGCACCAGTTGGACCCCGCACCGGGAGGGGGGCGCGGAGCGGAGGCGGGCGCGACGCCCAGGTTGGTGGTGACTGGCATCGCGCCGACCGCAGGGAGGCCGACCAGGAGGAGGCCGAGCAAGGGGTGGCCGGGGGAGGAGGCGGGGGAGAGGAGGGCGAGTGTGAGGGCGAAGAGTGTTGGTGCCGTTTTCATCGCAGGCAGTGGGATGGACGCAGCGGTCGACGATAGATGTTGGAAGGCAGTAGGAAGGCAGTGGACAATCGGGTCCACCAGTCGATTGGGATCAGTCGAAGATAGATATGGGAGGCAGTGGAGAGTGACATTGTGAGAACGTTCGTAGACCATAGACCATGTATAGAGAGCTAGAGCTATACACAGACGCGCTGCAATCGCCTTGCCTCGTCTCGTCGCATGGGACGAGCCTTCTGCGGACGTATAGTCGGTGAGACGTGCGAGACGAGGACGTGGGAGTCGGGTGTCATGCTCAGATAGAGTTTGAGTTATGCTAGGTGGACGTCGCACGTCGCCTGCGTGCCGTGCCGTGCCGGTGTGTAACCTTCGCATTGCGCATGAGAGGTAAGCGGATCTCACAGGTCACATCGGGGCTCGCTTACGGCGTGCTGCACGAGGCCTGCTATTTCGGTACTCGCTCGATGTGAGATGAGGTGAGATGCTCCGTCTGTTACACCCTCAACGCGCGGAGCACACGTCACGGAGGGGCCAGGCGTTTCCGAGAGCGCTAGGCTGTCGAGTGGGGGAACCTGCCATCGCGCCTTGCAAACACATAAACAGCGAATCCCGCAAACCGATCCCAACGATGTAGCAAGCGCCGCCTCCATGTTGCAGGAACGACAGATGGTCGAGGAACGCGAGTGGAGAGTTTTGGGTTTGTACTGAAACGTCTATCTGCTGCGCGACGGTGCGTGCAGGGCACGGCGGTGCAGCACGGAACACCACTTGGCAGGACGAAACGGGTGAGGGGAGTCGAGGGGAGTTCTATGCGAGCCTGGAAGCTGCGGAAGATAATAGAGTTTACATCCGGATCTGTGGTACCGGCCTGCTGTGCGCTGCCTACTGTGTGCCGCTCACCACACGACGCGCGAGATACACGTGGCCCTACTCTGCTCTACTCTGCTCTTTGCCCGACTGGCAGAGGGGGCCGTGGCCCGGTGAACCACAGCCCAGTGAGGATCGTGATATGCGCGATAAGCATGAGTGCGGAGGAACGGGGCGTCGCGGGGTATGTGTCCCATGCCTTCTCGAGCATGGCGGGGATGCCCAGGCTGGTGTCAGCATGTCGGAGCAGGCAGGGTAGGGTGACTCACACAAGACCCCACTGGCCCCAGCCGCCGCCGAGGTATAGGAGGAACGGGATCTGGTGGAAGTACCACGTTTGGAACTGGTAGTGCAGGGAGCGGGCGCAGGTCATGCCGATGAGGTTGGACGTGAAGAGCACGAGGGGGAGGTCTGGTGTCAGCTAAGGGACGTCTGAGGGTAGCTCACGCGACGACCGCAGTTGGCCCGGGAGGACGGCGGGGCGGAACAGGGAGCGGAGGTTGTGCAGGCCGCGGCTGAGGACGGCGCCGGTGCCACCGGGCACGGGAGACCAGCGATACAGCCCGAACGCGACGAGCACGGCGACGTGCAGGCAGAGAAGGCCGTTCGCGAACGCCTTGGACAAGAAGACGTCCTCAGGCACAAAGCGCCAGTTGACAGTCCACTTGTACAAGAACTGCCGGGAGAAGTCGTACGCCGAGTGGAAGTAGGTGCGGAGCTGCTCTGCGTCTTCGAAGAAGTACATCGCGCCCAGGCCGAGTTGGACGAAACCGATGATGATGACCGAGTCGAGCACGCCGGCCGCACCGCGGTACTGGAATAGCACGACGAGGAGGCCGGGGACAAACAGAAGGATGTTCATCTTGACGCCCAGGGCGAGGGAGAAGACGAAACTCCCGATCTTCCAGAACTCGAGCTGGAGAAGGAGGACGGAGGCGTAGAGCAGGATCATGGCGAGTGGGTCGTTGAAGAGCCGCAAGAGGTAGATCGAGTGCGAGCGCTTCGAGAGGACGAGCGGGACGAGGAGCCATTGGGGGATATGCTTGGAGCGACCGGCGAGGTAGTAGATGCCAGCGGCGAGGAGGAGCGTGCCCTGCTCAACGAGGAGCCAGATGTATTGCGCCGCGCGCTCGCGGGGTACAGGTAGGACCTCGTGGAGAACTGAGTAGATGTACAGGTGGAGTGCTGGGTAGACTAGTGGTCCGGTCTCGCCCTCGATCTTCGAGTAGTCGCGCTCGCCGGAGAGGAACATGTCGACTTGCTGCATGTACGCCGGCCAGTCGATCTTGGTGTCTGCGGTCAGCTGAGTATGGGGGAGTCACGTACATGGGACCTTCTGGATGATGGCTATCCCGAGGACGAGGTTGAATGCGGCCAGAAGGATGGCGAAGGGCCAGAAGACCTCGCGGTCAGTGAAGATGAGCTTGACTGTGCCGACGGGATCTTGCAGAGCGCGAGAAGGGAGAGATGAGAGAGTGGAGAGGATGGTGGAGGGGGCGCGGGGCGCGGGAGGGGCCGAAGGGGCGACCTCAGCCGTGGTGGCGCGCGCCTTTTGCGCTGCGGGAGCCTTCGCCGCTGTCCTGCTTCTTGGAGGCATGGTGAACGAGTGTGAGTTTGAAGTAAGAGGAGAATGAGAGCAAAGTATCTCGTGAACACCATCGGTCACTCATTCGTCACTGCGCGCGATCGTCAACATTCCGCCACGTGGTGCTGTGGAGACCCCAGCAATTTGCTTCCGTCGCCGCCAAACCCGAGATGTTGTCGTTCCAACTCCATCCTCAACAATTCGCCATCACCTATACTCACAAACGCCGCCATGGACAGCATCGAGACACAGTCGCGCTCGGCCCTCGCCTCGGGATCCATTGGTGCCCGCTTCATCTCCCAAAATGCCGTCGACGAGGCGAAGGAGCGGCGCGAGGAGGAGTGGAAGGCGGCGTATGAGCGGTGAGTGTGTCTTCCCCTTTTCGGCTTCCCCGGCAGACTGGATTGTAACGCACGAGGCTGACAGCAGCATCGGACAGGAGCCACCACCCGAGATGAAGGAGGAGGAGCACGACGGCAGGACGTTGTATGAGGTAGGAACGCTCGCCGCATATCTGCTGACGCCTAGCGATTGGAAGAACAGAAGGTTCGCTAAAAAGAGAGTGCAGACAGCTGACCGCAGCAACTCAAGCAGGACTGGTGGGACGACAAGATGAAGATGAAGAACCAGTACCGCGGCCTCATTGGCGAGGAATTCGAGTTCCTCGCCGAGAAGGAGAAGGAGAAGCAGGAGAAGGAGCGTAAGGTCGAGGAGGAGGTCAGCATGGAGCTGCAGAGTTACCGGGAGTGAGTGCCGTTGCTGGGCGGAGGCTGGGCAGGTCTGACGGACAGAGCACGGTCGAAGCGCGCTGCGGATGCGGTGGCCGCCGCTGAGCCGTCAATATCCGCCGCGGCCAAGCCGCCACCGGCCAAGAAGCTGGCGGGTCCACCGGCGAAGCCCGTCAAGAAGGACATGCGGTCGTTGATGAAGGGCGTGGTGGTGAAGAAGAAGGCGCCCAAGCCGGCGGACAAGGCAGCACCGGTGAAGCGTGCAGCGGAGGATGATGGGCCTGACGACAAGAAGCGCCGCTTGTGAGGCGCGGAGGTGTCTCTGCGATGCGTGAGTACACGGAGCCTGGGACAAGAGCCTGCTTGTACCGTCTGACGCCGTGGGAGTGGATGCTGATGCCCCGCAGAGCGTGGCAGGCGCGAAATCAAGCGCCGATACAGCGCCGACATCGTGTCACTCGCATTTCCTCGCAGCACCTCGTTTCGGGTGTCGACCGCCAGCCCTCGTTTCGCAGACCACACCACGTCGGTGGTTCTCTGCGGCGTTCTTCCCACGGTCGCGTTGAGCGATCAGGACGAGGTATCGCGATAGAGAAGTGGGGTATGGATGTATGTTGTAGAGTACATGTCCGAGGTGACGGCGCGGTTTGTCCACCTCGTGTGCTGCGACCGTGCGACAAGGTTAGTCGGCGTGTATCTCGGACATCACCGGGGGCGCGACAAGTTGTCCTGAGAACAAAGGCGACGAGCGACGGCAGACAGGCAAGAGCAGACAGATCTTGGTGTGATACACTGATTGATCGCTGGATCGGTGGGGCATCAGGACGATGACTCCCCACCCATGTGTTGCATGTGGGTGGCAAATGAGGGGTGGCAAGGTGGCGGCATGTCTGTTCCGCTACCAAATGGCCCGTGGTCATCGTGGTTGCCACTTGGATGCTTCTGATATCCATGTGATGCGCAATCGGCGATCTGTGCGTCGCCGGCGGCACACTGCGTCTTCGTAGGAGTAAGGAGGGGCTGTGCATGTGAACTGCTGTTCCCTTCTTCATGGACAGCTCGATTGTCCACTACCCATATCCATCAGACGCAAGTGTACAAGAAGACTTGTCTTGACTCCACTCCTTCCACGCCACCCACAACACCACAGTCTTCATCACTCCATCCCAACACGCTTCTTTGTATCTCCTCTTCCTCCAGCCTCCATCCACAGCTTCCAGCCTCGCAGCCACCTTTCCCTCATCTCGTATCACTTCGCACACGCACACGTCGGCCTTCTCCTTCTCCCTCGCCTTCGCTCTCACCTTCCGTCCTTCAACACTGTCACTCCATCACCTCCGCCCGAGTAGATAAACCCAGTCACACGACCGATCCAATGTCACTCCTTCGTCTCTGCCTTGGTTCGCAGTCCAGTGAGTCGGCGTCGGCACCTTCCTTTACCTCACGACCACTTCCACCTTCCTCGTCCCCCCTTCTCTCTCTTTTCCTATCATTTGCCACCCAGTTGCATTTAACCCCCACCCAACCTCGCCACCCCCTGGTCGCACCTAACCCCAGCCATGGACTACCTCACCGTCTTCGCCACCCGCTCCCTCGTCCTCTTCCCGCGCCACCCCACCCCTTCCCCCTCCCTCTCGCCCTTCTCCTCCCCCCTCTCCCCGCGCACCTCCCTCTCCCCGCCTCCGGTCGAAATGCCACTGTACGCACTCATGCGCGACGACACGCACTGCGCATGGTTCCTCGTCGACCGCGTCCTCGAGCACCCCCGCGCCACCGGCACCGTGCCCCGCGAGCTCGAGGCCGAAGCAGAGGTCATGGTGTGGGAGCAGATCGACCGCGCCAAGATGTTCGGGCGCGCCCTCGCCCTCCTGTTTGGGAGCAGTAGCGATGTGAGCGAGGACGAGCTGCGCGCGCTCGCCGCGAGGCATGGGCTCGGGCTCGCGGAGGCGGCTGGGCCGGGGCCGAGGGTGGTGACGAGGCATTATCGGGAGCATCTCGAGCAGCATCGCGAGCAGCATGACTGCGAGGAGGTGCCTGCTATTCTCGCGTAGTCACGCAAGCACACCTGTGCAGCACACACCAATGCGTGAGCCGTGTGTAGAAGCATGAAGGGGGCGAGGGCGTCACGCCTATCAGCGGTATCGCCACTGTCGATGACCGAGCGCCCCAGCCTCGAGGTCCCGCCAAGATCAGAAGTCAACCATCCCAAGCCAAGCCGTTTCCGTCTACCATGTTCTACCATGTCAAGTCCAAGCCCGTCGTTACATACACCCATCGTTTCCGAGTACCCCTCCGTCCGTCCGAGTTGCCAAGATCGATCATCACTGTATCCCATTGTCCATAGTGTCCGTTGCATGTTGGGTTTCTGTGACAAAGTTGGGGGCACCTGTGACCGTGGCGGGTGGTACTGATGATTCTAACCCTGCACAGAAGCAAAGCGGAACTCAGACTTGAGTGGCTACCGGTGGATATCGCCTTCTCTTCTGCATGAGAGATAAGAGGGGTCCGGGCGCGATTACCCTTGCGACTGACAGGCGGCAGGGTGTCAGTGCGCCAATTTCTAGAGACCCAGCAGAGTCACTCTGCCTGGAAGTTTGAGGATGGCATGTGCTGCATCTGACAGAGGCACTGATATTTCATGACTTGAGTTGACAAGCATAACAGGGCTTTGCCCTACGCGAATGCTGGTCCGCCAGACAGGTTACAACTAATGGACCGAACTGAGCCGATGTTCACACTGTTACAGAAGGCGTCGTATGCTAAACACTAACACCACACCGAGGGAGGCAAAGCCATAGATATAGTGGGGAGGAGTTCTATTATGCATCCCTTGGTCGCGCTGCGTACCTCACGTTCTCGCACTCGCCACTGGAACCTCTAATCACCACAGCGAAGGACATGGTGGACGACCTCCACCTCGCCTCGTCACGTGATCCCACCTGCTTCGGATGATCAGGCACGCCAGGCAAAAGTCGGCCCTCTTCATCAACGTTGACATTCTCCTCCTCGTCATCTCACCCCATCCACCCATCTCCGCAATGTTCGCCCTCCGCCTGCGCGCCGCGACCGCCTCGCGCGCCTTCTCCTCCACCGCCACCCCCTTCGCTCCCAAGGTCCCCGTGGCGCTCATCGCGCAGCTGCGCAAAGCCCACCCCGTCCCCATGGCTCAGGCGCGTGAGGCCCTCGAAAAGTCCAACCTCGACGTCGACGCCGCCATCGCCTACCTCTCCTCTGCTGCCGGCGCTTCTGCGCAGAAGAAGGCCGACAAGGTCGCGGGGCGCAGCACAACCGAGGGCGCTATTGCCATCTCGCTCCTCGCCGGCCGGCGGGTGGGGATGGTGCACCTCGCGTGCGAGACGGACTTTGTCGCGCGCAACGACGTGTTCCGGAGTGTCGCGAGGGGGGTGGCTGAGACGGCCGCCTTCCTCGACGTGCCCGGAGCCGCTGAAGAGCAGGCTCCCCCTGCCAGGGGGAGCGATCCGGTGCAGGAGTTCCCGGTCGACCAGCTGCTTGCCGCGCCCCTCATTTCGGTGACGAACGGCGAGGGCGCGGCGGGGTCGGAGCAGACGATCCAGCAGCTCCTCGTCTCGTCGGTTTCGCAGATGGGCGAGAACCTCCGCCTCCAGCGTGCAGTGTCTTTCGCCGCACCCTTCCCGTCTGAGGCAGGCCGCCGCATCGTGCCCGGAGGATACACTCATGGAGGGGACGAGAGCACGGGCAAGATTGGCGGAATTGTCATTCTCGACGTCGCGTCGGCGTCGGACAAGCCCCTCGCCTCCGTTATCGACAAGCAGAAGGAGGAGGAGCTCAACACCCTCGCGCGCAACCTCGCCCGCCAGGTTGTTGGATTCCCCACCGCCGCGCTCTCGCCCGGAGAGGGCGTCGCGGAGGAGGAGGCGCTGCTCACCCAGCCGTTCATGATGGGCGGCAGCGACAAGCCCGTGGCCGAGGCCGTCAAGGCGTGGGCCGAGGAGCGCGGGCTCCAGATCGACGTCATGGCCTTCCGCCGGTGGAGCACGTCCGACGAGGTCGCTGGCGCCGAGCCCACCGAGGCGGCGTAGGCCCCAGACGTAGAGAGATAGTAGACGGACGTTAGACATTAGCATTGCATGCACTCATCGCTCTTGAGGAGGCAACGTCTAGCTCGATACATGGCTACAGAGTGGGTCTGCTGCGACCTGCTACGACAGTTTGCGTCTACGACGTCGAGAAAGGCGTCAGGGCGGCCGGCTTGAACACTGGGAGGATGTGTGCCTGTTGTTAGCTGATTATCCGCAGTACCCAGCTCACCTCAGTGTTGAAGACGTGCTTGTCCAGGCGGATGTGGTCCGAGTCGTCGAACAGGAGGTAGAGGTACTCTGATGGTGTCAGCTGCTGTCCTTCATAACTCCAGGTTGGGCGGCAGATCGCGTGCAATCCATCCAGACTACCGACCGCGCCGCACTCCGTGCCCTGCGGGCACTACGTGACTCACTCAGTGTCTCGGACAGCCAGAACGTCTCCATCCGGTCCTCCTGCAGCGGCGGGTTGACCCGCACGTCCTTGATGATCGCATACCCGCCCTTCTCGACTTTGCAGTGCTTGCGGAACGCCTCGAAGATCTTCCATCCCCACTCGCGATACCGCTCATCGCCCGTGGTGCGGTACGCAAGCATGAGCGACTCGACAGTCTCAGGGCGCAGAATGTTGCGGGCGTCGATCAGGTTCTCCCCGGGCTTGATGTACCAGTCCATCTCGTCGGCGCGTTCGCCCTCCTCCTTGCGCACGAACATGGCGATCTCCGGCGCCAGGCCTGCTGGCGTGTTGTACGTCTCGACGCAGGTCTCGACGATGCCCCGGCCGACGATGAAGTCCTCCATGTCGCGGTCGGAGAGGTGGCGCCAGTCGATGTCGCGGTTATTGCCCTCGGTCACGCCGAGGAGGAAGGAGCCGCCGAGGAAGCACACGAGGTGGTCCTGCTTCGGCACGATCTGCCACGTCCTGTTGTCAGCTGTAAAAGCGTGTTCCTAGCTCACTGCTGGTTGGTCTGCGGGTGGCGGGCAGGTGACAGCTCCTGAGTGAAGATCAGCCCGCTCTTCTTGGTGCGCGCGACGAGGTGCTTCTTGATGCCAGCCATCGCCTCGTCGTACATGTCGCGATAGACGGGCTCGCGCCTGTCGGTCTGGAGGTACTGCTTGAGCAGGTACTCGTAATACGAGTCGCCGCGGGAGCCAAGGCGGATCTCCGACATGACGAAGGCACCTGTCTCGGGCGAAAGGAAGATCGGGGCAATACCATCGTTGACGATCTGGTTCCGGATGGCGGACGTTACGCCCTCTGCCTTGCGCCAGTAGATCTGGTCGCCCGTCAGGTGGGACAGGTACTTGAGCTCAAGCTGGAGCGTCGCTGCCTCCGCGAGACTCGCGTACCCCTGGTTGTCGCGGTCGGGTACACCGGTGCGCGTGTGCAGGTTGATGCCAGAATAAGGGATACCGGTGGGCGTCTCGAAGGCGCCGAGCAGGCGGTCGCCGAGATCCGTCGCGCGCTCAAGGTAGAACGGCGCGTCGGCCGCGATGTCGGGGTCGGACGAGATCGAGCACAGGTAGTGCGCTGCCTCGAGTCCTCCTAGGACGCGAATAGTGGTCTCGAACGTGTTGAAGGTCGCGTCGCGGTCAAAGTCGAGATGCTCCTTGCACCACTCCGCGGCGCGGTGGTACTCGTCCTTGAAGTCCATAATGAGGAGGGAGTCGAGCGAGTCGACAACGGTGTACCCGATGCTTCCGACGTGCGACAGGTTGGATCCGCCGCAGGAGAGCGGGTGGAGCTCGTCCATCCCGAACGCGCACTTCTCTGGGTGTCAGCGGCGGCCAAGGAGGAAGGAGGAGATCAATGTTGCACGCACCGTACGCGTCCCAGCTCCACTGTCTGTAAGCTGATGAAGTCACACTATCGAGCTTACCTTAAACGCCTCGCGCACAGCATCGCGCTTCTCCACATCAGCCTCGAGGTGAAGCTCCGTCGGCGAGATCTTGGGCACATCGCCTTCTTGGAGATACCCGAACCGCACACCAGGCAGCGGCACCTGCGTCCCCACATGGCTAGGCTTCGGCCAGAGCATATCCCGGACCACGGGCCAAGCCTAATAGTCAGCTCAGTTCTCCCTCTCTTCCCTACTCACAAAGGTGTACGCGAGGAGGATGCCCGAGAAGCTGGCGAGGAAGAGGACGAGTCTCGCCTGCTGGGACCTGCCGGCCGCCTGGGGTTAGCTGGGCATAAAGACATGAGCTAACCTGGCGAGGTCGCGGCGCTGGCTCCTTTTGCGGCGCGTCGGCCGGCGCTTTGCGCTGGCGGACTTCGCTCATGATGGATGGAGATGAGATGGAGGTTAGTAGTGCGAGCGCACAAGTTGTTATGATGCGTACGAGACACGTCAAACAGCTGCGGACGCGGGGTCCCCGCTTCTCGTAGCCGTCATTATTTGTTACCCCGATTAAAAACAGCATCAAGTCGACCTTGACATCGCACACCCTACCTGCTACACTATTCTCGACATCACGATGCAAAGCGATCACAGCCAAGTACTGGGAGCAATAGGGAATTGAGGACAAGGACCGCCAACATGAGAATGTGAGTCATAACTCATGGGATCATGGGGGGGTGCGGAATGCGAAATACCCCAAGCCTGCGGGCGGTTGGGGGACTGAGAGGCACGCGGTCGGCATTCAACTTGCAAAGCCGGCCATGAAGCACCAGCGCCTCAACGTAAGCATTGTCTAGTACTTGTCAAGGCTTGGAGAGCACCTCAAACCGTCCACATCACGTCCACTTTTGGAAAGGAGCACCTCAAACCGTCCACATCACGTCCACTTTTGGAAAGACTACGGCAAAGACATCGAGGTTCTACTTATCCAGCGTTGGAAGGCGCTTGAAGCCTCCTTTATCCGCTCAACATGAACGACGCGTGAAGCGAAGTGCACTGGGCGTTGGTTTATCCGCCTCGTTCTGCAGTCTTTTGAGTCGACTGGAGTCACCAGCATCGGTCAAACGGCCATTTCGGACGTCTCGGCTGGAGTGGCTGGGGTGATGTTGTCGGCGCTCGGTCATCTCCGACAGCCTGACTGATGATTTTCAGGGGACGTCGGATGCGTCGGCAACATCCATCGGTGACACAACCCCGACTCTTAGACTCGAAAGATTCTGCAACAACGATCCCCCTCGACTCGTGCGACTGTACACTTTCTCTACTCGACGACGACGACGATAGCGGTGACGACCTCGCTATCCATGGCGCTGGCTTCCTACTTGTAACGCGCCGGAATCACCACCATTATCACTCCCGCCCTAAACTGTCCTCACATCAGCCAGAGCCAGAGTGGCACTGCCATCCTCTTCCCACAGACGCCATGTCCCAACTCCAACCCCCACTGCCGCCCTCTCGCCTCCCCTCCCCCGCGCAAAGCGACGGCGTCGAGACACGCGAACCCTCACCCATGCCGGAGAAGGAGCCATCGCGGCAAAGATGCCGGCGCGCCCGGCCGCCAGAAGGCGCCCCGCTCTCACGAGTGGGGAGCACCCATTCGTCGCACGCAGGCACAAGTCTGCGGCGCATGGCGACGCACGAGACGGGCGAGTACGCCGTCGACGACATGGACGCGACTTCGCTGCATACGCACCATGAGCATGACGACGAGCACGACCACGACCATCTGCACGACGAGGCCAGGAATAGAGACGGCCGTCACGTGCCAGGGTCGGCGGCGGAGATGGCCGAAAGGCGAAGACCGGACGAGGAGGCTGCGCTCGGAGGCGAGGGGGATAGTGGCGGTGAGGCGAAGAAGAAGAACAAGTATGAGCTGCAGGACCAGACGAACCTCCTGCCTGTGAAGCAGGTGATTGTCATCTTCTGCGGGTTGAACTGCGCGCTCTTCTGTTCTCTGCTCGAGCAGACCATGTGAGTGACTCATTCGCGTTGTGTGGGCGGTCGCTAATATCAGTGTAACGACTGCGCTTCCCACACTTGGAAAGGTGTTCAATCAGGCAGCCATCTCCTCATGGGTCGGCACGGCGTACATGCTCACGTCGACGTCGCTGCAGCCGGTGTATGGACGGCTGTCGGACATCTTCGGGCGCAAGTCGGTGCTCCTTGGCTCGTTGACCATCTTCATGTTGGGCTCCCTGGCGTGTGCTTTGTCCCGCAGCATGATCCAGCTCATTGTGTTCCGTGCAATTCAGGGCGTTGGCGGAGGAGGTATTCTCACTCTCGCGTTAATCATCAGTGAGTCTGAGTGCAGGCCTTCGACGCCCGTTGTTCAACGGGCTCGCTCGCTCACCGTGCTCACACCAGTCTCCGACGTCGTCTCCCTGAAGGACCGTGGCAAGTACCAAGGCATCACCGGCGGCGTCGTCGCGGCCGCCAACTCGCTGGGCCCCATCCTCGGCGGCATCTTCACCGAGAAAGTCACCTGGCGATGGTGCTTCTACATCAACCTGCCAATCACCGGTGTCGCCATCATCGTTATCTTCTTCCTCCTTCCACTCAAGAAGGTACACGGCTCGGTGCGGTCCAAGCTCCGCAAGCTCGACTACTACGGCTCGATCTGACACTCGCGTGGGCGGTGCCTTTCCTCATCGCCCTGTCGTGGGGCGGCACGCTGTACGAGTGGAGCAGTGCTGCCGTCATCGCGCCTCTCGTGATCGGAATCGTGGTTGGGTTCGTGTTCATCTTCGTCGAGATGAAGCTCGTCCCTCTGCCGCTTATTCCGATGTACATCTTCCGCAACATTACCGTCGCGGCTAGTATGGCGACGTCGTTCTTCAATGGTGTGGCGTTCTACACCACGCTGTACTACCTCCCGCAGTACTTCCAGGTCGTCCGTGGCGAGAGCCCGATCGAGTCGGCCGTCGACACGCTGCCGCTCACTTTCATCCAGGTGTTCTGCTCGTTCTGGTGAGTCCTCCCCATACTCCACTCCTCCCTCTATGCTCCCGCTGACAGCAGCTCCGGCTTCATCGTCTCCAAGACCGGCGACTACAAATGGAACCTCATGGCGGGCTTCTTCATCTGGACCATCGGTCTCGGCATGATGTCCTCCGTCGGCCCATACACAACCAAACCGCACATCTACGGCTACCAAGTCCTGATCGGCGTGGGCGCCGGGCAGACCTTCCAAACCTCCCTTATTGCCATCCAAGCCTCCGTCGACCGCAAAGACATGGCCACGGCAACCGGCACCCGCAACTTCCTCCGCATGCTCGGCGGCACCGTCGCCTTGCCGTCTGCACGGCTATCGTCAACAACATCGCCCGCTCGCGCCTTGACACGCTCTTCTCCAGCGACGTCGTCACGGAGATTCTGGCGCGCCGACCGAGCTCGTCAGTATGGGCTTTGACGAGACGCAGATCCGGTTCGTGCGCGAGGCGTACGCGAGGGGTATCAACGGGTGCTTCTGGTTCGCGGTCCCGATGGCTGGCGTGTCGTTCTTCATCACGGTGTTCTTTATCCGCCGCGTGTCGCTTAAGCGAGAAGACGACGACAAGCTCAAAGCTGAGGGCAAGGCTTGGGCCGAGGCACACAAGAAGCATAAGGACCATCACTCGCCTCCGTCCGAGTCGAGCGCTCGGACAGCTGTCGAGGGCCCTGAGGCTCAAACAAACGCCATCTTGGGCGAGAAGGCTCTCCAGAAAGAGAACGTGGGGAGCAGCGAGAAAGCTACTTTGAAGGCGTAGATGGGAAAGAGATAGATCAATCATAGTCTTGCATATTGCATTGTTGTTCACCTAATTCTAGCTCAAACACTGAACTTGGACACGGCGAACTTGGTGTTGGCGGCTGCGGCCTTGTCGACGAACCAGTACACGCGTCCGGGTCTGCGGTCAGCTCACGATCATTCAAGGAGCAGGATCATCCAGTGTCTCATTTCTCCTATGTCCGGGCGCACTCACGCTGCAGGCTTGACGCGCGAGCAGGGCAGACCAAGCTGGGGCTCGTCGAGGATCTTGCCCAGCATCTCCTGCTTGCCCGCGCCCGTCGCGACGAAGGCGACGTTGTGCGCGTGGTTCAGAACAGGATATCTGATGTCAGCCTACCCTTCTCTTCGCTAACTTACGTGATTGTGATACGAGCAGGCGGGGGCTTGGGGCTATCCGTAATGCTGGCGACCCACAGCTCCTCCTCGTTCAGCAGCTTGTGCCCGGGGAAGAGAGAACACGTGTGCCCGTCCGGCCCCATGCCGAGGAGAATGAGGTCAAATTGGGGATGGAGAACGGCGTCCGGCGTCGCGAAGACCTGGACCATCTGCTGCTCGTAGTCGTCGGCGACGTCCTGCGCGGCGCTGGCAGCAGCAGCGTCGCCCTCACCCTTCACGAGCGAGGTGTTGATGGTGTGAATCTGGGACTTGGGGATGGGGACCTTGGAGAGGAAGGCGTCGGCGCACGCCTTGTAGTTAGAATCGGGCGAGTCGAGGGGGGCGATGCGCTCGTCGGCGAAGAAGACGTGCCACTTGTCCCACTGGATGCCGGGGAGATCGGACAGGTCCCCGAGGTTGTTGGGGAGCGAGCCGCCAGACAGCGCGATGGTGAACCTGTCCCCGCGGGAGAGGGCGTCCTTCTGCGCCGAGAGGATGAAGTCGGCCAGAGAGGATTGGAGGGTCGGCACGTCGTCGAAGGCGTACAGCACCGGAGGGCTGGGTGCGGGCGGCTTGGGAATCGGCCACGGCTCGTCGGACATGATGATGGATGAGGTAGTGGAGGTTGTTCACGACGTGGTCGGCTGTTCACACGTCGGTCAATGGTCGGTGTTGGCACTCCGCTAGCTCTGCTGATATGACCTCATCCATCTCACAGATTCCATAACAAAACAGGCACGAAAAGCTAATCCATTCAAATAGATTTCAAATGATATTCATTTACTCGTATTCACTGCTAATCCTAGTTACCGAGACGATCCTTACTTCCTGCCTCCTGCTCTCGACTCTCATTCCTTCTGATCCAACTGCGCACTATGCCTTGACGGGGAAGAACACCTGCTCCTTGAAGCCCGCACGGAGCTCGTCGTAGTAGAACGCAGGGTCCGCGTCAGCCGGGATGTGGCCGTCGCCGAGCCATGCCATCGTATGCTTGTACTCCGCCCCGCGCTCAAAGTTGTAGTCCTCCCAGCGGGGGTCGCGGAGGGACCAGACGCAGTGCTGCGAGGAGCCTGGCCAGAGGGTACGAATGTGTCCATCGTTGACACCCTTGTACCACGACGGACAGTCGGTGGTAAACACCGTACGGGCAAAGTAGTCGTCGGTGTACTTTGCAAAGTCCTTTGCGCACTGGTCCTTGACGACCATGGACTTGTACCCCTCAGACTGGACCTTCTTGAGTGCCTGTCCGACGTACCGCAGCTGCGCCTCGATCATAATCAGGAGGTTGCCTGAGCCGACGACGGCCTGGGCGCCGAGGATCGAGAAGAAGTTGGGCATCTTGGGGACCGAGACGGCGAGGTACGTCTCGACCTGCTTCCTCCACTCGTCCTGGAGGTTGACGCCGCCCTCGCCGATAATGGGGAACTTGGGGACGCTCGAGACGTCGAAGCCGGTAGCACAGATGATCGCGTCGAGCTTGTACTCCTTGCCCGACTTGGTGCGCAGGCCGTCGGCAGTGAAGCACTCGAGGTCGGATGTCTCGAGGGTGACGTTCTCCTGAGTCAGAGCCTCGAGGTATCCAGGACCAGGGGTGAGGCGCTTGCAAGCGACAGTGAAGTTGGGGATGAGCGAGTTGGCGATCTCGGGCCGGTTGGCAAGCTTCTTCTCCATACCCTCGCGCGCAGCGTTGTACATGTAGTCCTGCTCCTGCGAGTTGCGGTGCGTGACGTAGTGGAACGAGCCGAGGTCGCGCTCGATCGTCAGGCGGAACTGGCGGTATGCCTCGGGGTCGGAGCCGAACTTGGCCTTCTCCTCGGGCGTGAAGACGTGGTTGGCAGTCTTCATGTCCATACCGAGCTTCTGGACCATCTCCTCGCCGAATGTGGGCGTGATCCAAGCTGGGGTCAGCTATCATCCCTAATAGTCGACTCACTGGGCGAGCGGCCAAAGTTGACGAGGCTCTTGGCCTTGCTAGCCATAACCGGCACGACCTGGATGGCACTCGACCCAACACCAATGACACCAACAGACTTGTCGCTCCAGTCCATGCCCTCAGCCTCCTCCTGCGCCGCCTTCCAGCTTCCTGTGTGGCGGAGGATACCCTTGTAGTCCTCGCGACCCGGGATCTTGGGCCAGGTAGGGTGCGACAGCAGACCAGTGGCGTAGAGCACGAAGTCGCAGGTGTCGACAAACGTCTCGCCTGTCTCGAGGTTCTTGATGGTCACATCCCACTTGCCGTCGTCCTCCCGGAAGCGCGCCTCAGTGGCCTCGTGCCGGGTCTTGATCATAGGGCGGATACCGAAGTGGTCGGTGACGCGCAGGAGGTACTGCCTGATCTCCTCCTGGCCAGCGTAGAACTTGGACCAGCCGGGGTTGTTGGCGAACGAGAACTGGTAGGTGTGGGCCGGGATGTCGCAGGCGGCGCCCATGTACCGGTTGTGGTGCCCTGGGTGTGAGCCAAGTTGAAGTAATACTGAAGGTATAGAATGAGAGAATAGACTTACAAACACCACCGACATCCTCGGCCCGCTCGTAAAGCTGGAGGTCGAGGTTCTTAACGTGCTGAGGGAGGTAGATGGCCGCGCCGATACCGCTGAAACCAGCACCGATACAGACGACACGAAGGGGACGAGCCTCGCCAATGGAGTGCTCGACGAGTGGCGGAGCGCCAGTAGCAGCGGCAGTCTTGCGGGCGCGATCGGCGACAGCTGCACGAGCAGCGATCTCGGCGGGGGTGAAGGGGGAGTTGACGAGTTCGGCGACCATTGCTGTTGTTGTGTGTGACTTCTGACTTGACTTGGCTTAACTTGGCTTTACTTCACTTCGAACTTCTGAGCTGGAGATGAAGACGAACGACTCGTCGTCCTTATATCTTATATCTCGTTTCAACTCCGTCCAGCTCTCCTCCGCCGCTCGCCAGCGCCGACCTCGCCGTCACCAAATTCTCACTCCGAGATAGTCACCAAGTGACCGAGTGAGCATCATTGCGTTAGTACTGTGGTGTGACGAGCGGCGGAGGCGGTCCGCCATTCCACCCTCCCATCTCCATTCCGCACCCACCTGCCACGATCGACCTCCAGGCAATGACGACAAGAGACGCCACGCGGCGGTGGCCCACCCTTGGGGCTCCATCCTCGAGCATACCAGCATCTAGGGGCGGGTGGTCTCCACCGTCGGTCGGTAGGGCGGGGCGAGGGCGGGGGCGGCAGTGGACCGTACAGAAGGAATGGGAAGTTGGGTGTTCTCGAAGGCGGCGGCGATGGTGCTGTTATCAGTAGGCGGCGACGCTCCGCCGCCACCTTGCCACTACTCGCGTGGTGGGCACATGGACTGCACGTGATGAAAGCGTCGTTCTTAATCGTGCTCCATCTCTCGTCTCATGTTATCAGCATCTCTCGTCACTCTGCTGATCGTCAACCTCATGCGTGCCGCAATAATCGACGAGACGTGCGGCGCCGTGTGGGCGACGCAAATTGACCCTGCAGAAGCTACAACTTTGGTTTCCGATGTAACTTGTGCCTACGGCCCTCTCGGTCAGCTTTGAGAGAACTGGTTGTGGACTACCAGCTCCTAATGCTGCAGACCTTGCAAAGTATGCCAGGCGCAGCGCAAGCCATTGCCGCAAATGTCAATACTCGACAACACTCCATCGTGACAACACTCCCGAGACGTTATTCACCTCTCTTTCTAGGCTACCTTCTCGTAGTCTCTCCGAGCAGCGTTGCCTCCTCGCGTAGAAACAGCTCCCGACCACCCAATGGAACTCGTGGGAGACGTCGCACGTGATCTCACCGGGCTACTTGTGACTCGATCGGCCTCTCGATGCACACAAAGTTGCCGAGATGTACGCGATCCAACTCTCGGCAATACGCACTTCTAAGGCACTCTCCCATTCGCCTTAGCAGCCCCTAGTAGACTCACGCCGGCGGCCGCCACAAGCCAAAAACAGAACTGCCTCAGGCGTCGAGGCTCGATTTCCGTAACGTTACAGGCGTGAATCATCGTCGATCACACCCAAAGTAGCACGTGGACCAGCGGCGCCACTCCGCCAAACTCAGGTTCGGCAACCATGATTGGCTCTCGTCAGCCCAACGGGGCCAACTCTCTCGGCTGATGAGGGGTTTGTGTTCCCGAGATGGAAAATGGTGACAACCAACGCCGTCGGTTGACAGTCGGCTCGGATATGGACGAACGAGGCGCAAGATCACAAGACGACCTGAGCCGTCAGCTGTCAGACCAGACCCAGACGTGCACGAGGGCTCCGCACTTACCCCAGATTTTCCCCTTACTCAAGTTGTCCAGTAGCATGCACGTCGATGCTTCCTGCTTCCTGAGGGATGTAGGAAGCTGGAGCTGATCTCATCACTAGAATCTGTACACTTACTCATGATGCGCTCGCTGGCTCTTGCGCGCGATCCGGGGCGTAGTCCCCCGCAGAGCCTTCTCCCGACTTCGGCCAAGCAGGCGTGCCAGGCGTGTCAGCAGCGGAAGCGCAAAGTGGGTCCTCCTCCACCTCTTCCTGGGCTCGAGGTTCGAGAGGTAGCGCTGACGTACAGTGCGACAGGAAGCAGCCACGATGTAGCATGTGCGAGAAGCGCCAGATCGACTGCGTCTTCGACCTCAAAGGCGACCCAACGTGCGTCCCTCGCTCAGACTCACCACCCCGCTGCCCAACTACTGACGCCAGACTGCTGGCCGACGCTCTCCTAGCTCTTGAGGAACGCGAAGCCCGCGTCAAGGCGCTCGAATGGCGCGTCGCCGCGCTCGAAGGCATCATCCGCTCCGTCCCCGACCTCGCGCACCTTGCCTCCCGGCCGACGGAGGAGCTGAGCTCCCCACCCTCCATCGACGCCGACTTCGGCGCGTGCTCAATCAGCAACAATGACCGCGACCTGGGCTCGGAGCGCCTGCCCCTCGAGCTCGTGGAGATGATCGAAGGCCGGCTGGCGTCTTTGCACCACCCGCAGCCGATCTCGATCACGAACACCATGCATATCCACCTCGGGGGTGCGGCTGAGGACGAGGAGACGAACCACTGGCCGCCGGCCGAGTGGCCGACACGCGAGCGCGGCGAGGTGCTGGTCGACACTTACATCTCCATGAACCCGCTGTACTTGCACTACTGGCAGGACGACATGAGGAGGGAGTAAGTGCGCATATGCATATGCTATGGATCCTAGTGAAGTAGTGCTGACGTCTAGCCTGAACGCCGTTATGGACGGCACAGCCACCCCATGGCAAGAGTTCACGATGACGCTCGTCTTCGCCATCGGCGGCCAATGGGCAGCCCAACGCGATGGCGAGCAGCTCGACACCTCCTCTCTCCGGCAGAAGGCCTTTTCCCTCATCGGCGTCGTCCTGCGCACAGAGCCTGCCTGGGTAAGCCTTCCCTTTCGTGCCAACAAGCTAACGGAAGCGCTGCGCAGAAGCACTCTTCATGCTAGCCCTCGTGGGCGTGTTTGACTGGGCCAACCCCGACCTCGCGCACGCCTCACCGCTCGCCTCCCATATCCTGCGTTCTCTTCACCTCTATCGCGATCCCCCAGCGTCTCTGCCTCCGCGCGAGCGGAATCGGCGGCGGTCCTTCTTCTGGTCTCAATACGGACTCGATCTTGGGCGTGCGTTCACCTCCACCGCGGTTATGCTGACTCCAGTCGCGAGTTTGCTGTTCAACTTTCCCGTCGGCTTCGAGGGTGTCCATGTCACCATGGGAGTGAGTACTGTACACCACTACACTTCGGGTCACATCTGACGCTCAGTGGCCTGACCCAGGCAGTCTCGACGACTCGGTAGCGTTGCGGTCGGGTATCGTGAGAGCCCCTTCGCGTCCCCATTAGCCTCATTCCTTGGCCACGTGAGTGAAGGGGAGCTGACAGCAGGACCCAATCGAAACGACCAAACTCAACGTCGAGATGCGCGAGATCGAATGGAGTTTCACAAACTACCAGCGCGGCACGCGCCCCGACGTCAACCCGGCCGAACTCATCGTCCGTCTCGACGCCTGGTATGAGCGCGCAAAGAGCATCTCAGCCAAGCGGCCACAGGGCCCAACATCGACACATCTCGACATGTACTACAACGTCCTACGCGGCCAGCTGCATGGGCCGCACCTCAACCCGCACGGCGGCGATGCGCGGGTCATGCGCGAGTCGGCGTCGGCTGCGCTCGTGTATATGGTTGCGCTGAACCAGCAGTCGCTGATGGGTGATGTGAGTAGATCCTGTCAAAGGGGGGGTGGGCTGACGCGCAGAGTTACTTCCACTTCAACTATATGATCATTATGGGTATGGCGCTGCTGTATGCTGTCCTCCGCCTCGATGGGAATCCAGACAAGTGCGGCGTCGACTGGTGCGCAGCGGCGATAGACGATGTGGAGAAGTGCCAGGCTTATCTGCGCTCCTTCTGCAAGGGTGAGTGCTTGGGCCATGGACCGCTCTTATCTGCCCGCCCACTGCTTGGAGCACAACTGACGGCAGACTGGCCACATACCCGCGGGCTAAGCCACACATTCGACTGCTTCGCCGCCCGGGCGATCGCTCAGCTGCAACTGCACTTCGCAAGCCCGAGCGCGACATCTCACCCCGAGATCCCCGCTATGCCCCACCCCACTGTCGTGCAACCTCCTCTGAGCAACGAGCTTGGGGACGACAAGGGAGCAGTTGCCGAGGCGATTGCTGCTGCCCAGCCGCCACCTGATACCGATACATGGGCCCAGTTTCTCGGACACGACAAGAAGGAGGGCGACGTCGACGCGTTGCTGGCGATGTTGGGGTGGAATGCCGAGTGGTTGCCGGAGCTGCTTCCCAATTTCTAACCTGTACACATACCTGTAAAGTAGTCTATGACCAACTTGTAGAAGTGATGAACCGTATGCGTCTGGTCAGTTGAGCATCAGTGTAGTATAGACAGAGCCAAATGCCCGGTCCATGATCCCTATGCATTGATGTGTTGTCCCATACTCTACCCTACGGTCCCCCCTTGCTGTACGTCGCACCGCCCATCTCCTGGTCGAACGCGACACACTTGCTCATCCCACACAGCTCGAACAGCTCACGCACGCCACCGCGCACTGGCCCCTTCCCATCCCCGCTGTCCGTCTGGTCGGCCAGGAATCCGGTGTTCTTGAGCTCCTGCGCGGCCCTCTCGTACGCGTTGAAGGCGGGCATGAGCGCGAAGAGCGGCCAGATGACCAGCCCGTAGCCCATCTCCTGCGCCTCCTTGGCGTCGATGAGCGGCGTGACGCCGCCGTTGACCATGTTGAGCAGGCAGGGTGTAGGCGCCTAGTGTCAGCCATCCCGTCCTCACAGTGTCCCTCTAGCGTCCTGCCCTGTCCTGGCTAGGACCCGCGCCACTCACAAGCTGCTTGACACACTCGGCCATCTGCTCCTTCGTCGTCATGCCCTCGAGGAAACACATGTCCGCGCCCGCCTCGACGGCCTTCTTGAGCCGGTCGACCGCCGCGTCGAATCCGAGACTCTGGAGAGCGTCGGTGCGCGCAATAATCACAATGTCGCCGTTGACGCGCTTCCGTGCGGCCGCGGCGGCACGGATACGGGCGAGGAAGGCGGTGTCGTCCACAAGCTCCTTGCCGCCGAGGTGGCCGCAGCGCTTGGCCAGGACTTGGTCCTCGAGGTGCAGGGCGGCGACGCCTGCGAGGATGTAGCGCTCAACCTGGTGTCAGCGGTGTGTTCTCGGCTCTTGACGATGTCGCATCTGCCAAATTCACCCCGGAACGTCCCCACTACTGTAAAGAGAGGTACAGTAGGGTTCTATCCCTCAGACGGGCACCATCCCTCTCCCACCCACCCTCGCACAACCAACCATCGACCCCTCGGGCAGGCACTCACCGTCCGCTCGACCATCACCGGTCCTCCGAACCCAGTATCCGCATCGGCAATGACCGGCACCTCGCGGTCCAGCCCAGCCAGCATCGCCGCATTGCGCACCATGTCGTCCGCCGTCGTCAGCCCGAGGTCAGGCATGCCGAGTGTCGAGATCGCCGTCCCTGCGCCAGTCTAAGGTCAGCCTTGCCCTGCGAGTTCCCCTCTTCATGTAGCATAGCGTTGCAATGACCAGCGGCGCCTCTCCCCAAGACCCAAGCTCCACCCCCACTCATACACGCACCATGTACAAGGTGTCAAAGCCGGCGTTGAGACACACGCGCGCGCCCAGTCCATCGTACACGCCCGGCGAGACGATGGTGCGCCCTGTCGCGAGCATCGAGCGGAGTTTTGCGGCGCCCCCAGGCATCTTGCTGCTGCTGTGGTTGAGAGTGCGAGAAAGGGATGAAGTGTGAGTGAGTTAGAAGCAAAACAGGACGAGCAGCGTATGAAGAGATCAATTGTAATCAAGATGCGGTTTTGTTGCTGCGGCCTTCGGCTAGACTCCGACTCGGACAAATCCTAACAGTGGGCTTAAGGGTGAGTGACATCAGCTTACTACTCAAATCTGTGGCGGTGGGCTATTATCATTCTATTATCGCCCCTAGCTGCCCTGCCGCCATAGCCGCGGCATTCAACCCAGGGTCAAGAGACCGAAACCCGCTACGATTCATCTCATGTCAGCATTGCTTGGGTGAAGCCAAGAAATCAGTGCGCCTCTTTGAGGCCAACCCCACGGGGAGCGATTCCACCGATTGTTTATCCGTAGCCCTGCGTAGTGCCGAGTCCATGGATTGTGCGGCAAGCGACGTGACGCGAAGTGAGGAATGACTGCTAGCTAGTGGGCACAGCCGGCGCGACGACGGAATGTCATTAGTAGGTGGCGAGGGAGCAAGATGGGCACGCTTCGTATGTCACTGATTTCGACACACAATCCTCTTGCGTGTCTGGTAAGATGAGATGTAAGTATCCAGCAAGCGGTTCATACAGGGTGTACGTCCAGCTTCTGCCGACTACCAGGTGCTCTACATGAGCAGTAAGAGACGGGGAGTATTACCACCACCTTGGACAGCATCCGCAGATACTACTCACAAGCCGCCCATACAGGTTCCCTTGCACAGCTAATGCATAACCAAACTTCTGACTCAAAACTACATGATACACGATCAAGACGACCTCACAGGTGGCATAAGCTGTAGCCAGTCAGCACCAGCCCCAAAGCCAGCCCCAGCATACTCACCACCCAGACCTTGTAGTCATCCAGCTTTCCATCCTTGAACTTCATGCGCGCCGACCACTCGAGATTCCGGATAACCTCACCGTCCTCCAGACGGTCGAAGTCGATCGTGCCAGTGACGAGCGCGGTATCAGGCTCCTTGTCGTTGATGTAGATCTTGTCGTGGCGGTGGACGCGGTTGGCCACCTTGTCCCACCCGGCGAGGCGCATCTTCAAGATCTCGTCGCGGTTGTTGGCTTTGCGGTCTCCGATGAGCATCCTCGCTTCGGGCGTCCAGAGTTCCATGAAGGCATCGTGGTCGGCGATGTCGGACATGCGGAAGAACTTGGCGACCCAGTCGTCGAGGGATTGGGGAACGGCCATGATGGATACGTGTACAAGTGGACAACAACAAGAGGTGACGAGTCAGAGAGGGGCGTTAAGCTTTGCACTGACGACGCGCCTGGTATTAAGTAGGCCCCGCACTCGTCGCTACGTACTGCCCACTTGAGCGCCTGATATACGGGCTAGTGTTCCTTGCATTCCACGGACCTCTGAGCCCCGCCTGAGCCCCTTGGGGTCCCCGATGCACGCACTTGATCATGCATGATGATGTCGATGTATTTGGCCGAACCGAATGCCGGGTAACTACTAGGCATCAGTATCAGTAGGTATCGGCGATGGCCACAGGTTCCAGGCACGGATGCCTCTTCCAACGTAAACTTTGCTGAGGTGATAACTGGGATCTCATAACACTTGGTGGGCAAACCAGTCGCCCACTTGGCGATTCATCCAGAGGTCACGCGGGTTAGCTTCGGCAGGTCCGATACTTTGATCGTGCTTCCCACCATAGCCACTTGGGCATCATCTGACATGAGATGAGATCGTGTTAGGGCCTGGCCTGGCCCCACCTCCACACATCCCCCGCCCCCACATCCGGCCTTGCCCTGCCCACGTCCACTTGTTTCTGCGACCCCACATAGCTGGGGTGAGGAATGTATTGTCATCCAGCTGAGAGTAAGCAATGCTTGCTACCTACGCGTGGGTTGAGTTGACGAAGTCCACCACCGTGACGACGATGCCGATTGCCGGTGCGCCCAGCCGACGCCATTGTGTACCTCCCTCGCCACTGCAGCTCACATCGGCCCGGGGATGATATATCAACGCGATGGATCTCAGTTGGCCAGAGTCCCATCCTCAACGGTCGCTGCCACACTCCCATAGCTACAATGACGATTAACGGTTCGCTGAATGCCAAGTCGGGCTACGACAAGCTCGACTACCACAGTGAGTTGGCCCTTGCTCGTCGCCGCCACAACCCTCTCGGCCACATCCGCCAAAGTCACAAGACTAACAACCAGCGGGCTTTGGGTCGTCCTTCCGCTCCGAGTCGGTGCCCAACTCGCTCCCAAAGTACAAGCACACCCCGCGCAAGATGCCCTACGGCCTCTACACCGAGGGCATGACCGGCAGCGCGTTCACCGCGCCCCGCGCCAAGAACAAGCGCTCGTGGCTCTACCGCATTCGCCCCTCCGTTGTTCACAACCCCTACCAGCCGTACAGCGGCAACTCGTCTCTGGTGTACAACTTCGACCAGCACGCCGAGAACATCGTGTCGACTCCCCAGCAGCTCCGCTGGGACCCCTTGACCGTCAAGGGCGCCGAGGGCCTCGACTTCGTCGACTCCATTCGCACCATCTGTGGCGCCGGCAACGCGCAGCTCAAGAACGGCGCCGCCATCCACTGCTACCAGTTCGGCAAGGACATGGTCAAGAAAGCTCTCTACTCGGCCGACGGTGACTTCCTCTTCTTGCCAGTCAAGGGCGAGCTCCTCATCCAGACCGAGTACGGCCGCATGCACGTTCCGCCATGCCACGTCGCCGTTGTCCCCCGCAACATGAAGTTTACGGTCATGCGCGTCGGCGAGCACTCGCCCAACGAGCCTGCTTCGGGATACATCCTCGAGGCGTTCAACGGGCACTTTGAGCTCCCCGAGCTGGGTCCTATCGGAGGCAACGGCCTTGCCAACATTGAGGACTTTGAGACCCCAGTCGCGTGCTACGAGGACACGGACGAGGAGTGGACCATCGTCAACAAGTACGGCGGCAAGCTCTTCCAGTTCACTCAGGACCACAGCCCATACGACGTCGTCGCGTGGCTCGGCAACTACGTGCCCTACCGCTACGACATGCAGAAGTTCTGCTCGATGGGCGCCATCTCGTTCGACCACGCCGACCCGTCGCTCCAGTGCCTCCTCTGCGTCCCCTCCGACACCCCGGGCACCAACATCATTGACTTCTGCGCGTTCCCCCGCCGCTGGAGCGCTGTCGACGACACCTTCCGCCCTCCCTGGTTCCACCGTAACATTATGACTGAGTTTGTCGCCGCTGTCGCGGGCTACCCGTCCCCCAGGGACGGCTGCAACCTCCACAACCTTGGTTCCGCCCATGGACCCGATGCCGACAGCACCAACGTCTGCTACTCGGACAAGGCGCCCGAGGGTCCCATCCAGGTCGGTGCGCCGGGCAGCATGATCTGCCTCATCGAGACCAACTACAGTCTCAACCCCACCAAGTGGGCCCTCCAGGACAGCGGCAAGCTCCAGGAGAACTACACCGAGGTCTGGCAGGACATCAAGCGCCACCACAGCCTCCCCGCCTCGTCTCTCGCATAAGTTTCATAAGTTCGCACGGGTTGTCTTTTGTGTCTTTAAGGGAGTGTATAGCAGTATCAGAAGGGTTGTGTAGTTGAAATGAATCGTTTGCATGTGCTCGCACGGGGTACTGTGAGTTTGCGTTTAGCGCAAGCTGATTCGGTTGTTTCACTGTGATGCAAGCATAAAGGTAACATGTCTTTGGACGGCACCTGCCATCCACACTGTCCGCTATGAAGTAAAGTGAGGAACGAGTCTACGGAAGTCTAGATAACGTAAGAATCTACGCTTTGTAGGGTGCGGGCGAGACGCCCTCAAGCAGAGCCTTGAGGCGGATAGCCATGCGCTTCGAGTGGAAACGCGTGTATGGGAGGTAGCCGACCATCATCCAGAGGTTGGGCACGCCCGAGTCCTTGTACGCAGACCGGAACTCGCCCTCCTCATCGATACCCCAGATGGGGCCGCACTTGCTCGCAATCTCCTCGCCGAGGGTGGCGCGGACCGAGTCGACAGTGCTGGAGAAGCCAGTGGCGAAGACGATCAGGTCGTACTCCTTTTCGCGACCACCCGAGAGGACGACCTTGTCCTCGGTGAACTTCTCGATGTAGCCCTGCTCGACCTTGATCTTGCCGTTGATGATCTGCTCGCATGCACCAGCGTCGAAGTAGAAGCCACCGTTACGCGTCTGGCCAAGGGTGCCGTTTCCGGTACCACGCTGGCCACGCCAGGTCTTGAGACCCTTGGCGTGGAGACCATCGAGGAGCTCCTTGTCGAGGTTCTCCAGTGTCTCGGCGGTACGGCGACCAAGCTCCTCTCCTGGACCAACGGGCATGGCGAAGGCGATGCGGTCCTGCTCCTCGATGTCGGGGCGGACACCGTTCTTGGGCTCGTAGCCGCCGATGTACCGCGGAACCGAGTGGGTGAGCGACATGATGTAGGTCGGGGAGCGCTGAAGCAGCGTCACATCGATGTCGCGCCTGGCACAGTCGTACGCCGTGTCAAAGCCAGACGAGGAAGTGCCAACAACGAGGACCTTCTTGCCGACCCAGTCGCGCGAGCTGTCGTGCGCAGTCGAGTGGCGGATGACTCCGCCCTTCCACTCGTCCATACCGGGAACCTGGGGAGTCATAGGGACGCCGCAGAGGGAGGTGGCCATGACGACGTGCTTGGGGTGAAGAGTGCGGACCTCGATGCCGCCCTTGTTGATGTTGACCGTCCAGTTGCCGGCCTCGTCCTGCTTGGCGTCGACGACGGACGAGCTGGACCAGATCGACAGCTCCATGGCCTGCGCGTACCACTCCATGTACATGCCCTGCTTCTGGCGGGAGTGTACGTGGGCCAGTGCTCGGGGTAAGGGAAGTACGGGAAGTGGTCGGCCCAGTGGGGGAAGTGGAGCGAGAGGTACTCGTAGCGCTTGCGCCACACCTCACCGACAGTCTGAGCGCGCTCGATGATGAGGTTGGGCACACCGAGAACCTTGAGGCGGGCAGAGAGGGCGAGGCCGTTCTGGCCACCGCCGATGATGAGGACGTCGGGCTTGATCTCGTCGTCCTTGGCGCGCTGCGCCTCGTAGCTGATCGATCCGGTCATGTGGCCGTCGGCGGGGGGAGCTCAGGGAAGTCGATAAGGTCCCAGCCACGGTGTGCATCGTCCAGATACGCCAGCCCTCGGACGTGAGGACGGTGTTGACCATGGCCGTGGCGTGGACGAGGTTGGTGTCGAACTTGATGCAGAACTGGACATACTCGAGGTCAGGGTAAGGGCGCTGGATGGCAGGAAGGGGAGTGAAGAGCTCAAACTTGGAGGCGCGGGTCGAGGGAAGGAGGTCGGCAGCGGCCTTGGCAATGTTCTCGCGGAAGTTGAAGGTGCGGTAGTCCCAAGTGTAGGCGAGCTTGTCGCGCCAGACGCCTAAGCTGTTAGCTGTGTTTGCTACGCGTTCACTCTTCCGGACTCACCATACTCGAGGAAGAGGGAGGTAAAGGCCTGAGCGTCACCGGCACCGAGGGCCTTGGACAGAGAGGCAGTGAGCTCCTCAGCAACCTTGGTGGCATCGACGTCGTCGCCGATCTTGGTCCCAAGCGCGTCGATAGTGGGGAGCGAGTGGTTGTACTGGAAGTCGTACATGTAGTTGTCCGCGAGCGTGCCCTTGGACTGCTCCGAGGTCGTGCCGTTAACCTTAGCCTTGAGGTCGGCGATGACGTCCGCGGGCGCGGTAGTGTCGACAACGGCGGTGGGAGGCATTGTGTCTTGAAGGGGAGGAGGTGGGGTGACGTGAGAAGCTTGGGATGGATGTTACGGACTCGCCATCATTGCCGCGCTTTATAGATCAACCCAACGTCCCAGTCAGATCACACCAGGAGCAGACGGTCACCACTCGATCCGATCCGCGGAGATCATGCTGGTGAGAGGGAGTGAAGAGTAAGCCCACGAAGCCCGAAGAACAACGGAGCTGGCATCGGAGTCTCTGATTTTTCCCCTGACAACCGGGATTACGTTGATTAGGACCGGATTTGGAAGGGTCATTTAGTCAATACTATAGATAAGGCCGAATCGTAATCGGGGTTAGGCACTTCACAAAGGGACCATTAAAACTTACAAGTCCGAGATTAGCAAGGAGGTCCGGGCTTTGATCCATCCGGGCACTTGCCCTCCGTTATCCAAACCACAGATCCATAGCTCAGATTAGGTGACCCCGAACAAGAGTACAGACACGTGTCTGTAATACGCAGCCTCACAGCTCGCCAGCCACCCCCCCCCCCCCCCCCCCCCACCGTTCATTTGTCCCGCATAGTGAGTGCGGAATGAGATGGAAAAGCCTTGTCCGGTATCGGAGATCCAGCACCCACAGTGCGCTGTCACGGTTCAATCAAGTTGAAACCGCCCAGTACAGAGCTCACGCTACTGCAAGATCCGATCGTCGGACATTAGTGAGCGAACCCCACACTTGTGGTGCTCCTCGATTTCTCGGCAACGTCAAGCGATATCCGACACAAGATAGTAACGTGCACGGCAATCATCAGCAAGAGGAATAGCATCGAGGCAGACATAAGGAGCAACCAGTTCTACGCGTCCATGATCGGAAGACCCTCCTCGTCAAACACCACCGGGACCTTGTTGCGGAATGAGTACTGCAGAGCGGCCGCAATCTTGGCCGCTTCATACGCATCGTCCGCAGTGAGGGACAGTGCTGACATGTCAGCGGCAAAACCGCGGTGATGACTTACGCTTATCGTCGAGAATGCAGGATGCGAACTCGGCCAGGTCGTGCACGAACGACTTCTCGTAGAGTACAAACGCGTCGGGTCTGCGTGTGAGTAGAAGGCCGTTGAGGATATGCTTACGTTGTGGCAGTTCGCACCCCGTACTGGTCTCGGACCTCGACGCGATCGATAGTGGAGTTCTGCTCATGTCAGCCGGCTTCTTCCCTGTCTCTTCTATGACGAATGTGTAGGATAAGGCTTACCCCATTGACCACCGCCGAGCCCTTGGTCCCGAAGACGCGGGTTGCGCTCTCGAAGCCGTTGGTGAGGGTGCGACCAATGTGGAAAGTGAGGATCTTGCCATTGGTGAACTCGACGATCGCGAAGCCATTGTCGGCGTCCGCGAACTCGTTGAGGCCATCATACACTGCCGTTTGGCCCACTGCAAAGACACGGTCGACTTGCTTCTTCGGATTGGGGCAGCCCTTGGTCACGTCGAGGTAGTATCGTGCAATATCGATCTGGGATTAATTCGTTCCTTGGCTCTGGCTCCCGCCCACAACTTACGTCGTGGATGCCCATGTCGACGAAGATGCCACCCGACTGGGCCGAGAATGCGACAAAGAAGCCTAGAGTAAGTATGGCCCCTTGGTGGGCACTTACCGCTAGGATCCTGCTGGTCCAGGCAAGAGGTCTCGACAGCGTGCACCTCCCCCAGTTCGCCGGCGTCAACCATGCGCTTCACAGTGCGGTACGAATCATCAACTGAGAGTCAGCTTGGTCCTCCAGCCATAGCTCACAGCGCCGGCAGAAGGGCACCAGGAACTTGAGATGGGGCTTAGACTTAGCGGCCTCGACAACCTTGCGCGTGGTCTCGACATCAACGGCAATCGGCTTCTCGACCATAACGTGCTACGGAGTCAGCTACACCACGTTTGTAATGGTTAACTCACCAGGTCGAGATCGAGTGCCCTCAGCACGAGCGGAGCATGAGTTGCCGTCGCCGTCGAGATAAGGACAGCCTGCGCGCCACTGTTGAGCATGCACTCCTCGGGATCGGAGAAGAACTTGACGCGAGCTGGAAGGTTGTCCGCGACCCACTTGTCGGAGCCGGCCTTGGGGTCGCAGACGGCGACAAGGTCGATGCGGGGCGACAGACCGTTCAGGATCCGAGCGCGGATGGAGCCCAGGCGGCCGACGCCGAAGAGGGCGACCTTGAGCTTGGTGTTGGTTTCAACGGTCATGTTGGCAGTGTTCGAAAGACGAAAGGGGAGGGCTACTCTGCATTTCTCAACGGGTGGCTATATACGCCATCCCAACTGACTTTGGGAGTGGGCAACAGTCACCATAAGGCCAAGTTCTCGAGCGGATGACCTGGGCTTCGGGGAGGCAGTGGAGTGCCGGGAGTGCCGCAGCTCGCAAGTCCGGAGTGCCATGATGTCCTCCCAGCAGCATATTTCCGATGCTCACGACTCTGCAATATCTCATAAACAGCTCACAAACTAGCCTGCTCTAAACCCGGTGTCCTGAGATGCACCTCGGTTTTATCGAGAGCATCCGTCGCGCTTGGACTACTTATTCCCGTTTGTCCAATCAGCTGTTCAAGAGATACCCGAGCTCCCTAATCGATCGCTGCGCCAAGATCTACAACCACTCCAATGGTCTTCTGACTACCATCCTTCCATGAGTCCGCAAGTGACTCCGAGGACTCCTGCGCTGGCGTGGTTGCCCGTTATCCCTGGTCCGGGGTCCCACCAGATACTGGCTATCAGGATAGTCCCGGGGACCCACTGGGAGATAAATAACGCAAGGAGACTCACCAAGTCTCCACAACCCCGCACTTCATTCGGTTTACTATGTCTAGCGCCAACATCCACGACATCGAGGAAAAGGGGCTCCACGACCAGGAGCACCTTGAACACAAGGGCGGCAACTACGACCATGTCGTGCACGAAGCCAACAAGGCTGTCCTCGCGCAAGCGGTGGCCGCCGAGGACCAGGAGCACATGCCCGTCTGGGACGCGCTGAGACTGTTCCCTCGCGCGACCTTCTGGTCCTTCATGGTCTCCTTCGTCATCGTATGTCTCATCCCAGTACAAGGCCTAAGGCTGACAACAGATCATGGAAGCGTACGACGCCGCTCTGATCGCGAACCTCATGGCACAGCCGGCGTTCCAGAGACACTACGGCCAGCCCGTCGGCGACGGGACATACCAGGTCGAGCCAGCATGGCAAAGTGCGGTGAACTATGCGTCGACAATCGGCGCGTTTGTCGGCATCATCATCTGCGGCTATGTCCAGCCACACCTCGGTTACAAGAAGACACTCATCGGCGCCCTTGTGGCGCAGGTTGCCTTCATTTTCGTCGTGTTCTTCGCAGAGACGCTCCCGGTCCTCTTCGTCGGCCAGTTCCTGTGCGGGCTCCCGTGGGGATCATTCAACGCCATTGCCCAGGCGTACGGATCTGAGATCGCCCCCATCTCCCTTCGCGGGATTTTCACGATGTACAACCAATCGTGCTGGTGCACCGGTCAGCTCATCACATCTGGCATCCTCTACGCTTTCCGCGAGGGTACTTCGAAGGTAAGTGCACGGAGTGGGACCTGTGGCTAACTTCGGCCCAGTGGTCCTACAAGATTCCATTTGCGCTCCAATGGGTATTGCCCGTACCTCTCATCATCATCCTGTCCTTCGCCCCCGAGTCCCCATGGTTCCTCGTTCGCAAAGGCAAGCTTGAGGAGGCCGAGCGGGTCGTTAAGCGCCTCGAGTCCACTGCTTCAGGACGCGACCCGGCCAACGTCGTCGCCTACATGCAGCGCACAATCGAGATTGAGAACAGCCTCACGGAGGGCGCCTCTCTCGCTTCATGTTTCAAGGGTATTGACCTTAAGCGGACTATGTGAGTTTATGCGGTCACAGCCCAAGTATCCTAACTGACGTTCACAGTATCGCGAGCTTCATGTTTGCAGCGCAGAACTGGTCTGGCCTCCTCATCGGGAATCAGGTAGGTGTCCATCCTTACACTGAGAGCATTTCTGACACCCAGGCCACATACTTCTACACGGTCGCCGGCATGAACGCCGACAAAGCCTTTGCCCTCGGCCTGGGCACCAGCGCTATCCAATGGGTCGCCGTCGTCCTAGCATTCTGGGCCATTTCCCGAGTCGGCCGCCGGACGCTCTATCTCCGCGGCGTGACCTTCCAAACCGTCCTCCTCCTACTCATCGGTATCGTCGCTGCCGCCTCCAAGACCTCCGCATCATTCTGGGCCCAAGCCACCTTCCTGATGCTCATCTTCGCCTCCTACGGCCTTACCGTCGGCCCAATCACGTTTACTATCGTGGCCGAAGTCAGCTCGATCAAGCTCCGTGCCCAGACATGCGCGATTGCTCGCGCCGCATACTACGCTGTCGCCGTGCCGATGGGGTACATCACGAGCTACTCGTTAAACCCGACAGCGTGGAACTTGCAGGGCATGTCGGCCTTTATCTGGTTTGGCACGTCGCTTGGCGTGCTGCTGTTCGTGTTCTTCATGGTCCCGGAAACCAAGGACCGCAGCTGGCGCGAATTGGATGTTCTCTTCCACCGCGGTATTCCGGCTCGCAAGTTCAGGGAGACCGTGGTCGACAAGGATGAGAACGAGTAGGCGGGGGTATACTATTCGGGAAAGGTGTAGAATACATAGCGAGTGGGCTACAGTAAAGCAGGTTCTTGATAGCAGCCTCAGTCGTATGAATGTTGTCCCTGCCATATCATACGGAGCACTGGCATAGTTAGTGGCTCAATGCTGTATGACGACATCTCTGAGGCTGACTTCCGTACATAATATTCGAGAGCAACGAGTGACCGGATGAAACAAGTGTTGTTGAATCCATGTCATCAGTTCTGGAATTGGGAGGGGCAAACCCGAGTCAGGTGTCAGCAGTGGGGGTTGCACTCCCCATCCTTAGGCAGAGGTTCTTCGATGTGGATAAGAGGTTGTGTTATGCTCGCAATGATCCCGGAATACTAAAGATCAAGTGAATATCCCCAGACACAAGCGGCTAGCCACGGACTGCTCTGTTCGGCCAGTATGCACCACCCATCTGGACGGTCGCGTCGCATCGCCGCGCCGCGAGATCTGGCGGTAAGTAGCGGTCAGCAAGGCAAAGCCCGGAGCACCTAATAATTCATCGGGATTGGTGCACCGGACATAACTTCGTCAGGTCAACCTCTCACCATTGAGATGAATATTATCTCCGGTGGGCTTGAGATCAGTCCGGAGATTGCAGCAACCTACAGCAGTCAACAGGTGCACACGGGTCGCAATGGCAACTAGTGTGACGGTTGCTTGGTGATCTCTTAAGAACTCCTTGGGTTGAGTTGTGCCAACTCTCATCCTCACCGTCCCTCATCCTCAGAAAGGTCTAAGATGTCGTCCTCTGTCCCGACTCACTTCACGCTCAACACCGGCGCCAAGATCCCGGCTGTTGCCCTCGGTATGTCCACGATCTGTCTCCTCAACGCACAGCTGACAGAAAGGAACGTGGCAATCTGCGCCTGGCGAGGTACGCAACTCTGTCTCGATCGCTCTTAAGAACGGATACCGCCACATTGACGCAGCACTCATCTACATGAACGAGCACGAGGTCGGGCAGGGCATCAAGGACTCTGGCGTGCCCCGGGAGGAGATCTTCATCACGAGCAAGTTGTGGAACACGCACCAGCCGAATGCCGCCGAGGGTCTTCAGAAGACACTCGACGCACTCGGAACAGACTACCTCGACCTCTACCTTGTGCACTGGCCCGTCCGCCTTGTGCCAGTACGTCTCGTTTCCGCCTCGGGCAATTTCACGCTCGGTCAATTTGTGCTGACCCCAGAACGACCACAGCGACCCCCTCCTCCCGGTCAACACCGATGGCACGCGCTCGGTCGACAGGTCCTGGGATCAGTCCAAGACCTGGGCGCAGATGGAGGAGCTGTACAAGTCCGGCAAAGTCCGTGCTATAGGGGTGTGCAACTGGTCTATCCCATATCTCGAGGAACTCAAGAAGACGTGGAAGGTCGTGCCGGCCGTCAACCAGTGCGAGCTACACCCTTTCCTCCCACAGCACAAGCTCAAGAAGTACTGTGAGGACCTCGGTATGGTCATGGAAGCGTACTCCCCGCTTGGGTCAACGGGGGCGCCGCTCATGTCCGACCCTGAGATCGAGGCCATTGCCAGCAAGAACGGGGTGTCGCCGGCCACTATCTTGATCAGTTACCATGTCAACAAGGGGACAGTGGTCATTCCCAAGTCGGTGTCCGAGAAGCGCATTCTGGCCAACAAAGAGGTCATCAAGCTGTCAGAGGAGGATCTTGCTGTGCTCGATGGAATGGCGGCCAAGGGCAAGGCGAAGCGCATCAACACGCCGCTCTGGGGCTGGGATGTCGGCTTCGACGACTGGTACGGTCCGGTTAGCAAGTAGCTTCTGTGTTGAGGATGGACCAGTTCTGCATCGATCTAGACGGCGTACTACTACTACTTATATGCGCGCGAGAGTGACGCGGGATCGCGAGACGTCGCGAGACGTCCCGAGACCGTGTACGGGCTACTACTAAGCGTGGCATGTGGCGCTGCCACCGGGGGAATGCAGCGCGCATCTCTATTGTTCTCAACACTTCTGTACTGTCTTCATGAACAGCTGTTAGACTTCCACTTCCTCTGACAGATACAAAATATAGGTGTGAAGGGCCGGGGGCACAGGTCGCGTCACTGGTCACTCGCACCATGGATGGCAGATCGTCACCTGGGACACTGTACTGTACCATTCGTCATTCCCGTCGATGATGAGACAGCTGTTCCAAGTGCTGCTGCACTCTCAGACTCAGCTCACAGTGTCAGAAATCTACTATGCAAGGTCTGCGTATCGCCCATGTACAAGATGCTCGTCATCTATGCATGCTCGGCTATAGTCACATCCTAGAAGCGGCCCTTGAAACGGTTGCGATCAACACCACGGTACCCCAACCCCTTGATGCGGTAGAGCTTACCGAGCTCAGTCCGCTCAGGTGGGTTGTCGCCGACCTGATCACATCGCGCCGTGGTGATGTACAGCTCGTCGAGGTCATCACCCCCAAAGATGCAGCATGTGACGTTCCACGAGTTCGGCATATCAATCTCCACATCCACCTTGCCCGTCTCGGGATTCAGGCGGAGGACTTTGCCTGCACTCCAACGGGCGGTCCACACGCCGCCCTGGTCGTCCACGCACATGCCGTCCGGGTATCCTAGCTCTGGAGCCTTGATGTCCGAGAACACTTTGCGGTTGCTCATCGTCCCCTTCGCCTATCTGTCAGCTTATCCCAACCACAATCCTTACCAGGTCGTAGTCGAAAGTCACGATCTCTTTCACCCAGCTATCGGTGAAGTACATCTTCTTGCCCTCGTCGACCCAGGCCATCCCGTTGGTGCAGGTGATACCATCGAGCACGAGAGGCGCTTCCCACCCCTTCCCGTCCACAGTTGGACGGAGGGAGAACATCCGCCCATCGAAGGTGCCGATACCCTGACCCATTGTGCCGGCCAAGAAACGGCCAGCAGGGTCGACCGCCCCCTCGTTCAGGCGTGCCTCCTCGGGCTTCAGCTTCCCCGTGACAGTGGCAGTTGGGATAACTTGGTAGGTCTTCTCGGCAGCTGCTTGCTCGGTAGGTGCTTGGGTCCGCGAGAGAGTGGGGACGGGCAAGGAGGCGGGAGGGATGAATGCGAAGTTGTCCTCGATGCTTGCAATGAGCTAGGGAGTCAGTATAAGCCCAGCCCGAGGAATCGTCTGATCCCACAGGTACCCACACCTTCCTGCTCCTCGAGTAGGGCGATGGCCGTGACATTCTTGTCAAAGTGCGTCCAGCCGTACTTGTCCGAGGCAGGGTCGTAGATGTAAACGGTGTTCAAGTCGATGTCAACCCAGTACAGGCGTTTGCTCCGGGAGTCCTAGGCGGTCAATCGGAGACTCCTTATCCAGCCTGGCTTGGGCCAGTGAAACTCACCCAGACGCATCCTGCTGTCAGCGTTTGACTCAGGGGCAGTGTTGTACTCACCCTCGCCCAGCTTCATGCTGAGGTCCAACAGCGGCTCTGTGAGCGTGTACTTGGCGATAGTCATGGTGTCTGCTTGGAGTGTGGATAACTTGCAACGTAACTGTGGGAATAATATCGAAGACGTGGCTCTGAGGCGTCCATGATAAGGTCTTGCAAGTACGTCGCTCGTGTTCTCCGTGAACTCCGCGATGGGTCGGACCGCATCCCCCATCGGAGTTGGTACTGTAATGGAAACCCGTAATAGACCGAGATTTGTATTCGGTATTGTAATCGGATTTATCTGAAACAAGCACCGGCTTTATTTCTGTATATACCCGGAGATCGGGCCGATGCGGTTGTATACGATACAGCCTCGACTCTCATTACAACTCCACTCCATCGTTCTTCGCGACTAACCATCCCCGATCCCCCAATGCCCGATCTCCTACCTTCATCGGAGAGGTCAAAGCGTCCCATAGTGAGGGATCCCGATGTGCGCATTCCAAAGAAGGCGCGCAAGCAGCGCAAGACCTACGCATGCACAGGTGAGTGAGTGCGTGTTGTGAACTTGGGCTGTTGGTGCGTCAACGGACGGGGCTAACGGTACAGAATGTCGACGGCTGAAGATGAAGTGCGATCGCCAGGGTTAGTTCGTAAAGTCTGCAGCTGCGGCTGATGGGCAGTGCCTTGTGCGAACTGTGTGCGACGGCGATGTGCTGGCCTATGTCCCGACGGCGAGCACGCTCCTGATGGGCTGCAGCTGTAAGCATGAGCTGATGCCGAGGCGTTGTTGACACCGCAGGCTATCAGAAGCTTCGAACCGCCATCGTAATGGCGATTCCACTGCACAGGGACGGATGCAAGATGCCGGTTCAGACGACATGCCATCGGCATCCCCTTCCTCGTCACCTGCGGCGGGGCCGTCGACACCGAGACCCATCTCGACACTGCCAGGGACGTCTACCACCCCCACAACGACTCATCTCTCCGACGCTCTCAGCCTTCCAGCGGCGTCTTCCTCTATAGGGCAACCGCCATCATCCACTGCAGAATCAGACTTTCCATTCATCGACCCCGCAGCATGGGAGAGGCTGGAGCCTCCCGCTACGCTCCCAGTGCCGCACCAGGTCTCCTCCGACGATGTTCACAGTTCAGGGACATTGCTCATGGCCAACGGCGGCCGGTCCAAGTATCTCGGTCCCAATGCCTCGAGCGAGTGGCTGCGAGATGTATGTTGGGATGGAGGACGCTGCTGACGGAACAGCAAGAGACGAGGGAGGCCGACGATATGCCTCCACTATCCCGCGTGCCCTCCCCAAAGGAGGCCCCAACAATGCTGCCAATGGAGCTCAATCCGTCGTTTCCGTTCGCAGCGTACGCTCCCACCACTACCGCCTTCCTCGTGTCGAAGCTTCCCGCCCGGGATGAGGGGAAGGCTTTTACGGACGCGTACTTCCGTTACTTTGCCTGGCAGTACGTCCATCTCTGCAAGCAACGCTGATATGGAGATATGACGTCGTCCCTCGGCCATACTACGAGCCAATATTTGAGCGTGTCTATGCTACCGTTGGAGGGCCCAATACGGATTCCGTGAGCCCACAAGAACTCGCCCTACTGTACATGGTCTTCGCCATGGGTGCACTGTACAGCCTCGAGCTCCCACCAAATGACCCAGTAGCATCAGAATATCTCGCCCTGTCCAAGGCATGCCTTGTCAAGGGCAACTTCCTTGTCAACACCACCATGTCGGGTGTGCAAACCCTCGTAAGGACCATGTTATGTTTTCCCAGCTTACACCACAGCATATCATGGCTCACTTCCACTTGTGCGTGCGCAAGGTGTGGACCATTGCTAACGGTAGAGAGACAGAAGAAGGGAGGAATGGGGACCCTGCATGGCCACTGTGGGGACTCGCAATGCGGATTGCGCAGGCCATGGGCTTGCATCGCGATGGGGAGGCTTGGGGTCTGCCTCCAGAAGTCATCGAGGAGCGGCGGTGAGTGTGACCTGAAGTGCGGGACTGACCGCCAGTCACGTCTTCTGGGAGTCGAACACTGCCGACATATTTCAAGCCAACAACTTCTGTCGACCGTGAGCAGTCCAAGGCTACCTTTCGCTGATGCGCTAGTGCTTCAATTTCCCCCGATTATGTCGACACCAAGCTGCCGGCTGAGAAGAGCTCTGTGGTAGCTGACGGACGAGGCTACTTCACTCTCAAATGGGAATTGGCAGTATTGTGCGGACAGTGCGTGATCTGACAGCCGATGGCATTCTGATAACAGAGTACTGGATCTCAGCATGAAGATCCACAAGCCTCTCAATTCTGGCGTACCCGATCTCCATCGACGATTGTTAGTCGCCCGTTGTAGCTACCGCTGATGGACAGAACGGAATTTGAGAGTAGCATTCCCTACCCGCTACGGTGCCGCTCGGCGCTCCTTGCTCTTCCATCACGATACGTGGACAGCGAGTCGGCTATTCGCGACAGCCCAGAGGTCCACCGCCGCGACATCCGTCTCACGTTTCAGGTGGGCTCTCCCATCAAACGACAGCTAACAAAGTAGCAATGCACCCTGGCTGTCAATGTATCAGAAGCTTTCCTGTTCCTGCATCGACCCAACTTTGTCAAAGTGCTGCGGGAGCAGAACGACGATCCGACCAAGTCGTCCTACGCGCAGTCCTTTTTCTCCGTCTTGGAGCGGTGTAATGTGAGCGTGATGGCGTTAAGCGCTAATCTTTAGGTGATGATTGTCGTGGCGGCGACAGTGCATAGTCTCTTCCCTGCCATCGCAGTTCGCCATTGGTTCTTCTGGGTGAGGTCACATGAGTTGGGCTCCTGCTGACTGCAGCACCACACCTTCAACTCAGCAGTCACTATGGGCACGCTCATCATTCGCAACCCGCAAAACACACTCGCACCATACGCTCTAACCCTAATCGACTCCACCATCCTCCTCCTGACGCGCGTGATCGTGTCATGGCCATCGCCCCGGATGGCCAAGAACCTCAAGTGGCTCCACCGTCTCCGCGGCCGCGCAGCAGCCAAACTGTCGACCGTTGCGCCGAACGCCAACCCTCCAGGCACTAGCGGGAACGTTGCAGGTTCAACCTCGGGATCGACGAGCGACGATGAAGATGTCGAGCTGGTTGGGTGGTGCACCCGTCTTGTGGAGCGCGGGGCGACTGGTGCACAGACCGTCCGTACCATTCTGTCCAAGTCCGCGCCGTCGCCGAATGTCTTCTCATCACCGAGCAATGAGCTCACCGCACTGCTCGACGCAGTGATTCAAAATTCCGGCGCGGGAGTAGGAACTGCGGCCAATCTGCCTGTGCCATCGCCTAGCCAGACTGACCCGTCCACCGATACATTGGTGAGTTGTCGTGCAAGACTGGGGGGTGCTGATTGCGCAGCTGCATGAATTCTGGGATCCCATGCTCATGATGGTACCCTCAGATAATGCTGGCATCCCATCTGGCGCAAATGTGAGCTATCCTAGACGGAAACCAGCTGACAGTAGTCAACGTGGTGGGAGTTTGATGCTGGAGGGGAGGTGCCGGAACCATCCTGAGTCAACGTGGTTTAGGGCGGCCATCAGACACGCGATACGCAAAACGATCTCGATCACTCCAAGGTCGCACTGATTCGACATCAACTGTATATTATAATAGGAACTACCGAGTGTTCCGTTGCAAACGGGCGAACGGTCTTGCCAATCGCCTGTCCTTGACACCGGTCCAGTCCTTCTCCGTGACCCAGCCTGCAAGGAGGAGTAATTGTGTCTTAGCGTCCACCACCAGGAACCCAAATGGTCGATCAAAGGTGGCTGTGATATGCACCACTTTGTGAAGAACAGGTCGTGGACGGCCGGCCGTAACTATCGGTCCAAAGTCAGTAAAGGCGGCAGCCTGGAAGCCCTCCTCGTCAAATCCGGCACGTGCGGTCTGATGGCCGTCTCTAATCGCGAGTGGCAGATTGCTTGCAATACCAGGGAACTGGTTGAGCGAGTTGTTGTGGAGACCAAGGCCAAATACCTCGCTGACGAGGTTGGTCCTGTCCTCAACCTCGAAGGAAGGGAGATGGACGTGGACGAAAGGGCTGGAAGGCTTGTTGCCTATTTTGTGCTCGATGCGGACGTCGATTCCGGGACCTAGTCCTTTGGACTTGGCTATCTCCTCTGCGTTCTCTTGCGTGAGGTCTTTGGCCCCCCCTAGGCCACGGATTTCCTCCAGGCCCAGCGCCAGAGTTGTTCCCGCTGAAACCGAGGGCTGTCCCAGGACCAGATAAACATCATGGAGTTCTTCAACTCCATCCATTGGCTCAACTTCGCCACGGATTCGCACAGTCGTGACGTTTGGTCCTGTCCGCACTATCCTAGGGGCGCGGGTAGTGCGCTCTAGCCGCCCCGTCTTGCGATTACGCGAAAACGGGTCCTCCCACTTCGTACGCATCGTTACGGCACTGGCTAGCAGAACTCGGGCGTCGAGCGAAGGCTCAATGGAGAGGTCGGGAATGACACCCCTGGTCTTCTCGCGCGCCCATTGAGTCACCGCCTCTGCGTCTCTCCCCTCATCTCCAGTCAGGACCTGGATTGTAGCGGCGGGCAATGCGGCAACCCACTCGTCGCGCAGTTCAAGTTTACACGAGACCCATAACCCGAGGGCGGCTGAGGTGCTAACCGACCGGTCGAGGCTGCGGATCACAGCCTGCGCCATGTCGGTGAAGCTGGCTGTATTGCTGTCGACCCCCTTGGTGCCGTACTGGGGCACGGTAAGACCGAGCGCCTTCTCCAGCCGCGAGCGCCCGCGAGGGCTTGCCACGTCTGCCAGGATGGCGAGGAGGGGCCATACCCCCACGGGAGAGAAGACGGTACCCTTGGACTTGGTGGGTAGAGACGCCATCCATCGAGCGGTGAGGTGGTCGATGGCGTGGACGGGGGGGCGGCAGTCCGGGTTGTACTCGAGACCCGGCTGTGGCTCGAGCCAGCGGGAGTTGACGGTGGCCATCTTTGCGAGGTCTTTGCCGTGTCAGACTGCTGCTTTCGAGTTAGGGGATGAGAGGAGGGGATGTCAGTTTATGTACAATAGCACCACGGAAGTACTGTTGTAACCATACAACTCCACATCCTCGTGATTCGGTCATGAGTAGACATGATGCTTGTAACGCTGTTTCCGTCTGGTCCCTCGATCGGCGCTAGCTAGGTCCAGATGCATTCGACGGCGCCAGAAGAAAGGTACATTGCATGGATATGCAGTAAAGAGGCTGTGTGCTGCAGGTCGGCGATGCAGTGGCCATCGGCTCTGAGCGGCGCCTTGCGAGCAAGACGCGTGCTTCGCGCGGGCGTGGGAGAGTAGCTGCATATGCGTTCAGAACCAACACCTACCACGCCAAAAAGGGTTCGCTTACAGCAGCGAGCCTCAGGCCACCTCCAGCTGTGAAGAGGGAGAGAGACAGGCTGCTGTGCAGAGGAACCACGTGCAATACTAACGGACATCGTGTTTAAACAACTAGCATAATGTCCCTTCCAATGCTACCTCAGCTTCGTCGGCAACCTAGTCACGAGGACTTAGTCCCCCTCATGAGGCCTTTTCTGCCCTATAACCGGTGGATCCGCCTTCACAGGCGTCCAGTCATCCTCCGTCGTCCAACCGGCAAAGAGCAGGAGCCCACTCTCCCGCTCTACTGCAAGGAAACCAAAGGGCCTATCAAACGTTGCCGTGATGTTGAGAACCCTCAGCGCTCCCCGTGGCGGTCCAGCGCCTCCCTTTCCCATGATTACGCTGAAAGCCGAAGCCTCAAAGCCCTTCTCGTGGAAGCCGGCACGCGCGATTTGCAACGCTCCTGTAACAATAACGGGCAAATTGCTGGCGATACCGGGGTACTGGTTGTCAAAGTCGGTAGCTCCTGGCAAAGGAGGGAGACCGAATTCCTTAGTGAACAGGTTCGTTTCATGCCTTATATCGAAGGACGGGACGTTGACGTGGACGAAGGGAAGAGGGTTCTTCGGGCGGGCCTCGTGAGTTGTGTGGACGCGGATTCCGGGACCGAGGGTTTTAGCCTTGGCCATCTCCTCTGCGGTCTGTTTCGTGAGGATCTTCGTCCCTCCACGACCACGAATTGCCTCGAGGCCCTTAGCGAGGACGGTACCCGCCGAAGCAGTCTCCTCTCCAAGCACGAGATACACATCATGTTGTCCACCGGAAGTCCCCGTTTCCGATTCCTCGCCTTTGGTCGCCCCGCCGCCACGGATACAGACGGTCGTCACTTCTGGGGACGTCCGAACAGTCCCTTCCTCCCGCGTGGTACGCATCAGGTGGTCCCTCCACCAGTAGCGAGTAAACGCCGTCTCCCACGTCGTCCGCAGCGTTAGGGCGCTGGCAAGAACAAAGACTGCGCTCTCATCAGGTTGGATGTAGAGATTGGGGATCATGCCATGCGTCTTCTCGTTCACCCACTTGGTGATAGCCCTGGCCCTCGCCTCCAGCTTCTTAGGCAGGATCTGGACTGTGGCGCTGGGCACAGCGGCGATCCATTCCTCGCGCACGTCCAGCTCACGCGCGAACCATAAGCCGAGCGCCGCAGTCGTGCCTTCAGAGTTGTCAAGTGCGTGGATCACGTCCTGTGCCAAGTTGGTGAAAGTGGTGTCGGCCGAGTCTGCTCCCTTTGAAGGGGCGGGGAGCGTCATGCCCAATGCCTCCTCGAGCTGTGCGCGTATACCTGGATTCGCGACATCGGCGAGGATAGCGAGCAGGGGCCACACGCCTACGGTCGAGAAGACCGTGCCCTTGCAGTCGGACGGGAGCGAGCCGAGCCAACGGTTCGTCAAATGGTCGATAGCATCGATGGGGAGGGTGCTGGTTTTGGGCTCATAGTCTAACGCAGGTTGGAGTTTGAGCGATCGAGGGTTGACTCTGCTCATTCCTGACGCGCGCGGTTTGGTACCGATTATGGTTTTCGGTGCGGTGCAGTCTGGGCTTTCAGCCTGTTAGCTGCCCGTTTAAGTATGCACGACAAACGAGGTTCGCACGCTTGGCACTCGGGCCACTTTCGCCATATGATGCCGTCAGACACGGCGACGGACGTCATGTAACGCTGCCGACAACCAGTGAGCTGATCGGGGTCGGCGGGGTTGGGCCAGCAAGGTCCAGCTGCGCGGACCCGTGTAGAAAGGTACATTACATGAACGGCCGAGAGAAAGGCTGTGTGCTGCGGTTGGCTGTGTCGAACTCTTAACGGTGCCTACGACGTTAACGGAATGCGAGTCACATGAACGAGTTGACGACAGCGTGGGAGAGTTGCGTGCCGGGGTAAGTGGCGATGATAGCAAGTAATTTGGGGAACCTGCAAGCACACGGCAGGCGTTCGTCTCTCCTCAAGTGAGTTTGAGACGTGCAGAAGACGTGAAGAAGCATGATGAAGTGGGCTGGTACACGCTGGCATATGCAGCATCGTATTCATAGCATTACGTTGCAATCTTGTATGATCGTTCTTACAGTACGTTCACGTCACCGTCGCCACTCATTCTCCGTGACCCATCCCGCAAAGAGCAACAACCCACTCTCACGGTCCACAGCGAGGAACCCAAATGGCCGGTCGAATATAGCCCAGATACGCACAACCCTATGCTTGATTTCTGGAATAAGGCCTGCTCCCAGCTTACGGCCCATCATAGTGTACGCCGACGCTTCAAAACCCTTCTCCCCAAACCCCGCGCGCGCCACCTGGAACCCGTCCGACACCATGAGCGGGAGGTTGGACGCCATACCCGGAAAGTGGTCACCGAGCATTGCCGCTCCCGCGAGCCCGAATGCCTCCGAGACGAGGTTGGTGCGCCCCTGTACGTCGAAAGGCGGCACCTGGACCTCGACGTAGGGGTCGGGTTCCTTGCGTCCAAACTCTTTGTACGCCTGGACAATCAGGCCAGGTGGATAGCTCTTGGATTTGGCATACTTCTCAGGCGCATCCTTGGTGAGGGCCGGGGCACCTCGGCCACGGATGGCATCAAGGCCCAGTGTGAGGACTGCAGACGGTGAAGCATCGGGTTTACCTAGGACGAGATAGACGTCGTGCGCCCCGCCACGTGAACTCTTTCCGTTGTCTTTGCCCCGGCCCTGGACGCAGACGGTGGTAACGTCCGGTGAAGCGCGAATGATGCTTTCGTCCCGAGTCATCCGCATCAGATGCCCGGACTGGCGCTCGAGTTTGAACTCGTCCTGCCATGCCGTGCTCATCGTGACCGCGCTCGCGAGGCATACAAGCGTCGCGGGACTGGTTGTGACTTTGAGATCGGGAATGGTGCCGCTCGTCTTCTCTTTAGCCCACTTTGCGAGGGCAGCGCTATCTCTCTCCTGGTCTCCGGTGAGGACTTGGAGTGTGGCAGTCGGCAGGGTGGCCATGCACTCCTCTCGTACCTCGAGGAGATGCGAAATCCACAGCCCGAGGGCTGAGGAGGTGCCTGCGGATGTGTTGAGGACATGGATAAGCGCTTGAGCTTCCTCCGTCAGGGTGGGGCTTTGGCTCTGAGTACCCTCGAGTTTGGCGTTCGGGGCGACTGTCGTGCTTGATTCATAGCTGGACTTGGAGAGGCCGAGGGCTTGGATGAGTTCGGCCCGCACGGCTGGGCTGGCGACGTCGGCGAGGATGGCGAGGAGGGGCCAGACTCCGACTGGAGAGAATACCGTCCCGGCGCCTGACGTGGGGAGAGAGGCGACCCACCGCGCTGTCAGCTTATCGACGGCATCGATTGGGAGGCTTGTGTCTGGGTGTGGTGGTGCATCAATAGGCGGCTGAGGTTTGAGCCAGCGGCGGTTGAAGATGCCCATTGTTGCAAGGGTCGTTTCTGCTTATGAGATTGTGCTGGATACGTCCATTCAGATTAAGTAGGCATGAGTGGTCGTTAGTTGATCCTTCTGGTCGCTCGATCGCTGATGATGTTGAGGTCGCACGCGTAAGCGGTATACTGTACTCGCTGCATCGCAAAGTGCTGCGCGCTTTTGCGTCCGTCGATCTGGATTTACGATCGTTCCAAGAGTGCACTGGTGCCTCCACGAGTGCCGGCACTCATGGCAGATACATGAATGACTCGAGCAAAGCTGTGTACTGCGCATGGCCGTGTTGACACTGCCCAGTGCCTACCGTCGTTGGCAGTGAATTACATGTGACCAGCTTGGGCAGCAGCGTGGGAGAGTGGTGGATTTCTACATGCTATGTGCGGCGTCCGGGCATCTGGTAGCCTCCCGCTCAACTTCCTTGTATCGCCCGCGCTACGTCCTGCCCTCGCTCCACTCATTTCCCACAGCTATTCCCCTGGGTCCTTGGTGGTGAACTCCTTCTCCGTCACCCACCCAGCGAAGAGGAGGAGTCCGCTTTTGCGGTCGAGCGCCAGGAATCCGAACGGCCGATCAATCGCAATCTCGAGGATTACCGACTCGACGGGGGTGCTTGGGAAACAGCCCATCAGATCGTCCATTTCGGATAATGCACCGGCAGTGAATCCTCGCCTGGTAAACTGCGCGAATGCTCGCTGGGTAACCGCACTAACGAACGTCGGGGAATCAGACATGCCGGGGAAATCCTGTCTGGCGACCCCAGGTGGTGGTTTGTTTGGAAGACCACACATCCCTAGGTCGAGCTTAGTTTTCTTCTTTACGTAGAACGAGCGCGTGGTGAGGCGGAGAAATATATGAGGCCGGCCGGCCGCGAAAGCAATCCGGAGTCCTGGACCCTCCTCTGGAAGCTCGTCGGCCTCCACGATGTCATCGTAAGTAAATGGTTCGACGGCGCCGCGGATTGCTGCCAGCCCTTTAGGTAGGACCGAGCTAGGGCCCTCGCCCTCCTTTCCGAGGACCAGGTGGACGTCGTGACTTCCCAACCCTCCGGGATCGAATCCGGTCTCGTACTCCCCAGATTTGCAACCTTGGATGCGCACAGTCGTGATGCCCTTGTTTGAACGGACAGGACACTTCCACTCCATCGTGGAGCGCTTCAGCAGGTCGTTTTCTCGTCGGAACTCCTCATACCAACTCGTGCTCATGACAACTGCGCTGGCGAGGTACGCCGTGGTGTCCTCGCTGAGGCCGGGTTGGAACGACATCATTCCCTTGAACACCTTGTCGGCCCACGCTCTGAGCGCTGCCCTATCCTTCTCCAAGTCGCCAGAGAGGACATCGACCATACCAGCCGGCAGGGAAGTCACGAAGTCGGGCTTGAATGCGATGCCTCTAGCCCAAACGCCCGCTAGGGCGGCGACGCCGTCCGTCTCGTCGAGGTGCTTAAGCAGCTTGAGGGCCGCGTCCGTCAGCTCCTGCGGCTCGGGCGCCGGTTGCGAGTCGGGGACAATAGCGGCGAGAAGGCCGGCGCGCACTTCGGGCGTCGCGACGTCGGCGTGGATCGCGAGAAGCGGCCACAGACCAACAGGCGAGAAGACAGCCCCTTCCTCGGGTTGTGAGGCGAGGGACGCCATCCATCGCTTGGCGAACTTGTCCACACCGTCGACGGGGAGGTTGGGGTCCTTGGCCGGCGGTGCCGTCCGCTTCTCTTTGGAACGTACGGGTACGGGACGCCGCATGACTTTGTTATTGTTGGTGGCGAATGTGGAGAGTGCACGTAGAGTCGAGTTCATTATAAGCCATTGCATGGCTGATCTTCGCTCATGTTATCGACTAGGCTCGGATCCGTTGCGGGGCAGGCACAGAGCTGCCTGGTTGGCGCGATACACCAGGCACCTCATGAACCGCATGGTCGTGGGCTTCATGAACCGCATGCGCGTGACGTTGCCAGTTGTGTCGAGTCATTCAATAACAGATGTGAGCGCGGAAGTGGGGGAGAGGGGCGTTATCGAGTCGATTAGGACGTGGACCGTTACGACATGTCGAGAACAGTCATGTTTCGGCACCGTGTCGGTCACTTGACATCACCAGCCCGCAACGATGAGCCCATTCCCCTCGAACTGCATACGCGTAAGTCGCGTACAGTAGTTGTTGGAAGCAAACGTTCCGTCACGAAGCTCTCCTAGCATACAGTAGTTGCTACACTAAACGACTTCGGAGGTTGGCTTCGCCACCCTGCCCGCAGTATATGCCTCCTGCCGCCTAAGAGCTTCTATTCGCCTGGGTCCTTCCTTGTAAACTCCTTCTCCGTCACCCACCCAGCGAAGAGAAGTAGCCCACTCCTGGGCTCGACGGCGAGGAACCCAAACGGCCGGTCGAACTCGACCTTCAGAATCGCAGACTTGACCGGCACTGGCGGCGACTCACGGAAGGAGCCCATGACCCCGTCCACCTCGGAGAGCGCGGCGGCCGTGAATCCCATACTCGTGAACTCGGCCATGGCGCGCTGCGTCACTCTCCGGATGACAGTCGACTCTATCGCCATCCCGGGGAAATCGTGCCTATCCCCTGGCTCAGGCAGCCCACATACTGCCAGGTCGAGCTGGTTCTTGGCCGTGACGTGGAACGAGCGGGTGCGTATATCCACGACCAAGTGAGGCGCGTCGTCGCTCTTGAAGATCTTGATCTTGAGCCCCGGTCCCGGCTTAGGCGGCGTCGCAGCTGACGTGATGCCCTCCACCGTGAGTGGTTCCACACCGCCACGGATGGCCGCGAGGCCTTTGGCGAGGACGTGCGACGGTCCCAGCCCCTTCTGGCCTAGGACGAGATGGACGTCGAACTCGCCCAGCCCGGCCGGCCCAGTGAAACTCGCCGGATCGTCCCCGATGTCATCGTTCCCGCCCCGAATACACACCGTCGTAACGTCGGCGCTGGAGCGCACCGTCCCCTCCTCCTGCATGGAGCGGGTGAGCCACCCGCTATCTGTGCGGTAGAACTCGTCCCACCACCGCGTATCCATCACCACAGCGCTGGCAAGATACGCAGTGGTATTATCCTGTATCCCGACCTTGAACGACAACAGCCCTTTGAGCACTCTGTCAGCCCACGCCTTGAGGGCGGCCTTATCCGCCTCCAAGTTGCCAGTGAGGACCTCGCATATCCCAGCCGGCAGGCTCGCGACGAACTCGGGCCGGAAGGTGATGTACCGCGCCCACACGCCTGCGAGGATGGCCACGCCATCCGTGTTCTCGAGGTATTTCAGCAAAGCGAGGGCGGAGTCCGTAAGCTCGTGAGGTGCTGGCGTGGACGACGGGGCGATGGCCGCTAAGAGGCTCGCGCGCACGTCGTCCGTGGCCGCGTCGGCCAGGATGGCTAGGAGCGGCCAGAGACCGGTGGGCGAGAAGACTACGCCCTTGTTGGGGAGGGAGGCGATCCAGCGCTCGGCGAATTTGTCGATGTGCTTGACAGGGAGGTTTGGCGGGATTGGGGGCTTGGCGGGTGGCATGGCCTGGTTGTCCAAATGTGGTTGATGCTGGAGTATGGTCGTCAGTGGGATCTTAGTCCGTTCGTTCTCTTGTACGTCGGCTGACGGACTGACATCAGCAATCTAGTCGAAGATAGCCTCGGATCCGTGATGAGCTCGCAGGCACAGGTGCCGACATGCATCTGCTTTACTCGAAACACCAGGCACATTAATATCACCCAGACGGCGCTCTTCGTCATGTCACGTCGTGCGCTTTTGACAAATCGAGAGCAACTCGAGTCAGGAGGCAAGAGTTTTACGACATTTCAAGGCGCCTAGCTTGAGACGTAGGTCACATGGACAAGTGACTCAGTGGCAATGAAAAGCCAACTGGGTACGAGGACCTGGCAGTGTAGTTTCCTGCCCTGTGGATATGTTGGTTGCAGGACGTTCATGTCGACTAGCCTAAGTGGCTGTTTTCACGTTATACATATTCGTTCATCACATAGAACCATACAGCTGCATTTTTGAAGGACCGAGTTCCACCGTGCCTCAGGATGCACTACTGCTGCGTGGACACATTCAGATCGCTAGAACTGCTCGACCGCATTGCCCCACGCTTCTATGCCTCATCCGCATGTTTAGCGCGCTTGGCCACAGGTCCATCCTCGTCGTTGCTCGTCTGCGCCTTGTCGTCCCGGTTCTCATCGGCAGTATCGGCAGTGTGGTCAACAGCCTTTTGCTGATCGGCGGCATCCTTCTCGTCCTCCTTCTCCTCCTCCTCCTCCGAGTCCCAGTAATCGCTATCGCCAGGGATGGGTAGTCCGTAGGGCCGATACTGGTGTGGCTCCATTTCAGGATCCTTCTCCGTCCACTCGTTCTCCGTCACCCAGCCCGCGAAGAGGAGCAAGCCCGAATGCGGTTCGACGACAAGGAAGCCGAAAGGGCGATCAAACACGATGTCGAGGTACACGACCTTTACCTGCTTCGTGCGAGCCGCGCCGAAGAGCGCGACACGGCTGAGCGCACCAGCCGTGAAGCCGTAGCTTGTAAACTGGCCGATAGCTTGCTGCTCCACCCCTCCTACGACGATCGGATTCTTCGCAATGCCCGGGAAGTCGTTCTCCCCAGGTTTGGTCGGGAGGCCGCAGAGGTCGGCGCCCAGCGTGGTCGTTGCCGCGACGCGGAATGACGGCGTTTTCACCTTTACGTACGGGTAATCGGGGCGGTTATCGTGTTTCTTCTCGACAGTGATCGTGACCCCAGGACCGGGTGTGGGCGGTTTGGGCGGTGTGGTGATCTCCTCCCAAGTGAGGTGCGCAACAGCGCCGCGGATGGCCGCAAGCCCATTCTCCAACACGGTACTGGGCGCATCATCCTCCTTGCCCAGCACGAGGTACACGTTGTGCGTCCCCAGCCCGCCGGCAACCGGGAAGCCCTTCTGGAAGTCGCCGACTTCCCTTCTGCCACCTTCAAGACACACGGTCGTGACGTCCGGGCTGGTGCGGACGGTTTCCTTCTCGCGTACTGAGCGCAACAACCGCCCATTCTCAATTCGCTGGAACTCTTGCCACCACCGCGTATTGACAATGACCGCGCTGGCGAGGTATGCGCTCGCGTCCTCTTGCATCTTCATATTCGCCGACATGAGCCCGGAGAGGATTTTGTCCGCCCACGCTTTGACCGCCGCCTCGTCCTCGGCCACGTTACCGGAGAGCACCTCAACCATGCCTGCGGGAAGGCTGGAGACGAAGTCGGGGCGAAGGGAGATGTGCTTCGCCGCCCAGATGCCCGATAGGATGGCGACGCCTTCTACCCCGTCGAGGTAACTGAGGAGCGCCAGTGCCGCATCCGTGAGAGCTTTGGGAGGGGCGCTGTCGGCCCCATCCTTGGAGGGCGGCGCGATGGCCCCCTCGAGACTGGAGCGAACCTCGTCGGTGGCAACATCAGCCAAGATGGCGAGGAGGGGCCAGACGCCCACGGGGGAGAAGATCGCTCCCTGGCCGTCACCCAGAGTCGCCATCCACCGCGCAACGAACTTGTCCACCCCTTCGATGGGGAGGTTGGGTGGCACTGGTGGCGGTGTCTGTGCCCTGACAAACCACATGGAGGAGAAGTGGGAGAAGCGAGCGCGATCGTCTGGGAGTAGGTCTTATATACCTTTCGCGGTCTGCGCCAGACATCGGCCCCGGAGCAGGACATCGGCATGTTGGTCGGATGCAGGCACAGAGTGTCGACGGACCGCGGCCTTGGCACGACACACCAGGCACCTTAGCACGCCCTCTGGCACAGTGCTCGCTGCTTGTGGATAGGACATGAGTGGGTGAGGTCAACTGTCAGTCAGTTAAGTGCGTCTCACGGCATGTGGAGGCAGGTACGTCGCTTGAAACCACCGCGTTTCGGAATGCTGATCACATGACCCGCGACATCGTTAAAGAGCTGAACGTGCTTCCCATGCGTTTGTCGAGTCACAGCGCTACATGCACAGCCTAGCTTACAGCGCGAGAACCAACCAAGAGGAGCAACATTTAGGAACAAAATCAAAAGCTGTCACCCACGCTGGATGCCCGCTCATTTGCCTCGCTGCGGGGAAGCGCACGGCGCGTAGAGCCCACAGCATCGCGGAGCAATGTCTATGCATACAGCGAGCAGCTTCCCCTATCTGCTCTTACGTGCGCGCTTCGACCTCCTAGGCGGCTCTGCCACCTCCTCACCCGCACCCTCCCTCCTCCCCCCCTCCCACTCCCTCTCCGTAACCCAGCCGACGAACACCAACAACCCCGTCTCCCTCTCCACCGCCAGAAACCCGAACGCCCGCTCCACTTCCACAGAGACATATACGACCTTCACAGTCTTCGGCGGCGGCGGTTGCCGCGCCATGCATCCCCTCATCTCCGTATACGCCGCGGCACTAAACCCATCGGCCGTGAACTCGGCGACGGCCTGCTGTCGTCCAGTGTCGAAGAGCAGGGGTGTATCGGTGATACCCGGAAACCCGTGGTCGTCTGCCGGCAGCCCGCACACTGCGGGATCGAGGTGCGTTGTGGACTCGACGCGGAAGGGCGGCGTTGTGATCTTGACCACCGGCGTCGTAGCGTCTTTCCGCACCACCTCCTCCTTCACTTTGATCTTCACGCCCGGTCCCGGCTTTGCTGGCGCACTGAGGGCCTCCTCATAACTGAGCGGCTCGACATCGCGTATAGCCTTAACACCGCGCGCCAACACTTCCCGCGCCGCCACGCCTTTGGGACTGAGGACGAGATACACATCATGCGTACCCCCTCCCTCCCTCCTATTGCCCTTGACCCGCACCGCCGTAATGTCGGGACATACGCGGATGGTCCCCTCCTCCCGTATCCGCCGCCTCAGTCGTGGTTTGCCGCCGACGTCCACCCGGCGGAAGCGGTTGAGCCACTTGGTGCGCAGGGACACCGCGCTAGCCAAATATCCAAGCGTATCCACCTCCAGATCTGCTTGGACGCTCATGATCCCGCCCAAGCGGGCGTTGGCCCAGGCCGTAATCGCCGCCTGGTCGCCCTCCGCGTCGCCCGATAGCACCTCGACCACGCCGGCCGGGAGGCTAGAGACGAATTCTGGGCGTGCGATATGTCGCTCGAGCCAGATGCCAGCCGCGGCAGAGATGCCGTCTGCTTGGTCCAGGTGCCGGATAAGTCCTATCGCCATCTCGGTGGGCGATACCCCACTCTGCCCACTCCCACCCTCGTCGCCGCCTGGCAGGCACAGAGCCGCCATAAGGTCAGAGCGCACCTCCGCCCGCGCGACGTCAGACAGGATGGCGAGGAGGGGCCACACCCCAACGGGCGAGAATACCGTGCCCCCGTCCCCCATCCGCGCGATCCAGCGTCGTGCGAACGCGTCGACGGCCGCGATGGGGAGGGCCGAGGCCGCGATGGCGTCGGACGCCGCTTCGTCGGTGTCGATATCGGACGAGTCGCGTGAGTAGTTGCTCATGGTGGAAGTGAGAGTGGTCAATACATTTCGCTCATGACGTTGCGAGTATCACTGATAGGCAAAGGGACAGGAACCGCGCCCCTCGCCCATCCTCGGCACCCCCGCGGTCCCCTCGCGCATCAGCTGCGCACGTTCATGCTCGCTGAGTCGGCCTCCGCGCGTGCCTCGCGATCGTCATCGGCGATTGAAATGAAGAGCGGCCGGGATCAGCTAGCCGCCATGAAACACATACTCGCCCGGGTAGTAGTTGATCCATCACCGCGCTGAGCACACCAGGTCAGAGCCACTCCAATGCAATCTAGTTCATGCTCTACTATGATAGTCAGGAAACCCGGGTTTCTCTATGATATGTGGTAATGATATCCCTCATTAACAACCTCTCCTCCTCCTTGAGCGCGACGCGCGGCCCTAGGCTACGTTACGGAGGTGCAGACACACCCGCAGCCTCAACGCTCACCGTAGCTCAAACACTCCCAAATCCAGTCCAGACGGGCCCCAACACGGCTAGAGGGTGAAGATGCCAATGAACTGGAACGTCGACTTGTCCTTGAGCTCCTTCTCCTTGCTGCCACTGCCGTCCTTGACGATCTCACAGTGGATCTTGTGCTTGCCGGTAGGCAGCATGGCATCCTTCCTGTCAAACGCAAGCCGTTTGAACTGGCCAATGCTCTCAGGTCGTTCCCTTTGGTTGTCAGCACGCGGTCACCTCCTATAAGACGGCACGACTCACCACCACCCGTCCAGCTTCTCCCTCTTATTCTGGCGGCTGTCGCCATCAAGCCAGCACTCGACCATGCCGAGCTTGTTCTTCGGCGAGCGGAGGTAGTACGCATCGCTGGTGTTAGCAGCGCCCCATGCGACGACGTCAACTTACACAAAGCCGACCTGTATATCGACCTCGAACGTGATCTGCGCCCCGACCTCGGTGGCGCGCCAGAACTTCTTCTCGCCTCGTGTCCCGGGCTGCTCCCACAACTCCCACCCCTTGGTCTCGCTCATGAGCGGCTGCAGAGGCGTCTTCTTCGAGTCGACAGAGGCGCATTGTGGTGTGAGGTCTGGCTCGGGCTTGGAGTCGGGCTTCCACCACCGGCTCATGCGTAGTGGTGGGATGCGGTCGAGATCGTATGCGTCTTCCTGAGTGACGATCGGTTCGTGGCTCGGGGGAATCATCGGGCGCTCGTGCTTGATGTAGCACATCTTCAAGTCAGCAACAGATCAGGTAAGGGTGGGAGGCGCACCTGCTGGTAGAGGTACATCTGGATGAGCTCAGCCATGACCTGGTGGCCACTGGCTAGTGGGTGCAACAGGTCATCCGGAAGGAACCAGTCCTGTACGGTGGTGGCGTTGTGGAAGAACGACGGGAATAACCAGTTGCGCACGTTGATGATTCTGTGCAGTTAGCGAGGGCGTCGTGCGGGACACTCACGGGACGTCGTAGTAGCCGCACAACCCGAATTGGTGCTCGGCCCCGTAGCGAATAGGGCTGTTGATCTTGACGGTCTGTAACACGACAACCGCGGGCTTCTTCGGGTAGCTGAGGAGAGCGCGGAGAAGAGCCTCAAAGTTGTCAAAGTTGATGTCGGTCCTGTTGCGTGAGCGCAAAATACACCTTAAGAGACGGGTAGGACAACGCACATGAGGTCATTGACCGACGTCTCGAGGAATATAATGTCGACGTCTGGATCGAGGTGCTCGCGCTGCTCGTTAGGAGGTGCTCATTGCCGGCGCGTGCACATACATGGCAGTATCTGAGCGTCAGGGCTGTTCAACACTGGGGCGAGACGGCAGCGTCAGGCCGCTGCTGATAGGTACTCACTTGAAGTAGTCACTTCCGCGTGCACCGACCGCTCCGTCGGCATGCCTGTTCCCGGGATGGGGGAATGTTGCGTTCCACCATTGTGCCATCTGGATGTGCCATGGGTCGCAGTTGCAGCCGTGACCTTTTGAGACTGGGGGTGTGAGCATGAGTCGTTGCGAGGTCCGCGGCGAACGACGCCTTCATCCTCCCTCCCCCCTGTACGCCTATTCGCTTGCACACTTCGCAGCCTCCTCGCTCTGCCCCTCGGAGCCGATCTGGTCCCCCTGCCCCTCGCGCCTCGTTCCCTCTTCCACCTTAGGAGCACACTCACTGGATCCGCCCATTCCGCCAGTGACAATCGGCTCGCCAGCCATGGCCTTCTTCAACACTCTTTGGACGCGTCCGCCCGTTCCGTCAAACGATCGCGAGAGGTCGATGTTATGTCTGCGCCCGTCAGCCCTCGTCCGCGTACACATGCAACACCCTTGGGCGCGATCCACTTACGTCCCGAACTTCTCGCAGAGCGTGTTGTTGACCAAACATCGGTCGCAAGTCCACATTGCTGGAGTCTTCGAATCCGAGCTCAACGACCACTGCCCGCCTGATGGCATGAGAGGGATCTGGTCGCGGTAGACGACGGTGAGGGCGGTAGCCATCATCATGGCCAGGAGGAGGCCGAAGCGTGATGGCCTAATGAGGGAGCTCATGTTGACCATCATCCCTTCGTACCGTGGTACAGTCGGTGAAGAGAGCAAACGTTGCTGGAATTATGGGTTGTTGCGACGACCCACCCGTCTTTTGAATTACGGTTGGTTGGTTGCAAGGCGACCAAGAGAAGGATAATGTTGGGGAACCCAAGAAAGAACAGAAGCTATGTGGATTATGTCGTCGTGGAAGTTGAAGTGTAGTGTAAAGTTACAGGTTGGGTCGTCTGTTGGGTGGTTGCCAAGGAGGAGTTAGGAGGCCGGGTGGTCACCAGAGAGCGCGCCTGCGTCGCGCGTCAGAGAGTCACTACCCAAAGTGCGGAACGTTGGGATGCAGCTGTCACTTTTGGTCACGAAAAGGTGGAGGTTCGGGTGGAAGTGAGGGGGGAAATGGCGCGGCTTAAGGGGTTAACAGAGTCAACCGAAGGGGCTGACGGAGTAACTGGGCCTGTACAAGAGGCATCAGGACAGAGGTCAGGCATCCAGGCGCTCAAAGACGGGCCGAAGACGGGTAGGGGGTTCAAACTGCAGGGAGATCTCGCGATAAGAGAGAGTGCGAGCAGGGCGCGAAGGAGGGATTTACAATAGACTCCGAGGTTTCACAGGGTAATCCCTTGATTAGGATTATTATTAGGACTTGGATAATAGAATTACAAAAATGGACTTGTTTCAATGAGGCACTAAATGGTTATTTGACACTAGTTTCGGGATCGATTGAACCCTGTCACTTGTGACATTTACCCCTGGATAAAGGGAACACAGCACGCGTTCTCTCACCTCAGCTGGAATAAACGCCATATAATAATGTATTCAAATGGACAAATGAAGAATGGTGTTAGAATGCATAAAAGTAATAGAAAACCGAGAGGCGTTGCAGCGCGTGCCCCCATACGTGCATGCATTGGAGCGGGCCGCTGCCTTCAAACTCGGCCCTGGCCCGGCCCCTTCCCAACCCTGTGTTCCGGGAGACCAACAAGGAGAACAAGGACGCGAGCGCGTGCTTAACGCGTGCCGGACGCATCAATAGGCCAACCCAGTACGCCATGTTCATACTGCAAAGACTGCCTTTTACAGAACGCCGTCGTGTTCGCTTCAACAGCGAGCGACGCTTGGACGATGGCGTCCAAGGGAAGTTGGAGCCGAAGAGAAGTGCATGGTGGCTGACCCATTCCTGACGTCTTCAAGAGCCAAAGCCCTTTCCCTGTATTCCTAATGCAGGTCAATTAGCGCCTCATCAGGCTATAAGGGTGGCCTACCAATTCGAAGTCGTCTCAAGACGTCTTCCTTTACTTGCACTAAGAGAGGCGAAAGATCGCGTGAGACGGAGCTTTGGACACATATGCCCCACCAGGGCAATACACGGATCCTTACCTAATGAGTATTCGTTGGGAGAGCAACAGCCTCTCTCAGTGAATCGGTGTCAAACGAGCTGAATTGAGGGAGGTGCATATGAAGCTGCCAAGGTGTGAATTTCTAATCACATTGTTATCGTGGATAACCTAGTTGTAATCCCAGTCGTATTATCAACTCTCCGCCCACATGGAATGATTATAAAATGGCGATGATTAGGAACGAGTTCTAATATTATTATATTAGCATTAGCAAGGATTGCCGGCGCACCGGCTATAATTACCTCCGGAATCGGATTATGCCGAAGTGGAGGCCGGCTTGCTGGGCAAGCAACCGGTCGACTTTGACTTTGATTGTTGACAGTTTCGTTCTCTCTACACAGCACTTCTCGCCAACAGCACTGAAGAGTACCTACTCCTCAGATCCGAACGCCACGAGGCCACTCAAACGGCCGTCTACCCATCGCCTCCGCGACTACCTCCTCGCAATCGCCCGAGCCATTGCGCGCGGGCACCTTCTACGCCACACCACCTCGCACTCCGCCCACTCACCATGGAGCCCTTCACGCCGGCCGAGCTGGCAACCTACAAGCACGCGATGTGCAGCAACGGCATCGAGGGGTTCTCCGCCGCCCACTCTGTCGGCGAGGACATCACCCCCCTCTCCCACGACCCCCTTCCACCACTCAACGCGCGCGGGGGCCGCACCGTCCCAGACGGCTGGCGGGCGGTCTTCGGCGGCAAGGTCACGTTGCGATGGTGCAACTCGTTCGGCTCTATACACGGCGCGTGCCATGCGTGGATCGTCGACAACCTGTGCGGGTTCACGCTGGAGCTCCTCGCCACGGAGAAGTGGTGGGGTCCACCTATGGCCGGTGGGGTGACGCTCGCGATTGATATGAGCTACTACAACTCGACAGAGGTGGGGAAGGAGGTGAGGATTGAGGTCAAGGTGGAGCGGATGAGTGGGACGTTGGCGAATGTCGTGGTGGAGATCGTGGAGGTGGGGAGTGGGAAGCGGTTGGCGTCCGGGAGACAGTTGCAGACTTGGAGGGCGGCAAAGGAGGCCAAGTTGTAGAGCATAGAGCTATAGAGGCGCGACGCTGGGTGCGTGGGCGGCGAGTGTATGGCGGTCCTAATGAGAGAGACTTTGGGCTGCTGATCGTTAGGACCGAAAGAGTTGCAGATGCGACCACTGAAGGCAGAGATGGGTGGGCAAGTTCAGGGTTGCAGCGAGACTGGCTGGAGTCGGAGGCGATAAGAAGACAAATGATGGCGACCTCAGCGGAGCAGTCTCCAAAGCTGGACAATGAGAATGGCTGTGGATGATGATGAAGCATCTATCAGATGGCGTGCTTGACTTCTGCGTGTACAAGTTGTTGACGCTGGACAACTTTTCTGACTAAGGATGTGTGTCTAGCGCAGTGCGTGATGTCATCATCGACAGCGACCCTGCAAGAAAGAACACACCCACCTCAACATTTATCCACTCCCCAATCACCCATCAACAACCATGGCTCCAACAACAATGCCCGCCGCCGTCCTGATAGGCCACGGCGGGCTCGACAAGCTCGTCTACCGCACCGACGTCCCCGTCCCCTCTCCCCGCCCCGACGAGGTCCTCATCTCCGTCGGCGCGGCCGGGATCAACAACACCGACATCAACACCCGTCTGGGATGGTACTCGAAGCGCGTCGAGGGCGGCACCAACACCGCCACGGACTCCGGCTTCGCGGAGGTCGACAATACCGACACCTCATGGTCCGGCACGCCGCTGACTTTCCCGCGGATCCAGGGCGCCGACGTCGCTGGCCGCATTGTGTCCACTGGCGCGGACGTCCCTTCGTCCCGGGTCGGCGAGCGCGTGATTGTCCGCAATATGCTGCGGCACTATGTTGGCCGCCGGCCGTACGAGTGCTGGACACTTGGGAGCGAGTGCGACGGCGGATTTGCGCAGTACGTCGTCGCTCCCGCCGACGAAGTGCACACGATCTCTCCTACGTCGCAGTGGTCAGATACGCAGCTCGCGGCCGTGCCGTGTGCGTACAGCACTGCTGAGAACATGCTCGAGCGCGCCGGCGTGAGGCAAGGGGAGACGGTGCTGATCACGGGTGCGTCTGGCGGCGTCGGGTTGGCGGGAGTACAGCTGGCCAGGCGGCGCGGTGCTCGCGTACTCGCTATCGCTGGATCAGCTAAGCGCGACGCGGTACTCGAGGCTGGTGCCGAGCGCGTGATTGACCGTGGGGCGGACCTCCGCGCCGAGCTCGGCGAGACCGTCGACGTCGTCCTCGACGTCGTGGGAGGGCCTGGAGTCGGTGACCTGCTAGCCTCCCTGCGTCGTGGTGGCCGCTACGCCGTCGCTGGAGCGATTGGCGGCCCCATCGCGGAGGTCGACCTGCGCACCATCTACCTACGCGACCTCTCCATCTTCGGGTGCACGTTCCAGGAGGACAAGGTGCTCAGTAATCTTGTCGAGTACATCAATCGCGACGAGATCCGGCCGCTTGTGTCCAAAGTCTATCCGCTGAAAGACATTCGCCAGGCGCAGGAAGACTTTATGGCCAAGACATACCCCGGCAAGCTCGTACTTATCCCCTCAGCTATCGATCAAGGTTAGAGATTCCAATGGCGTCATCATGTATTACGTTCCCATTCCAGACGACTGCGCGTGGTGGTTGGGACACTCGGTTGGGGCCTCGACGGACCCATCGCGTCGCGCCGTCCGTGACCGAGGTAGAAGTCACGAGATGCAGATGCCAGCGGGCAGACCGAGCATGCGGAGCATTTAAACCCAACATCAGCACGAGAGCAGAGCACACGGCCGTCCCCCACCCGCCCTCGAACGCGTGTACGTACGTACTACAAGGTTAGTGAAGGTACGACCCTAAGATTAGATTCGTAGATTATTACCCCTTTCCCAATTCTGCGGGTGCTCCGCCCACCTAGCGTCCCCAAACAGCCGCCGCATTGGACGACATCGAACGGCTATATAGCTCCCGTCGACGTCGGTGTTTTCAATGTGGTTGGTCACTGCTGGAAAGGTGGCCGACTACCGATACGCCATGCTTGATCTCCCTGTTGATTCCCCTTGCGCCATCCCGGATCGCGTACGTTGACTGGCACCATTCATGCACGAGATCTGGATTTTTCTGGGTATGGACGAGGCTTATCGCCCCTGAGATAAAGCATTATCTATGGTGGAGGCTCACCACCCACTTTGGTGCCCCATACAGAGTGGGGGCGATATGTTGGACATTGGCAAAGCGCTCAAAAAACAACCAGCGCTGTGATTGTGCGCAGAATAGCAACAGGGGTTAATGAAGGTACAGCACACTCTTTTGTACGTAGGAGGCACACGTACGCATCTAAGTAGTGGTCTACAAGAACTGCTGCTCTTGCCCTCTCTCCGCTCGTTGTCGCTGCTCTTGAGCATTCGGAGCAAAGTACGCGGGTCAGCCAAGAGGGACGGAATCAAAACGGAAGCATTTCCTCACTGCTGGTGGCTAATTCACCGATATGATTGGCTTACGGTCACGTGTGGAGGCATTGGTGCCTGAATTAGTTGTGGACTGTGCCACTTTACTGACCGACGGTGCCTTGTCGGACACTTGATGTTTGCGCCAGTAACCATGACGTGAACACTCTCCATCTCACCTTGGGGTCTACTGCCTCTCTCTCTTGCCTTTGTCGGATCCCGTCGACCGCCCATGATCTACAGCTCCTCTGCGGCAGTGTCACTCGCTCGTGTGCATGCTTACTCTACCCACCCCGCATCGCCTATCCACTAAGAGGCAGCGCGGAGCCTAAGTTGTCCTCCCTTACCTGCTCGTGCTCTTGCTCCTGCAGTCCCGCTGCTTTCCGCCGCCGTGCACATGATCCTCCCAGTTAACCGGACTCACCCAGCCCAGTACCAAGACTCGTCTCACCCTTCAACCCCTCCTGCCCTCCTGTCCGACTCTACCTAGGCTGCCTGTCTTGCAAGCACATTGCCCCCGCGGCGAGCTCGACCAATGAGTGGCACTCCAGGACGAAGAGGGACTCGACGAGGGGCCCTCATGGCTCCCCCAGCTCCCCCGCACCCGTTATATATATCAGTTGCGTCTACTATGGCTCCCATTGCCGCCTATATCACACGATAACCCAACCCAGCCATAAGCCCAACTTGGCTCCTCGACCATGGACGTCAAAACCCATATCCTGGGTGTGCCCAGTGAGTTACCCATCCCCTACCTCCAGCTCACGGGCAGACAACACACATAAAAACTGGTGGAGTGACCCTGGATTGCGCAAGAACGTCCTCCACTGCTCCGGCCTGTGCCTCTGCGTCTTCTACCTAGGTTACGACCAGTCGCTCCTCGCCTGTCTCCAGTCCATCCCGCAATGGAACGACTTCTTCGACACACCGTCCGGCACGCGTCTCGGTCTCATCTCGTCCGCCCTCTACTTCCCCGGTATCCCCGCTGCATTCGTCGGCTCGTGGATTAGCATGCGGTACGGTCGCCGCCCGGCAGTGTGGGGCGGCTCGGTCCTTATCATCATCGGAGCTATCGTGAATGCGCTCTCCAAGAACGCGGGCGAGTTCTCTGGCGGCCGTGTCCTCCTCGGCGCCGGTGGGGCGATCACGAAAGTCGTAGCGCCGGCTTTGTTACAGGAAATTGCCCACCCTCGTCTGAGGTCGGTGCTCGCATCAAGCTACTATGGGTGGTTCTTCCTTGGAGCGATCGTCTCTGGATATCTCTGCCGTGAGTTGCGCGTCCATTGAGGGCCCAAATAGGGCCTTGCCCAGCGTTTTTTTTTGCTCACTTAACAGTCGCCGGCCTCTACATCCAGGGCACATGGAGCTGGCGCATGCCATGCATCGCGCAGATCGTCGCGCCACTGGGCGTCCTGTGCATCACCTGGTTCGCCCCCGAATCACCTCGGGTACGTAAGCTCGTGTGACCCGACTGCTAACAACCGCGTAGTTCCTGGCCAACAAGGGTCGTCACGAAGAGGCACTGGGAGTCTTGGCAAAGTACCATGCCAACGGCAAGATGGACGACCCGCTCGTGCAGCTCGAGTACAATGAGATCGTGCTGTCGCTCGAGGCCGAGGGCGGCGAGAACAAGTCCTCGTGGATGGACCTGCTCCGCACCAAGGGTAACCGCCGTCGCATTGTCATGTCCATCGTCATGGCGGCGGGTACGAACTGGAACGGCAGTGGTCTGGTCGGTTAGTGAGTCAACCTGCCCAGATAGTGGTAAGGCAAGACTGACTCACAGCTACCTCACGCCAATTCTCGCGACTGTCGGCATTGAGGACCCCGTCAAGACCATCAACCTGAACAACGGAATGAACATGTGGAACCTGGTCGTCAGCGAGGTCGCCGCCATCTACGTCGAGGCCATCAGCCGCCGCACCATCTTTTTCATCAGTGGTTGGGGTATGGTCGTCACCATGGCGCTCGTTGCAGGCTTCTCGGCGGGCTACGAGATCAAGGGCAACGTCAAGCTCGGCATTGCGTCCATCCCCATGCTCTTCCTCTACTACGGTCTGTACGACATTGCATGGATGTCGATCCCGTTCCACTACTGCACCGAAATCATGCCCTTCCACCTCCGCACCAAGGGCTTGGCCGTCTTCGTCGCCACCCAGACAGGTTCCAACGGTACGTCCTCCCCCAAAGTGCCCAGCTAACAGCAGCGTTCAACCAGTTCGTCAACCCGATCGCATTCGAGGCCATCACGTGGAAGGTGCGTACCGCGGTCACTGTTGACTGAACAGCGGCAGCTGGACAGATGGACATGTGGTCACTCGTCTTCCGTAAGTAAACAACATTGACAGCAGTACTACCTCGTGTATGTGGCCATTAACGTGCTCTTCATCGTCTACTTCTACTTCTACCTTATCGACTCGCGCAACCTCTCCCTCGAGGAGATTACGCTTCTCTTCGACTTCCCGAGGAGGGTGGCGCGCGAGCGTGCGACAGAGGAGATGGAGAGCCGTGTCCGGGCGGGCCTCCTCCGCCGGGGGTCGACGGCGGCAGCAGTCGACCGCCTGTATCGTGGAGAGAGCAACTCGGCGTCAGTCACGTCGCTCCATACGGACAACCGGAACAGTTTGTCCGAGAAGCTCTGATGGGTATGTGCAAGTGTAAGTACGTGTAACACCTCGGCAAATGCCGGTGTCCACATAGTAGCCTGTGATATGTATGATTCTGCGTCGTTGGCTTGCAGTGGTGGCTCTGTAGTGGCACGCGAGACTTGACAATGATTATGGCGACCATCAGCTGCGACCGGTGTACGACGCAACCTGATCATGTCAGGCTTTCTTGGTGCAGCTGCGTATCGCCTCATGCTTTCCACAAGACCATGGTGTGCCTCATGGCCCCTATCATCAGGCTGTGTGCGTAGTATCAAACGTTTGGAGACCCCGGTGGTCGGAGCTTGCTGGGGACGAGTCCAAAGTGTCCAACGGGCCCGCAACAAGCTGCTCAGTTGAGGTCCTATAAGGATACTGCCACCTGACCCAACTCTCAACCCAGGGATGCTACTCGTATCGTAAATCGCGGGACATGAAGAGCAGCAAGACCGCCTGGTGCCTGATGCCGCGCGATGTGCCTTCATCTCACGGCACTGCTGTACCGAGAGTATCGGTTCGGCCGATGGGACTGACTACTCATAAGGCATCTTCATAAGGCATCCATCCTCATAAGGCATCGCGCTTCAGCGCCATGCTGTACTCGTCGCCACACAGACATCCACTATGCCCAAGCCCGAACCATCATCAGCCCTCGCCGTCGCGGGCGTAGACGCGTTCGCCGTACGCTGGATGGCCTCCCTCAACTCCAACGAGGGCACAGTCTTCTCGCCCGCGGGCATGTGGCCGCTCCTAGCCATCTTGGCCGACGTCGCCACCCACGAGGCTCGCGCCGGCCTCGAAGCCGCCATCGTTCCCGGAAGCGGCACTGCGGTGGCGCCGCAGGCGCTCACAAACGCCGCATTCGCTCTCTTGTCCTACCTCGAGCGGATGGACGGCGTGGCCGTCCGCTCCGGCATCTGGGTGGCGAATAAGGTCTCCCTCCGACCCGAATTCGTGACTAGCGTGCCACCCGGGACGGTCGAGGTGCTCTCGGGCGACCTGGAGGCGGACAGGGCGGCGATCAAGGAGTGGGCGGACGCGGTGCTTGGCGGGCTCATGTCTGTCGACATTGGGCTGCAGGCGGACGCCACGGCATACCTCGCCGGCGCGATCACTGCCAACACCCGGTGGAAAGAGCGGTTTAAGCGTGCACCGGACGGACGGCTGGAACGCCGTTGGTACGATGAGGGCACTGTCCGCACGAGTGAGGACGTTACGACCGTGAGGATCACGGGTTCTCCAAGGGACTTGTTTGAGCAGCCAAGCTCGCTTCCAGGGGGATTGGGCGCTCACCACGTCTACCTAGCGGTAGGAAACGAGGGAGAGGGGCCCGGGGTAGTCCTGGCCAAGGGGCTCGCGGCTATCCGGGGCGGTATCGAGCCGCTGACTTACAAGTCGGTGCTGGAGGCTGCCGAGCCTCCTTTGGCGGGGCCAGGGCTCACGATCGAGGTCAAGGACGTCGTGCAAGGAACCACTACTCCCATGGTTCAGATCACCACCCCCTCGTTCCGCGTGACCGCGACGACCCAGCTCCATCCCGAGGTCTGCGGTCTCCCAACGCTATGGACTTCGACGGGTAACGACTTTCCAGGGATCGCAAAGGATCCAATGGCATTCGCAGAGGCAAGGCAGCAAGCCGTAGCCGAGTTTACCAGCTTGGGGTTTTCTGCTGGCGCGCTCAGCGAGGTGCGCATGTTCGGCAATGCTTGGAATGCGACTACCAAGGGCGTGTTTCTCACTGTCAACGTCGATCGGCCCTTCGGCTTCCTGGCCGTCGAGCCCGACAGCGGACTCCTCCTCTTTGCAGGATGGGTGAATGAGAATGAGTTGACGTTCGAGGATCCTTTCCCCAGCCCAGAGCCAGATCTGAGCTGGCTGAGAAAGAATCGTTAAGGCCTCAGATGATGCATACTGTATTGTAGCTAGCCCATCGGTAACCCTGCTTCACCCCTTGAACCTGTACTTCGGCAACCCCTTCACTCCCGCACGGTAGCGGAACAGATGCCCTCCCAAGTCGCTATCCTTACTCCCCGGCCGCAAGTCCGTCGCGGTCGTCACGTAAATGATGTCGTTGTTCGGTCCCCCAAATGTCGGGCACGCAATGTCCTTGGCGCCAAGCCGGACGTCTTTGATATGCTTCCCATCGGCGGAGTAGTGCATGAGGCAGTACGTTCCCCAGCCCGCGATCCACAGATCGCCATTCACGCTGCTGTCAGCTGATGTGAGATTCATTGGGACTCACTCGACGACCATGCCGTCTGGCTCGCCGCCGAAGACGCGGTGGTCAATTAGGACGCGTTTGTTGGCGATATTGCCCGTCGTGGCGTCGTAGTCGAACGCGTATGTTTTGCCGCGGGAGTCGTTGACGTACACTCGGCGTTAGCATAGCTCAATCTGCCTCAGTTGGCTTGCCGGTCGTCTGCTGAACGACTCGTGGTCGTCCGCCCAGCGACTCGCAGTCGCCTTCACTACAAGGCTGGGAAGTGCGCAGTACTCACTGATAGTATTCTCGGGGTTCCAGCACACGCCATTCCCACACGAGTAATCCTCGTCCATGAGATGCAAGCTCCCGTCCGGATCATATCGCCACAGCCGCCCGCGGCACACTTGCCCCTCTGGTACACGTCCAGTACCCAGCCCCAAGGCCGGAATATCGATCTCGGTCATCCAGAACCGCCCGCCGACATCGATCGCGCCGTCATTCAGACGGAGAACGTCCTTGTCCTCCTCGGGAATGATCTCCTTGATCTTCTCGAGGACGCCATCTTCATCCATGAACGCGACTCCACGCTCGTAGGCGCAGATATAACCGGGTTTTTCCTCGCGGAAGCACGCGACGGACACCGAGTCGGTCAACTCGACCGTCCTCATGCCGGCGAGGGCGTCCCCCGCCTCATCGAGCGGGAGGATATTGAGGGCGGGCGGGGAGCCCTCGAAGTCGACGAAGTGCAGCGTCCTGTCTTCGGGACGGTAGATTGGCGCCTCACCCAGCATCATCGGGCGGGGCATCTTGACCCAAGCCCCTTCGACCACTTCACGCGGAACCCCGATCTCAGGTCCGAGAGGATAGAGCGCATTCAACTCGCAGTCGGCGGCATGCCCGCCGAACTGCTCAGAGATGTAGATGCACATATCCCGGACATACAGCCTGGCAGCGTCCAGCACCCCATCCATGCCCTGTACGGCGTGCGGGAGGCCGGCGTAGGAGCGGTGCGTGATGTCCTTGCCGAGTGCGGCGAGACGGGCGGCGTACGCGTCGCCTTCGGAGCTCAGGATGTCCATGCCGGCGGTGGATATGTAGTACTTCTCCGGGGAGGCGCGGAGGTCGGCGTCGGAGGCGAGGAGGGGTGAGGCGGTGGGATTGGACCAGTCCGCCGGGTTGGGTAGGTAGGCATTGCGGTCTGTCATCAGTCAACCGACAGGCGAGCGGGAGGAGTTTGAGGGTAACTCACACCACATCATCTTCGCGGCAGGCAGGCCAGGCGCATTCTCCATCTCCGCCCAGGATGGATACGTCTCCCCAGTCGAAGTGTTATCGCACACCGGTACGCCGAGGACGACGAACTGCAGCGGAATGGCCTTGCCTGCACGTATGGCGACACACGCGGCCAAGTTGCCGCCTGACGACGTGCCGCCGACCGCTACGCGCTTGGGGTCAATACCGAGCTCGCCGGCGTTCGAGTAGACATATTGCAGAGCTAAGGTCAGCTTGGCGGGGAGCTGGACTCACCGCTCCACGCATCGTCGTGGCCCGCGGGGAACGGATGTTCGGGCGCTAGACGATAGTCAACTGCTATCACTGCACACCCAGCCGTGGTCGCGACACGGGTACAGAAGGCATTGTCGGTGTCGAGGGAGCCGAGGACCATCCCGCCGCCATGGTACCATATCAGAGCGGGGAGGTCGGGGGCACGTGAGGGCGGGTAGAAGATCCGGATGGTGCATGTCTCGAGCGTGATACTGGGGTTAGACAGATTCGACTCCCAACACGCCAACCCCAAGATAGCACTTATGCGTTCTAAAATCGAGCCACTCACTCCTTCGTCTCACAACCTGTCAGTGGCTCCGCACCACCGATCACGGCTGGCGTGTCCCGAATAGATGGGTCCCATGGGATCTGGTGCGGGAGCGGGGCGTTGGCTAGGTGCTTATCGTAGAACGCCTGGTGTTAGCTAGCGGAGGAGGGAGATGGCTCACAGCATACTGCTTGTCCAGGAGGGGACGGAGCGCTGGGTCGAGCGGATTGAGCGGTGTTGCTGACTGGGACATGGTTTGGTGTCGAAGGCGTCGATGTGTGTTTGCGCGAGATTTACATACCTGCAGGGTCATCTCCTCGGGTAATTACCAAGTGGGCATGCCAGGACCGCGTGTGTGGCGTCGACACAAGCGCCATCACCAAAGTAAGCATCGATGGATGCCGGGATGTTGTGTCAGTCAGTAGAGAGCTTGGTCTGGCCCAAGGCATGCTAACGCTACAGCAAGTTAACAGTTGCAGCTCACATCGAGCGGAGTAGACAAGGCCGGGACGTCGAGCACGACCGCGGACTCGGGAAATAGAGATGCCGACAATCTCGGCTTTATCAACCTCCACCTCCACCTCCGCCGCTGAGCATGCCACTAGCGCGCGTCATGTGTGGTCCACTCACCCGCGGGATACTCTCTTGCCCACCTCTCACGCCTCGCATCACGGCAAGCTTGATAAGCAGCTAACTTGCACTGCCAACATATATCTTTTGCACCTCCTCCCTCTCTCGCTCTTCACCCAAAGCCACCATGTCCCAAGCCACTAAAGCCGAATGGGAGACGCTTGCCGCTGCCAAGCGCGCAGCCCGCGACGGCCTCATTCCCAAGGACACGCTCCTCAAGAACCCGCCCGGCGCCGACGTCCTCGACGTCTCGGACGTCCCCCGCTCCAGCGGGATTCTGAGCGACGAGGAGCTGAAGATCACCGAGACGGCTAGTGTGACGGAGCTCGTGGAGGCTATTGCCAGCAAGAAGTACACCTCTGAGCAGGTCGTGCGGGCTTTCTGCCGCCGTGCAGCAATTGCTCAGCAGGTAACCAACTGTCTCACGGAGATCTTCTTCGACCGCGCTATCGAGAACGCCAAAGCTCTTGATGCCGAGTACGCACGCACCGGCAAGCTCAAGGGGCCGCTGCACGGCCTGCCGATCTCGCTCAAGGAGCAGATCGGCGTTAAGGGCGTCGAGCGCTCTTTCGGTTTCGTCGGCTGGCTCGGCCGTGTGCCCGAGAAAGACGCCGCGCTCACCTCCATCCTCGTCGAGGCTGGCGCCATTCCGTACTGCATCACCAACGTCGCGCAGCATCTCGGCTTCGGCGCTGCTGTTAACAATGTCTTTGGCGAGACGTGCAACCCCTACAACGTGGGTTCAGCCGTGGACTGAGCTGACATCAGCGCAAGCTTACGTCTGGCGGAAGCTCGGGCGGCGAGGGCGCTCTGATTGCTATGCGTGGCTCGGTGCTCGGCTTCGGCTCAGACATCGGTGGTTCGGTCCGTATCCCCGCCGGATTCAGTGGCATCTACTCCCTCCGCCCGTCGTACCAGCGCGTCCCTTACGAGGGCACCTGCAATTCGCAGGAGGGTGAGCAGACCGTCTGTGGTGTCTCGCTAACGTCAAGGCCAGGAGTCCCTTCGCTCAGTCCTCGGCCCCATGACGACCTCGATCGACGGCCTGAAGCTCGCCTTCAAGACGGTGATGGACGGCAAGCCCTGGCGCTACGACCCCGTCGTCCTCCGCATGCCCTGGAACGAGGTGCGGTACCAGCTCGCCGAGCACGGCGGCGGCTCCAAGCTGTGCTTCGGCATCATGCACGATGACGGCAACGTGCGCGCTGCTCCGCCCTACGAGCGCGCCGTGCGCGAGGTCACTGCGGCCATCAAGGCGGCCGGCCACGACGTCGTGGAGTGGAAGGCGTACGATGCGACTCTCGGCTACCAGCTCTTCGTAAGCTCCCTCCCTCGCCTCTGAAACTGACGCCCAGGGCGAGGTGTGGATGGCGGACGGACACGTTAGTATGAAAACTCGCGCGAGCTGACATTCAGAAAGACCTGTACGACACACTCCGGCTCTCTGGCGAGCCCCGCGTCGGCCCCCTCGGATCGGGCCCCGAAACCACCGAAGTCCCCGAGGTCTCGATCACAGAGTACTGGAAGATCCAGTATCGCAAGCAGCAGTTCCTCAAGGCGCAGCTTGACGCGTGGAACGCGACGGCCAGCCAGACGGGCACCGGCCGTCCCGTGGACGCGGTCATCTGCCCCATGTCCGCGACGGCGCCGCAGCTCCTCCGCGGCAGGCAGTACTACGGCTACACGGCGTGGTGCAACCTCGCGGACTTCCCTTCGGCCGTCATCCCGGTGACGAGGGTCGACCCGGCGAAGGACCCCAAGGTTCCCCGTGACTCGTACCACAATGACATGGACAAGGAGATCTGGGAGATGTGTAAGTCGACGCGAGCAGGGAGTGGGCAGGGCTGATGGCAGACGACCCCGAGGTCTACAAGAACGGCCCGATTGGCCTGCAGATTGTCGGACAGAAGGACGAGGATGAGGCGATCATCCGTATGGCTGAGATTGTCGATGCCGCGCTCAAGAAGTCGCGGAAGTAAGGCGCGCCACATCGTCAGAAGGAATTGTTAGCAAGAAGTACGACAAAACGAGAGTGAATGAGATTAGGCAGAATGATGAACTCGGAGTATGTGCTGCACGATGCAAGAGAACGCCCTACACCAAGAGTCGACTACGTCTGATGTTTGTCAACCTAATTGAGGTTGATATGTCGCCCTTGTCGATCCGGGACGTGTCAACTGACCTTCCGAGCTTTACTAAGGCCAACTGTGCGTAGAGACGGAGTAGGTTTGAGTTCACCGTGACTGCCAAGCTTGTGTTGAAGGCACTGGGTCGTCGGAGCTCCATGAGCCTCCCCATGGGCGCAGGAAGATCATAAAGCCGGACATTCCGTTCGCGCTCTAGGCACAATTCCATAACGCGTCTGGAGTCAGGTAGAGCACAAGGTTCAGTCGTCTGTCGTGCGTTCGGAATCCAGACTCCGTTACACCCGTCCGAAACAACCGAGCTTCTTTAGCTTTGGCTCTGCCACACGCCCGATTCCAACGACAATGCCCACTCCGACGAGGTTCCCACCCTCACAACGTCGCGTAACTGGCAGTCAGTTGGACGCGACAGACACTTGTATAAAGTCACCCGCAGGAGACATTTAACGTTAATTAAGGTTGTTTCACGTTTTAGCTTGAACTAATCGTCGATGCCGTCAACTTATGCATCAGTTGACTGAATCTTCGGCATTGTAACGCGCCGACCTTGCGACCGACCGATGCCAAGAACATCTCGCTCGACGACGATGGGCTTCTGCTGCCACTCAGAGGATGTTATAAGAAGGCAGTGAGCGGGTGGCTAGAGTTCCCAAGAGACGAGACGATATGCGTCTTCAGTTCTTGCTGTCTCTAGTCACACTCGCCACAGCTGTGGTGGGAGCCCCGCCCCACGTTCGGCACGCCGACGACGCCCTGGAGGCTCGTTCGCCGGGCGACCTCGATTCAATTCCCTACATCCAGAAGCGCGACTCTGCCGTCGCGCCTCGCGAGGTAAGCCCATTCCCAAGAGCCACCGATACTGACGGCAGCTCGTGACCCTCTCTCCCCGCGGGGTGGGGACTCTCGGCAGAGACGCCATTGCCGGCAAAGGCGCAGGCAAAGCCAGAATCACCGCCTTGCAGTACCTCCTCCTTGAGCACCAAAAGATCGGTGTTGATGGTCTCTGGGGCCCAGAGACGTCGGGTGCTGTGAGGAACGTCCAGAAGAAGTTCGACCTCAATGTTGACGGTATTCCGGGACCAGCGACGCTTGGCGCGCTCGCGGAACAGATCAAGCGAGGGGACAACGGCAACATCGTCAAGGCGGCCCAGGCGGCGCTCAATGGAAAGGGCGCATCACTGGAGGTCGACGGAGCGTTCGGTTCTGGCACTCATAGTGCCGTCGAGAAGTTCCAGAAGGATAACAACCTGGGCGTGGACGGCATAGTCGGCAAATGGACCTGGACTGAGCTATTCAAAGGTGGTAGCGGCAATCCGGATTCCGATAGGAAGCTCTTGTCGGAGGAGAGCCGCAAGGATTGGCTGCGCTACACTTTCTATGCTGCGTGAGTTGCCAGTTTGCTGTCGCTTACTCAGAATTGCACAGTGCAACACGGATGAGGTAGAGGCGTGGGACTGCTTCAAGTGCAAGTCGATGACAGAAAGCGAGGGCAGACATATTGTCAGACATGCGCAAGGTGGAGGATTCGCCTGGAGTAGCCCGCATCAGAACTGTGCGTACGAAGGCCAGACCACTCTAACGATTCAGTCTACGCGGTACAGAAGGACCGCCAACTTATCATCGCTATTGAGGGCGCCATACCCCTCACCTGGGGTCTCTTCACGAATCAGGTACTTGCTCGCGCGGACACTCTCATCAAGGGTGCACCAGCCGCGGCTAAAATCCGCATGGGACACATTGCATTGGCCAAGACTATCAAAAGCTTGCTTGAAGGTGCCGTGTCGGCGAGCATCAACGACGGCATAAACAGCATCGCCGTCGTCGGACACAGCCAAGGTGGATCAGTTGCGGAGATCCTTGGCACATCGTATCAGGTCGACCATCCGAGCCTAACAGTCTATGTCCGTGCCTTCAACCCCCCAAAGTCTGGAAACCGGGAGTGGGCCGAGTTCGTTGAGAACAAGTTACCAGGACAGCAGTTCCGGTACGCCGTCTACAAGAATGACGACACGGTCCATACGCCTGGAAGCCCCTACACTCACCCTATTGGCGAGGTCTTCCTTCCAATGGAAGCGGATACAAACGACTGGGTGGAATGCACTGGCCGACAGAATACGGCGTGTTCGGCAGGTGTAACAGATGATCGCAAGCCTGCAGGTGACGGATCTCCGTAAGCCCCACTTTTAATCGCATTTATTCTAACGCAAACAGCCACGCGGGACCCTTCTTCGGATACATGCTCACCTGTTAGCCAGGGAGGCAGCGGCGAATGACAACGCGTGTTGTTTGATTTTGCATCAGTTCGCCCATTCAATATTCGAGGGTTTCGTAGCGCCCGTAGTAATGCAACCAGCGTGGGCGAACCAAAGGGTCATCTTGCCTTGGTGGCAACTTTTATTGACAGTTTCACCAAAGTACAGTAACCTTCCGGGCCTGCGACGCGCATACTTCTGCAAAATCCAACTCCGAGTACGACACAGAATACATTGTTCGAGATTCTTCAGTGTACCGCGGCGCTCGACAGCATGGTTACAACTCATTATGAGGCGGCATAGAAGAACTAACTACTAACTCTTCTGGTCAAGGCGGCGCTTCGCTGCTGGAGGTGGTCCGCATGGAAGGTAAGCCGGCTGCCGGCAACGGTATGTCTCGGTAAACTTGCCACCTGTCGTGGCGAGCATCGTTGAGGAGTTGGTTGAGGATGTGAAGATCAACTCGCAACATGCATCCCCTCCCTTATAAATGGTGCAAGACGAAGACAAAGAAGGTGAGTGCTACGTTGGCGTTGCAAGCGAGGACAATGGCAACTTTTGGAGGTGCCATCACTTTGTTTCCTCCGATTTGCTCGGAGCACTGAAACGCCACACCCACAAGTGATGCGACATGGTCGGAATTTGCTCCTACGGTGAGCATGTCTGGACGGTGCGATTTCTACCATGACCCTGCATATTCAAGCTCTCCGCTGGTAGTGGTGCCACTATTGGTGTCCTGCCACCACAGCCCCCAAGTGCCACTCTCGACAGAAATCATCCGCATTTCATTGGCGGCAGCAATTCATTTCATTGTCCTTCAACTACAACGCTCCACTACTATACTTGGATTTTAGAGTTTTTGGTAGCTGCCGACAGTTCTGGGTCGCATCTGCTCAGTTGCAGCTGTCACGAGGGCCGTAGCGGCAAGTGTTGCCGTGGCCGTCGCACTGGTAGACGTAGCCGCGGAGGCACCAGCCGTTGCGGGGCGAGGCACCCTTGCCGCAGAAGATGCCCGCCGGCTGGCCGTCGCAGGTGCAGATCGTGTTGTACGAGCAGTCACGCTGGCGTTAGGTGTCGGTCCGTCACATCGTGGGATGGGAGGGGTCATACTTACCGCAGTGAGCTCAGTGTCGCGCTTGGCGGGGAAGTCACGCTTCGCATTGGCGGCCTCAGCAGCGGCGGCGCGCTCGAGGGCACCGTCGTCGCGCTCCATGTGGCCAGTGGCAGCAGCCGAGGCCATGGTGATGAGGGCGAGGGAGGAGAGGACAGCGAGGAGCTGATGTTAGCGGCCCAGTAGTCATGATGGGCTGAGGCCCTCCGGGGGGACAATGGGACGAGGCTGAGCTCACCTTCATTGTTGTAAGTTGATTATCTGTTAGGTTGTAGTGGAAGTCAGTTGCGACGAGTTCGGGCAAGAATCCGCTCCCGGTGCCAGTTTATATGCTGCAGACGGCCTTGTAATTGCTGTGCTCTCCACTCCCAACAAGGCTGTATGGGGCCTCTTCTCTGGGGACATTGGCTTGGCTTTGCCTGCCCTTCTGAAGCTTCTTCATCGACCTCGCCGTAAACAGAACCCCAAGCGCGGACGATCGCCCCTCTTCCGCACCTTGTTAGTCCACACTTCGGTACCGACCGGTCCTCATCGTCGATTGCGAGGTCACATGTCCATTCTTGTGGTATGGAATACTTCTTCCTCCGTGCACATATCCCCCACTCATCCGGCAGTTCACTTGTAACGGAGTGGTTGAGTGGTTGAGTGGTTGAGTGGTTGAGTGGTTGAGTGGCAGTGTCGGTTGTCTTGTTGAGAACGGCGCCAAAGCATTCGCGTGAACCTTGCACTGTATTCCGCTCACGTGTCAGATCTGTCCGCTCGCACTTATCAATTGTCGACGTAGTCATTACCACAAGCTCCTCCAAGGCACTACAATGTTACGGACAGTGATACGGTGACGAGGTGCAGTCTTCTAATGGAAGATACAGACCACGTGAGCTACGGCATCAGATCCGATTCTTGCGTTAGCGTAAACTGCTCCACCATGGCGGTGAGCGGCACGGAGGTTCACACTGCCTCTGGAGTCATTCAGTCGGACCTGTCGGACGTGTGAGCAGAGCGGGTGTGGAGGAAACCATTGGGGGCGACGGATATCGGAATTGTGATAATTCGCGGATCCGGGTCGACGATGCTGTGGCCGTTTAACTTCAAGCTCGGGGCTCCGGGTGGAATGTGAATCAGTAATTGAGTGAGTGAGAAAGAGACATGTAGTTGACAAACGTAGAGATGCAATGACAGTAGTCGATCATGAGCGTACCAGATGGGTGGCTCACATAATGGACGGCCTCCGGGATCAGATAGCAGGCCGGCAGGAACGCCGATATCTCGGTATGCTTCGCGTCCCGCATCGCTACAAATGGGGTGGCGGTACAAATCAAGATCTCATGCCGCATCCGGTACATGTGGGGCAAACGTCGCCTGGTCGGTGTGGTGGGACGGTAGCGGTGAGCTGGGGTCTGTATAATGTGACTCCCGAACTGTTACCGGAGTAACAAGACTCTAAGCGTCTTTACCAGCCCGCACCCGCCATTCCCTGACACGACTGGTTTCCTCAGCCGACCCGTGCGTGAAGCAGGCCACATCTAGGGGAAAGGGTCGGCTTGACGGTGTATAACGGCTCACGGGTTCTGGTATGTGAATGACCCTTTGTTGCGAAACCAAGTCGTATCGAGTCTGGGCAGAGCGCGCTCAGTAGCAAAGCGAAGGACACGTCTCTCTGTTCCTGTATGGATGGTGACGCACTGGAAACAAGGAATTGAATGCCGCTTAAAGCGAGGGCTTCCTAACGCTAAACCTACATCGAACCGGTAGCCCGACGACTCTACAACTGGACACCAGCCGTGTCACTTACAGTCCTTCATCGATCACTTCGGGGCAAAGGAGCAAAGGCGACTGTAAGATGCCTGTAAGCTGTTACACTGGCACAAGAGCAACAGTCATGAGGCTTGGCCTACGTGGGAGTGGAAGTGCTCCAAAAGTGCGCGCGCCATGGCAAGCACTCCAAATGGCGAGGGCGACATAACTGTCCGAGGTGCTCGGACACCCAATGTCGCCAGACGCTGACTCTACCGCGCAACTCATGCCAAAACGTATCAAAAGACAGATTAAGCGCATTTGTAGATCAAACCGCGAGTCATAACGATCATCAGAGGTGGAAGCGAGCAAGTCTGGGCGCCACAGATCTCATCCAGGTGCCAAGTTGGCGAGGACAGCCAAGCCCGAGCGCCATGCCAAGTCTGCGCACGCAATGATTTGTTATCACTCAATAGCTTTCAGGCACCGATTAACGAAAGTTACTAATCCATCAATTACTTCCGCTAATACTGCGAGGACGACTTGTTAACTGCACGAACTGTGGCTCAGTTTGCCAAGGCCATCTCTTCAAGCCCAGACCTCGCCCAGACAACTGAACGGATAACTACACCGAGCAACCTCACAGCCCTATCTTGTCACCTATGGAGTACGCCCAGAGCATTGGGCTGCCCAGATCGATGGCGACTGGGATCACCATCACTCATCATCTGCTCGACATATGTTCATCGCTAAGGAGGGAGATCCCCGGGTCATTGCGTTGAGATGCGAGCTGAGATGTGCGGCTGGTCGGTTACTGATATGGTACTAAAGCTTCTGATTGCTCGAGTCTGCTGCCCCGCCCACCCACATTCACTTCCACTCACCGCTTCCTGCGACTGCCTCGCCATGTCCGTCGAGAAGTTTCATGACCCAGACTATTTCCCGCCTCCCTCAGCCGAGGAGGAACCTTTGTCCCTCAAGCGTGACTGGTCCGACGAGGAGGAACGTCGAGCCAAGCGCAAGTGAGTGGTCGCTGTGCTGGCACTGCCACGGGCCAGCGCTGACACCGCAGGCTTGATTTCATTGTCATGCCAATCCTCACCCTTGGCTTCTTCTGTCTCCGTATGTGCTCCCATTCAACTCTCACTAACTGGTAGAACTCGACCGCGGGAACATCTCCAATGCGCTCACCGACAATTTCCTCAAAGACGTGGGCATAACACAAAACCAGTTCAATGTCGGCCAACAAATGCTCTCCCTCGGCATCGTCCTCTTCGAAGTCCCCTCTAACATGATTCTCTACCGCGTTGGCCCCGGCAAGTGGCTCACGCTCCAACTCTTCCTTTTCGGTATCGTCTCCACATTCCAAGCCTTCCAGAAAGGATACGGAGCCTTCATCGCCACTCGCTTTCTCCTCGGCATGACTGAATCCGGCTTCATCCCCGGCGGCCTCTGGACCCTCTCCACCTGGTACACGCGCTCCGAGACTGCGAAGCGCGTCATGTTCTTCTACTTCGGGAACCAAATTGGGCAGGCGTGAGTGCATGCTTGACTTCGATTGCTGATACGCAGATCGTCCAAGCTCCTTGCCTACGGCATCTTGCACATGCGCGGTGTGGACGGCAAGCCAGGCTGGTTCTGGCTATTCGCTCTCATGGGCGCATTCACCATCCTTGGAGGCTTCGTCTTCGGCTTTTGCCTCCCCGACAGCTTCCAGAAGCCTCGGTCAACATTCCTTCCTGGTTATAACGGCTGGTTTACGCCGCGGGAACTGCACATCTTGCGCTCGCGAGTGCTTCTCGACGACCCGCTCAAGGGCAAGAAGAAGAAGCACATCGACCTCGGCGCCTTCAAACGCGCCTTCTCGAACTGGCGGCTCTGGGTTCACCTCCTGGTCACGCTGTGCAACAACGGGCCGCAGCGAGGCTTCGACACCTACTCGCCCTCAATCGTCAACTCGTTCGGCTACGGCAACCTCAAATCCAACGCCATGGCGTCAGTCGGTTTCTGGCTCCAAGTGCCGATGTCCTACGCCTTCAGCTTTGTCTCGGACCACTTCAACCGCCGCGGCGAGACCGTTCTCGTCGGCCTCGGCTGCCACCTCCTCGGTTACATCTTCAACCTCTCATTCACTGGTCTCAGCTCAAAGGGCGTACGCTACTTTGGGGTGATCTGGACCCAGACGTTTGGCACTTTCTCCCATCCGCTCAACATTGCGTGGATGAGCTTGACAGCTCGTGATTCCGAGGAGCGCGCGCTCGCTATGGCTATGGTCATCATGGGAGCCAACACTGCGGGCATCTACGGTGCCCAGATCTTCCGCTCGGACGACAAGCCGCTGTATCGCCGCGCATTCGGGATCGGTATTGGGGTCCTCTCAGTCGGTGTCCTGCTAGCCGCTGTCAGGTATATCGACCACTTGATCACCAAGCGTAAGGCTGCCAAGGCGGCCCCAGTTGTGAGCGGCCAGTCTGAGACTGCCGGCCCGTCCACGCCCGCCTCAGAGAAGGACTACGGGTCGACGTCCCTCTCTAAAGTATAGTTCAGTTGTAGTGGGTTCTGTTACATGAGTGACATGAGCAGACAGAAATGATAGATAAGTACATCGTAAATGTCGTGGCGGACGAGAGAGAGAGATAACTCTGGCGCTGGCTGAAGGCACGAGAAGACGTATGATCTATCGATAGAGAACTAAGAGACGAAATGGAAGCTAGTTATAGCCGAGGGGAACATTGAAAGGGCGCAACTAGCAGAGCCCGGTCCCATGCTGAGACCTTCGTCCTTGATGGGTGACTTGGCCGAGGCGTCCTGGATTGGTCTTGGGACGCACAACCGGCAAGTGGCTCGCCATCGACGAAGGAAAGAGGCCCGGTGCGGGCGGCCCTCATGACGGCAGGATCCTGATGAGCATTGGCGGTGCGCTTTGGCGTGACCGGTTTGCCCCCCGCTGTTGATGTAGTGAGCTGGGAAGGCTCGCACCCCCGCCCCAAGGTCAGTGATGGAGCCTTCGGATCCGAGAAGGTCGTGGACGACGAGGAACCATTTTGAGTGAGGGGGTTCTTGCTTGAGCCAGAAGGCTTACTCGAACCAGAGCGCCAGTCGTACGCAGCTGCGGCGTAACGTGACATGCTCTTCGCCCTCGACCGAGCTGAAGCCGCCAAGGTTCGATACTTGGTTTTCTTGGTACGTGAATCGAACCGTGAGAGGCTGTGACCCGTGAAGGTCCTTCGATACACGCGTGGGGCGCCATTCGCCTTCTGTTCAAGATGTGACGACGGCATACGTGACCATGCCCATGACGGTTGGTGAACCTCGAAGCAGAATGGATGCGACCACAACCCGGGATGTGGCAGAGGGTGCGAGAGGCTACATCTTGATCATGGTGGTGTTGGCAGACCACACCGTTGCCCTTGGGACTGGGCCACATGGCCTGCCTAATCACCCCACAGCCGGTCGCATCGCACACCGCTCCTCCATTTGTAAGCTCGTAGAAGTGCGGCTCACAAAGGATGCCTACTCGTCCTGGGTTGGCTCGACGTGACCCGGGTTTGACTGGGCCGCGCCCTTGGACTTCGGGCGTCTTGAGAGCAGCTGGGCGTGATCTCCACGATGTAGGCGCCCGTTCCGAAAATCCGGTGTCTGGTGACAACCGCAGGTAGTACGGGCGCGGACTCGCGGCGGTACGGACCGTCGTACGGCAGTGAGGCAGGGATCTGCCAAGCAGCATTCTCGAAGGCTGCGACAGTTCGACGGTACGTCACCAGGCGCTGTTCCGTATGTGGTGACGCCCTGTCGCAGGTCGCTTCGCAGAGACGGAGCCGTTCCCTCAGGAAGGTGACGAGCGAGCGATCATCGACGACCGCCTCGAACTTTGTCTTGGAGTTCTCGTTCCAGATGGCCGGCACCTGTGAGGAAAGGATCCAAGTGTCGCGGTTGGACCTCTCTTCGGAGAGGTATCCCGCCGTGGCCAGGTTGGCGGCATACGTGTGGACGTGGAGTTCTAGATGTCGGCTGAGCGGTATATTACAACCCACCATCGGCTGAAATCAGCGCATGTAGGCTCGAAACCCTCCAGAAGGGGCGCCCATAGTTGCAAACGGCCAGCTCGACACGGAGCTCGGACTCGTCCCGGATGAGTCGGCCGAGACAGTGATGTGCGGCATACGCCGGCCTCAGAGGGTGGAACGTCTCCGGCGCCTGCTCCAGTGGAAGGCCAGTAGCGGCATCTTCAGTTCCCAGGATCTTGCCGCGTTGCCGGACGTATCAGCAGAGAGATACGGCCTACGCGGGCGGCGTCGCATAACCACAGCTAACATTCTGAGGACAGCCACTTGTTGGAGGGCGTTGATAACGAGCAACGCCGATCTCGACTCAACCAGGCACAACCTCCCTTATGACGCAACACATCAAGACTCCGAACAACGATCATCTCTCGACTCGAACTCAACACTACTCAACTAGCACAGTCGCCGTATACACAAATGAGCCATCCCACTCCCAAGTTGGCACCCCATTCACCGCCTCTCCCACCATGCATACACAGGTGACGCACACCCCGGACGCCGGGCCGTCGTCGACCGGCATTTCGGCTGGGTCAATCGAGCAGCCTCCCTCCTACGCAGCAGCCTCTAGCCGAGTTGCTACGCTGCTCCCCCCAACCACTCAAGCACCAGGGCCAGATACGCCCCCACCACCGCCCGCCTACCGCAGCCATCGACGCGTCGTCCTCTGGCCCGCGCCCTTCCCTTCCTCCCCCGACCCCCTCCTGGCGTGTGACATCACCAAGTCGCTTCCTTCCACCGACGAGTTCGGTGCCGAGGAGATACGGGGGATAGCCCCAGGATGTTGTTGCGAGCAGTGTGAGGTGAGGCTAGTAGAGGACAGGCGGGGGGAGAGGATGGCAGGGCGTGTGGTGTTTGGCGGGCATGGGGATGTATTGTGGACTTGGATGGGTGAGTACGGTGCACTTTCAGTCAGGCTGATGGCAGCGAGGGAGGGAGAGGACAAGCTGGAGCGGTGGCCGCGCTCGGGCATTGGAGTTCCAGGTGCTGTGTGGAGGATGGATGAGCGGCATGACATGGTCGGTGTGTGCGCTCAGAACGGTGTGCGCGATGTCGCACAAGACGGCAACGAGATCGTGACAATGGTGAGTTCTGAGGCGGGCATACCAAGCTTTGGCCCCCGCAGCTCTCTCACCCACTTCTCCGGGGCTGCGCTGACGACAGAATCGACATGCCGCTCCTGCCCTCCAAGCGGTCGAGACGGTCGCAGTCGGCGACCACGGCATCGTTCGCTGCGCCATAACCGCGGACGGCAAAGCAGTCTGTTGGCGCACCGACTCTGCGGCGTACGCACGGTTCATGTCCAGCTCCACGCACTCCGACAGCCCTTCTGTTGGCGGTAATGGCCAAGATGCATACGTCTATCCGCTAGACACGCCGTCGACCGACAAGATACCTTACCGCGAGCAAGGGTGGACTCACTGGTGTCCATTTGCAGCGACAAGCTACCCCGGCGCTGGCGGCCAGCGACGCGTATATGGAGAGGATATGGTGCTCCGGATCGCCGCGGGTGGGATGGCGGTGGCGCTAAAGGCGAATGGGCAGGTGTGGGTCGGCGCGATGGATGCGGCAGATGAGGCGTGGCATTTGGTGAGCTGTTGGAGCAAGACTAGAAGCTGACCCCAGCTGTGCGTCGTCGAAGAGCCTGAAACTGTCGGCCTCGCAGCGGCCGGGCGGCTGGTTGCGCTCTATCGCCTTCCCTCCACACAGGGCGGGTGTGCGCATTGGGAGCAGGCTGCGGCGTACGTCGTGCGAATACCAGAGCCCAACCGCAGGTCTGGCGACATGGGAGGGGAGAACGAGGATTGCGATGTTGTACAAGTTCACACTGTGCTGGCCCGAGATCCGGCACCGAACGATGGACTGCTCGAGCTCGCACTTCGGCCACTGAGCATCCCGGCGCCATCATCTGCTCCGGGGACTTCGACATCGGTCGGCGGCAAGGAGCGGAAGCTGTCAATTGGGTTGGCAGCCAAGGGCAGGGAGTCGGACGAGAAGAGAGACGAGAAGGACGAACAGAGCAAAGGCGAGCGCAAACTCTCGTTCGGGGCGAAGTTCATCGTCGAAGCGGCGCGACGCGCATCTATCTCGACACCCTCCACCTCGACGTCGTCTGCCGCCAAGTCCCATTCTCCCGCCCAAGAGCGTCGCCCTTCGCAGTCCATCTCTACATCGCCTCTCTCTCTCGAGGGTTACGAAGGGGCCGCACGCACATCCACTGGCGAACTGTACGCCTGGAATATGCGCTGGCCCACCCTTCCCGCCCCCGGTCTTGACGTCGAGTGCGGCGTCGTTCTCCTCCCCCCCATGACGGCTCAACTGGTCTCCCTACCGCCCGGCGAGAGGGAGAGCACACTGTTCCCCGTCAGTGTCGGCGTGCGCTGTGCCGTCTGTGTAACCGTTGGCGAGAGTGAGGATGCTGGGACGATTAAGGAGAAAGTCAAGCGGGCGTGGAAGGGGAAGGGGCGGGTAACCATGATGCGGTTTGATGGGACCACTGTGTTGTAGAGGCTATAATACTCTCCGAAGATGGACAGCAGGTGCTCCTGATATCGTCTGCTTGGACAAGGGCCGTGCTCGTCGGGCAACCACGATTGCCAGTCGGGCGACCCACGGTTGCCGGTTGGGCGACCAACGGTTGCCAGCCGGGTAGCCCACGATAGTCAGCCGGCGACTCGCGGTCCCCTGTTCGGCGACTAGAGGTCGCCCATCAGCGCTTGGTGACTGTAGTCACACTAACGGAATGGAGAGTGAAGTCACGATTCCCCACAACTCAACCTCTGCATTACTCTTTAAAAACGTACAACTGCCAGAGCATTGTGAACTTGTCTCTACCCCTTGTCTCTACCCCACATCACTTATTGCCGATGCCAATCCACAACTACACCGCGTTTCAACCTTAGCATCTACTCGTCAGAGCCCACAGGCCGCACCAGCAGCGGCACCACCACCCCATCCTCGCCCACCACGCGCGTCCGCATAATCCCCATCGTCGTCTCGCTCCGCAGCTTGGGCTTGTACGGGAGCTCGTCAAACTCGTATGCTCGCACGAGCGTGAACAGCATCGCCTTGAACTCGGCAAGCGCGAAACGCCAACCGATGCAGTTGCGCGGCCCGCCGATGAAGGACAGGAGGTTGCCATAGACACCTGGAACGGAGGCAGCGGGGTATGCGGGGTTGTCGTAGCGGTCGGGGTTGAACTCTTCGGCGTCGGGTCCCCAGATCGCGGGGTCGCGATTGACGTTACCGATACCTGGGGTCAGCGAAGAGAGGCAGGAATCGGGAGGAACACGCACAGATCACTACCTCCATGCCCTTGTCGACCACAACCGACTCCATCAGAGTACCATCGCGTCCGACAACAGGACGGCTCAGTGGCAATGTCTGCTTGGCTGCCGACTCGCGTCCGACCAGAGGCACGGGTGAATCTATACGGAGGATCTCGCGTGTGAACTTCTCAAGGAAAGGCAGGGCGTGAAGATCGTCGCTGAGTTCAGCTAGAGAAAGCATATATACTACCCACATATCAGGTTGCTCAGGCAGCGTGAGGAGCTCAGCACGCAGCCGACCCTGCATGGCATGGTTGGTCGCGAGGCGGTACATCGCCCAAGTGAGCGCGACACCGGTTGTCTCGGATCCGGCGAAGATCTGTCGTCAGCGGCGCGTCTTCTTCGCTCCCACCATTATTGTTAGAGGGGGAGTAGCTCGCCACCGAGCAACTCACAAATGTGCAGATCTGAGCTTGCACCTCGCGATGGGTCAGGCGCTGTCTCTCCTCGAGGTCGTTCGCCATGTTTGCCCGAATGAGGCGGGACAACAAATCCGCCGTTCCCAGATCCGTATCCTTCTCGATTCCAGCCTGGGTAGCAGCCTTGGTCTTCTCGTTGACGATCCTATCTCCAACACGGTTCATCGTCGCGCGGCTGCGCTTGCCGAGGCTGCCGCTGGGTGTGGGAAGGGCGTTGAAGAGCACGAAGCGGTTCTGGAGTGTGCTGACAAGGGCGTTCATCTGCATCGCCCGAATTGCGGAATGGAAGGCATCGAGCAGCTCAGATCGGTGCGAGAAGAGAGTCTTGAAGTCGTAATCGAATCCAGCCGCGCCGATCGTATCGAGCGTCGCCTGCTCCATGAGCATACCGACGTCGATGCGGCCACCACTGCCGACGTCGGAATTGGCAAGTTTGTCCGCATCGACCACCACGACCTTTTCGCCACCAGCCCCACCGGAGCCCGAGTGACTCTCATCGAGGAGTTCGGCAAACTTGTCGTGAACAGCGCGTGCCTTCTCAAAGAAGATCGGGGTCATTTCCTTGACGGCTTTCGGTGAGAACGCGGGATTGATGACTCGGCGCTGTCGCCGGTGGTCGCTCGCCTCGGCTGTGATCAGCCCATTGCCCAGCATGCGGCGGAGCATGAGGGTGGTGCTCGGACTCTTGGGCCACATGTCCGCGTGCTGGAGGATGTGCTGGATTGCGACCGGATCCGCGGTGTAGATACGCCTCAGGCCCAGGAGGCCGTGCATAATGCCGGTGCGACCGTACGCGTCGATCCATCGCTGGTAGACTGGCCGAGGGTGGTCGCGGCGCAGGACATAAGCCAGATTGCCCGCGATTGGGTGCTCGGAGGGAGGGCCAGGGAGATTCTTGCTGGAGCTGGCCCATGGGGCGTAATGGTAGGCGTAGATGTACCAGAGGAGGATGGAGCCGAGGAGGCCAGTGAATAGGGCGGCGACGAGCTGGAAAATGGACACTGAGGGCACTGCCTGGCCAGCCATGGCGGCGATGAAGGACGACGAGTTCGTCCCCATCGTGAATGCAAGAGTTAGGTTAGAGGTTGAAGAGGGGGAGAGTATGCGTTGTAGTTAGCTGTGGCGAGTTTAAGCAGCTTTCGCGTCTGCACCTGCGTCGTCACATGACGTTTGTTACCGGAAAGTGGAAGTATCGGTGAATGCCGAGGAGCGCTGTTCGTCCCTCGTGCTACAACAACGCCAGGCCAATCCAGACCGTTCCCTTTCAACGAGATCGTTGACGTCTGTGTATCAATTCGGAACGCCATTGCTAGTGGCGCAAGCAGCGAAGAGGGAGGAGGGGCAGAGGGGCGAAGGCCGTGGCATGGAGAGGTGGCCCGTTCCAGCGGCCATCGCCGCTTTGAAAGTAACCGATCGGCTGCAGCCGCCGGCTAGTAGCTGCATTCCTTCGAATCTCTCGTCACTCATTGGTATTAACCACACGTGCATGCCCACTCTTACTGTCGGCCATGGCCGCCATGATAAGCAGCAGCTGTTAGGCTGATGTGTCGCGTCGCTGTTGGCCAGCTCTATGTCCGCCATCAACATCTAGAAGTACGGGTACTGGCACTCAGTCATGTTTCTGCCTCAGTTAGTTGCTCAGTGTGATTCAATTACGACTGCGGCCACTTTCAAACACAACCCAGTCCAGTTTCACTATTCCTCCACATTGCGCTTCAATGCGCATCCATCTAGGCTATCTACTCATTGACGTTGACATAGTTCAGGGCGGCGACGAGCTCAGCCATCCCGCCATCAGGTCCACCAGTCTCCTGGTAGAAGTCGAACATGATAGTCGCGCGGGGGCGTCGTCCCTCCCACGCTTGTTGGAGGAGCCAACGGCCCAGGCGAGCATTCACACCGCCCTCGTTGCCGGCGCGCTTCGCCTTGGACACGAAGAGCGAGGCGGTAGCTGCCACGGCCGCGGACATGCCACTGGACTCCTGGCCGCTCGCCATGTACTGCGGGGGCGACTGCGGGAACTTGGCGGCGGACAGGAAGGTGAGGGTGTACGGGTGGTCGGGGCCGTTGCCGTTGCCACGCGGGTTCATGGTAGGCTCGAGGTGGCGGATGCAGGCTTGGGTCTTCTCCGGGATGTCGTCGGTGTCGTACCTGGGGTCAGCTATCTGGTAGACCAGCAACCCAAGCAAAGAGGAAGTAGACGTCGGGCTATCGCGAGGCACCTGGTGACACGGGAAGCCACAGCGCCTTGCCATCCCCCCGCGCCCCGCCGGCCCCGCCCTTAGTCGGCGCTCTCGAACTCACCAGTCCTGGATGCGGAACCCGATACCGTGCACTTGCTCCTCGAAGCCACCCTCGATGTTGTTGGGCCAGCGGAGCGGCTTGATGCCCTGCCCATTCGGGAACTGGTCGTCACGCTTCTTACCGAAGCGGCTGAAGAACACCGCGCGGCCGCGGCACTCGCCGAGCGTCGGCAGCGGCTCGTCAAACTTCCACATGCCGGAGCGCTTGAGTGTGTCCTCGACGGCCTGCGGGAAGTTCTCCTCGTCGGCGTTCTCCTGCTTGATACTGCAAACGACAGTCTCGCGGGGGTGGGCGCGGAGGAAAGCCTCAATCCAGTCGACCTGTTGCTGGAGCGTAGAGTATTGCGGCTGGATGCCGTGGTACGCTGGTGTGAGCGGAAGAGGGGACGAAAGAGCCAAGGGGGGGATGGCACGGAGAGGTGACGCCTACGCCCTCGCTCTCGACGCCGCACTCACTCTTGAGCTCGTTGCCATCCAACTTGAGACGGATGTCGATGAAGCGCACGCCATCCGCCAACTGCTGATTGACGTCGACCGACTGGCACTGCGAGATGAAGCCTGCTGTCAGCAATCCGCAGACCGTGCGGCGCCTGCGCACTCACCACCGCTCAAGCTCGCACTCTCATGTGTGCCCGGCACGCACAAGTCGGCCAGCGCGCGGTCGTCCGGCAAGCCGCCCATCCAATCCTGACCCGCCCGGGGCAGAATCACGATCCGGTCGTCCTCCAGCCCATAAGCGAGCACGCCCGGCGCCGCCGACGCCAAGCGGCGCCATCCGCGCTGGCGGTCGGCATCCGGCAGAGGGCCGAAGTAGACGTTGCCGCGGTCGCAGCCGGGACGCTGCACGTCGAGGAGGATCTCGTCGTTGGCTGAGGCCTCGATCGCGACGCGGTTGCCGGTGATGTTGGGCTGCTGCCCGTTGCCGTTGACGGTGACGCCGTGGACCGCGATGCCGGCATAGGTTACCACTTGGATCATGGTGGGCGATGGGGACGTAGGAGAGGTGGAGAGAGGAGGAGAGATGATGGGCTGGACGGGGGGGGATGGATGCGCCTCGTTGGACAGTTGTTTACGTGGGTGGCTGGGCTGGGCGGACTGCGGCGGATCAAGGTCCCCGAGATGGTCGGACTTGGCGATCGGCCGCCGCCGTTGGTCACCCAAAACGGCAAGTCGACAACACCAATAGTGCAGCCACAACTGCGACTTGTCTAGCCTTGACTTGAACAGTGGCACATGTTGAGAGCAACCTAATGTTAAGTGTTGGGGGCGTTGATGAATGGTAGCCTGCACGCATTGGAGCGCCTCTCCTCCCAGTTGGGTCGAGGCAGGTCGCCGAGAGCCTTTGAAACGGAGCCCAAACTGGTGTTTACGTAAGTGCAGTTGAAGTGGCATCGCCACTGCGTTCTTCACTCTGCCATGCGTCATTTGCATTCGCGTCGCAAGCATGCAAAGGATATAAGCATTAGCATCGGTGGCGCAACTATAAGCATCTGTGGCTACAACTTCGGCCGATAGCACATGCATAAGCAAAATGTGTGGAATTCCAGCTCATCCACATCGTCAAAGCCCTTGCCGCAGCGGGAACACCGGTCTCTGATACTGTATCAGACGATGATTGCCACACGTCACAACTCACAAGTAAGACCGTGGACCTGTGACGCGCCGTACTGGGTCCAGGCCGGGTCGGCATCGTAGTCCTCCTCCTCCGAGGTCTCGTCATCCGCGTCCACAGGTTGTCAGTGCGCAGGAAGCTGGTGTGGACATACTGCTGGAACTGGCGCCGTCACCAGCGCTATTGATGGGGGTGCCGGGGCTGACGCTGGGGGCATTGACGGTAGTGACGGCCTGAGTGTTGACAGCGGTCACCGGGTGGGGGTTGACGGCCGGGGCAGTAACGACCGGGGCAGTGGCGACGGGGCCAGTGACGACGGGGGCAGTGACGGCGGTCGCGGCCGACGCCCCGGCGGGGGACGACGAAGGCGTTGGGACGCACTGCACCCTAATGGTGCGGACGAACTGGCAACCTATGGTCAGCCACGAAATAAGACTTCCTCACCGCCGGGCCGCGAATGAGCGCGCGGACCTTGAGGTCACAGGCCGTGAGAAGGGTATTGAACGTCGTGGCGTCCACGTCGAGTGTGGCAGTGGGTGGGATGTTGGCCCTGGTAGAGTAGAGTACCTTTCCCTTCTCCATACACCTTCCGGCGGTAGCAGTAGCAAAGGTGCACAACTTGTTCTCCGAGCGCATCAACGCCGTCGAGTTCTGACCGCAGCGTTGGCAGAGGTCTCCTGGGGTTAGACAACGATCACAGGTCTGTCGTAACTTACACTTCGGGAAATCGAACTGCGACTCCCTGTACTGCCTAGGCCAGGGAATCACTCCACGGTCCGCGCGCGGTTGCAGATGACGCCTGCTGTCAGTCGCCACACTAAAAAACAATGCTCACCTCCCGGCCCATGGACCTGGGCCATGGCACTGGCCTCCTGGGATCCGAGAAGGTTGCTGAAAATGACGACGTTCACGTGGGGGTGGTAGCCGTGCCAATAATGTTGCCGGGTCGCCGGACGTACAGTAGCGGCATTCCAGAGTGTGGCGAGCCAAGGAAGGTGGATGGATGGGTGGTTGCAGCGAAGGCGGAACATTTTGTCGCAGTTCTCCTCGAATTGGACGAACACCTGGCAGACAAACTTTGCCAGAGTATGCGAGGATGAAGAAGTGAGAAACAAAGAGTGGAAATGTCATTGTTGTGGGTGGCGATGTTGATGAGCGTAGCCATCTTACCTAGTTTGCCTTGCAGATGCTTGGGAAAGGGGTAATGCGCAAAATGCCGCGTTGGTGCACTTGATCGTTGGGGGAGGTGTCGCTAAAGGGAGAGCTCGTCATCCAGTTCAAGCCTAGACGGATCGCTCCAGGTGCTGTATGCTGATGTTGATGGCGAAAAGTCTTGCATGGTTGCTATTCTTCATATTAAAGGCTTAACAATTAGGCGCATTACCAAGGACATATCGAGGCCAGAACAGAATCACAGGAGCTCATAACGAGAACTACATAACGGAAACGGACTCTCAATCACTGCAAAATCGACTCGGTTTGCGCTGGACGATGAGATGGTGGCAAACGCGCTAGTTGCCGGACGCATCCTCGGTCTTGATCTTCTTAGGAGCCTTGCTCGAGGCGCCGGCGTCGTCCGGATTGACGCTGTCCGGCTTACGCTTGGCAGACGCACCCTCAGCAGACGGCGAGTCGGTGGCCTAGGAAACTATTAGCCTCATACTTGAAAGAGAGCAAAATACGTACGGCTTCTTCGGTCTTGATACCCTCCTCGGGAGCTCTCGCGGCAGCCTTCTCGTTTGACTTGGCGAGGCGGCGCTCGTTCCACTTGTCCTCGGCCTTGGTCTCACTGTCGACGCGGCGCTCGACCTCCTTGGACTCGATGGCAGTTAATTCCTGGCTTCAGTAAGGAGAACAGGCTCAGACTCACCTCGCTGCCACCTGCGTCCTTCAGCTGCGACCGGAGCCGCGCACAGGTTTCTGTGTAACGGAGAGAGTCCTGCTCGATACGCTTGTCGTACATGTCGGCCGTCACCTTGTTGCGGTCCGAGAGATAGCTCGGAGAGGCGTCGGGCCCCTGGCGTGCCGCACTCGACTGTTGGCGGGAAGCCTGCTCCGCGAGGCCTGCGAGTTTGTAGGAGACGGACATGGTGATAACAGCATCGTTCAGGCTTTGGATCGTCTCGAGATCAGGTTGGGGCTTCTGCAGCTCCTCGGCGCGGAGAATGAGGTGCTTGAGCAGACGGATGTGGATGTCGTGCATGTTGGTACTCGTGTGGTGCAGCTCCTCGTAGGCCTTGCGAAGCTCAACCGCGATCAACTGTTCGGAAGGAGGCGTGGGCGGAGGGGAGCCTTGGAAACTGTAATCGTCCTTCTCCTCGCGTGCCTCGGCATCCGCAACCGTGTCCGGAACATCCGCAACCGTGTCGGGAACCGCACCATCATCGGCACCGTCGACGACGTCGGTGGACTGGAGGCGGGTACTCAGGAGGTCAATGCGAGCCATACCCTCCGCAGCCTCGTCGGCGGTTGTGGGGAGGCCGACGCACGACGCGAGCTCAAGGCGAGGGTTGCAATGCTTGCGGAGGAAATCAGCGACATACTCCTCGATGGGTGGAAGACCATCCGTTCCGTCGGGCTGCCCGTCAGCTATTCTGCCATGTTACGCTTCGGGTTACTGCCAAGCTCAAGAACGAGAACGTACGAAGAGGCCATGGTAGATATTGTAAGAAGGATCGTTTCGAGCCTCGTCGTCGAGCTCATGGCCGTAGGCCATTATCTGCCTCGTTAGGTGTCTCAGTGCTCATGTTGGAGCTTACCTCGTGCACTTCACGCGCCCCCTTGAGCAGTTCGAAAGGCTCGCTCACAGAGCCAGTCTCCACAAGGACAGCGGTGCCAAACCATACCGATATGCAGACGCTTCGGAGTACGTCCTTGGTATATCGGTACATCTTGATGGATGGTGAGGGAGTGGTGGGAGAATGCAAGTGTTGTCTGGAGTGGTATGTTGATAGAAGAGAAGAGAAGGGAGAAGGTGAGAAAAGCCTATTAAGTGACGAGGGAAGTCCACGGATGGCCAGGTGTGTTTGGGTGGCGCGGAAAAGAGGCGCTGGGGGACGAAGGGCCAAAGAGTAAACCTGTGCAGCATGCGCTTTGAGCGTGTTTGGTGAGGGTGATGCGAGCGTGTTGTGAGCGTGTTTTGAGCGTGTTTATTGTTAGCGTGCTGTGTGCATTTGTCGTGTGTGTTGTGCGACTTGAACGTGCTGTGGTGGCCTTGATGTAAAGTGACATCCGATGCAGGCGGGCATGAACGGTGTCCCTCAGTTTGCGTCTAGCGATGTCCATTGCCGCGAGCGTGCTCTGCTTCCTGCTCAACGGATATTAACTCTAGGATGTCGTTCCACATGAGCATATCAGTCGGTATGGTGAACTCGTCCAAATGCCACTTTCGACGCAGCCATAGCTCCATGTCGCCACAACCTGTGCAACATGCTCGCACACCAGCATTCATTCCATCTAACTCATCACTTGTCCACCCTAACTTTGGAGCATCACCCTCAGTCGTGCGTCTCAGATGTATCGGACGTCTGCACGGCCTGCTCGGAGTAAGTGTCTGAATGTTGCTGACTGGGTGCGACTCACCTGCGTATCCTCGGCCATCGGTTCGTCTGTGTCCTCGGAGGTGGCCTCGACGCTAGCCTGTTATCAGCCCCAAGTGTCTAGAGACGCATACAGTACACTCACCGTCCGGCTGCGACCCACAGTAAGCGACTCGGAATCGTCGTCCGAAAAACCAAGAGGGCTCGACACCTGACTGTCAGCACTTTGCTTCACTCTCGTCGTTGATCCTCTATGTCAGCCTTGTTTGAACTCACCGGAAGTTGGCGCCATGACACCGGCTGAATGATGGACTGATTCCAGTGGGGAGCCAGGATCTCGCGTCGGGTCCTGTTGGTAGGGCTGCCACTGAAGAAGTGGAGGGGGGGTGCCGTACCGAGATCAGTGAAGGGGTCGTTGCCCTGGGAAGCAGAAGAAGACTGGGTCGAGGTCTCCTCAACGACCTTCGCGTTATGGAGGGCCTGAGGTAAGCTATGAACGCACTGAAAGAGTCGTACCGCAATGGCGCCCTTCAGTTCATCCATCTTTTGCCGGTCTTCAGGGCCGCCATGAACCTCGAGGACCCCATGAAGCTCCTCAAGGAACTGAACGACTTGCTCGTGGTCCTTGTCGTCCAGGTCGACATACCCGGGAGTCGGCGAAGTCATGGCGTGAGGTATAGAGTTGTAAGGAGGACGATGAAGTGAAGAATGAAGAAAGAGGAAGAAGGAAAAGAGGAAGAAGGGAGGAAGATGAAGTTGACGTGTTGTGAGCGTGGTCGCCACCAGACACACCAGCCAAACGAGGGTCGCCACATTGTTGTGTGTGTTTATCAAATCTCTCTTTGTTGACCCCAAACGGTCGGTTCGCCGGTCAACACGGAAATCTGCCCTCGGTCTTGTTCCCTGCCGTGTGGCCAGCTGGCACCGAACATGCATGTGAGGGCGAGAGGCCAACAATCCAAGTTTGTCCTGTGCTAAGCAGCTCTGAGCCTGGGTTGGACTGGAGTGATCAAGCGACCTCGTCAGCTGGGCTCCTCGATGATGAGTGTGGCAGACAACACAGAGCAAGCCACCACTCGCAATCACCTCCGCTCGTCGTCTGGTCAGACTTACACTGGCTCCCGACTTTGATGACAAGCCTTTCAACGTATCGCACGTATTCCATGCCACAGAGTACTCGACGGGTCTGCGGTTTCGTCTTAGGGCTTGTCGGTAACAGTTCTGTCGATGGCCTGAGGGTACAGTACAGTACTGGCCCTATTCTGAGAACGTGCGAGGGTGCGCATGATGCACTGCAAAAATGACTCAACCGCAATGTTGCACTGAACAAGTCAAGTCACCCCAAGCCAGAAGTTCCAAGTGGGCAACGTAAGGTAAACAAATCTTATGCATTCACTATTCATTAGAGAGGAAAAGGAAAGGAGAGAAAGTTCGTTGACGCGGAAGGAAGAAGAGGCTATCAACTCTGCGCTTAGAGGCCGACGGAGCCAACGGCACCACCGACGGCACCTGTGGCGCCACCGACGACGCCGCCGACGGCACCGGTGACGGGGCCGAGGATACCACCAAGGAGACCGCCGACGCTACCAAGGACAGGTCCAAGGAGACCGCCAACAAGGAGGACGACCAGCTGGAGGATCGCAAGGAGAGGGGCAAGGATGGGACCAAGAACGGGGAGCTTGGCGACGATCTGGGTCAAGGCGCCAACAATGCCGGTGAGAAGAGCGGCAGGAAGGACGGTGAGCTTGGCGATGACGGTGGGGTCGAGAGGGTTGCCTAAGAGGTCAGTGAAAGAGACGACTTGGTTACTCACCAGAAAGGAGACCCTGAACGAGGCCAAGAACGGTCTCGAGGGCGAAGTCGGTGATACCCTTGTAGTTAGTCAACCGTTGTATGCGAGTTACCCACCTCCACGCTCTTGAGGGCATCGCCGACCTGGCCAAGGACGTCGTCGAGGGCGAGGCCTCCGAGGTCGACAGCGCGAACCTGGATAGCGCCGGTAGTAGCGCCACCAACGGCACCCAGGGTGCCACCGAGGATCGAAAGAAGGCTGAGCAACAGACCGACTACCGAGTTGACGAGGGGGATGCCAGCGGTGGCAGGAGTGAGGATGGGGCTGAGGATCTGGGGAAGCTGGGTGAGAATGTCCTTGGGGATCGAGAGAAGCTTGGCGAGGATGTCGCCCTCGAGGGGGTTGCCCTTAAGAATGCCCTCGACAATGTCGACGACGGTCTGAAGAATGTCATCGGTCATCCCAACAACGCCGTGGAGGGCGTCGGTGACCTCAGTGACGATGGCGCCGAGGTCAATGTTGCCAAGGCCTGAAGTCAGCACGTGAAGGAGGAAGGTGACGTGAGGTGAGGTGAGGCGAGGTGCGGGGATGTGGTGAGGCGAGGATGAAACTCACCACCGGGAGCGAGCTGGCGCTCAACAGCAGCAGCCGCGTTGGAGCGAAGGGCGACCGAGTTGCGGGTGTCGAGGGCGACGGCGTTGGAGTTGGCCTCGGGGGCAGCAAGGGGAGCCGCGAGGGCGGGGAGGGCGAGGGTGAGGAGAAGAGCGAAGCCGCGCATTGTTGATTGAGTTTGGGGGGGTTGGGTAAAGGTAGAGTAGGTCGAAGAGTTAAACGAAAGTGTTCGTTGGAGCGGGTTGTAGTCACAAGAGAGAGTGAAGTTGAGGTGTTGAGGAGTGAAGAAGAAGAAAGAGGATCAACGTTTGGTCGAGGTATTTATGTTGTTCGACGAGGTCCTCGGGGTTGCGGATGATTCAAAGTGGCACTGGTTCCACTCGCCGGACTGTAATTCTTGTCTCTGGGAGGAAGGGAGCAGGGCGCAGGCGGTAGTGACCAAACACGGATCGATCAACAACAACGCCCCGTGAATGCCGCGATCATTCCCCAAACACTCGCTCGCCCAGTCAACAACGGCCTCCCTTCCTGTCTTACTCTCCTCGTCCTCCTCGCGTCCTTGGTGTTGACCGATGAGTGCCTAGTTCGATACGCATCGATGAATCAAGACGCGTTCCTCAAGCTAATCAAGAGCAATCCATGGTATCCAACCTACCCCTCCATTTCAACCATCATCGATCGCGAACGTGACGTGCTGAATTACAGAGTCCCTCGGACACTCGCTGGAACAGCAGAAGAAGAGAAGAGATACGCGGTCTCCTTCCGAGTCACACACAGGTTCTTCGCGTTTCTGAGTAAGCATTCAGAAGTTAGTTGGATTGTATGATAGTAGAGGCACCATTGACGCGTTTGAGATTAGTGGTGGCTGAACACCTCCGGCGCCACACGCGCGCCACACGGCGAGCCTTCCATGATTCTAGATCTATTCTTACTTCTTAACCTCCCCACTTCTCAGTGGCCCCGCCCCCACCCTTGAACCCTGGTGGAAAGCTCAAGTCCGTTCCGATATCCGGAAGCAACCCAATTGAGATGGTCGACGCGACGTCTTGGAACGCAGATTCCGCGCGGCTCGTTCGCCGGGGGCGCGTGATCAGCCACCCATCCTTGGTGTGCTCGGCATCCTCGATCACTAATACAGCTAAACACTTGACGTGCTTAGGTACGCTGGATTGATATTGGAAGGGTTAGGGAGCGATTGTGACGATTGATACCAGACGCTCTAGTGGACTAATGAATTGATATTCAGACAGTCGAATTCGACCCTTCCATTCTGTTATCGACCACTCAGAGTACAACTCTCATACGGTATTCTAACGCGACTTGTCTTTAGCAACGCCCACCAACCTCGCGCCCTTCGCTGGAGGACCCGTGCGGCCTAGAAGCGACGCGACTCCGTTAGCGCCAGCCCAGAAGGGATGAAACTCCATCGCGTTGGGGCTGCGGATGTTCCGGCGATAGTCGATGGATCGCTTAATGAGAGCTCGGCCGGTGGATTACCAGTTGATCCTGCTTCGGAAGTCCGTATCGGGCAACATCGCCTACGGGCAGCTGCTCGTACTTGCCGAGGGCGGGCGCTCGGTCGGCAACTAATGGCTGGGCGATGTACTGTGCGACGGTGCATGCAAGGGCACATCCAGATGGCTCGCACGTTCTCGCTGCTCTGCTCGTGCTCCGGCCTCAGGCATGTGGGTGTTTGGGGCTGACACCGGTTCAATAAGAGGAGCCATGGCGGTGGAGTCTGGCACAAGCTAAGCGTCTCGGCGGTCGCGGCGGAGATGCTCCGCTCCCAGGCCCGAAGCGCGACGAGTGAGACCGCCAGTGCCCGAGGATTCCAGACAAGCTCGTGCCCCCCAAAGCCACTTCATACCGTACCGTGGCTCCCACCATGGCGTCAAGCATGGCACTGCATACCGTGGCTGAGACTCGACTCTGACTGATGTGCATTCCGTCAACCTAATGCGCAACTAGCACCATCTGCATGCCACCAACGTCAGAGTTGAGCGTATCAATCACCTGTCACTTGCGTATCAGTTTCACTGCGGCCTGATGGATGGGCAGCAGGCCTGAGACGGGTGCCGCTTCGGCAACAAGTCCGACAGCCACGCAGGCAGCCACTCGCCACTGGGGTGGACGGAGAGGCCACACAATGTCGCAAACATCGCGCGTCTCAAGGTGCCAAGGGGTGCGGGCACGTGTTGATGGCGCTGGCCGGTGTCAGCGGCGCTCATGCGTTTCAACTCGTCAGCCAATGGCTACAGAAGACAGAATAGGTGGATGGAATACCTCCATCGATCGTTCTCAATACAACTCTAAGCGTGCGAACCTTGTTACCAATACCAACTGGCCCTTACTCGCTCACGAGACTGGGGTAAGGCTGGGCGAACGTGTCAACGGCCCAACTGCTTGCCCGCTTGATCTTTGAGGCGAGAGATGCGAGAGATGATGACGAAGTGGTGACTGCCCCAACCGACGGTCCGATCCCAGCCGAATGACCGTGCACGACGACCATGATAGTCTATTGATGCTTAGAAACAAAGTTCTGCTGGAACTCGTATACTACCCTTGTCCTGACTCACCTTGGCGTTGTGCCTCGGTGGCGTATTCAACGGATCTATATCGGGGCCTCGCACCTCCATATGTCCGAGATGGCGACGCGGGTACACCTCATTCTCTGGCTGCCTTCAGCGAGCTCCGCTACGCTGCTAGCCATGTTCCGTGCACTTGAGGGGTCAGGTGCAGTGTATGTAGGGTGAGGAACGTTCCGGACGTGAATGCTATTGCAGCGTCTATTGCAGGAGCAGTGTCTATTGCAGGAGCAACAGCGTTGTGTTGTGGTAATTGAGACGGTCAGACGCGAGCAGTAGTCGGCCGTAGCGGCAGCCTACGGCAGTAGGCGCCAGTGCTGTCTGAGCTACTGGGGTGAGAGCGTTCCAGGTTAGTGTCCGGTAGCGGCCGAAGTCGACGAGTCGGCACCCCAGTTTACGCGTGTTGGCATTGGTGCATACAACATGTTTGGTCGTGTTCTGTTGACAGGAATCAGAATGGACATGACGACATCGTCGGTGTGCCGTTTGGCCGATCGAGGCATGATGGCAGGTCGAGGTGACAGATCTGATCGAGACGTATCGTGTTTGGAGTTCAATCGTGCTCCATATCGTGATCTGTATCGTAGTCTGTATGTGGTCTGTCGGTAGGTCGATGTGTTGACATTTAGATCTTTGAGTGACATGGGCGTCTTGTTTACTGTTTACATGATGACTAGCGGTCAGATAAGCGCTGCAAGAGACTTACTCAGCGTGCGTGGGATGATAGCCAGAGGAGTAGGCTGCTAGGTGCGCGCCGGCATCGTGCGTCTTGGCGCACGTTTGCGGGGGTGCTCGATGTGTGGTGCTGGGAGTGATTCCTGGCGTCAGCTCGATGTTCCACACGTGAGCGAGGCAAACGTGCGGCATTCGACTCTTCCAACGAACGCCTCGAGACATGTTCCACTCCATACAGACGTCCTCTTCGACATCCGCCTCGCCTGTGTGGCCTCTCGACGCCCGCCTCGCTTGTGCCGTCCGCATCTCACTGCTCTCTCCCATCCCGGTTGTCGCCTCACGCACACTCACCCGTCTAGCCTCGGCCCTGGGAAACATAGCCATCAACTCCTCCGCGTCGTCCACCACCTCCTGCGCCGCGACCATCATCTCAGCTCCGAGTTCCGCGAACGACTTGCCGGCGGGAATGTCGACCGATTCTCCTCTGCCGTCAGCAGCAGCAAAGCCGTCTTCGTCATTCTGACGGTCACGCACGGCGGGGCAGACCACAGCGGTCCAGTCGTCCTGTGGCATGCTCGCTCATCTCTCTCTGTCCCTTGCTCCAGCCCTCCACGCCGGGCCGCCTCCCCGCGGCGGCCCTCCTCGCATGCCGCCTGCTCTCTTACTCCCATCCCACCCTGCTCCCCGTAGTATCCGCACTCACGCCTTGACAGCCCTGATAACGTCCTGGATCTCCTCGCGAATCTCCGCCATCTCGTCCAAGTGTTCCGGGATCATCGCGCGCACGTAGATGTGCTTATTGGCACGAGCTGCTTCCACGCTGGCCACGGGTGGGAAGTAGGCTTCGAGCAGGCCCTCGACGCGTTCCACGAGGCCCTTGTCGAGGGCATCGAGTAGTTGCTGCTGTCAGCGGTGCGCTCCTCCACTCGTCTCCTGAACTCTTTCCGCCTCATCTCGCTCTGTACCTCGGCCCTGCCTTACAGCGAGACTTTCCCGCCTCTTCTCATGATGCTCAAGGCATATCTCCTTCATGGCCCTCCCCCTCTTCCGTGTTCTCCGTCACTGCGCTCTCATCCCCATTCCCCAACGCACGCACTCACCTCACGGCGCATATCCAACGACAAATGGAACAACGCATTATTATCCCGACTCCCCAACCGATGCAGCACCCGCATCTGCTCCGGCACCACCCCAATTCCCTCCTCCATCTCGTCAAAAGCGCCAACGAGCATCGCAGCCTCGCGCGCGACAACTTGTCCCACGAGGGTGAGATGCGCCGCGAGCTGGAGGATCGTCGGGAGGCGTTTCGGGACGGGCGCAGGCTCGAGGTCTTCCCGCAGAGCGGCGAGGACGGCCGCGGGGGATGCGGTGTGGGCCATCGCCATCTGTGTCGTAGACGTAGTCCTATCGATTGATGGCGATGAGATGCGATGAGATGCGATGCTTTATGCGATGAAGAGGAGACGATGCTGGATGTCGAGAAGTGGAGGTGGGTGATGTCAACCTTGTCAACAAAGCAAGCTCGGCCCATTTTCAGGCACGGCGGCGGCATGTCCGATCTGAACGTCTGAACATTTCGGCTGCACTCGAAGGCCTCCACTCTGTTCTCTGACTTCGTCTATCTACACAGTATCGTAGCCTCTATGCAAGGTATGATGACCCCCTCCTATCCCAGCTCCTCTCCGCTTCGCTCGCTCACGCACAGCCACATCCCTCGCGCAGCTCGATACGATCTACTCGGCCGACTCGATCGAGTTCTGCCCTTTGCCCGGGTTCGAGCACTACTTCACGTGCGGCACCTACCAGCTGCTCAAGCCGGGCACGAACGAGCTGGCCCCGGCGCCCCGCACTGCTCCCTCCTCTGCCCCAGAAGGAGCATCCTCTACCTCTACCTCTACCTCCGGAGCGGCCGGTGAGGGCGACGACGATGGCGACGACGACGCCGACACCGAGAGGAAAGACGCAGCAGCACCCCGCGTCGGACGCCTCCTCCTCTACTCCCTCTCCTCCACCACGCCCGTCGAGACTCAGCGGATAGACATGGCCGCCATCCTCGACGCGAAGTGGGCCCCGACACTGCGCTCTGGCGTCCCCGAGCTAGGCGTGGCGGACGCGAAGGGCGGGTTGGCGCGGTACGCCCTCCGCGACGGGTCTCTGGAACTAATCGAGCGGCTCGAGGTCGCGGACGAGGAGACGCTCGTGCTCTCCCTCGACCACAAGCCCTCCGCCTCGTCATCTGAAGAAGGCGACCCCGAGATCATGGTCTCGCTCTCGTCGGGCGAGCTCGCGCACGTCGTCACACGCCCAACGGGCATGGAGGTTGAGGCGCAGTGGGCCGCGCACGACTTCGAGCCCTGGATCACTGCGTGGGGACGCGAAGCGGGCGGCTCGACGGTATGGTCGGGCGGCGACGATTTGGCGCTGAAGCGGTGGGATGTGCGCATGCCGGGAACGGCGACGTTCGTGAAGCGGAAAGGGTTCGATGGGGGCGTGACGACGATTGCGCCGTCGCCGCATGACGAGCATTTGTTGGCGGTGGGATCGTGAGTTCGACGTTCACTGTGCTGTTCTCCTCTTGACATGGCCCACTTTCCAGCTATGGGGGTTCCGCTCGACTCTCTGCGTCGTCTCTCCGGACGCGGCTCAGGCTCGCGCGGCTCCGCAAATCCCCTTTCCTCAATCACCTCTACCCGGCTGTGTCTCCCCGGCCACGCTGCACTCGCCCTCCCTCCCCTCTCCCTCCCCTCTCCCTCCCCACTCCACCATCTCATCCCCTCCTCCCGACCCTCCCGTGACCCCGCTGACACCAGGTACGACGCCCACCTGCGCCTCTTCGACGCCCGCTCCCCCGCGCGCCCCCTCCTCGAACTCGAGCTGCCAGGGGGCATCTGGCGTACGCGGTGGCACCCCTCCCCCTCTCGCCGCAGCGACATCCTGAACGCATGCATGCACGGCGGGTTCGCCGTTGCGCGTCTCTCCGCCAACGCGTCAGAGGGCGAGATCACGCACACGTTCCCGGGGACGCTGGGGTATGGGGCTGACTGGTGCCGGCTGCCGGGGAGCGAGGAGGGGAGCGTGGTCGCGACGTGCTCGTTCTATGACCATGTCATGAATGTTTGGCGGGCGTAGTTGCCCGCCAAACATGGCGAGGAGGGTGGGGTCCTGGGCGGCGGGCAGCTAGGGCATTGGCCGTTGGCATACTTCGCCGGTAGTGCGAGTGAGATGAGGCTGGGATACTATCTCGGCAGGCCCGTTGTCCTCCGCGCCCGGCCAACGATCCGCCGCCAGACTCGCCCCCATCCTCTGCTTATCACCGCGCCTTCTATCTTCGCACTGCGCGCTCCTCTTCGCATCTCATCTCATCATAACTCGCCCACGCCACGCGTTCGCGCTCCTGTCTCCCTCCTGCACTCATCCCCGCGCTTCGCGCTCGGCCCTCTCACGCCACGCACTCCCCGCACTTCGCGTTCGCGTTCGCGCTTCGCGCTCACGCTCGCGCACGGGCTCGGTCCTCTTTAGCACTATGCATTGTCTATCCTACACTACCGGTCAACCTCACCGAACACGAGGTCCATGGTACCAATAATGGCGACCGCGTCCGGGAGGAAGTGGTGGCGCATCATAAAGTCTGCGCCGGCAAGGTGGGCAAAGCCTGGTGCGCGAATCTTGCACTTATAAGGACGGTTGGTGCCGTCCGAGACGAGGAGACACCCATCTCGCCCTTTGGCGCCTCGATGGCGGTGTACGTCTCGCCGGGAGGAACAGAGTAGCCCTCGGAGAAGAGCTTGAAGTGGTGGATGAGGGCCTCCATCGACTCCTTCATGGACGCGCGGGGCGGGGGAACAATCTTGTGGTCGTCAACCTTGTACGCGCCAGCGGGCATCTTGTTGAGGCACTGGCTGACGATGCGGAGCGACTCGCGCATCTCTTGCACACGGCAGAGGTAACGGTCGTAGCAGTCACCGTTCTTGCCGACCGGCACGTCGAACTCGACCTGGTCGTACGCGTCGTAAGGGGCGACCTTGCGAATGTCCCAAGGCACACCAGAGCCACGGAGCATGACACCGGTGAACGAGTAGTCGAGGGCCTGCTGAGCAGTCACCTTGCCGATGCCGATGTACGCCTTCCAGATACGGTTTCCGGTAACAACCTCCTCAATCTCGTCGATACGGGTGCCGAACTGGGTAGCCCACTTGAAGATGTCGTCGAGCAGGCCGTGGGGCATGTCGAACGCGACACCTCCAGGGCGCACGTAAGCGGCGTGCATACGCGCTCCGGAAAGACGCTCGTAGAACTCCATGAGCTTCTCACGCTCCTCGAAACCCCAAAGGAAGGGCGTCAGCGCACCGACGTCCATGGCGTGGGTAAGGACGGCCATGAGGTGGTTCCGGATACGGGTGATCTCTCCCATGAGCGTACGGATCCACTTGGCACGCTCGGGAATCTCGATGTTGAGCAGCTTCTCGACGGCGAGGGAGTAGCACAGCTCGTTCGTCACTGCGGCGTTAGTGGGTTCCGACGAGGCAAGCGCGGCCGGGGCTGCTGCTCCACCCGGCTCCGCGGTGGTCTACCCACTCATAGAGACGTAGTCGAGACGGTCAAAGTAGGGAAGGGCCTGGGTGTAGTTCTTGTACTCGATGAGCTTCTCGGTACCACGGTGGAGGAGACCGATGTGGGGGTCGGAACGGAGAATCTCCTCTCCGTTGAGCTCGAGGATAAGACGCAACACTCCGTGGGCGGCGGGGTGCTGAGGACCGAAGTTGACTGCTGTCAGCGGCGTGCCTCAAGTCGCGCGCGCGGCCCGTCGCCACTGTCGTCTGGCTTCATGACAACTTCCGGCGCGACACATCCAACATCCAACGCACCGGTGAAGTGGCGCATGCCACCAGCCGTGGTCTTGGGGCCAATCTCCTCGGACAGAATCTCCTGAGCGTCCAGGTCATGCAAGCTAAGTGTCAGCGATTGCGTGCGCTACGGCTCATGGCCATAGCTAGGACGGCTAGACGCACTCCTCGACCGAAGTAGTGTGGACGGGGCTAAGCTTGCGCGCGGGCTGCTCCGCCTGGGCGGCGAAGGAGCGGGCGCTCACGCCGAGGGGAGCGAGTGGCCTCGCGGAGGGCGCCTTTGCGAGAAGAGGCCGGAGTGCGCGGAGCATGGCGGGAGTGGTGTGCGCGATGAGCGGTGCGATGAGGTCGACGTTCCGATCCACTTCACTGTACGTCGCTGGTCGGACTGACCCAGGTGCTAAGTGGGAGGGCCACCAACCAGGGCGGGCGCAATCCGCAGGCTCACCACGGAGATGTCGGCGTTTTGACCCGTGGCACCTCCACCCAGCCTATGTTGACGCTTGGGCTTGTTTTCATGCATCGATGCAACCAACCGTGACGAAACCTCTATGCATATAAACTACACGATGCAGGCGGCATCTATCTACAGACGGACAAGGCCCTGGTGCACGCCCACAACGTCGCCATTCGAGCTCGAGCTGGGCGGCAGGCGCGACTCCTCCTCGCCGCTCCGACGCCACGCCTCCATCTCTCCGCCAAGGACGCGGGCATCGTCCTCGTCATCGTCCTCGTCATCGAGCGAGAACCGTGCAGCGAGGTGCTCCTCCTCGTGCGGGTCCTGTCGGAGGTGGTTGTACCCCGCACGCTGGGAGCGGCGCTTCCACGGCGCCGACCAGGATCGTCGTGGCTGCGCTGAGCCGTCGGACGACGACACAGGCTGTGGGAGGCGCACACCAGGAAGTCTTGAAAAGCGGGGGATGGGGAACTGCTCCATGCCACGGCGCTTGAGGTAGAAGCGGTTGTAGAGGGTAACGCCGCCGAACCAGGTCAGAATCGCGACGAGGACGCTGCGGTCAGCTGGCACCACTGCGTGCGCACTCACAATCCGAGGAAGGCCCAGACGTGTGAACTCTCGAGGTTCGGCGCGCGGTCGGTAGGGCACGCGACGTGTGTTGGCCAGTCGAAGAAGAAGTGGCACGCGTTCTCGCCAGCAGGGATCGAGGCGACAAGCTTGGGCGTACCCGCCTCAAAGTCGGTCGGGCTGCATACGAACTAGCATTAAGAGATGTCAGTGGAAGAGCAAACTTACGCGGATGACAGAAGAAGCACGCTCGTTCTCGTTGTCCGGGCACTTGGACCCGCCCTCGTAGATGAGCATGGGCTCATGCGTCGTCGGCGAGAGGGTGAGGTTGGTCGAGAATTCACTCATGGTCAGCTCCACCTCGACGAGCACCTACCCGATGGAGAAGTCGCCATGCCCGCGCCCCTTGATGAACCCGCCGACCTTGCTCGCGTCCTCGACGTTCCATGGCTCGCTAACGACAGCTCGACAAACGTTGAGCTGGTAGCTCACGCCCTCGACTGCTGCGTCGCCTACCGCAGCCTCGTAGTCGCCCTTCCCGGTCGACAGCTGGTTGAGATCGTAGTGCGTGCCATCAGGCGCCGTAATGGTGCACGGCTGGTCTGCGGGCTTATCCTCGTCCGCCATTGCGCTTGTGAGTGTGTAATGAAGTGGAACTTGATGTCGACGACGCGTCAATGTGGGTATTTGACACAGCTCGTGCCGCTTTCCGCGGCCCGCACAAACGTCATGTTGATCCACTCCACGTGGTTCAAACGTGGGATTACGTATCCTGTCTCACTACGGTGAGAATGGCTGAGCACCAACAAATGAGAATGACGACATGGCGATCTCTTGGAGTATGCTGAATGCGGGAAGTGTGCGTTCGATTCTGCGTTGGACTAATGGACCATCGTCGCTATTGACTAGTCACCAATGCGGGAGGTGTGCGTTCGATACTCGGCCGCCATTGCTATTGACTAGAAATCGCGCGCAGCCGCATGACCACGGTGGGCTGGCTATAAAGATGAGAAGAGCTCGACGCGACACCCCTCATCCACTCACCCAGCTCTCATCTGACCATGCCCACCCCTCTGACCACCCGGCGAACGACTTCGCTGCCATCCGAGCTCCCCGACCCCCGTGACCCCGACCTCCAGACCATCGCCAAAGAGGCAGTGAGGATCTACAATGCCGCGCGCGCCGCTACGCGTCTCGACGAATTCGGCGAGTCTCTCGCCTGGCTCCGCGTCGACGAGGTCTGCTTCACGCTTGCGGTGCTGCACAACGCATGGCTTGAGTGAGCCCCCTCCTCACCCCACTCTGTCGGTGTGCTGATGGCAGAATGAAGCCCCGCCTCACGCGGCGCCTCCTCCCCTGGCCAGCCGCACAAGCCCAAATAGCCCACGACGCGCGATTAACCTACGACACGCTCCTGCTCACGATGTTCGCCCCCTCCGGCTCGACCCTCACCCGCCCCGCCTTCAGTGTGGGGTACGGCTACGGGTATCGGCATCCGCCACCTCCCAGAGCCGCCGTGGAGTCGTACGTCGCCGAGGCGATCGAGTGGTGGTGGATCTGCGGTCTGCGGGCGATCGCAGAGAGGCGGCTGCCAAAGGGCTATGGCGGCGTACTGGATCGTGTTGGCGTGCTCAGGCGGGCGGCAACGCCCCCTCTCCCGCCGGCTCAGAATGGAAGTCGTTCTCCCGCCTCTACAGATTCGCAGAGCTTAAATGAGGCAAAGCGGCCCGACTCAGGACCCAAACTCGAGCTGGACTCGGCGTACGCCCATAAGACACTCCACGCCGTCCTGGGGTGGCGCGCAAATGCCCAACTGGGCGTGCTGGGGCTGCATGTCGAGAGGGCGCGGTGGGTGTGGTATTCCGATTTCCGGGATAGCGCCGTCGTGCGGAGCGTCTTGGAGGAGGAGGGCCTGTCGCCGCTGCAAAGCCAGAGTGGGCTGCCCGGGATGCTGCGCGGCGATGCGAGGCGGTAGCCGCCGCAGAAGACACACCGCACAGATGAGACGGGAGGAGCTGGCTTACTGGCCCGGGTGGGGACTCGCTCTGAGCGACGGGATAGGAATCGCTCCCACAAGCGGATCTAGCCCAGGACATCATCTCGATTTGTGGTTCACCATAGCTACTGCCCGCGCTCTTCTGGTAGCACTGGACACTTTCCCTCTCTTTGTACATAGCTGATCCCGGGCCATGAGATTGTAGTCATGCACTTGCTCTTCTCGTCATCAACTCGGGCACTATCGCGATGCATGCAGAGTGGCACTCCTTCATTCACGCCCTCGCCCTCGCCTAACTCTCGGCCGTACGGAACCATTTCTCCGAGGCCCCACTCGCCTCCACCCTCCACTTCGACGCCTTTCCATCGACCCTCCTCCCTCTTTCCTGCTCTCCTCATCTCACTTTATCTCTTGAACGACTAAAAATGCGCGCCACCCTCATCACTCGCTCCCTCCGCGCCGCCGCCCCGCGCGCCCTCCCCCGCGCTACCGCCGCTCCCACCCTCGCCCGCGGGCTGCACGCGAGCGCCCGCCGCCTTGCTTCCGAGGACCCGCTGGCCACCGACCCCCGCATCATCGAGCTCCGGAACAAGATCCAGGGGCACGAGGGCGCGAAGGCTGCGATCATGAAGTTGGGCGAGTTGATGCAGAGCAAGGGTGAGTCGTCGGGGTAAGGACAGGGGAGGGTAGTGGGGGGAGGGGAAGTGTGGAAGGGAAAGGTCGGTTGAGCTGAGGAGGTTGTCGGCGAGGAGATGGAGGGTGTGAGCACTGTGGGATCTGGTTCTGCGTTGTTCGAGGGCGATGCTTCGTGTTGGCGGAGCTGCCTGTATTCGGTCACAGGTTGGAGACTGGCGCAGTCGCACCTGCAGCGCATCGTGGATGAGATCGCGAAGGGTCGAAGGAGCACTCCTGTATTTGGCTGCTCTGCCATGCGCTCTGTTCCTCGGACCTGCACGAGGCGTTTGGGCTCAGTCATTGCGCTTGCAGCGTCGACGACAACACATTGATCCCCGCGGCCGTTCTGCTGAGATGGGAGCATGTGCGCGCGACGTCGTGCCCAATGTTAGCTCGTTGGACGCTCGCTGCGTGACATTGTTCTATCGGACACCTCTCTTGCGCAGGGCAGCGCAACTGCAGGAAAGCTCGCCGGCATTGACTCCTTCCATCAGATCCCTCATCCCTCCCTCCCCGCTCCTCCCCCCTCGCGGCGTTCCCGCAGCACTAACGCCCAGGCGTCGACCTCACCCAGCCGCCCTCGACGATGCAAGTCATCAAGCTCGGCATGGACCCAGACATCCGCGAGGCTGGCCAGAACGTGCGCCCCCACCCGAGTAATACAACTAACCACAGCTCATGGTCCAGCTCAAGGAGGCCGGTGTCGACATCAACCCCGAGACGGCGTCGCAGATCTTCGCCAACGTCGTCAAGGACGGCGGCGAGGGCGACGAGAAGAAGTAGGAATGAGTACACTGTATTGGACGGATCATGCACTGTATCGCTCTGGCTTTGGCGGGCGGTGAGTGGTGAGGAGGGGCGGGTGGGAGCAGGGAGGAGGGAGGAGGGGATGTGGGAGTGGAGGGAGGCGGGGTTGGGAGTGCAGGAAGCGGCCCATCTTATCAGCACGGTCGGCGTTACACACGCCGCCCCTCATCCTACTCAGATCGGCGATCTCGATGTGTCGGACCGGGAGCGTTTCACGTATGCACAACGCGCAGCCAAAGCTCGACTCTCTACGACCCATCCATGCTCCACTGAGATCTCATTGACGACTCATGACACAGCACCTCCACCAAGCTTACCAACCATGACAATCGGGAAGAGCAATCGGGAAGAGACTTGGCACCTGCCTCGCTTGACTGTGGTTAACTTTGACTCGACGGTCCACGCCCTCGTCGGAGTGTCTGTCGCTGGAGCTAGTCTGGCCTCTCCACTGGCGTCGCCTCGATTGCGTCCTTGTCAACAAAGAGGTCTGCTCCACACTCCTTCGTGAAGAGTTGGGAGAGGCAGATGATGAGACGAGGCAAAGGGCGAGGGAGTAGGAGGGGAGGAGATTAAGGCCGATCTGCAGCAAACTCGAGAATCGATCTTCAGTTGCTCTTCCGCAACTTCAGCATCGAACTTCGATGGGAAGAGAGGAGGGCTAACGCCAAACTCGGGGAGATCACGCTCATACTCGGCTGGATACTCATCGCGCTTCTCGCCGCCCAGCTCTCCACGATGATTTGCAGCCTGTTCAAGCACCAAATCGTGCAGACGGGCGAATAGGGCCATATCTTGGTCCCTCAAGAGGCGGAGGAACAGGCTACAACGAAAGAGCCTGCCTAGCCCCCACCAACTGTACGATGTAGACGTAGAGCACGAATATTGCGGTTGTACCACCCTCGCGCCGGGTAAGGTTCACCCACTGTCTGTAGTGGAACTGTAGTGCAAGCCACCCCTGCCGGCGATGTTACAGAGGGGATGCAAATGAGGTGCCACAAAGTCGCTCGAACAGCCACAGGGAGGGCCCCCCCACTCCTCCGTAAGGAAACGCTCACACCAGCCTCGCCATCGCCACCCTCGTCCTCGGCTGGATCCTCCTCGCCCTGCTCGCGGCAGAACTCACCGGCGCGATCTTCACGGGCCAACGCAAGTTCTGGATCGAGCGGACGAACACGGCTATCGAGCTGCGATGGCGGGACGGCGTGATTGCCCTGCCGGAGGACGAGGAGCCTCGCGCGCGGGCGCAGGGGCCGAGGGGGCCGGAGCAGGCGGCTAGGGCGGCTCTGGCCGGGGGCGTGAGGGGGGCCGACGAAGAGGAGGGCGCCTGCGTGATGATGCACTGGTGTGGCCTGGCGGGGATACGCGGCGCGGTCCGTTGTACGGGCGATGGCGATGGAGACGCGGGCGTAACGGTGGCTGTTCTAGCATGGGCCAGACTTGTACAAACAATAATGTAATGACCGCTCCAGACCAACTCCGAGTCCGCCCACTGTACGCGGGCTGGACAGTATTGCAGTGGGCGAGTGTTGTGAGGACGAGGACGAGGACCAGCACGCAGTCGAGGCGGTCCCCGACGTGAGGAGGGCGGACATCGAGCTCGACGAGCATGAACGTTTCGTACACTGTCCGGCCTGTGAGACGAAGACTAGCGCACGGCGAACCCATCGGTGCAACATAGAAATAGCATGCTAGTCGACGGCGACTGGCAGCTTGGTGTTGGTGAGAGGTAGCTCGCGCCCGGTGTCTAAGACCCTGTGTCCTGCGTTGCGTCAATCGCGCTGCGCTGACTCTGCATGCCGGCGGCGACGCCAATGCTACGCCTTCTGCAACTCAGACAACGCCTTCTCCCTTCCGAGCTCTGACCGTCTCTCGCCCACCCCCAGCCACACCCCCTCTTGCACGCACACATCCGATAACATTACATAGCCCGGGTACAACAGTCCGTCATCGTATCGCGTATCGCTCTTAGTGACTCGCCGTGTGTCCTCTCCCTCCTCCGTGCCCGCTCTCCACATCCCTCGGCCGCCTCCTCCTCTCTTCGTCCTCCTCGTCTTCCTCGGGCACACGCCCCATCGTGCTCGTCCCCAGCGCGAAGCTGACGGTCGGCTGCGAGCTGCGACTCATCCCGCTCCCGCCCGACCCCGACGCCGTGCCCCCGCCCGATCCCGAGCCTGACGAGAAACTCAGCCCGAGATCACGCGCAATATCATTGTCCTCTCCGGTAGTAGTGAATGGCGCAGCGGCCCACTCGCCGCCGCTCGTCATGCTCTCGGCTGTCCGTGCCGAGTTGACGCTCACAGTGTGCACAGTGCGCACGTCCGGGTAGTGTGGCGTCGCGGCGATCTTGATCGAGGGCTCGGAACGGGAGGCCGACGCCTCGGCGCGCTGCGTCGACATCTGCAGTGTCGAGTCCAGGTCGAGCTCGACGCCCGTCTCCCATTTCGTCAGGGCCCGGATCGGGCCGGAATAGTGCCGCACACCGTACAGCTTCCATGTCAGGAAGGTTATTAGGAGCGTGCCGACCACGACGACGGGCGTCCACGAGACCGAGTTGACGGTGACGGGGTCCCTGGAGGGGAAGATTTGGACGGTGATGACTGCTATGCAGTACAGCGCGCCGACGAGGGCCACGGGGCGGGACCAGCGGCGCAGCGACCATGACGTGCGGCCTTCCTGCTGGAGGTCCTTCTTGGAGAAGAGGTAGAGCAGGACGGGGAGGACCTGGGGTTAGCCTGGTTGAAGGGAGGACTAGGCGCGGAGCGGCCTAGGCTGCTTCTCGCAGACAAGGGCGCGCTGCAGCGCCGCAGCGCCGCTCGCTTCGCTCGCGGCTCGCGGCCGGCACACTCACATAACTCAGCATGCTCAGCGACGCCGCACACGCCGTTATCACCGGCACCACACTCTCGTAATGGGCAAACCACAGCAGACACCACGGCGCCCACAACCCTATACACAGCAGCGTCGCCACGTACGGCTGCTTGTACTTGTTTGTCCTCTTAATCGCGTCCGAAAACGGCATCGCGCGGTCGCGCGCCAGGGCAAAGACGAAACGCGACGAAGCCTGAAGCTGAGCCTGTAGCTGGATACAGAGCACAAAAGCCATGATCGAGCAAATGGCGATTGCAAACTCCTTGTTGACGGCTTTGAGCAAAATGTGGCCGACGGGGAAGGTCTGCGTGGCGATCAGAGCCGCGTCCGAGGGCTTGACCGAGAGGAAGAGGAGCACGATTGAGATGTAGCCGCAGAGATAGGTGAGGACGATGGACATGGTCATCGCGTTGGGCACGTTGCGTGACGGGTTCTGCGTCTCCTCGGACATGTGTGCCGAGACGTCGGCGCCAGTCGCAATCGTACAGCTCTGCCAGCCGATGATGTAGACGAGGCCGCGTGACGAGAAGCCGGTCTGGTTGTAGAACTGGGTCGAGATCGCCGGGCTGCTCTTCGAATACTCCCGATGACTGACGCCCTTGGCCAGCAATGCTATACACAGACAAAGCCAGGCGCCGAGTGTGAAGGAGGCAGCCGAGAGCCAATATCGTGGGCTGCTACCCCAGTGTGTCGTGCCGACGCAGCCCACGACCGCAACGATGGCGAGCATGAACATGAACCGGTGCCATGACTCAGCCTCGAATCCAAACGCGAGCTGCATCGTGCCCGTGATCAGTGTCGTGTTTTGCCACGCCACGAGGACCAGGTTGCCGATGTGGCCGCCCATGACGAACGCGCCGACGACCCAGCCCCAGTAGCGTTCGCCGCCAATACCGCCGCGTGAGAGCTTCCACGCCCAAGACGACATTGCACCTGCGACGGGATATGCTGACGCCAGCTCGCTCATTGTGCTGACCAAGCAGATACTGAGGAAGAAGGAGATGGGCCATGCGACCAACTGGGCGTGAGTGGTTGCTTCGGAAGCGTACTACTCACCATCATGACCGGGCCGCCGTACCGATACGCGCCGGGAACAGCGAAGATGGTGCCCTGCGAGGTTAGCTTCTGTGTGAAGATGTTGTCTCTGTAGCGGCGCGGAACCTGCCGCAGGCCAGAGCGCGACGATGGCGACGCAGAAGGCAAGGGAATGGTTGGTCACTTGAGCAGAGTGGGGGCAGTGATGATGAAGGCACGGCTCGGCTCGCTTAGAACCTTGCTTACCGCCACCATGGCGCTCGGCGATAAACCATGGGCGAAACTCACCTGGACCGAGTTGATATTGAGCCAAGCGATAGCCAGAGACGACCAAAAAGTGTAGTCTCGTCCGAGCACCGCATCGTACCCAAGCTGCTGGAGGCGTAATGTATCGCGGTCGACGACGGTTTTGCTCCCTCGCCTAGACAAGAAGCCCTTGATGCGGCCTTGGGAAGCGTGTTGTTGATCTGGGGTGCTACTCGTCCATGTCGTAACTGCCGACATGACGGGGGCGAGCTCGCTGCCATCGTTGGAGATGATGCTGCGTATTTGTTGTGGTGGTGCAGGGACGGGTCGTGAGCTGACGGGAACCTCGTGGGCGGGATAGGATGTATGTCGTGACGACGACGGCGAGAGGTAGTTGCTGATACCACTTGCTGCTGCGCCGCCGTAATGCGGATGGGAAGGTGGTGGCTCATAGTCGCCATAATCTGAGATGTACGTGTCGGTCGGCCCGCCCACATACACGCTGGCGGTCTGCGACGCTGTTGGCGAATAGTCGTGCCCCGCCGACTCGATGTAGGTGTTGTACGGCGTCGGCGCGCCAATATACGACGCGATGGAGCCGACAGAGCTCCCCTCTGACCGCTCTGACCGCGATCCGGAACGGAGATTCGACCCCAGACCAGATGCGGCCGACGTGAGACCCGAGCTCTCGGCGTATGTATCGCCTGATCTTGGCGCGGTGGGGGCTGCTGGCGCCGCTGCCCGCAGAGCCGCGAGACGGGCTGCGTACGAGTCGCGTCGTGGCTCGGCGGGGGAGGCTGCGCCGCGCGTCGGAGACGCGGACGGGCGGCGGGAGGGCATGGTTCCGATGGGGGCCTAGGATGCAGTGGGGAGGATCATTGGGTAGGGCGGGATGGGAGGGGGTAGGGAGGTGGATGAGATGAGGGAAGGAGAGATGGGCGATGGGCGATGGGCGATGGGAGATGGTCGGGCGATAGGGAGGTGGAGGTCGGCGGCGGTTGATCCGGTGATAGGCTGATGAGCGGCGAGAGATTGTCGGTGCAGCCGGTTTTCAGGTATCAAGCAATGGACAAGAACGAAGTGCGAAAGAGATAAGAGATGTAGATGAGAGTCGAGAGAAGGATGGTGGGAGTTGATGAGAGAGGCCAAGTGAGTGGGTTGGACAGGGCGCGGTCTTGGCAAGCCCGGTGTAGCCGGGGTTTGGAAGGAGGACGACAAGAGCTTTGAGTTGGCGCAGTCGATAATCGATCAAGTCGATGGGATGTGAATGGCGAGTGGGTTGGTTGGATGATATGTACTAGCCGCCTAAAGCCGTGAGAGTTGAGAGACAAGCAGCGGATAGACGAGATGGTCTTCAGTGCCGAGGCTAAATGGATCACTTGACAGTAGTGACTGCGGGGAGAGGGAAGGGAGGGGTGAGGGAGTGGGGGTGGGTGGGGAGTGTAAAGTGGAGTGAGAGCCGGCGGCTAGCTTTTCAAGGTCGTCCAGCTGATCGTAGGTGTCGTGGCGAGTCGATGAGACGTGTAAATGTAGATGTTGAAGGCGAGGTCTATGCAAAGGATGAGGATGAGGATGAGGATGAGGGAGAAGGGGGAGTAAAATGAGATGCAAAAGTCGAGATGGAAATGAGGTGCTGTCGACGTGATGCGTACGACTAGGTAAATAATGGATGGCGAACGACCAAACTGAATGAACCGTACGGTGGGGAGGGGGGGGGGGCAGAAGAGCGGAAGGCTGCGGTGAGTGAGAGGGGAGTAGGGGAGGGAGGCAGGGAAAAGATTATGTGAGCCCAACAATCATCGCTAATCGAGCACAGTTTCTTTCATGCATCGCATAGACTAGATCTATACAACAACACCTTTAGGGATCCCTTTCTGGGCTTGGCGAAGAGGCATACGGAGTCCCAACCATGTAGAGGAGAAAAGCGAGCACAAAGGAGAGGAATGAACATTACCAAACCCAAGCGGAATAGGGCGGGAGAGCACTCTTCGAGCAAGCACTGCACCGCCGAAGTCGCCGATTGACATGCACAAATGACGGCAACAAGCTCAACCTAGGCACATATCCCTCAACCCCACATCATATCACCCGCGTCTGGCCAGCTGGCCAAGCCTTCCAGTGATCTGGTGCTCCGCTATCTACTCCAGCAATGTCGACATCAACGGCTATCCTGTGCGTTACATCTAAGCGCCGTGTCGCAAACTAGTAGTCATAGTGCCATAATGATAGAAGATGCTCCCAAGACTACTACTACTACTACTACACTCAAACTCTCTCTATCCCCCTGTCCTCTGAGTCTACTCTACTCTTGACATGCTCGACATGCTCGGTGATGGTCAATGCTGCTGTGGCTGGCGCTGCTGTTGCTGTTGAGTGCTGCTGGTCGCTGCTGCTTGCTGCTCCTTGCTGCCTGTCGCCTACATTCGCGCCTCAACTCCCTACGGCCCAACGCCCACTACTCCGCTGTCACGCATCCCTGGCCCGGCAAAGGACACGACGGGCCTCCCACTCGCAGACCCCCGTGACGTCGTCCCATGCGCCGAACCCTCGGTACTAGGTGGACGCCTTGGCAAGGACGACGACCGCCCGAGCTTGCTGGGGCTGTTGTTGGCCGGCGTCGTAGGAGCTGTCGAGGTGGCAGGTGTGGACGACGCAGATGCAGCCGAGGCCGGCGCCTTGTCGACATCCATGGGCGAATGTGATGCCGCACGCTGCATGGGAGGGCGCTTGGCGGCCTCACGCTCCTTCTCGCGCTCGCGCTCGCGCTCACGCTCACGCTGCTTCTCCTTGTCGCGCTCACGCTCGCGTTCCTGCCGCCGCAACTCGGACGCCGCTTCCGGCGAGACTCCCGCCTCCTCCTCCCTCCCTTGCCAGTACGCGAGCAGACGGTCGCCGTACCGCTGCATCTCCTCGGGTGGGATCATGAGCGTAAAGTTGTTGAGGAGCAGGAATTGAAGCTCGAGCTGGTTCAGCTCCGTGGGTGGGAGACCGCCGACCTTTGCGTATCGCGAGTTGGTGTAAAAGACGTCTGATGTCAGTGAGATTCACACTGAGCAAATGACGCAGCTTGCGGCTGTGGACGTCATGGAGAAGGCTAGACCATGGTGAAACAGAAAAACAGCCATCACGAACCGTATGGTGCGCCCGACGCCGTAGCATCTTGGCACTCACCAGAGAAGAATTTGGACGCAACGGTGACACCGGCGATGATCAATCTGTGAATGTTGTACGAGTCGATAGCGAATCCACGCGGTCCGACTGCCGCCTTGATGCCGCCAACACCTCCTGGTGTCCCGAGCTTGCTCATGCGATCAAAGTAGACGAGGAGGCCGAGAAACACCTCGTTGGTCGTGGGGCAGTACTTGAGGATGCGCAGGAGATACGCCTCAATGCTGATGGAGGGTACGTGTCGGGCGTGGAAGGAGAGGATAGACTGTGGCTGGGACAAGGATGCTTTCGACGCCGTGAACAGTCTATCCCCAGCGGCCAGGTCGAAGATGGGTGGGTCGTCGTGGAACAACTCGTTAGTGGGCGAGTCATGCGTCACAGTACTCGACCGGCTCTGGGAGCTAGTCGCCGCCGAAGCCATGGACGCGGCGTCACTCGGTGGTGGCTCGTTCGCGTCCCCTCCTCCTGCTCCCTCGCCGCTCTCGCTCCCTGCCGAAGATGGGTCGTCGGCATGCTCAGAACGCAGCTGGTCATTGGAACTCGCAATTTGTTGCAAGAGGCGCGCAAGGAGGCGCAGCAACTGGGGCGTAGGGTATGTCGCCAGATCGAGGTGTGGGGTGATTTCACGCGCTGGTGAATGCGACCGTCCTTGCCCCGACGAGCTCTCAGCTGCAGACACTGCAGACTCTGTGCGCGATGTGCGTGGACGACTGGGACCTGCCTCGGGGAGTGCTCCGTTCGTGTTGTTGGCTGTGCTGGTGGCGCGCGCTGTGCTGCTGCCGGAAGAGGATGGGGTTGGGGCTTGGGGTTGGGTGGACAGCCCCGGCTGGTCGGTGGAGGACGCCATCAAGCGGCGGCGTCGTTAGTGAAGCGGGGCGGGGCAAGCGGCGAAGGTCGAGGAAAGGTCAAGATAGGATGGAAGAAGAAGTAGAAGCTGGGCTGTGGTGGTAGTCGGGTTTGTGGGTTCTGTTTGGTGTGGAACGGGAGACGAGGTTGATCGGAGCGAAGGCAAGACTAGCTGTTGCCGGATGCGGGTTGGGTTGGTGGATGTTGTTTGGGAGCCGAGTAACTAAGGCAATGCGACTGGAAGCTGGGAATGGTATCTAATGTTCTGTTGAGAGTGACGATGCCGATAATGATTCTTTTAGAAAGAGGAGAGACGAGAAGAGGCAAGAGAGAGATGATGACGGCGGTGTGGATGTTGAGAGTGGATGGATGGAGGAACGGCTCGTGGTTGATTGGGGGCGAGTGGGGGAGCGCCAGGCCAGGGGAGGGAGAGGGAGAGGGCCGAAAGCGGCGTAAGGGCGGAGTTGGCGCCTGGGTGGGTGGGCGGTCTCACTTTTGAACCCTGGGCTGACAGCCATGACGCCGCGCACGTTTATTATTCCTCCACCTGCCATCCACCCAGCGACAACAGCCTGCTCTCTCAACTCTGCGTCGACGCTGCTGCAACAGATACATAAACAAGATGATCTCTCCTTGCTACTGCTGACGACTACTGTTGTTTCTGCTTTTTGCTCAATCTCGCTTGCCCAACAATCGGTACAAGCATGCACACCTCAGCACATCCTCGTACCCATCACACACACCTCCACATGCCTTAACCACTGTGGTACTCGTCGTCGTCCTCGGCACGCCAAACAATCCACAAGTTGCCCTTGGGCATCTCGTCCCGGCTCACTTCCTTGAACCCCCACCTGGCCGCCATCTCGCTGATGCTCTTGGGCGTACGCAGCCCCAGGCTCGGGTGCACGCCCTTGATGTACTCGGCGTCGAACTTCGCGTCGCCCTCGGACCGGAAGGTGCCGTCGTCGTTGAGGTAGGCGCCGTATGCGGCGATCCAGCCTCCGGGAGCAAGGATGCGTTCGTTCTCGGGACTTCGGGGAGAGAGGTTGCGGAACACGTGCTCGGGCACGCCCTCGGGTGCGCAGTGCACGAGATTGACTGGGGTGAGTTCGCGGCTTGGCAGAGGCCGCATGCGGTTGGCTGTCTGGGGCCAGCCTTGTCGACTCACGCATCACAACACCGTCATACATGCCGGTCACACCCTCCTTGAGCGCGTCCCAGTCCTGCTGGATCGCCACGTCGAGCTGCGCCGGGCGGCTGACGTTGGCCGGAAGGTTGTCGGTCTTGATACCCCTGGCCGTGTCAGCACACTGTCCACGACAAGGGACCCGGTGACATACTCAATCTCGTCCTGATTCCGCGCCGTGCCGGAGAAGTACACGTTGGGCCACTCGGAAGCGTACCCCCGGATGTGCTCGTACGGGAACGAGGCGATCTCGAGGATGCGCTTAGCGGGCGAGTAGCCGTTTTTGCCGTCCATGAGGGGGTGCAGGGCGTCAATGACGGGCCGCATGTTGCGCGCCGCCGAGCCTGGGGTCAGCGTGTGCCAGCATTGGAGGGGAGCGGATCCGGGAGATGCGAGGGCAGCGACGAGGGGCCTTCGTGGCAACGAGACCACATGGACGAAGGCGCCGAGGACAACTGATCTCGATATCATCCCCAACTTACCCGGCTGAGAGATAACACTTGGGTACGTCGTGACAGTCATGATGATGTGATCGGACGTGGACAAGTTGCGAAAGCGAGACCCTTTGGGGAAGACAACGACCTCGATCCTTCACGACTTTAAGTACCTTCGATACAGAAGTTGCTCAGTGACCGACAAGGCTGAGGGGTCACCCGGATAGAAACAGGAGAGATAGCGTGATCCAGGTGGTACGACTGCTTCTGTGCTGGCGTTTCGAGTTTCAAGCAACAGAACAGCCAGCCAACCAGGTGGGACGATGGCGAGTTGAGAACTGGCTGGCAGCAATGCGTCATACGCCGACGCGACCAGTAGTAGCTATGCTTATGATCTGGTGGTTGCCGTGCAACGCATAGACCGAACAACGCTAAGCTTGAACGGACCAGCGATACCGCAAACTAGTCCACTCAGATGTGGGGAGGGGACGTCGGGGTCGGGGTGGCCCAAAATCCAGACAGAGATACGAGACGGTGGGTGGGACGATGGGTTGTCGCGAGATCGCGTGCCTTGATGAGTGATGAGCACCAGAACTGGAACTGGACTTGGTTAGGGTCGATCTCAACTTGTAGGCTAAAGGCTAAAGGCTAGGCAGGAAAAGGGCCGCGTTCGGTCATGTATGTCATGGAAGGAAGGAAAGAAGGGGCTGGCTCGGCTGACGGTCGGTGACTGGCTGATACGTCGACTGCGCGTCAGACACACCGTTGCGCGGGTATAGACTGTGATAACAGGTCCTAGTTCGATACCGGGAAATGAAGATGGGGACAAGAGAAGGGCGGGTGCCTGAACCCTCTGTGCAGGTGCTCTCAGAGAGAAGTCTAAAGTGGACGCTGGGTGCTGTGGACGACAGTGTCCCCAGTCAACTGCTTGGCAGTTGGCGTCAGATGGTGTTGAAGCAGTAGGGGTAGGAGGGTGCAAAAAGATTGGGAAGAAGGGAGTCCTTGATCTGATCTCGTGGGGTTGGTGGGGGACCAACAGAGTCTAGGATATCGTCGCGCAATCTTGAGTTTAAGGACAGTGTAATAGCAAGTCTCGGATGGAAAGTGCGGAAGGCGGGTAGGGGAGGAATGAGAGGGGAGGGAGGGAGTCACGATGTGGAGTGGGAATTGGAATTACAGCAGACCAAGCAAAGAGACATTCCAGCGACCAAAGTTCCAGAGTTCCAGAACGTTTTAACAGCAACTTACCTTGGTTAACGACCAGGTCCGAGGTCCGTCTGCGAGGGGGTGGTGTGATAGATAACGAGAAATAGTTTGATCAACGTTCGGCGTCGATAGGTGTGCAGTCCGACAAACGTGCTGATCTCAGCTTCGGCGTCTGTGCACGCAGGCAGGTTCTGTGGGGCCCGATCGATTACAACCCAAGTCCGATGGCCGGGATATTTGCTTCCGCCCCCTCACCTTGTACCTGAACGGTGTGCGCGCCACTCACCTTGTTGGGTGGCAACATGGCAACACCCGCTCATCGTCGATGTCACCATCTCACATCCAACACCTATCACACATCGACACGCGCCTACAATTCCATAATCTTAGACTTCTCTAAGCAATGAGGATCCCCCTCATCTCAGCCCTTGCACCCCTCGTCTTCGAGGCGGTCGAGGAGCACCACCCACACCCTCCTGACCCCCCAAAGACCCTATCCTTCACCCCGCGCCACGCCCACAGCCACGCACTAGACAAGTCGGCCCCGCTCCTCTTCTCCGACACTCCGGCCTCGATCCAGATCGCCGCCACCCGCGATGCCGACATGACCCTCCGCACGCGCCGAACCATCATTCGGCGGCCCAAGGTTCGGCCACCGCACATGTTATCGTGGGCTCAGAGCGCGCATGCGCGTGCAGCCGGCCGCAACGCGACGGTCGGCGGGTGGGGCGCGCCGTTGCCACTAGATCCTGGCATGGATAGCCTCCAGGCGCTCGACGATAGCGGGTGGGAGGACGTCGAGGTCGAAGCGCCAGACATCACGGATCGGCAGACGCTTATCACCATGGCCAAGATGGCTGCGAACGCGTACTCTCAACATGACGATTATGGGTGGTATCCCCTCGAGGGGCACAACAACGGGACCGAGTTTGGGTGGGAGCCCGACGCCGACGGGCTGCGCGGACACATCGTACGTCGACCGGGCTTGAGATAACGCTAACGCCAGTTCGCCGACGAGACCAACTCGACCGTCGTCATCGCTATCAAGGGTACCAGCGCAGGCGTGCTGGGCTCAGGAGGCCCGACGGCCAAGAACGACAAGTTCAACGTGAGTAGCGTGCTAGCGCGCGGTTGGAAGCGGAACCAGCCCCAGTGGGACGGCCGCTTATCCACATCGCATCGCCACTGGCCGCGCTGACCCCAGGACAACCTCCTCTTCTCATGCTGCTGTGCCCGCGTCGACTTCTCGTGGTCGCCAGTGTGCGACTGCTACGCCGGCGGGTACAAGTGCGAGCAGACGTGTCTCGAGAAGGCGCTCGTCGAGGAGAGTGTGTATGCGACGGTCGGGACGAACCTGTACAACAACGTCACGTACATGTACCCCAAGGCCAATATCTGGCTCACGGGCCATTCGGTGAGTTGTCCCACCGGCAGTCTCAGCATGGTGCGGGGTGGGCGGGTAGGTGGGGCGGCGGGGGCGGAGTGGATGCGGAACCTGCTAGCTCCTGCTTGCCTCCCGTCCTACAGCTCGCAGCACCCCCTGTCTGTCTGCCATCGGCCGCGCAGTACTCCGCAGTACGCCGCAGTGCTCGGCCCTACTCGGCTCCCCAACTCCTCCTACCCCTCCACCACCACCAGCCTCGCTCCGCTCGGCTCGCTTACTAACCGCAGCTCGGCGGCTCCCTCGCGGCCCTCATCGCCCTCTCCTTCGGCGCCCCCGCTGTCGGCTACGAGTCCCCCGGCGACCGCCTCCCCGCGCGCCGACTCCACCTCCCTCAACCCCCCGCCGTCCCCCCATCGCACACCGGTATTACACACGTATACCACACGGCCGACCCGATCCCCATGGGCGCGTGCACCGGCACCTACTCGGGGTGCTACGCCGCCGGCTTCGCCCTCGAGTCGAAGTGCCACACCGGGCTTACGATTCTGTACGACACAGTGACCGTGAAGGGGTGGAGTGTGGATGTGCGCACGCACCGGATCGGCGAAGTTATTCACAAAGTGTTGGCGGATCCTTGGCCTGTCGGCGACGATGACGATGACGACGACGACGATGAGGATGAGGGAGGAGGAGGCGGTGGTGGAGATGATGGAGACCCGCCCGACCCGGGAACAGGATGGTGGAGGACGAAGGAGTGGCGGTTCCCGTGGGGGAGGAGGGGGAAGAATAAGCCTAAGAAACCGAAGAATCCGGATTGGGAGAAGCACGGCGGCGTGCCGAAGGCCAAGGCGGACGACACTTGTGTCGACTGTTACAAGTGGTGAGTTGCGAGCCGCGAGCGCGCGTCGCGCGAGCAAGGAGAGTGGCACTAGTGGCATGACCAGTTCCGTGCGGTCGGCACGGGAGTTTCTGCCGTCGTCCTGTGTAAGACGCCCTTCGGCGACACGACTGTCAGAAGTCTGCCAAGGCCATCGCGCCCGACCCCCCTGTCCCTCCACGCCCCCATTCGCTCTGAGCCCAGCTGACAGACAGGGAGTTCGGCGACAACTGGGACAAGGAGTAGTCCCCCACTCCACTTCTCCCAACCACACGTCCTAGACGTCATACACGCCCCTGCGGCATCACGGCCCACATGGCCCACCCTCTCTCTCAACACCATTCACACAGCCAGGAGCTGTCAGTATACCACCGAGAAACGAAGACGACGCCGGATGACGAAGACGGAAGCGGAAGATCTAACCAAACCAATGTTGTGTGCTGTTGTAGTGTATGCATCGAATATGAAGATCGGGGCTGGCGGCAGTGGTGGGGCGGTTACCGGGCGTTGATGTTGGAACTGGGGTCAGCAAAGTCCAAGGTGTTAGACGGGTAGGAGGGAATGAGAGGGAGAGAGCAGATGGGGGGCAGCAGAGGCGGCGATGGCCACTCGGCCCGCAGACCTCTGCCCGTCGTGCCAACCAACTGTGCGGCAAACTCAGACGAGCTGGCTTCCATACCCTCTCCTGTCCGCCCCCAGCACCTGGTCCGCCTGCCAGTGGATACGCACCGCTGCAACATCGCAATCTTGTGCACCTCCTCGACACGCTTGAACACCTCCGACGTCCCCTCCAGGACGGCGAGGACCTCGCGTGCGATGCGGTCATCCCTCCTCACGCCGCCCTTCCGACCCCGCTCGGCCGTCTTGAGCAACCACTTGATGCCCGTCCTCATGCGCTGCCGCTCAGACAGCGCACGCGGGGTCATGACGGTCTTAGCGCGCTTGCGCATGCTCAGCAGCGTCACGCTGGGCGCGCTCAACTCGATCGCCCGGTGCAGCTGCGGCAGAGGCGGCTGGTTCGTCGCCGCCTGGATGAGAGCAAGCACAGTCGAGGCGTGGCGCTGCGCCTCGGCCTTCTTGCCGTGCCGCATGAGCATGTTGGTGAACAGCTCCAGGAGGGGGTCAACCTTGAGTGGCATCGCGCCGGGGGCGTATCCGCGCCCCTCGGTCGTCGGGGTGGGGAGGGCGGAGGCGAAGGCGGAGGGCGCGGAGGAGGGGGAGGGGGAGGGGGAGGGGTGGAGGTGATGCGCGCGAGGTCGGCGAAGGTCGGCGCGGGGCGCGACGTGGAGAAGAGGCGCGCGCCGGAGAGGCGGAGGCCGAGCGCGGGCCTGAGCATGGTCAGAGGTTGGGGTGGGTTGATGGAGATGGAGATGAGGAGGAGTGAGTTTGCGTTGCGTTGGGCGGACGGAATTGGCAGGAACGGCGTGAAAATAGGTCTCCCACGGTCGCCGTCGAAAAGTTGTGTTGGGTGGCCAAGGCGGAGGCGTCGAGATTTCTGGCTGGCCACCACTGGTGGACTCTCACTACATCTACATCTCATATTCCTAGACTTTAGACACTACAAAAATGAGCAGCAAGAAACGAAGTGCCGAGGACGAGGTCACCCCCAGCAAGGTCGCTGCGCGGGGCAGGAGACGGCGCGCGCGGCCAACGGCGACGACAACGGCGACATGGGCGAGTTCGAGGACCGCTGGGAGGACGAGATCGAGGAGGAGGTTGTGGATGGCGATGCGATGGAGGAGGAGGGTGATGGTGAGTTTGTTGGGGAGCGGACAAGGTTGGGTAGGCGGCGGGCTGGAGCTGCGGCTAGGAGTTGCGTGGTCTGCCACGAGCTCGTCGGCGCGGTTGATGGATGCGGCCCTACTGAGCTGCCGCCTGTCATTGCGCGGCCAGCTCGCCGTCGCCGCCCGCCACTCGCTTCGCTCGTGGCCGGCTGGCTCGGTCTCGCTGACACGCAGAGTTCACCCCCGCACACGAGGACGAGGACGCGCCCGAGCCCAAGAAACAAACCTACCTCCCGGCGTCGCGATGGGCCCCGACGAGCAGCTCGTCCCCGACAACAGCGTCTACCCCTGCCTGCACTCTATGTCGTACGCGTGGCCCTGCCTCTCCTTCGACATCCTCAAGGACGACCTCGGCGTCGACCGTACCGGCTTCCCTCAAACGGCATGGCTCGTGGCCGGCACGCAGGCCGGCGACATCCCGGCCAGGGGCGGGCGAAGGACGAGGTGGTGGTGATGCGCTCTCGGGACTGAGCAGGACACAGAACGACGACGACACGGACAACGAGGAGGACGACGACGAGGTGGACGAGGATGCCAAGCTCGATTTCCTGACTTTGTCTCACGTCGGCGCCGTCAACCGTGTCCGTGCGGCGCCGGCCACGCCTGGTAACCTCCCCAACCCGTACCATGTCGCCACGTTCTCCGAGACCGGCAAAGTGCATATCTGGGACGTCAAGCCGCTGATCGACACGCTGAGCGGGCCGAGCAAGCCGCGCCAGAAGACGCCCGTGCACACCATCACCGCGCACGGCCGCGCCGAGGGCTATGCCGTCGAGTGGGGCGCCAGCGGACTCCTGACGGGACATCGACTCCAAGATCTTCCTCACGACCCAGACGCCGACCGGATTCTCGACCAGCGCGGCGTACACCTCCCACACGAGCTCCGTCGAGGACCTCCAGTGGAGTCCTGCCGAGCCGACCGTGTTCGCGTCGGCGAGTGCCGACCAGACCGTGCGTGTGGGGATGTGCGCACCAAGGGGCGCAAGGCGGCCGTCAGCGTGAAGGCGCACGACGACGATGTCAACGTTATTTCGTGGAACAAGAATGTCGACTACCTGCTTGTGTCGGGTGGTGACGAGGGCGGGTTGAAGGTGTGGGATTTGCGCATGTTCAAGGGTGAGTGCGAGTGCGAGCGACCGCCGAAGGCGGGCGCGAGCGCGAGGGAGCAGGCAGTGTGCGTTGCTCAGCTGGAGTGGACCATCCGTCCGCCCTGCCCATCGCCGCGCCCGCCGCCGCCTTCGGCGCCGACGTCGACGTAGCTGACATCAGAACACCAACCCCCGTCGCCACTTCACCTGGCACCAAGCCCCCATCACCTCCGTCGAATGGCACCCGACCGACCCCTCCGTCTTCGCGGCCTCCGGCTCCGACGACCAGGTCACCCTCTGGGACCTGTCGGTCGAGGGCGACGACGAGCAGGCCGGCGACGCGCCCGTCGGACCCGACGGCACGGTGCTCGACGTGCCCAGCCAGCTCCTGTTCGTGCACCAGGGCCAGAAGGACGTCAAGGAGATCCACTGGCATCCCCAGGTGCCGGGCATGGTGGTCAGCACGGCCGCGGACGGGTTTAATGTGTTCAAGACGATCTCGGTGTAACCCGAGCACGCGCAGCGTGCGAGGGTGGCCGAGCGCAGCGAGGCGGCGAGCGGAGCGAGCCCTCTGGGCGGGCGGGTGGGGGAGGTGGAAGGAATGTAGAGTCGGGCGGGTGGGCGGGGGAGGCGGCGGCGCGGCGATGGCCAGACGGCGGCGACGGCGGCTGCGCTCCCGCCCCGCCAGATCTAGAGGACAGAGGCATGAAATAGAGCCATGTAGGATACGACAATACCAGCCAATACGGCATAGAATGCACTTGTGCTTGTGCAGCTCGTGACGTGGTCGTGGTCGGTGAGCTGCGATGTCGACTACGTGCTTGGCTCTGGAACCGAGCGCCACGGACGGATTAACCTAGTTGCAGTAGATGACAGGCATGGCGGATCAGCTGGCGGACGTGCGTGATAACAGCCCACAGCCTGTTTAGGAAGCATTGACGTGAGCCGTTCATAGTCAGTCCGCGCTGAGCTAGTCCGCACTGAGCCAGTCCGCGTTGGCGAATAGAACATGCACATGCCATGAAGCCACAAATACAATCCCCTCCCGCCCGCTAGTTGAATATAGACAGCCCACGCATGTGTCGGTCCACGGCGGCGCGGAACTGATGTCAGCGAGCGTAACGACTAGCCAAGCAGCGCGGGCGTCTGGGGTCTGGGGGCAAGGTGAGGTGAGGGCGCGCTCTCTGTCGCGCAATCGTCCTCCAGACAGCAGCGAGGCAAGCGGTGCGCGAGGCGGCGAGGTCGGTGGTGTTTGCGCACCCAGTCCTCTCCTTCTGAGCGACAGGTTCTCGTACCGCGTTCCTCGTCGCGACACCCGCACAGCAGCAATCTGCGCTTGCCCCCGGCCGCCCTCGCTCGCCCACGTCAACCCAGCGCCCTCACCCCCGCTCTGTTCTCGCTCCCCCTCCCTTCACCCATCGCCATCGCCCTCGACCCAAGCTCCACCCGGTCCCGCCCTCATCAACATCCCACCCACGCCCACACCCGCTCTCGCCCACACCCGCTCTCGCCAACGCCCGTTCTCACCCCACACCCCTCGCCCGACCCCACCCACGGCACGCCGTCGCCGCGCCCTCGGCCTCGCTGCGCTCGGCCTCGTACGCACCTGCTCACTATCCACCCCCTGCGTCCGCGAATCCATTTTTACGAGCGGGTTGCGCACGACATAGTCGATGAACGGGCCGGTGTAGATCTGCCGCAACACGAACCGGAGGCTGTCGGCGGACGGGTCGGAGAGGAGGACAAACTTGTACCCCGTAAGCGTCTCGAAGAGGTGTAGGCGGTATTGCGAAGTCTTGAAGGATGTGAATTGCTCGTCCCTGCGGTCAGCGGCGCGAGCGGAGCGAGCGCAGCTGGCGCGGGGAGGGGGAATGAGAGCGGATGGGAGGATGGCGGGGTAGCATTCGACGTGTGATGATCGTCTGCTGTGGCTGGCATTCTCCCTCCTCTCCTCTTCTTCTCTCTCTCCTCCCCTCCCTCCTCCCCTCTCTCTCCCTCCTCTCCCCTCCTCTCCCCTCCTCTCCCCTCCTCTCCTCCTCTCCCCTCCCTCCCCTCCTCTCCCCTCCTCTCCCCCTCTCCCCTCCTCTCCTCTCCCCTCTTTCCCTCCGCCACTCCCCTCCTCCCTCCGCCCCTCCTCTCCACATCTCCACCTCCCCCTCCCCGCTTCCCCCTCCCCAGTCCCCTACCCGCTCTCGAACCCTGCACGGAGACTCACTTGCCAGACAACTTCTTCACCATATTCCGCAAACTCAGCACGACGCCATATACAAGCTTGGCCTCCTCGTCGAACGGCAGGCCCGCCTGCCGTTTCCCCTGGCCCCCTTGCTGCCCAACCCCTCCCTGCGCTCCTTGTCCTTGTTGTTGAGCGCCTTGCCCTTGTCCTTGTGCTTGGCCGCCCGGGGTGGCCGGCCCGCTGCCCGCTGAGAAGATGCTCTCCCGCGCCCCGGGGGCCACGGGTTGTGGGAGACGGTGCACGCCCGGTCGGTCGGTGAGCGCAGATGGGGTGCGGACGGGGCGCGTGCGGTGCCAGTCTTGGTAGTAGATGCAGTCGCAGTGGCTGGGGTTAGCGCCGAGCGAGGGGCCGAGCGGAGCGAGGGCGCGAGGGAGGGAGGGCGCGAGGGAGGGAGCGAGGGAGAGAGCGGGATGAGGTCGCGGAGTGAGGGAACGAGAGCGCGGGGGAGGATAGGAGGGAGAGAGCGAGCGGAATGATGTCGCGAGGGCTCGAGGAGGGTAGTGAGCTCGGGAGGGTGAAGCGCGAGATAGCTGGTCGGGGGGGAGCGACCCAGGATAGGAGAGCTCGCTGGCGCAGCAGCAGGCGCTACCCGCCAGAGCTACCAGAGGGATGAGGGGGGGACGTACCGATCGAAGATATACAGCGAGTAGATCGTCATGGCTGCTGGAGATGAGATACACTTCGAGATCCAAGATGGAGATGTTGCAACAGTTCGCGCTTGGTCGACGCGCAGTGACGCGGAGACGCAGGCCACGTGGCCGGACATCCCACATCTCCGCGAGCAGATGACGTCGGGTGAGTGTGTTTATCCTCCCTTCCTACAGAGTTGGGAAAGTAATGATCAGACATTGCATAACCCCCACTCTCTCGCGCTCACTACTCAAGTGCAAGTACCCACTGGCGTTGGGTTCAGGTCGAGCGATGCCGCCGAAACGCCCGCGCCCGACGTCGCCGGCGCGAGGGGGGCAGAAGAGCATCGCGTCGTTCTTCTCCCCGCCCAAGCCCCCTTCAAGGGGCGCAAAGCCGACGCCGACGCCAACGAAGGGGACCAAGGCGGTCAAGACAGAGGCTGTGGGGAAGAGGAATATCGAGGAGGTGGTCGAGGTGTCGGATTCGGACGACGAGATCGTGTTTGCTGGCACCGGCAATGGCGCGAGCAAGCGCGCGCGGGTGGAGGCGAATGGGCGGGGGAGCCAGACGCAGGAGGTGGAGGTGAAGACGGCGGAGTTGGCGGAGACCGTGGAGATCAGGGACGCCAAGGAGGAGACAGATGGGAAGGAGGGCGAAAGCGACGAGGCGCTCGCACATAGGCTCGCGGCGGAGTGGGCTGCCGAGGACGCCCCCAGCGAGCGAGCGAGCCAGCAACCTATGGCCGAGGTTATGGAGGAGGGCAAGGACGTCAAGACGGTCAAGGTCGAGGAGGAAAAGGACGACAAGGTCGAGGTCGGCGCAAGCCCCCCAGCCAAGCCAAAGATCCACCCCATGTTCGCCCGCGCAACCGAGGCCGGTCCCTCGCGATCCCCGGCGACGACGGCCGCCAAACAGACGGACTCACCAAGGAAAGAAACGCGAAAGGCAACCTTGGCCGTCTCCCGCACACTCCCCGTCGAGCCCATCGACTTTGATGTCGACTCGCTCCTCTTCCGGCCCGACTCTGTTGACATTTCGGGGTGGCCGCAGGGCCGGCTGCCATACTCCGTTCTCGTGGGCGTGTATGTCCAGGTCTCGGCGACGCGGTCGCGGTTGCTCATTGTGCGCATCCTGACCAAGTAAGTCTGCCTCCCCTCCCCATCTCAACTGCGGTCTACTCCGCCTTTACTCTTGTCCACTCTCGTTCACTCTCGCTCACACCAGCTTCATCCACCTCCTGCTCGCACGCGCCCCGATCGACCTCCCACCCGCCCTCTACCTCCTCTCGAACCACCTCCGCCCGACCTACCTCCCGTGCGAACTCGGCATCGGGTCGATGATCCTCACCAGCGCCATCAAGGAGGTGTCGGGCCTTCAGGCACGCGACCTCAAGCGCCTCTGGGCCGTCCACGGCGACCCGGGCGATATGGCGTACGAGGCCAAGAGCCGGATGCGGACGCTCGTCGAGCCCGCCCCGCTCGTCGTGCACGACGTGTATAAGCGGCTCCTGAAGCTAGCCGATATCAAGGGCACGCAGAGCGGGAAACTCAAGGGCGACGTGGTGCGCAAGTTGATGGTGCAGAGTAAGGGCGAGGAGGTGCGGTATCTTGTGCGCACGTTGATTGGCAACTTACGAGTGAGTCAAGTCGAGCCTTTGGTTGCTGACGCCAGATCGGCGCGGTCCGGCTTACGCTTTTGACGGCGCTCGCGCGCGCGGCAGCGCTGCACGCCATCCCCGACGCCGAGCTCGACGTCCTCCCCCTCCCTGACAAAGGCAAGAAACCGCTCGACCCCGCGCGCGACGCCGCCGAAGCCAAGTGCGCCGCCGCCACCGCCCTCGTGCGCCGCGTCTACGTCCGCCACCCGAACTACGGCGACCTCGTGCGCGGCCTCGAATCGGGCCTCGACGGGCTGGAAGCGCGCGTCCCGCTCAGCGTCGGCATCCCCATCTCGCCGATGCTGGGCAGCATCACGCGGTCGATTGACGAGGTCTACGCCCGTCTTGGCGAATTGCCATTTACGGCCGAGACGAAGCTCGACGGGCAGCGTCTCCAGATGCACGTCCGGCGCGATGGGCCGCAGGGCGAGGACGACGGCGGGGGGCGCTGGGTCGAGAATGAGCGGGGGCGGGCGTGGGTGCGGCTGTTTAGCCGGCATTTGGAGGATATGACGGATAAGTATCCGGATGTGTGTGCGCGGGCGTTGGACTTGCTCGACACCGTGGCGATTCAGGCGGCCGAGAGGCCGCCATTTCCCACCTGGGCCTCGACGCCCTCCCCCGAAGTCCAGGCATTGTTGGCGGCCGAGGAAGTTACGTCGCTCATTGTCGACGCGGAGATCGTCGCGGTCGACCGCGAGACAGGGCAGCATCGGACCTTCCAGGAGTTGACGAATCGCGCGCGCAAAGACGTGCGCGTAGAGGACATCAAGGTCGTGGTGGAGGTGAACGCGTTCGACCTGATGCTGGTGAACGACGTGGTGAGTCCTGTTGGCGAGCACGAGTGCAGGGCACGAGCACGAGCACGAGTGCGGGGCAGCGTAATGCAGGCTGACCCCAGCCCCTCCTCTCGTCGCCATTCTCGATCCGGCGGCACCTCATGCGCGCGCTCATCCCCCCGCGCCCCGCACCGGCCGACCCGCTCGTGGCGCGCTGGACGCACGTCGCGGCGATCGACTCGAGCGAGCTCAAGAGTCCCGCGGACCTGCGGAGCTTCTTCGACAAGGTCGTCGACCAGAAGGCCGAGGGGTTGATGGTGAAGCTGCTCGAGAGCGGCAACGTCAATGGCAATGGCAATGTTAATGGGAACGGGGCAGGCGAGGCTGTGGTGGTCGACGACTCCGACGCTGGCGAAGGCGATGCAGAGGTGGAGGTAGAGGCAGAAGAGGGAGGAGAGGCGGGCAAGAAGGGACGCCGAAAACCCCTGCCGGCAACATACGAACCCGACCAACGATCCATGGGCTGGCTCAAGGTCAAGAAGGACTATCTCGAGGGGCTCGGCGATAGCCTCGACCTCGTACCTGTCGGCGCGTGGTGGGGGACAGGGCGGAAGGCGGGGTGGTGGTCCCCCATCCTACTCGCAGCGCGGAACCCGGAGAGCGGGGCGTTGGAGGCGGTGTGCAAGTGTGAGTCTGTGTGCGGCGTGTGCCTCTGCCTCTCTGGGTCATCTCGAAGTTGTGTTGTGCACTTCTCTCCGAGGTTTCCTTCCTATCCACACCTCTTGTCTTCGTCTCTCCCGTCATCCAGAGCAATCTGCCCTCCTTTCTCTCATCCTTCAGCTCCCTTGCCCACCCCTATCCCCCCTTGTCAACCTTCCATAAACCTGCCCATCCCCCTCCGCCCTTCCAAAGACCAGCTGACACAAGGCATGTCCGGCTTCACCGACGCATTCTACAAATCCCTGCTTGCGCGGTACCCGCCCGACTCCGACCCGGCCATCTGCTCCCCCCATCCGCTCGCGTACGTCGACTCCGGGGGCTTGGTGCCGGACCGGTGGTTCGCGCCAAGGGAAGTATGGGAGATCCGGGGTGCCGACATTACGCTCTCCCCGTCTACCCGGCTGGGGCGAGCTATATGGGCGGGGAGAGGGGGTTGAGTCTTAGGTTTCCGAGGTTTATTCGGGTGCGGGAGGATAAGGGTGTAGAGGAGGCGACTAGTGCCGAGGAGTTTGCGGGGATGTATCGCCGCCAGGTGGAGAGGGGGGGCGGGGGTGTGGAGTTGGGGGAGGGGGTGGTGCGGGCTGGTAGTGAGGATGCTGCTGAGGGCGGCGAGGAGGAGGATGGGGTGGGTGGGGGCAACGGGGTGGGCGAGGGCGACGGTGACGCTGTGCTTGAGGCGTAAGAGGATAAGTGAGGCGGACGCCCACTGCGAGCTGTCGCGTCTTCATACTGTAACTATACGCTGTGTATTGTAGCGCATGTATCATCTGTGTGGACGCGAGACAATGGGTAGCATTATGCATGGTAATCTGCAACTATGTAAAATGACACGCAGTGTGTGGCACGAGCTGCGTGGTGAAGGGCGCGGTGTCCGCAGACGCACGATGACGCGATGTGTAGGCGGCAGCAGAGCGATGCCACGGGGGCGCTTTCTGCGCGGCCTGATCGTCTTCCAGGTCGTCGAGAGGGACGAGGGCCCGGCTGATATGCCGGGCTGCGCCCGTCGCCGAAAGACGGTGCCCTACTCACTACCGCACCTCCGCCGCAGACAAGATCATAGGGCACGAACGGCTCACGCTCGCTCGCCGCTCCCCGCCGACTAATCCCTCTCCACACCCCGCGCGCGCTTCACCTGCGTACTCGGCACCTCCTCGGCGCTGATCTCCACAATATCGTCGTCGTCCCCGCCCTCGTCCTTGAACTTCGTCCGGAGTGTCGTGAGGAGACTCCTCTTGACCTCCGTCGCCGTCTTACCGTCGTCCGTGGACGCGACGGCGCCGCCCTCGTCGGCCGCGATCTTGTCGTCGAGTTGCAGCTTGGTCATTCCGATCGAGAGGATGTCCTCGTCGATCGAGTCTTTGGAGACGAGCTTGATTACTTCGACCTCGCGTTCTTGGCCCTGTTGTTAGCTATGTTAGCGACTTGGACGCAGCTGACGGAGGCAACAATGTAGCTGCAGCTGCCAGAGCATGGAAGGGACACATGGGGACGAAATGGGAGGTGAGGGGAGGGGGGCCGACTCACAATACGGTACGCCCGGTCAGCGGCCTGCCGGTCGTTGTGTGGGTTGAAGTCCTGGTCGAAGATGACAACGACACTAGCCGCCGTCAAGTTGATGCCAACACCACCAGCCTTGGTGCTCAACAAGAACACGGTGATATCTGGGTCATCGTTGAACTCGTCGACCAAGCTCTGACGCTCGTCCGTCCGCGTCGCGCCATCGAGTCGGATGAACCGCACGTTGATGTGGTTCAGCGCGACTTCAAGAATGTCGAGGATCATGGTGAACTGGCTGAAAAGCAGCATGCGCTTGCCCTCGGTCTTGCACCTATCCAGCAACGCCACGAGGGCCTTGACCTTGCCGCACTCGAGGAAGACGGACTCGTCGAGCGCGAACTTGGTCAGCTCCTCGGTGCCTTTGACGAAGTGGTGGATCTCGGCGTCCGACATGATCTGGTGTGAGCTGAAGCTGAGCACGGAATAGCCCCACACTACTGTACGCACCTCGATGTCCTCGATGACATAGTCGAGGTTGGAATCACACCACTGCGGCGTGTTCAGGCACTCCTTTGCGATCGCCCTGACCTTGGCGGACGTATACAGTCTGCGGAACAGCAGAGGGTGGTTCGCAGCCTTGCGCAGGTCCATCAGAATGTTCGCCGACGACGTCTTGGTCTCGGCAGCTTTCTTCTTAGGCGCCGGCTTGCCCTCGTCGTCGGCCGCAGCCACTGCCTCCAAGTCGTCCTCTGCCATGGTCTCGATAACCTTGCGCGACTTGCGCATCGTCTCGCGGTATAACCGCGCCTGTGCAGGCGTCATGTCGCACGTCTCGACCTTCTCGATCTTGGGCGGAAGAGTGAGGACCTGGCGTCAGTTGGGTAATCCACCACATGAGAACTCACATTCGCCTTCCTTCGCCGCAAGACGAACGGCGTCAACATGGTCCTTGCACGCGACGTGCGACTCTGCGAGAGGAGACTAGCCCGCTCCGCGCTCTGCACCTTGAAGATCTGGCGCAGGTATGGCTCCGCATCCGCGAACAAGTCCGTGTGGATGAACATCAGCAAAGAGACGAGCTCCTGCAGGTTGTTCTGGACTGGAGTGCCGGTGAGAAGAAGACGCCACTTGGGCACAATGCTGAGGAGATCCTTGTAGCGCTTCGTGTCGAAGCTCTTGAGCGCGTGGCCCTCATCGTAGATGCACGTCTCGAACTCGATCTTCTTGCGGAAGAACTGGAGGTCGTCCTTCGCGGCAACCTGGGTATACGACGCGAGCACGACTTCCAAGGTGCCCTTGCGGAAGCGCCTCTTGAGATCGTCGCGTAGCCCGAACCTGTCCTTTTGGGTTCCGTAGTACGTCTGCACATCGATCTGGGGCGCGAATCGCTCAAACTCTCGCGTCCAGTTCTCAAGCGTCGACGCGGGCACAAAGATCATGTGAGGACCCTTCACGCCGTGCTCCTTGAGGTGCGCGAGGAAGGCGATAACCTGGATGGTCTTGCCGAGACCCATCTCGTCCGCGAGGATGCATCCGATCTTGCGCGTCCACAGCAGGTTGAGCCAGTTGACACCGAGAAGCTGGTAGTCCTTGAGAACGGTCCCCTCGGACAATGGCGGCTGCTGCCGGATGTACATGCCGAGGATCTTCTTCCTTCTCGCGTCCGTCTCGGCGAGTAGCAGCTCAGACACCTTGGCGACGTCGATCTTGGCGTCGTTGAGGCCGTCGCTCCGTGGTGTGCCAACGATACTGTCGCTCGTCGTCGCGGCGCCCTTCCACACCGCCAGCGTCTGCGCAATGTCCTGCGCAATGCTATCGCAGCCATTGAGGCAGTTGTCGATCTGGACGTAACCCTCCATGATCTCCACGTATTGCTCGAACAGCTTGTAGCTCATGCCACGAGCCTTGCTGAGCTTGGCGTGGACATCGTCGACATCCTCGTACGGACGCAGCTTGATGATCTTCGCCGCCTGCTCCTCAGAGCACGCCATCGTGCCCGTGAGCACATCCGCCTCGGCCTCATTGAACGCCTTGAGCGCCTGGCCGGTGGCGTCGATGTCGTCGTCCGACGACTTTCGCCTCTTACGCCGCCTGCTGCCGTCGTTCCAGCCATCGCCGTCGCTGTCGTCCGACATGTTGTCGTCGGCCTCGCTCTCCTCGTCCGGGTCACGCCGCTGCACCTTGTCGCGTTTGGCGTAGATGGTACTCTTCTCGTTCTTCCTTCCTCGCTTCATGGGCGATTCGGGCCGTGGTTGCTCTGGTGGCGTGCTCGGCGTCGGGAGAGACGGCTGGAACCTGTATTGCTGTAAAGACGCGATCTTGGAAGCCTTCTCCGCGGCGGAAGCAGCGTCGGCCCTCCTCTTGGCCTCGGCCAGCTCCGTCAAGACGGCCTCCGAGCCCTTGCCATGCCTGTTGAGCGCTTGGGTGAACGCCTCACGCGGCAACCCCTTGAACTGCGGTTGCAACCGCTTGATCTCGTTCTCGATCTCGTTGTCGTGCGTCTGCTTGGCAAATCCGATAAGAGACTTGGCCGAGAGCTTGCGCGCTGGCGTCGACGATGCGGAGGCAGAAGTGGAGGCGGGTGGTGTGGCGACGGCGGGCTGTTTGGTGGGGCTGGTGCTCGGACTGTCGGCGTACTTGTGCTTCAAGCGCGACATCGGCTGAGGTGACTCGGGGGAGAAGTCGGCAAGGGATGGTTTCTTGATCGCGTCCATCAAGGCCTGAGGAGAGCCTTGTGGAGGACGCTTCAAGTTGGACGACGGAATGAAGGTCGACCCCTTGCTGGCGGGTGGCGGGGCAGCGGGGGAAGAAGATGCAGGGACGAGAATGTGGTTTTCGCGCTCAGGCGTGTCTGGGGGTTGCGATGCGCTGCCTGCGTTCCGCTTGAGCTTGAGCTGCTCGAGTAGCTCGGACTGCGTGTCAGATATGCCGGAGGCTGGGTGGACGGGAGATGTTGGGAGAAGTTGTGTGGATGAGGAGAGGTGCGCCACCTCCTACATAGAATAGGGCAGCACGGGATGGGCCTAACACCGAAGAGCAACTTACACGACGCTCTTTGTTCACGCCAAGCATCTTGACGGTTCAGCCGCGGACGTCGGGGACGAAAAGGTATGAGGGAAGGATGTGCGGGTGAGGGGTGATCGGCGTCGCGTGCCGGGCAGTGTTGGGATGAAGGGAAGGTGACAATGCTGATGATATGCTTGTGTGTAATGAGAACACGAGACTAATGAGATGTTGTAGAGTTGAACGATGCAATGAAGTTGTTAAGATGGATGATGGTTGATGACAAGAGTTGACCAGGAGATAGGAGGAGAGGGAGGGGAAGGAATTAAATGACAAGTTGGTCGCGTCCAAAAACGCGTAAACCTTGCTCTACGGCCCAGGGCATGGTGGGGTGGATGGAGTCAACAATAGGAGGGGAGCCTACTACCGGCCAGCCATTTCCAACCCTGCTCTCTCCTCTCTCCTCGATGCACCCACGGCGCAGAGCAGAGCTCTCATCCGCTGCTACACGCGTCCGTGGCAACCAACTGCATACACGTATACAAGATCCTAGATGCTGTCCTACTCGGGAATGTCAATCACTGGAGTCAGCGCTGCACCACTTGCCCGGAGCCACGTCCCCCACCGAGTACTCACTGTGCCCCATGCGCTCAATCTTTGTGCGAAGATACTTCTCAAGTTCTGGCCCCCTTGTCGTCGTCGCGCCCAACAACCCCACACCAGCCCGCCTCGATCGCCACTCGTCGTACTCGCTCTCCTCAGCGTCCAGCTCGAGTTCCCTCGCCGCGCGCTTGGGCGAGTTGTGCTGGCACTGCCAGTCGCGAGGCACCATGCCCACACGCTCGGCGATCCGGATACCCTCAGCAGCCAGCCCCTCAACCTTTTCGGGGTTGTTGGTCAAGAGACGCACACCACCGTGGCCGAGCGACGCATCGCCTGCAAGACCCAAATCGCGCAGAATCTCGGCAGCGACAGAGTACGTGCGCTCGTCGGCACCGTGCCCAAGCATGAGGTTGGCAGTCACCGTGTCGTGGCCCAGGTCCTGGAGATTGTAGGCGCGGATCTTCTCGAGGAGTCCTATACCGCGCCCTTCCTGGCGCATGTAGATGACGACACCGCGGCCTGGGACGCGGGGGTGGACGCCATTGACCGATCCTGGCGATGGCGCGCGCGACGCCTCGGGAGTAGGCAGGTAGTCGGCCTTGCCGATACTCTGGGGTTCGGCGATACGACGCATGGCCTCGTCGAGCTGCTCGCCGCAGTCGCAGCGCATTGAACCGATGGTCTCGCCGGTAAAGCACTCGGAATGAATCCGCACGAGGGGGAGACAGTCGGGTTCGGCGTCCTCGTTGTCACCGCCCATCTCAGCGTCCTCCGCCGCGTACTCTGCCGCCGTCTTCGGCTTTGACGCCTGGCCCTCCGAACCGGGGTGTAACCTCCCAACGTAGGCTCCACGGACCACGCGTTCGATGTCGGTCTCGCCCTCGCGCCAGCAAGCGTCCAACGACCTGGAGCGGATCTCGCGGCGGCCCTTTGGTGCTGAGCGCCTTGCTTCCGGGCTAAGCTGGATTGGGTCGGTAACGATCGCAAGGTGCTCCTTGTTGTCAAGCGAGTTGTGGTAGATGTGGAGGAAGACGTCGCCGTGGGGCGTGGGCACACGAGTACGTGCCATGCACCGGACCTGTGGCCTAGCTTGCTGTGGTTTGCCGATCGGCATCCCACGGCCATGGTAAAAGTTGACGTGGGCGGGTGATGCTTGCTGCAAGAGTTGGGAGACGGGTGCTGGGTCGGTCGACATACGCCGTGTCCTGTTCTTGGTGAGGACCGGCTCGCGTGCGGCGAGCTCGGCACGCTGAGCGGCCTCGACCTGTAACCTCACGCTCCGGGGTGCTTGGCGCGATGAAGATGCAGCTGCTGGCGGGGCAGCTGCTGATGCCTGGGGAGGAGCGGAAGTGAATGGGTTGGGATTGGGCCGACTTGCCGGAGTCGTGGGCCTGCTCTGGTCACAGGATGCGTAGGCGCCCGTGTTCATCGTGCCAACAGCACCGTGAGCAATGTGGTGTCGTGTGAGATCAGCAGCGCTGCCTGCGAGGACTGCTTGAAGGAGGAGTGCGTCCAAAGCCTGATCGCGGGTATTGGCTTTCCTCGCGGCGGTATTGGTGGTATTGCCCGCCGGGCTCGAGTTACCGGAGGTGTCTGAGATGAGGGATAAAAAGTCGAGATCGGCCTTGGCGATGTGGTGAGTGGATGGGGGGTGGTGGTGAAGTTGGGCAGTGTGGGCTTGAGGCGGGAGGACGACGTCCATGATCGAGTCCCAGTCGAGTGGGATATGGAGAAGAAGACGAGAGCTGTAAGAGGAGGTAGAATGAGATGGAGTCGGAGTTGATGGGCTTGGGTGGATTGATCGATGAGGATTGGCTGGGCTCAAGAGGGGGACCAAAAGTGGACTTAGGGAAACGCGGGGAAAGCCGAGGAAACACTTATAAATCCAGCCGAGTAGTCTTGCGTAAGACGTGGTTTGCACCAAAAGGCGTATGTATCCCAACGGAAGCGATGTCGTCGATGAGAGTGGGGCTCAGTGATGCAAATGATAGTGATAGTAGATGAAGTGATGAGCTAGCTGAGAAGAGTGCAGTTAGTTAGTGTGAGAATGATGGATATGGACAAGTGCGGAAGGGTCGGGTCAACGTACATCTCTCGTCGTTTCTCTCTCTCATCTAAAGCTATTAGCCGGGTGGAGTGGATGGTCGTCTGCGCGCTCAACCGTAACCGTTCACCTAATAGATGACCGGCCGGGTGCCGCGGGGATAGCCCACTTGCATAGAGCGAATTCCGCTCGCCGGCCGTCTGGATGGGATGCATACCCACCATGCCGAAGCCGGAACCGACCCACTACCCCCACCCAAGGGCCAAAGGGGCATCGCACGCCGCAAGTAGGCGGAGTCGGGCCATCCGACCCATTTTCGGATCTTACATAATGATTCCCCTTTAGCAAAGACGGCTTTACCATAACCGTGGAGCCGGGCCACGTGGAAGCAATTCAGATCATCCATGCATCGATCCATCCCATCAGCAATACGTCCGGCACCACTCCGCTTCAATGCATCTTTACTCCGGTATCCTTGGCTCTCGTATCGTACAGCTGCTATCAGTATCACTAACGGCGCTGCAGGCTCTGCGTCGTCTTTCGTATGGCGAGCTACCGTGATGTGCAATGGAACATCGAGAGGATTAATAACCCCCTTTGCTCATCTCATCGCTCGAGAGCGACTCTCCCAACTCATGCACTCATGGATGCTCACAGTACTCACTACTGCTTGTCCGTAACGGTCAAGTGCAGCGACTATCAGTAGTCGAGGGAGTAGATGGAAGCGCAGTGAACCAGTGAGTAGCAATAATGGGGGCCAAGAGCGGTCAAACCAGGCTGCAGCGCTGCTGGTGGCTCAAGTTGATCCTTGCAAACCCGAAGTACAGCAGCACTTTGGAGTTAACGCGAAGACGGCTGGCGAGAGATCTCGCTGCCCTATGAGGAGACCTCTAGGCGGCGGGTAGCCTGACTAAAGCAGAGAGTAGTACGAGGCAACTCAGCGACAGGAATAGACGACGCTGTGAGCTCGAGCTCACCCTCATCGCCATCTAGCCCTTCCTTCCAACTCGTCAGCTCGTGCATCACTGTCAGCTAGCACTAACTAGCGTGTATGCTTTCGTCTTCCTCACGTACTGGTGTACCAGACTAAAGGGGGACTGTTTAAGGATGGGGATGTGGAGGTGGTCCACCGTGTGTGTATAGTGAGGCAGGGACACCATCCACAGTTGATAGATGACTCGACCTTCCTTCTGTCTTCCCTTCTACTCACTCTCAAGTCACTACTTCACGCCTTCACTCACATCCATCCACCCAAGGCTCAGTCCATTCTCGCACGCCTCAACATCCGTCAGTCCCTCAACGACTTCACCGGGGAGTGTGGCATCCGAACGGTTACATCTGCCGATTGCCGCCCTCCTTCTCCCTTTTCTTCCAGGCTGGCTTCTTCATCCTCTCCATAAGCCATCATTATGCTGACACCCAGAACGCCGGCTTGTCCTAGAACAACCACCCCGCTTCCATGGACCTCTATCCTTCACGTCAAAGACACGCGGTCACGGTCTGAGACGCCGTGCGATACGAGCTGCCAATCCAACTCCTGTCTCACCTTCCCTCCACCTTCCCTGCGTCAAGACAGCTTCTCCTCCAGCAACAAGTTCTTCGGAGTTCGCAATGCCCAATCATTCATCCGCGAAGGTAAGAAACACTCGCGCTCCTGCTTCTGTGCTGACGTTCAGCGCCGAAGCTTGGCCCATCCTAGAGCCGCGGCCAAGGCGGAACGCATCACTGGCTTGACCACGTACCAGCAAGACCATCCAATCTCCTCTCCACCAACGTCCGAAGACGCCGAGATTACTTTCCTCTCCGAAACCATTCCTCAACTCGTGCGCAAAGATGGAAGCATCACCCACATCCCCACGCCCATCCTGGAGCGCATCATCGAGGATATGGGCCCCAAGGAGCTTACGGGCTTCCGGGCTGCGAACCATTTTACTCTCCGCCTCACCCTCGCCATCTTCTACCGGACCATCATAACGAACGGAAAGGACTGGGGCCAGCTCGACTCCCTTATACACTGGTCTAACAGAACAGCCGACAAATCGGTCGGAGTTCGCCACCTTGTCAACTGGGGCGAGTTTATCTATCCCTCCGGTGACCGCCTGGAAGCTCTCAATGGCGTGCAGACCGTCACCTTGAGGAATATCCGGCATTACCTCCCGGATGGTCGTCAGTTTCCTCAGGAGGTCGAACGCCTCGTTATCGAGTCATCTGTCACAATTCCCGAGCCATTGCGTTGGAACCAAACCTCGCATTATGGTAGGAGGATTCCAATGCCAGGCCTCTCTGCTCAGGAGTTTGTGCTCGTCCTCAACGAACCAGCCGGTAGTGGCAGCATCTGGGTTGGCCGCGCCAAACTTCTGCTGCAATACGCCCAGAGCAATCACGTCACGATCATTCTTCTGGACGACCTACAAGAGGTTCCTTCTATGTCGAACTGGACATACCGCTATAGCAGCTGGTGGAGCGGTCTCGACATCGATCGCCTGACTCTAGTTGTGAAGGATGCGCCATCCGATCCCGTGGGGAAGCTGGACGTTCCTTTCATGCGTGAACTGTCTGCAGTGTCCGAACTGTCTGCAGTGTCACTGAAGGAATACTTGCAGAGCTCGGCATCCGCTGGGGTGTTTACCAAAGAGGTAGAGGCGGATCTGAGGAAGAGAGCCGGGCTGGCGTGAAAGAGCTGATATTGAGGATTGATGTCGGATCGGGAGACATGTGACGACGCTGTAGAATAAGAGTAAGACAGAGCAAAGGTATGTAAGTCGAGGCAACGTAGTGAGATCGCAATGCATGAATGTTATGAGGTCGACGTCGGATTAGTAGCATGTGCATGAATCTCCTGTACGCCAAGAGGAGAGCTCCTGCTTCGCACCCCGTGCTTGCACAGTACAACCAAATGCATACTAATCTGACTGCTGTACCTCCTAGACTGCTGTTTTACGAACGACTCTGTGCTGGTCTCTGTCATTCTACGACCAGCCCCAGACACGCACACACGCCCGCTTACAGCCTGGCGCCCTTCTTGTTGGCAAAGTTGGCGGTGATGGGGGCACGCGCCTCGGCCGAGTTGGCGGGGTAGATGGCGCGGGCGTCGACCTTGACGACGTCCTCCCACTTCTCGGCGAGAGCGTCGGCAGAGGCAGGACGGTCGTTGGGGAAGTAGACACCACCAGTGCGCTGCCAGCGGTAGGCAGCGGCAAGACCACCGAAGGCCTTGATGATGGCGCCGTTGTCCTTGCAGAGTGGGGAGGCCATGTAGGCGGTGATGGGGGCGACGTACTCGGGCTTGAAGGTGTCGAGGAGCTCCTGGGTCCAGATGGTGGCGGTCATCTGCGTGCCGGCCGAGGGGCACATGGCGTTGACGTAGATGTTGTTCTTGCGGCCCTCGATGGCGAGCGAGCGGGTGAAGCCGATGATGGCCGCCTTGGCGGTGCCGTAGTTGGCCTGGCCGTGGACACCGGTGACACCGTTGGGCGAAGAGGTGTTGACGATACGGCCAAAGTTCTGCTTGTGCATGTAGGGCCAGACGGCCTTGGCCATCTTCCACGAACCACGGACGTGGATGTTGAAGACCGAGTCGAAGAGCTCGGGGGTGGTGTTGATGAACGCCTTGTCGCGGAGAATGCCGGCGTTGTTGATGAGGGCGTGGACGGTGCCGAACTTGTCAATGGCAGCCTTGACAATGGGCTCGGGGTTCTCAATGTCACCAGGAGCGGCGACACCGACACCGCCGAGCTGGTTGACCTCGGCAACGACCTTGTCCACGGCAGCCTTGTTGATGTCGTTGACAACGACGTTGGCGCCAAACTTGGCAAAGTAGCGGGCGTAGGCGGCACCGAGACCAGCACCGGCACCGGTGATGAGGACGACGTAGCCCTTGAAGCTGGCGGGGGGAGGGGGGCCCTGCTGGTTGGGAGGGAGGGTGGGCTGGAGCTTGACGATCTCCATCATCTTGGGGCCGTCGCTCTTGTTGGGGTAGGTGACGTTCTTGGTGAAGTCCTTGACCTTGGGCCACGAGAGGTCGACGGCGGAAGGAGTGAACGAGTCGTCGGCCTTGTAGACGTGTCCCTCAGACTGCTGCCACTTGACCTCACCGTAGAAGCCGGCGCCGACCTCGAAGAGGCGGCCACCGACGTCGGGACCGTTGCGGGCGGTAAGAACACCGACAAGGGGAGCGACGTGGTCGGGCGAGAGGTGAGAGAGAACCTCGGGGGTCATGACAGTGGCGGTCATGTTGGAAGCGGCAAGAGGGGCAATAGTGTTCGCCTTGATGTTGTACTTGACACCCTCGGCGTTCCACACCTGGGCAAAGGTGATGAGACCCATCTTGGCGCCGGCGTAGTTGGTCTGGCCGCCGTTTCCGTACACACCAGCGGGCGACGAGGTGTTGACAATACGACCCCACTTCTGTCCGCGGAAAATGGGCCACACAGCCTTGGTCATGTAGTAGGCGCCGCGGATGTGGATGTCGTAGACGGCGTCAAACTCCTCGACGGTCATGTTGCGGAACGACTTGTCGCGAAGGATACCGGCGTTGTTGATGAGAACGTGGACAGTGCCGAACTCCTTGACGGCGACGTCGATGATCTTTTGTCCGTCCAAGACGGAGCCGACGGCAACGGCGGCCTGGCCGCCAGCCTGGCGGACCTCGGCAGCGACCTTCTCGGCGGCCTCCTTCGAGACGTCGTTGATCACGATCTTGCCGCCGCCGCGGGCGTACATGAGGGCGTAGCTGCGCGTTAGCCTGAGGCGCCGAGGCGAAGCCGAGGTGCCGAGGGGGACGCGGTGCACCAACTCTGCCAGTGTCCAGGCGAGCGTTGTCGCTGCGAGGCTGGTGAGGCCAGGCAGACACCAAGGTGACTGCCACCTCACCGGCCTTCGCTGCCCATCGCAAGGGAGCCGCACGTTCCCGCCCACCCTCGCTTCTCGCTTCCCACTTCCCACAAACACTCACGAGCGACCCAGCGCACCGCCCGCGCCAGTGATAACCACAACGAGATCCTTAAAGTCGAGGCCCATGGTGTCTGCGATCAAGTGAATGAGAGATAGAGAGAGAAACAGGAAGAGCTCGACGTCGTCGTAAATCAAGAAGTACTAGAAGATGGGCCAGATGGGCAAGCGAGCAGGTGGGTCCGGCTAACTAGACCCCATGACCCGGCTGTGGGGGAATGTCACCACTGTAAGCACAGTGACGCGGCCAAGTCCGACGGCCGTGGGCCTTGTTGGCCAGATGGGCGGATTTCGGCTTTGTCCACAACCGTCTACAAGCAAGCTCGGTGGGTGGGTCGGTTTAGATCTGCGGGCAACGCCGTACGTTGGGTGATGGGACATTATGTACGGGCCCCGCCCCAAGCGAAGTAGCGGGCTCGCTGCTCGCTGGCACATGTCGCGTCCGCGGCCGAGGTATGCGGTCTCGTACCAGCAGCCGGTCGACACCACCGCACAGCTGCACAGACTAGGCACAGGGACGGCCTCGCGTCGAGCGCGGGCTCGAGCTCAGGCTATGTATCTGATAGCCAGATCAGTGATCAGCTCAAGGCCGCCGGCATGTGGTCATGCATAATCTACTCCAGCGACTGAGTCTGGCATGCCAGGCTCGCGGCAAGGGCCGTCTGCAGACTGATCTCTGCTCGCTCGCCAGCTCTCACATCTTGAACATGCGGATCACTGCCAACGTCGCTTGGCTTCAGCTTGCCATCTCTATACCGTGTGCTGCAAGAAGCGCAAGCGAAGACTAGCGACCGGCGACTATACCGCCCACAACCGGTCAACACCCCGGGCCGATTACCGGTCCCTCCATCTCAACATTCCACCTCCGAGATTGCCTCAAGTCCATCACAGCGGCCAGCTAGGCGCCTTTGCCGACGAGTTCTGAGCACGTGTCAAACGTGAGGGATATCGCGCGCGCGCAGTATGATAAGACAACGGGTGATGCAAGGTTGTACAGAAGTATAGCTACAGTGGAATACGGACGACGTCCTTGGCGATCTTGATGCAGAGGTGGGATATCCGCCAGCCGCCGACTGGCTGGGCGCCGAGGAGGGTGTCGGTGTGCGCGGCGAGGGCGTGGATGAGGGCGGGCGGGAAGGGTGTGGCCGCGTCGTCTCCGTCCTTGTCTCTGCCTTCCTCTCCATCGCGTCGGCTCGGGCTACCTCCTCCCAGTCCTCCCTCTCGTGGCGATTGTCCCTCATCCGCCTGCTCTACCTCGCCCTCCGACTCCTTGGCCCCCTCAGCCCCCTTGGCCTTCCTGGGCCCGCTTGCCTCCCCCCGGCGCCCACACAGCGCCCACGCAAAACTAGCATGAAACTCCGCCTCCTCATGATAAAGCGGCAAATGCAATCTCTCCAACACACCCTCCAGCTTCCCCAGTAACGCCCCCAGTTCCCTCGCGCCCGCACCAACGCGTAGACCGAGGAAGGCCCTCGCTCCAACGGTCGGCCGTCCACGCCCAGCCAGCCGAGACGCATCTGTCGTCTTGTCGGAGCGATCAGAGCGAGCAGACCGCGGGGCATTGTAGTACACGACAGGCGAGCCAGCTAGACTGAGCCTAAACACACCGGTGGAGGCGAGGGCGCGCGCCACGGCCGTGCGGAAGGTATCGCGTGCGTCGCGGCGGAGCGGGAGGGGGTGGGAGAGTGAGACGTGGAGCGGGCGCCAGCGGCGCGCAGCTGAGACCGGAGGTCGAAGCGGCGGGGCGGGAGGGGTTGTAGAGGATGGGCCGGGCTGGGGCTGGGGCTGGGGCGAAGACGAAGCCGATGTCGCAGGCGAGGCTGAGGCGGATGGCGCGGGCTCGTCGAGGAGAGAATGCACCCCCGCCCCAGTCTCTCGCGCCTCACTAACGATCTGGTCGATAGCCCTGCCGAGAGCGGACGGCACCTCGAGCTCGACGTACACGTGCGCATAGTAGTCGCCGTCCACGAAGGGGCGGGCGCGACGGCGGCCCTGGTGCGCGGCGGGGTTGTTGTGCGCGAGAGATGCGGAGGCGAACGTGGACGGGAGGGAGGGGAGGCGCTGTCTCTTGGCCGGGGGCGTCGGCTTGGGCTCAGGTTCTGCCTGGCGCTTGGGGGCGGATGTGGACGCAGGCTCAGTCGGATCGCATCGTGGTGCAGGAGACACCTTGCGCCTGCTGTCAGCTTAATCTCCTAGAGGCGCTCACCGTTTCGGCGCAGCCTCGTCGTCGGACGACTCGGACGACGAGTAGTCGACGAGCATGTGGAGGTGGTGTGATGTCAACAAAGCGGGTTCGAAATTTCAGCATTCCACCTCCCTCCAAACCACCCTCTTGACCGACCTCCGATACCGACGCCCGACGCGATCGTGAAGAGAGCTGAGATGTACTGGTACATCTCGTTTTTGCGGCCACCGCCAGTGGGCATCTCGCTGCCGAGCGAGGGCGTGGTGATCACGCCGCAGGTCGCGAATGACCTGCGTACTGAGTGAGTGGAGGTGGAGCGACCACCAGTTCTCCCTGATATCGCACGTCCTCCTTCCGTCATCAGCAGTGTCGTGCAGTCACACTGTGTACACTCTAACCATGGCCCGACTACACGAATTCCCTTTGCTCTACCACCCCCTGACAGCAGACTCCGCGACGAGCCCACGCCCATCTCCTACATCTGGCACCGTCTCTCCCCTCCCCGACCACGATGGCGCCGGCCGAACTCACGATCTTCGAACCCCCCGCATCCACCTATCGCCCCCTCACCATCCCACTACCACGCACCGCGCGGCCCGGGGATAAATGGCGCCTAGGCCTGTTCTCGCCGCCCTCCGAGCTCGAATCACCACTGCTCTCCCTATCCGAGCCCTCCGTCCCCGTTATGGGGGTATGGAGCGAGGCCATCGAGCTCAGGCGAGGCGCCGAGCCATCATCTTCCGGGCCAGTCCGTGGCGTCGGCGCCGACAGGGGGAAGGGGAAGGGGAAGAAGGAGGATAAGGAGAAGCGGAATGGGAAGGGCAAGGGGAAGGAGAAGGAGAAGGAGGAGGCGAAGCAGACGCGCATCACGCGAGCCTGGCCCCTGCCCCTGCCAGGAGGAGAACTCAAGCTCGTCGAGCAGACGAGCTTTGATCTCGACAAGGTAGGCCGGGTATGGAGGAGGGGAGAAGGCTGACGGCAGAAAGTGTGGGATTCGGGACTCGCGCTGGCGTCCTGGCTCTGGCGCTGGATGCCGGAGGGGAGGAGCAAGCACGAGAACGCGCTGGCGCGGACCGTCCTCTCGCGACTTAGGGGGGCTCGGAGCGTCGAGTTGGGTAGCGGCACGGGCCTTGTCGCCATAGCTCTGGCTCTGCTCGACCCCAGCGCTAGTATTACAGCGACAGATCTCGGTCAGTTAGCAGCGGTAGCGGGAGCTGACGGCAGACTCGGCGATGGAGATCATGGCGGAGAACGTCGCGCTCAACGCTGTGCAATACCGCGTACGAGCCGACGTCCTGGACTGGGACGCGCCTCTGCCTGCTTGGGCGGAGGGCACACCAATGGTTATCGCGGCGGACGTGACGTACAATACGGCGTCGTTCCCTGCCCTCGTCGCGACGCTGGAGCGGTTACTCAAGCCCGAGCAGAGCGGTGGGGATAAGCCTCTGCTTCTACTCGCGTACAAGCAGCGCGACGCGGCGGAGCGCGATCTGTGGGCCATGTTGAGCGAGCGGGGCATTGGGACTGTCATGGTGGACAAGGTCCGGGGTGCGGAGGAGGAGGGCCAGGTGGAGATTTGGGTGGCGGGCGTCGGCGTCCGCGTCGGCGTCGAGTAGCATGCATGCATCTGTACACATATCACCTCCACAGCCTCCAGAGCAGCGTCACCCAGTCATCGCTGTAGGCATCTTGCTTGCATGAATGCACTGTGCTTGCTACTGCGCTGGTGTGATGCCGTGAGCACACACAGCGCGGGGTAAAAGTGCGGGGTAAGGGCCAGGGCGACGAATCGACCAACACACCATCCACACCACGTCGATTCGCCGCTCGACATTTCCATCTCCCATCTTCTAACCTACACTTTCCCATCTTCCCCCACAACTTTGCCTACTCTGCATTCGCTCCCGAGGACCTAAGGACACAGGACACACTGTAGCCGCCTCGACAGCGATGCTCCCCGCCCCGCGCGCGCACGGTGTTGCGCCGCCGCCCAAGGCGCCGACCTCGGGCTGGGCGGATGACCTCGACGACGACGATGGCTGGCAAGGTGGGTGGTCTTGGGAGCGGCCGCGCCTCAGGCGCGCGCCGCGTCCTTCTTGCGGGGTCCTACTGCATTGTTCTGAGGGCTGACCACAGACATGCCCGTCGTCCGCTCGGACGACTTTACGAGCGAACTCGACGCGATCGACGATAAGCGCTATGGGTTCCGGCCGCCGGCGCGCCTCGACGCCGGCGACCCGAGCGCCACAGGCGGCACGGCTGGCGGCATGTCGAACGCGACCGGCGTCCACCTCGAGCTCGAGTCCGACACGCTCATCACCGACTCGTGGCGTGAGAAGGCCGGCGTCGACGAGAGCGAGTACACGCGCCTGCGGCTGGACGAGGACAACGAGAGCGAGGAGGTGCACATGCGCACACGGTACCTGTTTGACGAGGACAAGGCTATGACGCCGCTGTCCCAGATGCAGGCGACCAAGGAGCTGTTGACGGAGGGCCAGCGGATCGCGTATGTCGGCCTGTGCCAGCTGATTGCGCGGCGCATGGTGCGCGATATGGGGCGCGGGTGGGAGGGCACCAAGGAGAAGATCCGGCAGGCCAAGATGTGGAAGGGCAAGGGGCGGCCTCACGATGTGCCGGTTGTCGAGAGTGGGAATATCTGGATGATCAAGATCATGGCCAGGTTGTATCAGCATATGGAGCTGAGTCCCGATGGTGAGTTGGCGAGGGGGATGGGCTGACGAGCAGAGCAACGCATGATTGAGAGTCTGGCCGAGCACGGCGTCGACCCCGCCGATCTGGTGCCCGCGCTCATGACGACGCATACCGTCAAGAACCCCGAGTTCGACCCCGAGGCCAAGCGCCGCGCCGACCTCAAGATGAGCGAGGACGCCAAGCTCGATGCCGTCAAGGAGGAGGAGGAGGGCGCTGCCGAGGACGACGACCCAGCACCACCATACGAGGAGGCGGTCAGGTCGCCTCCGCACGAGCCTGAAGTGCGGACCCCTCCTGCGCAGCAGGGTGGTGCGTCACCACGCGCATCTGGATCAGAGTCGCCAATAGCCCCGGCGTCGCCGTCGCCGTCGAAGATGCGGCCCATGCCCTCTCTGTTCGATGACGACGAGGAGCCCGAGCCGCCATCGTCTTCGAGGAAGTCGACGTCAACGCTGCGGCCGATGCCATCCCTGTTCGACGACGATGACGGGGATATTGCTGGCGCACTGTCGACGTCTCCATTGCCGACACCGATTGAGGAGGACGGCGGGGACATTGGCAGCGCTATCGCTGGGCCGTCGCGGTCTCCGAAGAAGACGCCAGTGGAGAGCCCTGGCTTACTGGAGCCGGGGCAGGTGCCACCGCGGCGATCGTCGCTGGAGAGCCGGCGGTCTACCGAGTCGACCAGATCACCAGAGAGGCGACCATCCGCCGAATCGCGGAGATCACCCGAGAGGCGGAAGTCGGAAGACGGGCGCGCATCACAGGATACGCGCAGGCCGTCGGTGGAACAGACGCCCAAGCCTGAGCAAGCACAATTAGACAGCGAAGACTTCCAGGCCATGCCGGCGCTGCCAGGCGTGTCGACGTCTCTGACTGCGGCGGACGAGATGGTGACTCTGGACATCCGATGGACAGTGGTGAGTAACTGCCAATAGTGGAATGCGCCACTGACATCAGCTGTGCGACCTGTTCCTTGTCCTGATTGCCGATTCGGTGTACGATTCGCGCTCGCGTGCGTTCCTTGAACGCGCAGCGAACGCCCTCGGCTTCCTGTGGCTCGATGTCGTTCGCTTCGAGAACCGCGTCACGGACGCGCTCGAGATTGAGGAGAGCGTGTCGCAGCTGGAGCAGGGTGATGTGATCGAGAGCCGGAAGAAGAGAGGCAAGACAAGGCGATATGCGCTCATGGGCGCTGCTGCCGCCGGAGGTGCGCTTGTCATTGGTCTCTCTGCCGGTCTGCTGGCGCCAGTCATCGGAGCGGGTCTCGGAGCCGCGCTCGGTGTTGTGGGCATCAGCGGAACAGCCGGGTTCCTCACCGGCGTCGGCGGCATTACGATGATCACGACGACTGGTGTGCTCACGGCGCGAACATCGCTGGACGCGGTATGGCGAAACGCACACGAGAAGTGAGAACGTTCATCCTCAAACCGGTGCACAACAACAAGCGCGTCTCGTGCTATATCACCGTGGGCGGATTTATGGCTGGCAAGGCCGATGACGTGCGGCTGCCGTTCTCGGTTCTCGACCAGATTGTCGGCGACGTCTTCTCCGTTCTGTGGGAGCCCGAGATGATGGCCGAGATGGGTAACGCGATCGCCATTATCTCCAACGAGGTTCTGTCGTCGGTGGACAGCAGATTCTCGCGGCGACGATTGCTGGTGTGCTGATGAGCGCGCTGCAGTGGCCAGTTTGTGAGCTTTCGTAGTCAGGACTAAGCTGACATACAGTGCTGGCCAAGCTCGGCTACCTGATCGACAACCCGTGGTCGAACGCTATGGACCGAGCCAAGGCCGCTGGCCTTGTGCTCGCCGACGTGCTCATAGAGCGACACGTCGGTGTCCGCCCCACCTCGCTCATCGGCTTCTCGCTTGGAGCGCGTGTGATCTTCTATGCCTCCTGGAGCTGTCGCGCCGGCAGGCGTACGGCATTGTGCAGGACGTTTACCTCTTTGGTGCGACTCTGACTGCGTCTCGGCAGACGTGGTTGGACGTGCGCAGTGTCGTCGGTGGCCGCTTCGTGAACGGCTTTCTCCACCAACGACTGGATGCTCGGGTACCTCCTCCGTGCGCCACCGGTGGTTTGCAGACTGTCGCCGGTCTGCGGCCCGTCGAGACGATTCCTGGTCTCGAGAATGTCGACGTGACAGACCTGATTCATGGCCACATGAGCTACCGTACCGTCATGCCGCAGCTGCTGGCGCGTGTCGGTTTCCCCGTCACCGCCGACTACTTCGACGAACCCGACGTGAGTCTGCGCCTTACTTCTTGTGCTAACATCCAGGACCCAGACCTCGACCCACGTGCAGGAACGCTACATCGTCAACGACGAGGAGGAGGAGGAGCTGCAGAAGCAGAAGAAGATTCTCGGCATTTTCCCGCGGAAGAGCAAGGGCTCGCGCTCCAACTCTGGGCGGAGTACACCCGCGCGCAAGTCCGGCGACACGCACACGGCGCCGTCGAGCGACAAGCCGCGCACGAGCACGGCCTCGCCCGACGCGGCTGACGACGAGGAGCTCCCTCCGCGCGAGGAGGCAATCGAGGCCGATATCGGGGAGATGCCCAAGGCCGACTCGATCGACGAGGAGGCCGCTATCCAGCACATCCCCAAGACGGCGGGTTTCGACTTCGACGCGATCGGCAAGGTGCTGGGTAAGGAGCTGGACGTGGACAAGATCGACCGCCACCCTCCACCTCCGCCCCCTCCGGCCGAGTCGGCGATCAAGCCGCCCGAGCGCACCGAGTCCGCCCCACCACCAGCGCCGGCCTCGCCCAGCCCGTCTGAGAGGGAGCGCCGCCCCTCCCCGCCCGGCCGCAGCCAGTCGGCCGCGCACTCATCAGGCCTGGCCGTGGAGGACGACGGCGATATAGCGGTCACGGCAAACAAGACGGCCGCGCTGGCGCTGGAGATGCCCTCGTGGGACCGCCCCGCGTGGCCCGTCCCCGAGCGCGCCGCCCCTACATCTACATTCACACCTCCCTCGACGAAGGCACCGTCGATCTTCGGCTTCAACGCCTGGTCCTCCTCCTCCTCCACCACACCAGCCTCTGGGTCGTTCAGCAGTTCCGGGATGCGCGCCGCGCCCCCTGCCCGCCCGCACCCACCTGAACTCATGGCGAATCCGTTCGCGAACCCGTTCGCGTCGAATGGCGATGACGCGGGGGCGCGGCCAAGCCTCGCTTCGAGGCTAAGCTCTGGCTCTGGCTTGGGCTCGGGGGCAGGAGGAGCGTCCGGGGGCGCGTCCGGCTCGGGCTCAGCGGGGAAACGCCCAGGATGGGGAGATGAGCGTATGGCGCTGGAGAACCCGTGGTAGCGCACCAGCGGTAGGGACGCGATAGGGCCGTACGGCCAGGGCCTAGAACATAGAGGCGGTCAGTAGCCATAGCCCATAGCCCATAGCATCGGAGATAGCTAGTACGGAGGGAGGGTAGATGCAGACGTAGCATTTTGCCCGGCGCGATGGCGTCAATGGCTTAGCAAGTGCAGCAATGCAGGAAGAAGAGGCACCGGCATCCGACGCGGGCCGCGGCGCCGTCGTCTTTTGTGTGCATGTGAATTGCGGTTTGACTCACGGTGAAGAAGGGGAGGAGGGCCGATTAGATAGTGGCCGAATGACGTCGTCGCCACCCAAACCCCGCTGCCCGCTGCTCGTCCTCGGAATCTCTCGCGTCGTCTTCGGCCAACGTCACCCACCCACCCATCTAAGGAGATCTGGCGACGCCTCGGGCAAACACATTCCGACACTCGATATACTCCTGCCCCGTCCCTCGTCCCTGCACCGTGGAATCTGCGCAATACAGAAGAAGGAATCTGCCCTCGCGCCTCTCGTCTCCTTCCGTCCGCCTCCTCGTCGACTCGCCCACGGCCGACATGGTGTTGCTGCCAACGGCCAGCCGGGTCTGGGCGACATTGGCATGACATTGATTATTCAGGCTCACAGGCATGCGTATTCCTCCCCTCCATCCTCCCCTCCCATCCTCCCCTTCCACCCTCTTGCGCCGTGCCAAACAAGTCTGACATGACATTGACATCCCCGCCCATCACCGAGGCCGACTCTGCCCATTCACCAGGACCATTCAAACGTGCAGCTGACTAGCACGAGCAGATGATGTCAAGCTCAACCAGAGCGACTCGACTAGCCCGGGTCTGAGAGCGGGTCTGAGAGCGGGTCTGAGAGCGGGGGCTGACGGCCGAGGAGACGTTGGCGGCGAGTATAATAGAACACGGAACTCGCTCGAACCGCCCCCATCGCCATCGCCATTGCCATCGCTAATTGCCATCGCATCGCTAATAGCACCACACACTAATCGTACTCGTTACTCGCTGGCTTTGCCGCCTCGCTCGCTTTCACTTCGCCTGATCTGGCACATCTAATTGCTCACTGAGCCGTAATCATCATGGGTCTGTGAGTATCACCTGCCCACTGTGGCCGGGCCTTTAGGAAGGTGGGACGGTGGGCGGTGGCAGTTTGCCACACTGCTCCAGAGCTGCCATGTCCTCTTGCCTACCCTCTCCTCCAGCCTACCGGCTTCCCTCCCACCTCTGCCCACCCCCTCCCACCTCCCTCCACCCATACCGCCTGTGCCCCACCCGCCCGCCCAAGCCCGCCGCCAGCTCGCTGCGCTCGCTGTCGCCGCTCGCTCCTCGCTGACGCCGACGCAGCCTCCTCGCCCTCAAGACGCCCATGGCGCTCGCCCTCCAACTCTTCTCCTACATCGTATTCATCCTCTCCATCGTCCAAATCACGAAATACAAAGACGTCTTCGGCGACGGCGTCTCGAACTACGTCTCCCCCGTCGTGGCCATCCTCGTCATGTCCTGCCTCCAAATGCTCTTCCACGTCGGCTACTGGCTCAAGCGCAAATCCCCCCTGTACTCATTCCGGAACATGCTCCTCGCCCTCGCCCTCTTCCTAGCCTGGAACTTCGGCGCGGTCGTGGCGCTCACTGTGAAGCGGCACGATTACTGCGGTCGCCCGATTGTGGGCACCGGGCCGGGGAGCACGGCTGCGGATTGCCAGGGACTGATTCGGGCCATGATGGGCATGACTTGGAACCTCTTTGGTTGGGCCCTGCTTTACGTTCTGTACCTGGTGCTGCTGAAGAGCAGGACTAGGAGCGCGTCGAATTGGCCCGTGGGGAGGGCCGGGTTGGAGGAGAGAAGCCCGCTGCAGGAGAAGGAGGAGAGCTTGGGGCAGACGCCGGGACAGGCTGCTGCGGCTGCTGGGCCGGGGCGTGCTGCTCGCTAGCCCCTCGTCGGCGCTGACTCCATCTCGTCTGTGTGCCACGGCCGTCATTGGCGTTGTGCCCCGGCGAAGTCGCTCCCACACCCACTCTGCAGCTCCATAGGCCGCACCAATCTATAATGTATATAATGTACAACGACTTGGCGCACGCAAAGGCAGTGTGGCGACAGAGTGGTCGCGAGCGGGAGCACGTTCATAGCGAGCTCACACGTAGCAGTCACATGTTCGTAGAGCTTGGTATTGAGTCGTTCACACACATTGTCAGCCTAACCAAGCTGGAACGACCATTCCATAAGCTTCGGTAACGAAGACCATTAGTCTTGCCCTGTCCTCGGAATGTGGCGAGTCGCGGTATGTCCCCCCCTGTCCAGTTACGGGGAGACACATGCCCGGTCTCGAACAATGCTTCCCGTCTCGACTCAATGTCATGTCACATGTCAGACCACTGTCACCCACTATGAATGGAGTCGGACTACTGGCCATGGTTCCATCGCTTTCCGCGCCATCCCGCGTCAAGGACTCGACAGCTCGACGCAGACGGCTTCTAGAGCTCTGGAACCCGAACGTTCGAGGGGGGGCTCGAATAAACCTCGGCCCGCTCGGCGTCCAGTTCCAAGTCAACTCATCGTGCCTGACTATACCAGGAACGACGTCGCTGGCGACTCGAACTTTGTGATCAAGTCGTGGTGGCTCTCATCTTATCTACTCATCTCACCTCCATCTCCCCGCACTCCTCTCCGCCCCCTTCTTCTCACTTCCCTCTAGCCTCCCCTCCCATACCCTCTCCCCTCCCCTCACCTAACGACCCGCCCACCCTCCGCGCCCCGCCTCCCCGCGCCACCCCCGCCCACGCCGACGCCATGGCGAAAACCGCCCAGATCCCCCTGGGCTCCTCGGTCCCCGCGCACACGCCCCATGCCATCTCCGTGTCGCTCCCGCTGTGGGAGGACAATATCGGGTATGAGGAGGGGGATAAGCGTGTAGTGGACAAGATGGAGACGGGGTATCCGCGTTTCTTCGTGCACAGGTCTATCCAGAAGGTGAGTCGGTTGGCGGGGCTCGGTGTTGGGTTGGAAGGGAACTGTTGATGAGTCACCGGCGTGTCGCGGCGCTCTGCCCTACCCTAGGCCTTCTGTCTTCGGACAGACTCGGCGGCCTGCTTCTCTCAGTACTCGCGCTCGCACTCGATGGCAAGGGTGTACTTCCACTGGCGCTCGCACTCCACTCACCCTCTCACTCGCTTCGCTCGTGCTCGTGCTCGCTTGTGCTCACGCCAGCTCGCCGCCCTCTGCCTCGCCAAGTTTGGCAACCCCGACGACGAACTCTGCATGCTCTTCCCCAGCCCCAAGGTCGCCGCCGAGGCCCGCGACTTCCTCGCCTCGCGCACCCCGCCCGTATCCAGCCGCGCAGTCGAGTTCGTCGTCTGCCCCGGCGCCAACGCGCTCCCGAGCTCCAAGGACGCCGTGACGGCCATCGAGTGTGTCGAGCTCCAGATTTTGCTGTTCCCCAAGGGCGACTGGCCGAGCGCCAAGCAGTTCTGGCAACATACCGGCGACGGGATTTCGTCGCGTATGGCTGAGCGTGCGTTGGCGTTCCTTGGCGAGACGCCCGTTGGTCCGGGTGCGCCGCCTCCGGCGCCGTCCCAGCCTGCCGTGCCGGCTCGCGGGGGATACTCCAGGAACAGACATTACTCGCGCATTCCCAAGGGAGCAGCCGCCCAGACTCCCGCCGCCCCGGCCAAGGGCGCCTCCGTGGCCGCAGGTCCCGACGACGAGGTCGCCGACCTCGGCACATACCTTGAAGAGAGGTATGGACGTAACCTCCCGCTGTTCAACGCACCGCTCGCCAAGCAGGCGCTCAAGCGCCGTATTGCTGGCGGCCTCCTCCCTTCCGACGAGGAGTTTGGGCAGAAGGACGCCGAGGTCGCGCGAGGCGTCACGCCAGACGACGTCTACCTCTTCCCGGGCGGCATGAGTGCGATCTGGCATGCGCACCGCGTTGCCCGCCTCGCGCGCCAGGCCTCGGGCCGCGCAGAGGGCAAGAGCATCTGCTTCGGCTTCCCTTACACCGACACGCTCAAGATCCTGCAAAAGTGGGGCCCTGGGTGTCACTTCCTCGGACTTGGCGACACGAGCGCCGTTGCCGACCTCGAGGCGTTGCTCGCCCAGAACGAGCGCGATGGCGGGGACCCCATTCTTGCGCTCTTCTGCGAATTCCCGTCCAACCCGCTCATCCGGTCGCCGGATCTCAAGCGCCTGCGCGAGCTTGCCGACCAGTACGGCTTCGTCATCGTCGTCGACGAGACGATCGGCAACTTCCTCAATGTCGACGTCATGCCGTATGCCGACATGGCCGCGTCGTCGCTCACCAAGATCTTCTCGGGCGACTCGAACGTCATGGGCGGCTCGCTGATCCTGAACCCCAAATCCCCGCAGTACTCTGCACTCAAGGAGGCGATGGAGAAAGACTACGAGGACAACTACTACCCCGAAGACGCGGTGTACATGGAGCGCAACTCGCGCGACTACCGCGGCCGCATCAAGCGCGTCAACAACAACGCCTTCGCCATCACCGAGTACCTCCACTCGCAGTCTCTTGCCGACGCCTCGACGCCGGCCGAGGGCAAGGTCATCAAGCGCGTCTACTACCCCCGCTACGAGACGCCCGAGCTGTACGCCGCGTGCCAGCGCACCCCCACCCACGGAGATGGCGGGTACGGCGGCCTGTTCTCGGTGACTTTCACGTCGCCCGACGCCGCGCGCGCGTTCTACGACACCCTGCCGTGCGCCAAGGGCCCGTCGCTCGGGACGTCGTTCACGCTCGCGTCGCCGTATGCCATTCTCGCGCACTACACTGAGCTCGACTGGGCGGCGGAGTATGGTGTCGAGCGCGACCTTGTGCGCATCTCGGTCGGGCAGGAGGACATCGGCGTGTTGCGCGAGTGGTTCGAGGGGGCTATCCAGGCCGCCAAGGATGCTGTCGCGGCCGCGTAGTGGCGCCGTGCGGTGTGCGGCGTGTGCGGCCCGTGGACCCCAGGATTCGCCGGCCGACGCCAAGCCGGAGTAGTGAAGTAGAGACCCCCAACTAGACAAAACCATCAGACGGAGTAGCCGCCCTGTCCAACCAGCGGCGGCGCGCTGTCCAACCAGCCGTACTAGTACCCGTATCCGTACCAGTACAGTGCATAGCCGAGCTGTCCAACCAGCACGTTGTAGCTGTCCAACCAGCGCGTAATTGTAGCATCTAGGATGTAAGCATTGCATAGTGCGAGAGCGCAGCGAGAGCGCGCAGCGCTCGAGCGAGCCGGGCGAGCGTCCACCTTCAGACAGTGCGAGTGTGAGAGCGTGAACGCGCGCAGCGCTGGAGCAAGCGAGCTCGTGGCACAGCTAGCGAGAGAGGAAGCCATATCCGCGATCCTGAGTCGATGAGCCTGCAACGGTGGACCACCTCCCACTGCATGCCGTGGTATTCATATGCACCGAGACTCGAGCTCGGCGCGGCGTCGCCCACCGCGCCACCGTGCCTCGGATGTTGACGCCAAGCCTCGACCCGGCGGAGGCAAAAGATCGGCTCAGACTCGGTTGGCTCGGCGACTAGCGCGCGTAGGGCCGGATCGACGTGCCAACGTGTTTCGATCTGCACTCCATCCATCCATTGTTCTGAGCCCGAAGATACGATGACACGCCGAGCACGACGGCCCGCGGGCTCGGCGTCGACCTCTCTCCCCTCCTCTCCGCCTCACACCTGGTGGTCCTTGTCCTCCGGCACCTCGCCCTCGTCCCAGTACTGCCCCGCCCCTGCTCACCAACCACGACAACAACGCTCCTCTCGGCAACATCGATTCGCGCACCTCCCCCTCGCCGCCATCACCCTCCTCGTCGCACTCCTCACCCTCCTCCCCCCCGCTGCCGCGTATGCCTCATCCCCCGCAAGGCCGAGGGATACCCGCACACTGTCCGATGTCCAGGTGTCTGCGCTCGTGGGCATGCCGCCGGCCCCGTGGGAGGCGGTGGATAAAGGGCACATGGAGCATTTGCTTGTTGAGCGTGTTTGTGAGTCCTCCGTCCTTTGATGCAGGTGGTCGAGCGGGCGGGGAGGGTTGGGTCTGGTCTCGGTCTCTGATGTTGAGCTGTTGAGCTGTTGGCCGCCGCGTTGCCTCCTTTGATGGAACCGGAGGTGCTCCTTCGGCTCTATCCCTGTCGAGCGCATGCCTTCCCTCCCTCTCTGACCTGCCACTCGCTGAGTGAACGGTACTCCTTCCTCCCCTCGCTTCCCCCCCCGCGGCCCCGCTCCTCGCTCCCCGCTCCCTGCGGTCGCTCGGTCGCTCGTGCGCTCGCCCACTGACACCAGCCGGCTCCGAGGGCAACAAAAAGGTCCAGTCGTACCTCTCCGGCGTCTTCTCCAAACTCGGCTGGCACGAGGAGAAGGACACCTTTATGGGCGCCACGCCCCACGGCGACATCGAATTCACCAACCTGATCTACACCTTCGACCCTTCGGCCCCACGCAAGCTCGTCCTCTCGGCCCACTTCGACTCGAAGTACTTCGCCGAGGGCGGCTTCATCGGTGCGACCGACAGCGCCGCACCGATCGGCTTCCTCCTCGACGTCGCCGAGGCGCTCACTCCCCTCCTCGAAGCTCGGCGCGAGCGGATCAAGACAGGCAGCCCCCTGTTGACCGCTGACCTGGACGAGACGGAGGCGGCGGAGACGACGCTCCAGATCGTGCTGTTTGACGGCGAAGAGGCGTTCGTGGACTGGACAGCTACCGACTCGGTGTACGGCTCGCGCCACCTAGCAGCAAAGTGGGAGGCGGAGTACCTCGCCCCCGACACCCCCGCCTCACGCCTCGCCGCGCGCCGCCAGAGCCCAACGCCCAATGTGCTCGATACGATCGACGTGCTTGTCCTCCTCGACCTCCTCGGCGCTCCCAAACCCACGATCCAGAGCCACTACCGCGCCACCGACTGGCTCTTCAACACCCTCAGGAGCGCGGATACGCGCCTCCGCGCCGCCGGCCTCACGAACCTCACGACAGAGTGGTTCCTCCCCGTCCCCGGGTGGATGGGGATTGGGGACGACCACGAGCCATTCCTCCATCGCGGCGTCCCGATTCTGCATCTCATCACCGCACCGTTCCCGCCGGTGTGGCATAATATGGCGGATAACAAGGACGCGCTCGATCTCGATGTGTGCCGCCGCTGGAATGCCGTTATGCGCATTTTCACGGCCGAGTACCTCCACCTCAGCCCCGATGATGGCGCGCCGAAGAGGAGGAGAGAGGAGGGGGAAGTGTACCGCAGCGACGAGCTGGTGCGTGCTGTCAGTGACGACGCCGGGCTGGGCTGACGGCAGTGACTAGCTGCTTCATGAGGACGAGTTGCGGCTGAGGGCTTAGTTTATGTTGACTTGCTTGAGGCTTGCCCAAGGCATGACACTCGGACAGCGTCGCCTACGCTGCAGATGAGGTGTACGGATTGTAGATGCGATCTCGCACATTAGATATTGGGCTCTTGCTCTATGTACATTGATTAGACTATGCTCCGTCGTGCGCAATCCCAATAACAGACTTAGGCTTGCATGCTCGGCATGATCATCTCTCCGCACCATCACGGCTGGGGATTGGGTTCTAGAAGATGCTGCACCGAAGATCTGAGCAATTTCAAGCAAGCTCGCTGCACGCAACCCTTGCTTGATGTCCTTTCGTCGGGATATTCATGCAGCTTCATGGAGCTGATGGCCAGTTCGACTTCCCTTACGATCATGACGCGGATGTCTGTTCCAGTTCGATCATACCCTCACTCTTCACTCTCTCACTCCTTGTGCCTCTCACTCTCACTCTCATTCGTCTCACTGCTCTCACGCCCTCAGCCTTCGCCCCTCTCACTCCACTCCATATAAACGCCCTCGTGAGATCTGTTGGGACTCCAGCAGTCTCTCTCACTCGCGTCCACTTTCCGCTCACCCTCCTAACCTCCCAGCGTTGCTTTGTCTGTAAGTGGACGGTCTGGCCATCGACGGAAGGGTTCGTCAGTCGTAAAGCCGAGTGAATAGCCTGCACACAGGCCCATTGCTTCGTCTCGGCATTTCCTTCCCTTCCTCCTGCTCCATGTTCCTTCCCCACCCCCAGTTCCACAATCACGACAACTCTCTCGACAACTCTTTCGACACCTCTCGCGATACCTCCCGCGGGCCCTTTTTAGACGATGCATTCTACCCGGCTCCGAGCACTTCGGTACCGATTGGCGGGGTCGTCCTCCACGCCAGTATGGCTAGTCGATGGTCGATAGTCGATGGTCGCTAGTCGATCTACTCCTCGTCCGCCTCGACGTACTTGTGGCGGATGTCCTTCCACTGCTTCTGCGGGGGTGTGAGCGGGGCGAACGGGAGACTAGTAGGGATTGCAAGCAGAGCGCGAGATGAGGTGCGCTGGTATTGGGCCATAGTAATGGCTTGCAGGCCATGCGCGGTGCACATCAAGTAGGCCGTGGCAATATCGTTCTCACAGCGGTTGAGTCACCTCGCCCAACTGCCCTTCAAAAACCTCGTGTCCACCTTCCTCAACACCCAATTCGAGACACCTTCCTCAACACCCAATTCGAGACACCTTCCCTCCCAACTGTTGAGCAACACTCACGCCCTTGTTGTGGTTGTCCCACCACTTGGAGGTGGCGACGTCGTACGAGAGCGAGAAGCCGAACGCAGCGGTGAAGACGAGGGGGACCATGACCGAGTTGCGCTTGAACAGCACATTGTAGATCGAGGTGGACTGTTCGGGCAAGGTAACGCGGGAATTGCGGAATGAGCGCGCGCGCGGCAGGGGGCGACGGGAGATGAGGGGATGGGAGAGGAGGGAGGCGATAGGATATGTCGAGGGCAGAAGGGGAGTCGTCGCCGAGGTGCGCGAGGAAGGTGTACACGGACGGACACAGAGACGGACGCGATGAGGCAGGTCAAGTCGGGGAGGATCGGATCGTCGACGAGCGCGCAAAGGTAGGAAGCAGCGTCAGCATGGTGTGCACGTATTGAGCAAGTCGCGCGCGCAGAGACATACGAGGGACATTGTGTTTTGAGGTGGACGGGGTGGAAGAATGGGGAGGGAAGGAGGAGAGTGGTGAGTAGAGGTGGACTGATGATGATGAGCCTGCCGAGGGTCGGAAGCGGTCCTCCCACTCTACGAGATGGTCCGAAATGGTGGACAGTGGATTGGAGGGCTAGTAGCAGCCATAGAGAATGCCACTCTTCGGAGATATAATATAATACCGATTAGAAGGTCTGGGTTCCAAGGTGGAGGTGTCTGGATGGTCGTGTCGCGTGGTTTGAATGTTGAGTGGCCTAGAGTGAGAGCCTTTGGGATTCAGGGTCCACTGAAGAGGGGAGGGGTGGTCTGTGCGGTGGACCACACTGAGCCCCCCGGTTGTTGCCCCTGTCGCCACAGACCACCCTCCCCCCTCCCCTCCCCCCAGGCTATCCAGCCGCGCGTCTTACCCCCCCCTCCCTCCCCTTCTGTCCAACCAACCACCTTGCATCGAGCGGCGCCAACACATCCCACCCACCACTACTACTACCCACCGTCCACCACCACCACCACTATCCACTACTACCACCATTACTACTCACAACTCGCTGGTCGTTCGTCACTCGTCCTACCTTCTCGTCAACAACGATCATCCCTCTTCCCTCCCTCCCCCTCTCCCTCGATATCCTTCATCTCGACTTAACGACATCACCCAACGGTCAACACTCCTTTCCCTGTCAACTCCACCCCCAACCGTGCTCTCACGCTAGCGCCCCCAACGACCCAAGTCGTTCAGCGGTCAAGGCGCGCTCTTCGCATCCCCACCTCACTACTCTCTCACTACACGTCGTCGTCTCTTCATCTCTCTCTCACTTCTTCAACGTTGGCGCGCATACCATCCCAGTCGTCATCAGCCAACAGCTCCACGCGTTCACCTCACCTAAACCGCGTCGCATTCCCTGCTTGTGTAACACTCCCTCGAGCGATTCACCACCCCAACAGCAACATCGCCACAAGCAACAAACACGTCCCAACAACACCCATTCTCGGCTCATCCTTGAGCTGACCTGACATGAAGGGGTTGAAGAAAGCCGTGGTAAGTTGGAATACTCCAGAAACACACAAAACGACGACTTCCTTCTCTGTCACCCCCCAACCACCAACCCTCGTCCCCCTACATAGACCAACAACGACGACGCCAAGGCACGAGCGCGCACCAGTTGGACTCACAAGAACACGTCGCTGACTCTCTAGTTGTCACGGACCAAGGCAGGATCGGATGGTAAAGCAAAGCCATCCTCCAACTCGAAGCAATCCAACTCTCCATCTCCCGGTCCCTCGTCGCCCGCCAGTCCCGCGTCAGGAGCCAACCCATCGCCCACAACGGGCAACCCGGAAACCGCTGGCACGACGAATGCCGCTGCTGGGTCATCGCACGCTTCTGCTACTGGCGCTCCGTTGACCCCTCGCCGTTCCCCCTCTGATAAGACTCAGCCGCTCCCCACTCGTCATTATCTCTGGCGCTCCCCAGCCACCACAGTACTCTGAGATGCCCGCCGATCCCATCCCCCACTCGCCTCACGCGCGCGCCTTCGGTTCCCCAGACCGTGGACCGATGGTCAGCCCACTCCTCCCAAAGCCAACAACCCTCTGAATCGTCTGCGTGGACCAAAAGACACGATCCCCATCGTTGGCAAGACTCCTCGCAAACAGCGCAGCTCTCGGTTCTATGTCACCGAGCGTGTCGACATTGAGAAGCTGCCCAACTTCAACGAGGTGCGACCCGAGGAGCGCAACGATCTCTTCATTCGCAAATTACAGCAATGTAGAGTCGTGTTCGACTTCAACGACGCCAGCTCGGAACTTCGTGGCAAGCAGGTCAAGGCGCAGACCCTGCACGAGATGCTCGAGTACATCACGCAGCAGCGCGGTGTCATTACCGAGAGCATTTACCCCGAGGTCGTTGGAATGGTGAGTCGTCTGACATACAGCTGAAGTTAACGATAGTTCTCGGCCAACCTGTTCCGTTCGATCCCTCCCCAGGTGAACCCCACCGGCGACGCTTTCGACCCAGAGGAGGACGAGCCCGTGCTCGAGCTCGCCTGGCCCCATCTCCAGATAGTCTACGAGTTCTTCCTGCGCTTTGTCGAGAGCCCCGACTTCAACACCAACGTCGGCAAGAGGTACATCGACCAGACCTTTGTGTTGCAGCTTCTCGAGCTGTTTGACTCGGAGGATCCCCGCGAGCGTGACTTCCTCAAGACGACTCTGCATCGCATCTACGGCAAGTTCCTCAACTTGCGCGCCTTCATCCGCCGATCCATCAACCACGTCTTCTTCCAGTTTGTTTATGAGACCGAGAGACACAACGGTATTGCCGAGCTCCTCGAGATCCTGGGCTCGATTATCAACGGCTTCGCTCTGCCTCTCAAGGAGGAGCACAAGATATTCCTCACCCGCGTGCTGCTTCCGCTTCACAAGGCGAAGTCGCTCGCCCTGTACCACCCACAGCTCGCCTACTGTGTGGTGCAGTTCCTCGAGAAGGACCCAGCTCTTACCGAGGAGGTCATCTTAGGCCTGTTGCGATACTGGCCAAAGGTCAACTCGCCCAAGGAGGTCATGTACCTCAACGAGGTCGAGGAGATTCTCGATGTCATCGAGGGCGCCGAGTTTGCCAAGATCATGCAGCCGCTGTTCTCGCAGCTGGCTCGCTGCATCAACTCGCAACACTTCCAGGTCGCGGAGCGCGCTCTCTACTACTGGAACAACGAGTACATTGTCAACCTCATGGGCGAGCACATTGGCACCATCTTGCCGATTGTCTTCCCCGCGCTGTACCAGAACTCGAAGCAGCACTGGAACAGAACTATCCACTCGATGGTATTCAACGCGCTCAAGCTCTTCATGGAGATCAACCCCGAGCTCTTTGACGAGGTTCAGCACAACTACAAGCGCGAGCGTAAGGAGGAGTATGACCGATCGGTCGCGCGCTACGACGAGTGGCTCGCGTTCGCGAGCAGGCTCTCGCCAACTACAAGGCGAGCGGCTCGACGCAGCCTCTGCCGAGCTTTGAGCCATCGCCACCTCCTCGTCCGAGCCATTCGAGGATGATGGCGACGGATCTGTCGACCTGACCGCCAACGGGTTCGATGTAGCGAGAGCTTTACGCTCGAGCGGTCATTGCGACGACGTCGTGCCCGTGGCTGACCCAGGCATTGAGCAGCGGAGCGTAAGTGCTCCCGCCATATCAATGCTAATGGCCAGCCCGAATCGCCTGTCCTGAGCGCCATGTCGTCTCCCGGAGCAGGCCAGCAGCAGACGCCCCCACACATGAGGAGGAAGTCGGTTCTGCCGATCGACCCAGCAGTGATGCGGGATTGGAGGTGAGTGACGCGACGCAAGAGCGGTAGCTCACGCGAGCAGGCCCACCGCAGCCTTGACAACCAGGCTGCCGCTGCTGCCGCCGCAGCGGCTCTGGTGCTCCCGAGCAAGCGCAATAATGTCTGTCCCACGCCACGCCAAGTTTCCTTTTCTCCTTTGGCATCTGATCTTTCACACGTGTACCATGAGAGAGCGCGCGCCTCGTTTGGTCCACCCGCCACAACGCAAAAGACGGCTCGCCACCCAACAACCAGCGTCCTTATTCTGAGAACCTCATGTCTGCAAACGTCGTCTACCTACCTAACATTTGATACCCCTCGCCTCCACCCCCACCATAGATTTCTGGAAGATTGATGTTTGAGTGGGCATGGGGCCAGGAAAACATTTACTACTTCTCCTGGCTGAGATGTACACTATGCATGCGTGTCCGGTGCAAATCTGGATGCGCTCGTCCTCCACTACTCTACTACTTCTTCTTTGGCCCGCCGACGCTGGAGCCCACAGCGTCACGCTTAGCCTGCACGCGCTGCTGCTGGAACTGCTTGAGGGCCGACGCGATCGAGGCCATAACATCCGGCCTCTCGCGGAGGTAGTTGGCCCGAGCGCGCCTGAGGTCCTTGATCGGCCCCGTCCGTCCCTCGGCCTTGCGCACGACCTTGATCTCCTTAATCATTGGACTGCACACCTTGAAGTTCATCTCGACACCGGTTTTGGCCACAATGTTGCGCAGCGTAAACGACGTGTCGACACCGCGCCGGCGGACCTTGGTGAGCACGCCGGAGAATGGCTGCACGCCACCCGTCTTGTCGGGCTTGAGGTAGGAGATGACGCTGAGGACGGAGCCGGTGCGCAGGCGTTCGCGGGAGCGGCGCGCGAAGAGGGTGGAGAGAAGGCCGGCGGGGTCGACCTCCTTCTTAAGGCCCTCGTTGACGTGCGTCACGACGTGCCATCCGTTCTTGGGCGTGAGGAGGTTTTGGGGGATGGGCGAGGGGGCTTTGGGCGTGGGGAAGTCGACCTTGTCGGAGAAGGGGTCTGGCGTTAGCACGGCGAGCACGAGCACGGCGAGCACGAGCGCAGCGAGTGCGAGGCGTGCGAATGGCCCCGGGGCGCGAGGTCAACGGAGCAACGGGGCCCGAGACAGAGAGGCCATGTCTAGAGAATATTGATCTCGTGTAGAGAACAGACTCCAATGGCCACAACACCGACCAAGTCATGCAAAGTCGCTGGCACGCGCACGAGACACTTACACGACATAGCCCGGGACGAGCTCGAGAACGCCCGGCTGGGCCCAGCCACACGGAGGAGGTCGCCGAAGCGCGCTACTGACGCCAATGGGCGGGACATGATGTTGGCTCGCCGGTCGTGTCGGTGTCGGAGGTGGAAGTGGTGTCGAGCAGCAGTGTTCTGGACTTTACACTCGAAAGCAGAAGTCGGAGGAAACGGAAACGACGGAGGTGATAAGCTTTGACGTGGCATTTGGCCCACCACGTGGTTGAGCTGGCCAAGTGAAGTGAAGTGAAGTGAAGCCGATTTGGTCCCGCCGCTGGCCCGGATGCGGAGATGCTTCGGTCACTGTGGTGGGTGGGGGGTGGGCGGCGACTTGCGAGTGGGAATGAGTTCGCAGCAATAACATCGAGTAAATCTGTCGTTTGTCGCTCACTTACACTACACCCACTGCTTTACTGCATATACATCGAATACGAAGACGACATCGCATTGGACGCTCGAACTCTAGACTGCGCCAGGTAGGCTCAATGTACTAGATCTAGGATGCGCGACGGCGACCTCGTGAGTGTTGTTGTTTTCGCGATGGGCCACAGTCGAGAGGCTCTTTGTCTAGTGCAGCCTGGCCCTTCCATGCTCTGGCTGTCTTTGCCACCAAGAGGCAATCCTGATCTGCCACCTCGCTCTACAGCGGCTTCGCTTCGCATCCCGGCGCGCCAGTCGTCCGTAGTCCGCTACCTGCGCACTCACTGCGCTCACAAGACTCGCTTCGCTCGTGTTGCTCCGCTCGTGTTGCTAACGCCCAGGCCGCAAAGAAAGCCGCGCTCTCCAAGGCTCTCTCGGCAGCCTACCTCGAGCACCAGATCGCCGACCTCGAATCGCGCGTCAACTCCATCGGCGTGAACGGCAGCCATGGCGGTGCGAACGTGAACGGCGGTGCCGAGCCCAAGAGCCCCGCATCGCCGAAGTGGCCGAGGTCACCCGCCAAGGCTCGCGCGGTGCTGAAGGATGGCGCTGTCGGCGCTGAGCCCAGCCCCACTACGCCTGGCCTCTCGCCCGGCCTTGCAGCGACGCCTGGCCTTTCGCCTGGCCCAGTTGCCACGCCCGGCTTGTCGCCGGGCCTCGCGCCCGCTGGCCTCACACCCTCTGGCCTCACACCCTCTGGCCTCTCTCCCGGCCCGGCCCCCCAGGGACTTACCCCCGGCTCGGCCTCGCGCTCGGCCGGGACGCGCGATCTCGTGGACGACGTGCGCGCGGCGCGCATCGACGACGAGGACAGCGACGACGAGGACGCATGGCGCGTCTCCGTCGTCGACGTCTCGGCTCTCATGTGGGCGCCCCGCGCCGTCCGCGCTCTGCTGCAGAGGGGCGGCGAGGTCGTCGTCCCCATCGACGCGATCCGCACCCTCGACATGCTGAAGAAGGGCTCTTCCCCCGCCGCCGTCGCTGCGCGCGCCGCCGCCCGATTCGTCGAACACGCCTCCCGCCACTGGCGGCCCATCAGTGCGGATCCGAGCTTGGCAGTGCAGGCCGGCACGAACTATAAGCGCGGGCGCGGGCTGCGGCTTCAGCGCGAGGAGGAGGTGCGCGAGCTCGCGCTCCAGCTGTCGGAGGGCGAGGCGCCGGACCCGCCGCCGAGGTGGGTCGCGCGCGTGCTCGGCTGCGCGAGCTATTTCGTCGGCGTGATGCGCGCCGAGGAAGGAGTGGTGGACGAGACCGCGCCGGCGGTGTTGATCGCCCATCCCCCGCCCAGTGCGGAGGTGGGCCCGCCGCCCGTCGACGAACGCAGGACGACACAGCCGGAGATGGGCGCCAACTACGCGGATAGGGCGGAGGGGTACACGTTAAGTCTGGAGGCGGGCCGCTTCGAGCTCGGCCTCGAGGTGCTGCGCGACGAGGACGGGGACGATGAGCCTCCCCGCCATCGGCGACGGGGCCATCACGGCGGCCATGGACATGGGCACGGGCACGGACACGGACACGGCCATGGACACGGAGGCCACGACCATCACGGCGACCGCGGACGCGGCCGTGGGCGCGGTAAGCGTGGCGGCGGCCGACCCGCGCCGCCCGAACCTGAGCGCGAAGTCCGCATCCTCCTCCGCCGCCCTGGACCTGAGGTCGACGAGCCCCAGCCCCCGTCGCCATTCACCCCGGACGGCGCGCCGTTCATGCCCCCGATGCCGCCTGGCCCCCCTATGCCTCCCGGCCCACCCGGGATGCCGATGATGCCGCCCTCGCCAATGGGCCCTGGGCCGGGGATGGGCATGCCGCCCATGCCGCCCATGCCTATGCCTCCCCCTCCACATGGCCCACATATGCACATGCCCCCGCCTCCACATCCGATGATGTTCGAGCGCGGCCGGGGCAGGGGCCGTGGACGCGGGCGCGGAGGCCGAGGCGGCGGAGATCGCGGTGGTGGATTTACTCTGCTGCAACGCCCCGGCCCGCCCTTGGCGCACCACGTACGCGAGCTCGGTGCCGCCGAGAAAGAGAAGGAAAAGGAGAAGGAGCGCGCTAAGGTGGAGAAGGAGCGCGCAAAAGGGGAGAAGGACAAGGAGAGGGAGAGGGCGAGGGGGGAGAAGGAGAGGGAGAAGGATGCGCGCCGCGCCGAGCGGGATCGCGCGAGGGAGGAGCGGCGGGGTGAGCGGGAGCGGGAGAGGGGTGAGCGGGAGCGGGAGAGGGAGGAGCGGCGAGGAGGCGGTGGCGGTGGCGGTGGAGGTGGTGTTGGTGGTGGACGCGGCGGAGGTGGCGGCAGCGGCGAGTTCGGATGGCGGCGCGCGTATGCGAGTAATGACGAGCCTGGGCCTCAGTCGAAGGATAAGGTCGGCGCCAGTGGCGGCGGGGGTGAGCGCCCGCGCGTGGTGTTATTACAGCGTCCGCGGTGATCCCCCGTCCGACATTGAACTGTCAACCCTCGCCATCTGGCACCGCGGAAAGCCGCTCGAGGATCTGTTCCTCGCTGCTTGCGCGTATAGGGCTGAGCGGCTGCCGACTCGGACTCGTCACTGCCTCATCTCATCTCGACGTTGAGCGGATCGCGCGACAGGTGTACCGGCGCTGGTATGCTCCGATTGTCTCTCGTCACAAGGCCATCTGATGGATCTGGAAGACGACCCCGCGATCCTGCGAGAGGGTAGAGCACGACCTGTCTGTCGTAGAAGTCTACATTCTACATTTCGACCTCATCTGCAGCCTAGCTATGCATCCGTTCCATCTCCCACAATCTGCTGATGGCTAATTGGCCGCTGTCGAGACGGCCCCGAATGCTGATGGTGCACTATTGTCCTGACTATTTGGTAAGGGCTGTCGATGCCTCGATGCCTCGATGCTCGACGCGCGCTGCGTCTTCACCTCTATTCACGGGCTCGTTCGACAGCCTGTCGCTTGGGCTATGTGATGAGATTGGGTTGTGGGATGCACTTGGCCTGAGCGGGATCACGGCGCGGTACCCACCCAGAGAGCAGGACGGCGAGTCTCGTGGCACACGGCCGTCTCGTCGTCGCCGGCATACCCCGTTGCTCGCCACGACGGCAAAGTAAAAGCATTCATTCTAGAAAGGCAAAGTGAACATGAACGAATAGGAATAGGCAGACACACTGCCTCTATTTTCAACACGCGGCAAGCGCCGGGACCAGCTCAGACTCGGTGGCTCGGCCGCCAGACGCTCGCTGCGGGCTGCTGACGCAGCCCTTGGCTCACGCCTTCTTCTGCTTCTTGCGCTCGGGCTGCTCCTCATCATCCTCGTCCTCGCCGAGGTCGATGCTCCCCTCCTCATCATCATCCTCCTCGTCGTCCGAGTCAAAGCCCATCGGGTCGCTGGCGAAGAACTCGAGGGGCTCGCTGAGGACGTCGAGGATGGTGCGGCCGAGCGAGAGGATGTCGCCCTTCTCGGTGAAGAGGTGGAAGAAGGAGCCGATGTCGCCCTCGAGGCCGGCGCCCTCGTCGTCCTCGGACAGCTTGCGGGGGTGCTTGGCGACGAGGTCGTGGTCGGGCTTCCACTCGATGGTCATGGACTGGGCGTCGAAGGTGGGTGGCAGGAGGATAGTGGCAAAAGAGGAATGTCAAGCGCAGTGAGCACAGACGAGAGATCGCGTCAGCATCAATACACAGACACGGTTGACAGGCACGGCCGCGTCGCGGCCGCGCGGCGGACCACTCACGCTTGGCTCAAGGTCGTCAGCCTCAAAGGCGCGCATCTCGTCGGTGATGGTGCCGTCGGCGGGCGCGGGGGCAGTGCCCTTGGGGAGCGCGTACTTCTTGCGCAGCTCCTTGTTGGCAAAGTACGGGTTCTCCTTGAAGTGCTGGTGTGAGCGCGAGCACTGAGGGTGGAGGGGCCTAGAGAGTGACTGTGGAGGACGGTGCGCGGTGGAGGCAGTCCAGGCGACAGTCGGCTGTCACTAGTCCGTAACCAGGCAAGGGCATCGTACGCCAGCAACTGAGCAACGAATGCCAGCTGCCACGCCATGCTCGCGAGCCGACCAAGGCACTCACGAAAACAATCTCGTACTCGCGCGGGTCCTTCGAGTCCTGGATGAGCTCCACGTCCTCGAGGTACTTGAGCGCCTCCTTGTCGGCCGCCGCCGACGCAGCCTGGCCAAGCTCGGGGTGCGAGAGCTGGGGTGAGCAAGGCGACGGGTGACACTACTCCAGCAGGGAGACGTACGAGGGTCACGGCCCAGAACATGGGCACATCCTTGACCTTCTCGCGGACGAGGTTAAGGAACTTGAGGTTCTCGGCCGTCGCGACGCGCATGAGGCGGACCTCGCGGTCCTTGTCGGCTGGGGGTTAGTCGGGCATTCGAAGTGGCTTGGGAGCACAGGCGACGGCACGAGATGGAGAGGGGAGGGGAGACAGAGCTGGTTACAGCGGGAGGAAGGATGGATACTGCCAACCGCATGACAAGGAGGAGGATGAGGAGATGAAGAGAGCATGAGGAGGTCGCGACGAGCAGCTGCATGCCTCCATTCGCCGACGTTCCATCGGCATCGAGCAGCCAGAGTGCTCCCCTTGCTCTCCTTGCTATCCTCCAGCCATCGCCATGGCTGCGCCTCCCTTCCCCTACCCTTCTCCCACCCACTGGTCAAACATCCCATCGTCGCCCACCACCATCATCAGCCCTCCCGCCTTCCCATCCGCGCGCCCTCAAGGCATCCAGCCCATCCGGGCCCCCATCCAGCCCACCTCAGCTCGCCCTCTCATCCACAGCGACCATCCACCATCATCCACCCCATCCACTCCCTCTCCACCACACCACCTGGCAAACCCTTCCGCCCTCTACCCCCCTCTTATCCCTCGCCCTCCCCGCCCCCTCCCCCTCCTCCCCCACCTGCCCAAGCCTAGATGCGACCCAAGATGCGACATACCAGCAGCAAGCTCCTCGTGGATCTCGTCCGGAAGTTCTGTCGTCAGCTCTCCTCCTCTTCCTCCCCTTCTGAGGGGGGTACGTACCGGCCTCAAACTTGTCAGGCATTGTATGGATGGATGCGGGGGGTGGATGGAGGAAGATCGAAGAAGAGGGAGGAGGAGGGAGGAGGAGGGGGATGGAGGACAGGGGGGGCGGAAGGTTGTTCCCAGCAACAAATGACGGGGTGGAGGTCGGCACGTGGTGCGGAGATTGGGTGTTCTCCGCCCATGTCGTCGTTGGTGGTCGATGTCAGTAAATGTGAGGCGTGATGGTGAGTTGCTCGTCGTGGAGGGGACATTATGTGCATACATGTACAACTAGCTATGGGTGCTGCCGTAGGCGCAAGGATGTATGAGGCATAGACGGACACGGGCAGGTCACATCAACATCGGCATCGGCGTCGGACGCGCGTGATACTCGGCGACAGATCGAGGAGACGGAACAATACGGTGCGCAATCACGACTGGCTGGGAGGCTTGGGGCTGCTTCTGACGCCTTGCGAGTGGACGCTGGGAGACCGCACGAACTGGGGCTGGGTGTTAGCACAAGTAGACGGAGATGAGACGTCGGGAGCGTCTCCAACATGAAACCAGAGGGCAGCATGCCACCACTCCAGCTCAAGCCGTACTCACCGTCTGCAGCGTCTGCATGCCCATCTGCGGGGTCTGCAGTTGCGGGGTCTGCATCCCCGGCGTGCCCGGAACTTGGACCTGCTGCACGCCTTGGACGCCTTGCACGCCTTGCACGCCTTGAACTCCTTGAACTCCCTGGACACCTTGAACACCTTGCACACCTTGCACACCTTGGACGCCCTGCACGCCCACGCCCTGCATCTGGCCTTGCAGCTGGGCCTGCGCCTGCGCCTGAGCCTGCGCTTGAGCCTGAGCCTGCGCGACAGCCGCCGCCTGCGCCTGCTGCTGAGCCTGCGCCTGGGCTTGCCGCATGAGCTGGATCTGCAGCGCGCGCACCGTCTCGGGCGTGACTTGCGTGCCGGACGCGTTGAGGGTCTGGATGATCTGCTGGACGTGCGCCTGCTGCGCTGGCGTCATGGACGCGAGGTTGACCTGCGGTGGGCGGACGGGGAACTGCTGCTGCGCCATGGGCATGGATGTGACCCGGCCCATTGCCGCGGCCTGGGCCTGCGCTTGCGCTTGGGCTTGATGCTGAGCCTGAGCCTGGGCTTGGGCTTGTGCTTGGGCTTGAGCGGCAGCCTGGGCTTGCGCGACTTGCACGGCTTGCGCTTGCGCTTGGGCCTGGGCTTGAGCCTGCGCGGCGGCTTGAGCCTGGGCTTGGGCTTGTGCTTGCGCGTGCGCGTGCGCCTGAGCCTGGGCTTGTGCTTGGGCTGCCTGTTGCGCTGCCACTTGAGCGTGTGCGGCGGCTTGCGCCTGCGCCTGAGCCTGGGCGGCTGCCTGTGCTTGAGCGGCGGCATGGGCTTGCGCTTGCGTCGCGGCCTGCGCGGCCTGCTGCTGAGGGCTCGACTGGACAGACGGATGGAGTAGTGGTGAGGTCTGGTTGTCGGAGCCGTTCGGCAGCATCTCGCCTGCGCTGGCGTACGGGCTCGCAAGCGTACCAGGCTGCGAGTGCGGTGTGCCCATGTTCGCTCCCTGTTGCCGCACCTGCGCAGCGGCCTGCGCCTGTGCTTGAGCCTGAGCTTGGGCTTGGGCCTGCGCAGCGGCGCGTTGCTGTTGCTGAGCCTGTAACAACTGGAGCTGTTGTGGCGTCATCTGCTGCGCTTGCGGTGGTCTGGCGCCGTTGGCAACGGCGTTCTGCTGTGGCGGCGTCTGCCCGTTGGCCATCTGCGGCTGCCTTCCGTTGACTGCCGACGCTGCCGCAACAGCATTGAGTATCTGCTGTTGAGACGGGGCCATGTTCATCTGCCCGTTGGCGGGCCCAGGTGGCCGAGCAGCCGGTGGGCGCGCTTGCCCCTGGGCGGCGGCATTCGCACCGGCCATTAACTGCTGCTGCTGGCGCATGGCCGCCTGTTGCTGCTGCCGCTGCTGCTCCTGCAGGAGGCGGCGTTGTTGCTGCGCCTCCTGCATTCTCAAGTCACGCTGGAACTTGGCCTCCACGAGCTCAAATGGTGTCGGAGGCTGGCCGCCAGGGTTCGCGATTGTGCTGTGCGACTCGTGTACAGTGATTTCCCGTGGCTCCTGGTCTTTCACTGGCATGTTAGCAAACGAACAAGTTCCGCATAAGCCACTCAGCCACTCACAGCTCTCCTTCGCCTTGTTGTCACGCCGCCGCGATAACCGCCTCATAGCGTCATACAGCGCCTGGTGCCGGACAGCCTTCTTGGTCGTTCCCTCGTATCGCTGCTGCTTGGCCGCGCGGGCTTCGCGCTTGGATAGCCCAGGCGGAGGTGGCGGCTCCATCGGCTGGCCTGGCGCACCGTTCGCGGCAGGCGTACCTCCAGGCGTTCCCGCCGACTTGGTCGGAGCCCCTGGCGTAGGAGTACCACCCGCGGGCGTGTCTGCGTTGCTCTTGTTCTTCCCAGGTCCCCAGGTCTGGTTCCACCGATCGTAGCAGTCGTATGCCGATCGCCGATCTGAAGGGATCGTCACACGCTCAGAATTGAACGCATCCGCAATCAGCTGCCAGTTGAACGCATACTGCGCGACGAGCTTCTGCAAGATCTTGTCCTCTTCTGGCGCCCATGTTGGCTCTGGCCGGTTCCCTTCCGGCTTGGGTTGAGGGTTGTATGGCTGGTGGTTGAGTGGCCGCATGCCACGACCGGAGAAGAAGGTCGAGACACACGCCACGACCTCGGGGCCAATGTCGGTGCTGCCCTTGGCGTCCTCGTACCAAGGCCCTTCGCGCAGGTCCCAGGTGTCGTCCTGGTCAAAGTGCGACTTTGCAGGTTGCAGATGGGACACAAACACAGGGCGGATGTCGAGTATGCGAGAGGTATGAGCGAGGCGGTTGCCGCTCGTCTGGCCCTCGTCCAGTCGGCGATGCACCTTGGTGCCGTCGGGTGGTGTGGGACCTCCAAACGTTATCAGGTCGGGGAAGAGCTCGGTAAGAGTCGGCTCAGGCTCGTCCGATGGAGGCGGAATGACTTCGTCCGGCGATGACTTGTGCTTGGAGGGAAGGGAGAGGGAGCAAAGATCCACGGTCGGCGCCTCGGCGGGCATGTAGAGTAGTGGCCTGCGGGCAGTTGCAAGCGCCTCGACGTCCTTGAAGCGCTTCGAGAGTACAAGGCCGTTGGGCAGGACAATGGCTTCGGGACTGGGCTCCTTCTTGTCCTCGGCCTTGTCTGCTGCCTCGGCGCCAGCCTCCTTCCCGGCATTGGCGATATCCGCCAGGCCAACACCGTTCCCGCCCTCTTCAGCCTCGGCCTCGCCGTCGGCGTCGTCCTCCTCACCGTCCGCATCTTCGCCGTCGGCATCGGCCTCCCCATCCGCATCCTCGCCCTCAGCGTCTTCTCCTTCCGCATCCGCTGCTTCTCCAGGCGCGTCACCGTCGATCTCCATTTTGACGTCGGCGTTGTCGGCGGTCTTGTCCTCGGGCTTGCCTTCTGGCTTGTCTTCGCTCTTGCCCTTAGACTCGTCCAAGATCTCGTCGAGCACCTCGGCACCTGTTGGATCTCCGCTCTCCTTGGCACCGGCTTCGGCCTCAGCCTCAGCCATCACGGCGTCCTCTGCGCCGACAAGCAGCTCGACGTCGTCCTCGGCATTGTCCAATGCCTCTGCTCGCCCTGGCACGGCAATGTCCTTGCTCGCTCCCCATCCCCGTCCTCCGACCATCAGGAGAGCCTTCTCCTCTGGTGATGCCAGATGCCACTCGACGGCCTGGTAGGCGAACTCGCGGGCTACGACCCGCTTCCACCGCCGCTCCTCGCCAAAGTCGACCTGCATCCATTCCTAAATATCAGCCGTGGCTCTTTCTGAACGGACCACTCACCATCTCGTCGAGGAGGAAGTCCCAGTGGCCCTTGGGCACTGGCGGCCCGCGATGCTTCTTCGGTTGCCGCAAGCTCCAGCGCCCGGCAGCCTTCTTAGCCTCGATCCGCTCCATAGCGCGGATATGCCTCATCTCAGCCTGAGCCACCCGCCAGTCGGCCGTAAGCACGACCTTCGGAGATCGTGTCATGCCACCCGACAGCGGATTCAACCCGTACATCAGACTGAGCTTGAACGAATCCGGCTTGCCCTCGTTCTTGCTGCCGCGGCGATGGCGGGAGGTAGAGGCGTGAGGGATAGGAGGGAGCTTGGGCACGTTCGTGGAGTAGTCGCTCTCGAGGGGCATAAGCACCTTCGCAGCCTGCATCGGCAACGGTTCGTCGGCGGGACGGTAGTTGTCGGCGGGCTCCCATGGCGGCGCCTCAATCTCGCTGCCGAAAGCGCCGAGGGAGATGTCGCGTCGAGGAAGCACATCGTTGAGCGCAACTGTTGCTGGTGGTGGACGAGGTGAGGCTGGACGCGATCCTCTTGGCCTTGGCGAGTTGGCAGCTGGCGTACCATGTCGACTTGCCGCACGAGACGAAGGCCGGCTGGACCGACGCAGCTCGGGAACGGCGACAGGCTCGGGGTGCGGCGGCTGCGCCGCTTGCACGGGGGGCTCATCGGGAAGTCAATCGTCCCCGCCGGCGGGGAGGGAGGGGGGATGGGCGGGATCTCGAGCCCGGCTATCCTCGACGGACCAGCCTCGAGTGCATAAGCCTCCTTCCACTCGTTGTACGCCTCGTCGGCACCCGGCTCCAGCTCGTCGAGGTCCATCGTCACATCCGCATAGTCTCCGTCTGGTCCTCGCTTTCTTTTCAAGAGCCGATACAGTCCTCGAAGCACGACGCCATGTTGTTCCTGGTATTCGCTGCCATTAGATCGATGCCAATGTTTATCCCAAGCAAGCCTCCACCCATCATCACATGGACATGGACATACCTGACTAGCCGCTCCTTGGCCTCGAGCACATCATGCACTGCGCCCGCAAGCTGCCACGTCTGTAAAAGAGTCAGCATGGTCACATGAAATAAGGCCGGGTGGAGGTGAAATACGCCCACTACCGGCCCTGTGAGCGCAGGGACCGCACGAGACGCACCGAGACGGCACTGTCCATTGCGGGCGATATGGTGCGTCGTGCGGCGTGCTTTTTTCGCGCACGTCGTCGCCAGTGTCGGTTCCCAGTCTAGGAGAATGAAAGCGGGGGTGTCGAGGAAGGGATGCACGGGAATATGGAGGCTGAAGCTTGCTGATGGGAGGTGGATGTAGGCGAAAGAGGCGTTTGAGTAGAAACAAGGTGGATGGGGTGGGAGTTAGGCATGCGAAATTGGGGGCCACACGTGGTTCCGAGCCTACGGAGTAATATGGGGTCCCCGGAAAGTCACGTCCATTTCGAGGTACGGCGAGCGCGCTCGCGACAGAGCATCCATGAACAATGGACTTTCTTTTGTTCTTGTCTCTTAACTCTACTCTCATCTTGATCTTGTATCTTGCCACTCATTCTAAACCATGGACAACTCTGGAGACCCAGGCATCTCAGCTCCCATCTCTGCTGAGCCTCTCGAGGCTTTCCGCGCTCGCCTCAATGCCAACCGCACCAACGGCAACGGCAACGAGGCGCCGTCGCCGTCGCTGCCCCAGAACGGCAAGTTGGGCTCGGGAGACGCCGACTCAGATGGCGACTACACCCGCAACTGGCACTACAACCAGTCCATCTCCATGGTCACCAAGGCCAAGGGGTCCCTCCCCAACACTCCTTTCGCCGCCTCCGTCATCTCCGCCGCCCTCGGCGGCCTGCTCGCAACCGGGCTCTTCGCCGCCGCCACTCCCCTCCTTAGCCTGAGCGGTCTCAGTGAGGTTGGCTGGGCCCGTCCTCAGCTGGGAGTCTACCTCGCTGCCATGGGCCTGTTCCACCTCCTTGAGTTCTGGACCACAGCCGGCTGGAACTACCACAAGCTGTCCATTGACTGTGAGTTGTGGATGTGTTGTCACAGCTGACAGCAGCATTCCTATTGAACAATGGTGCACAGTACCACTACGCCCACGCGTTCGGCCTGGCCGAGTACTTTGTCTCGTCGTACTTCTGGCCATCCAAGTTCGCATCACCGTTCGCGAGCACACCCGCACTCCTCCTTGGTGAGCTCCAGACTCCTGGATGCAGCTTACTCCAGCCACCACCCTCATGCTCATCGGCCAGCTGTTCCGCTCCCTTGCTATGGTGCAGGCCGGTCCCAGCTTCTCGCACGTCGTCAAGCGCGTCAAGCTCGACGACCACAAGCTGATCACGACTGGCGTGTACGCCTGGGTCCGTCACCCGAGCTACGTCGGCTTCTTCTACTGGGCCGTCGCGACACAGCTGCTCCTCTCCAACGTCGTCAGCACTGCCGCCTTTATCTACATTCTCGGCAACTTCTTCGCCGACCGTATCAAGGGTGAGTCGTCCTCTACTTGAGCTGCGCTGACCGCAGACGAGGAGGTCCACCTCACACGCTTCTTCGGCGAGGCCTACGTCCAGTACGGCAAGAAGGTCGGGTCAGGCCTTCCTTTCCTCACCAAGTAGACTAGTTTCACACCTTGGGCTCTATCTCAGTATGCATGATATAATTTAGTGCTTGACGCGACGCTTGGGCGCAGGCGGGGGCGCCTCGTCGTCCGAGCTGCTCTCCTCCTCCTCGTCGCTAACCTCGCCGACGGCCGCATCCTCATCCCACCCTTCGTCGTCGTCGGTGGTCGCTCCGCGGTCCTCGTAGTCGAACTCCTCCTCGTCATCCTCGTCGTCGGCAAGCGTGCCCGGCGGCGCTCGAGCGCCTCCTCGGGTCGACGTCGCTGAGCCCATCGACATCGGCTCGCTCTCGTCGTCGGCGTCGTCCTCCTCCACATCCTCGCCCTTGGCCTTGGCCTTCTCGGCCTTCTTGCGCGCGACATTCGCAGCCTGCTCCGCCCGCCTCGCGTCGCGGAGCTTGCGCTTCTCTCGTGCGCACGCTGCTGCGCCGCGCTCTGGCTCTTGGACCGCGCCTCGAAGTGGTGGTAGACGTCTGCCCCTCGCCGCGCTTACTCCCACAAGCCCTTCGACGACCTTGACGAGCTGCAGCTCGAGCCTGGGCCCAGTCTCGAGGAGACGCACGCCTTGCGCTCGCCCTTCTTGTTTCCCCGTCCAACGTAGTCTTCAGGGAGCTCGACCGCGTTCGAGTCACTCTCGGCCTCGGACGCCTCGCTCTCGCTCATGCTGTCGTATCCGCTGCCGGCCTCTGAGCCGGAGACGAGCCGCGGCGGCGGAGGAGGTAGTCGGCGATGTCGTCGGCCTTGGTGAGTCAGGGCGCGCGCCTTCGTTGGGTTGAGCACTTGCGCACGCGGCGCGAAACGCCCTGCGGCCGCACCGAGATCATGAAGTGGCGCATCGAGACGAGACCGGTACCGTGGTTGTACGAACGAGAGGACACGGCGGAACGTCGGGAGCGCCGACTTCTCGACCTGGATGGGCGGGAAGAGACCCTGCAGCATCGTCGACATCAAGCGCAGCTGCGGCATCTCGGGCCGTCTGGCTGCTGCTGGAAGCCGTTGAGGACAAGCAGAGGAGGGTTGCGGTACTCGCCGCCAGGCGACTTGGCGACGTTGCGCAGCATGCCGCGCGAGTTGGTGATATCCCTTGATGTTAGCTCTGTTGGGCTGCAAAAGACCTACTTCATGAGCGAGTAGCGCATGACACGGAACGTGAGGGTAGGGCCCTGGGAGACGGCCATACGGAGGTGGACGTTGGCGCGTCGTGAGCGTGAACGCCATCAGGTGCGTCACACCGAGCGTCGGCGCGATGGTGAGGTAATCCCTCAACCGGCTCCGGGGCGCTCGCGCAGACGAGTGGCCGTGTTCGGCTCCATGATCAGGCGCATGTCGCGGACGAGGGCTTCGACTGATTTTGTCACATTGCCGGACTGCGAGTTAGCTGCAAGCAGTGCCGGCTACTTAATGACAAAGGACTTGGGGACGTTGGTCGCCTCCTCGCCGGCCTGGGCGCCCTTGAGATGGGTCCTATTCTTTCTTCTGCGCTTGCCCATGGTTGTTGAGTGGGTGTGTGTGGAGAGGGGATGTTGTTGTCATTTGGCTAAGGTGGACGCCGAAATATTAGTGAATGGCGGAGTAGGCCCAATGTCCGCGGTGGCAACAGTCCACGTCAAAACTGCGATGTATCACCACGTGTTCATCACGTGGTTTGTAAGCGCCGACCTGGTAATCAGATAACAGCTGCTATTCAGTGTGCCTCTTCATTTGTGCTCTTCTCATCAATCTTCGTGATTGTAGCAGGTTTTGTAGATGTACATGTCGACAGACAGCGAACAGTGCACTTCCGTCCTCGTGGGGCGTAAAACATCGACCACATCGGCTCGGCCTATCATCTCGCCGGCCCCGCGCCGGGGGCCCCGTTTTGTTCCCCCCACATAAACGACCGGTCGCTCGGCGTCGGCTTACGCGGCCCTGTACAAGATCCAGAGGTCACATGGTTTCGAGGCCCGTCACCGGCCTTCGCTCCCTACACCCACCCCTCCCTGCACTGCTTGGCTCCAAAATCCCATCCCACTCGGAACAACCATCCTCTCATTCTAGACGTTCTAGCTCTAGCTCTTCCTTGCTACTACCACCCACCCGCCATGTCGCTACGGCTCACCCTCCTGCGCGCGCCTCTGCGCTCGCGTCCCCCCTCCGCTCCTCCTTCGCCGTCCCCATCTCCGTCCGCCGCATCTCCCAATACCAGCGGTTATACTCGTCAACACCTGACGAGAAGGACAAGGACGCGCCGACGGGGCCAAGAAGAAGCGCCGCCGCCTCCCCGCGCGCGCCCCTCGAGCCGACCACGTTTGACGGCAAGGCGTCCCCCGCGACGTGCACAACCGCCCCGTCAGGCTCCGCGGCATGCCGCCCACCATGGCGGCGTGGGAGGTGGAGCGCTCGCACTCGCGCCCGCTCCGAACGCCGCCGGACCCGGCCGGCGCCGCGCCCAAGCTCGAGGAGCACATCTTCAAACGAGTCGGCGCGCCGCGCGCCATCTACAAGCGCCCGACGAGGGAGTTGCCTTTGGCCAATGTGAGTAGCGAAAATAGTTTGGATGCGGGGTGGAGGTGGCGCGCGGCGGCGGACTCCGTTGTCCGGCGTGCTAGCTCCGTCCCGTGTGATGGGGAGCAGAACGCTACAATGTGACGTCTTGGGAGAATGCTGACGCTCAGACGCGGATAGGATTGTGTACGTGTGCACTGGACGAGTGCCGAGCTCGCTGCCGAGCTCGAACATGCAACGTTGAAGTAAGGTGTCTAACGGCAGGGATCACCTCGGCTGGTCGGCCTGAGCGCCTGGGGCTGTTCATCCTCTACGCGACGAACAACGGTGTGTCTGCTCGCTTGCATGATGGTCCGGCAGCTGACAGCAGAACGCTACTCGTCCTCGTGGTCCGGCAGGTGCTTTCCAGCTACGCAACTCGCCTGACGTCGCGCTGCTCGGCGACCACGTCACTTTGCTCGCAACTTCTGGGGTGCGTCGCTTGCAAGAATTGGGGATGGAAGCTGCAGGCACTGACACGCAGGCTTCGGCGAGCCATGGATCGCGGGTAACATCAACCTCATGCAGGGCCGGATTGATGTCAAGTTCCGCATGAAGGGCGACAAGCAGGAGGGAACGGTGTACTTTACGTCGATCAGGCCGACGCAGGGCGCGCCGTGGCGGATTGGTGAGTGCGAGCGGCCTGTCTGCGAGCGGCCGAAAGGCCGCGAGCGTAGCTGGGCGATACCGCGAAGGGAGGGAAGCAGTGCCGCGAAGAGGCCAGGGAGGTGAAGGCATGTCTGCCGTCAAGGCAGGCGGGAGGATTGCAACGCGCATGGCAAGGACAGAAGCAGGAGACAACTACTTGGCTCCCATCCGGCCACGGCCCGGCGAGATGGCCAGGCGTTTCTGCACCTCTGCATCTCGCAGTGTGCCGCGCGCACTCTTCCACTCCCCTACAGCCTCCGGTCCATGCAGGCCCATGCTCCTCCAGTGCTCTCTGTCCCACACCCCTTCCCACCCTCCACCCCCCACCCCATCTCCACTCCCCGCCAAGCGGACCCGAGCACGCTAACCCCAGTCCGATACAAGGTCATCGGAGAATACGGCGACGTCATCCGCCTCGAGGACAAGGTCGTGCGCCCCGTCATCGACGACGACGCCGCGGCGGCTACGGGCGACGCTACGCCAGGTGACGCCGTCGAGTCGGTCCAGGCTGCGGCTGCTGAGGCCCTCCCCTCCTCCTCTTCCTCGCCCTCCACTTCCACCTCTACTTCCCCCTCCTCCTCCTCGCCTCCCCCCGCCTTCCCCGCGTCCTCCGCGACCGACGCGGAGACCTCCCCCGCCCCAATCGCGGCCATGCCGACCAAGGCGGCGCTGTGGAAGCCTGAGGTGCGGATCGTGTAGATGGGTAGAGCGTAGAGGAACGACGAAAAGGGACAAGAGACGACTACTCACTGTACACACTACCAATGCATCTTGGGTCAAGAGCTGTCGGGGGTGCTACTAATGGGTGCTGCCGGTCGGGCTACATTGGACTCGTGCCAGCTAGCTCTGTGGCTCTAACTATATGCGTTGGACTCGCACTTAAAGTCCAAGGCTCCCGCTATATGCGCTGGTCTTCTCTGCCAGCTGCCACGAGCCTCTCATGGCTCTCCCTCGAGGAGCGCATCGACATAATCCGCAAAGGAATCGTACACGCCATCCGGCGCGCCCTCACACTCCTCCGCGCCAGGCCGATACTTCCCCGTGCGCACTGCTGTCAGCCCTCCCCCCTTCTCCAATGGCACGTAGACGTACCGAGAATACGCTGCAGCCCCAACTCCCTAGCCCCCGCCCCAGATCATTCTCCACATCATCCCCCACGATCGCCACGTCCTCGTCCCTAATCCCCTTGTCCCCCGCCTCACCCTCCCTCAAGCGGCCGAGTGCGAGCTCGAAGAACGCCCGCGTCGGCTTCCCCACCACCTCCGCCTTGACGCCCGCCGCATACTCGAGCGCCGTAACGTATGGCCCAATGCCGAGTGATAGGCCGGCCGGGAAGGTGGCGTTGGCCTGGGTTTGGGTGTATGCGGCTTTGTGCGGGGCGATGAGGACTGGGCGGCGTCCGGAGGGGGTGGGGGAGGGGCGGCGGGAAACAGCTGGCGTTGAGTACGATGAGCCCGACTGGGTGGAGTCGGCGTGAGGATCGGAGTCTGGGTTGAGCGGCTCCCGCTTCAGGATCCTGAATGCAGTGTTCATGTTCTCGTAGTTGAACGCCGGTGGGTGCAGGCCCAGAACGACGGCGTCGCATTCGGACGGAGGGCGGGTGGGGAGGTGCTTGAATTCGTCGTGGGCTTCGGGCGAGAGGAGGAGGAAGGGTCTGGTGTGAGCGCGAGCGAGCGCGAGCGAGTGCGCGATAGCGAGCGGAATAGTGGGAGCGGCAGGCGAGCGCGAGTGTTATAGGGAGTGAGATAGTGAGAGTGGCAGATAGTCGGGAACGGACGCCGCGCCTTGGTGCCGTAGTCAATCTCCGGGACTTGGGACTCACGTCAAACCCCGCTTCTCGACGAGGGCGCGACACGCCCCCAAACTCGTCAACAGCTCGTGCGGCGCGGCCCGCAGCCCCATGCCCTCCAGCGTCGCGAGGAGGCGCGTCTCGCTCTCCTTGGTGTTGTTCGAGCTGCCGTCAGTGTCTTGCCGTCGACCAGGCCAGGCCTGAGGGAGGGACAGTGAGTGAAGGGGAGTGAGGGAGAGACAGTGAGGGAGAGGGAGTGAGAAGGAGTGAGGGAGGGGGAGACGCACCAGAGCACGAAGGGGACTTTGGCCCGCCGCAGCCGCTCGATAGCCGCGACGGCGCGCGGCGTGGGAGTGGAGCCGACGTGGAGCGTGCCGTTTAGATCGATCAGGAGGGCTTTGGCTTTGGCGCTGGCGTGAGCATTCAATCTTGGTTGTCGTCGTCTCGTCACTCCTCACGCCGCCGAGCACGACCATGGCGTCGCTGGGGTCGAGTGATCGTGTGGTCGCGTGCTGCTCTGGCGGCGTCGCTGATAACGATACGCACGCCTCCTGGCTCAACACGCTCCTCAGGCCAGTGAAGCGGCTGATTAGCTTACATTTTTGCCATTTCGGTCTGGAGCGATGTGGGGGAGCAAGATGGGGAGGAGAGTGTGAGGAATGACGACCGAGTGGAGATGGAGTACTGAAGTGGAGGTGTAGCGGATCTCGAGCGGCGCGGGAGTATTCGGGGCAACTCGGCGTCACCGACTTTGTGCACATCTTGGCGCCAATGCAGAGCAGAGTAGATGCAGGTGTATGTAATTGTAGATGTAGATGAGGCGCAGACTCAGATGCAGATTCCAGGTCATGGGCAGTGGATACTGGGAAGAGAAGCGCCAAATCTCGCCTGTCCTCGATGCCAGCCCCGAACTTCACGCAACGGTCAGAACTCGTCCTGCACACCCCGACAGCCGAGAATCTATGCATATATTGCAGACACACTAGAGCACACTAGAGCATGCCGAGGAACTTCTTGACGTCCGCCGCGCTCCGGAAGCCGACTGCTATCAGCCCCATATCCCTGCTACACCTCGCAAGGGGGCACACGTCGACTCACGGAACTTGTTCTTCATCTTGCCCTCCTTGAACGCGATGACGGTTGGGAGTGCGGTGATCTGGTGTCAGCTATGTCACGATGTGGACAGCTGGATGGTAGCACGCCTTCTTGGGTCGTGAGGCGCCTCGAGCGATGACATCGAGGGCGGAAGACGGGGGGGGAGGGGCAGCTCCGCCGGCTCCGCCGGCTGCGCTTGTGGCTCACCTTGTACTCGCCGGCCAGCTCCGGGTGCTTGTCGACGTCGACGGTCATGAGGTCGAAGTCGGAGTCGGGGCCGGTGAGGGACTGGAGGATGGGCGAGAGGACGCGGCAGGGCTGGCACCAGCTGGGTGTTAGCCATGTAGGCGGAGGCGAAGGACAGTTAAGGGAAATAGTCAGTAGAGGGAGGGGAATGTATGGCAGAGCCGTGGACGCCTTGCGAGCGGGCGAGTAAAAGTCCACTGCGATGATAGAATGGGGCACAGAGAGCAGAGGCCAGGTGGACGCAAACCACCCCGGGCCACGGCGAAGCGAGGGCAAACACAGCTTGGCGTACTGGAGCAGAAAGCTGCGCTGGATGGAGTATGTTCCCTCACGTAACCTCCTCCAAGGAACACAGATGTAACGATGGCGACGACGCAACTCACTCGGCGTAGAAGTCGACCAGGACTGGCTTCGTCGGGTTCTCTGCCACACGCTTCTTGAACGCCTGTTGTCAGCTACATCGACAGAATGGGTAGCTCACGGCCGGGTCGACGTCGAGGAAGTGGTCCCTGCGGACAGCGGTGGTGTGCAGTCCCCGAGCGGGCATGGCGATGGCGCGAGACGCGCGGACAGTCGAGCGGAGCAAGGACATGTTCGCCGAGTATGCAGTGGTGAAGTGAGAACACGCAGTGAGAAGCTTGCAGATGAGTAAGTTGGAGATTGCCGAGGTGGAGGTGCGGAGATCGGGGTATGTCCGCGGTCGATGGTTTTGAGATTTGGGTGGCCAAAATTCTGGCTGCCTAGTTCGTCATCACTACATCTCACGAGGAGACAGGATGCCCAAGGCTAGTGAGTCGACAAGAGGAGAGGATGGGAGGGGAGAGGGAGTAGAGGAGTCTGACAGCAGATAAGAAGCAGGGGCAGAAGAATAAGGTGTACGCGTTGCCGACGGCGAAGCGGAATAAGGATGGCGGCGTGCCCAAGCTTCTGGCGCTGAAGAGCAAGGCGCAGACTGGCCGATTTGCGCGCGCGAGGGTGAGTCTAGCTGTGGCATCTGCAGACGAGATGCAGAGCGCTAGCAGAACTAGCGGTGGACTAATGTGGGGAGTGTGCCGCTGACAGCAGCCCGACGCCAGCTCCGGCCCGTCGTCGATCCACGCGCTCGCCTCGACCTCGCGCCATGCCGGCGACACCTTCGTCGAGGCCATCAGCGCCGACTACGCGCCCATCGACGCCTCTCTGACCGTCCGCGACTCGTCCGCCAAGGCGTTCATGCGCGAGCTGCGCAAGGTTATCGAGCGCTCCGACGTCATTATCCAAGTCCTCGACGCACGCGATCCCGAGGGCACGCGCTCGCGCTGGGTCGAGGAGGAGGTGCGCAAGCGCGACGCCTCTGGCAAGAAGCTGCTGGCTGTCGTCAACAAGATCGACCTGGTGCCGCGCGCCAACCTCGAGGCGTGGCTCAAGCACCTCCGCCACTCGTTCCCATGTATGCCGTTCAAGAGTTCGACACAGGCGCAGAGGCAGCACCTGAGCCAGAACGCTGTGCCGCTCGCCACGCCGGCCGCTGTGGCCGGACAGAAGCAGAGCTTCCAGGAGCTGCCCGTCACTTCTAGCAGTTTGGGCGCGCCGGCGCTCCTGAATCTGCTGAAGCAGTATGCGCTCACGTCGCCCCATTCGGCCCTGACTGTCGGCGTGGTCGGATACCCGAATGTCGGGAAGAGCTCGCTCATCAACTCCCTCAAGCGGTCGCGCGCATGCGGCGTCGCGGCCATGCCGGGCAAGACTCGTGTCGTGCAGGAGGTCGTCCTCGACAAGGGCGTCAAGATCCTCGACTGCCCCGGTGTCGTACTCGAGGACATCCGTGAGCTCGCCGAGGCCGAGGACGGCACGAGCAGGCGGAAACAGGCAGAAATGATGCTCCGCAACTGCGTGAAAGCCGAACTCGTCGAGGACCCCGTTGCGCCCATGGACGTGATTCTCGAGCGCGCAGACCCCGAGCTGCTCATGAAACTGTACAACATCCCTATGTGGAGCGACACGCGCGATTTCCTCATCAAGCTCGCCCTCACGCGCGGGCGATTGGGGCGGGGCGGTATTCCGGATCTGGAGGCGGCGGCAGTGGGTGTGCTCCGGGACTGGAACTCGGGTAAGATTCCCTACTACACCCGCCCGCCTGCTGTGCATGCGTCGAGCAAGCCGGCCGAGCCGGCTGTCGTGGGAGCCGAGGAGGGAGACGTGGCGATGGAGGGCGCCCAAGTCGGCGACGCAAAGATCCTCAACACGCTCAGCGAGGCGTTCTCCATCGAGGGTCTGTTCGACAACCTCGGCGACGAGGCCGAGTGGGATGGCGAGGACGACGGCGGCTTTGTCGCCGACGCCATGGAGGAGGAGGACGCTGTCGCCGCTCAGCCTCCTGCGCCTACTCCAGCAGCTCCGGCGCCAGCAGCCGCCAACCCATGGTCCGTCCCCCCTCTCTCCCCCTCGTCGTCCGTCTCGTCCCGCGGCCGCGACCGCTCCATGTCCCTCACCCCTCCGCGTACCTTCCCCACCGCCTCGACCTTCAACCCCACCCTTGCCTCCGGCGCCTTCAACCCCCATGCCGCATTCATGCCCCAGGCAACCCGCCCCGTCGCCGACCCCGCTCGCCTCTTCTCCGCCGAAGAACGCGCCGCTGGCGCCATGCCTGTCGACAGGCGGAAGGCGAAGAAGGAAGCTAAGAAGGCCAAGAAGCGCCGCGCCGCCGCTGAGCGCACAGAGGGCGAGCTCCTGCTCGGATTCATGGGCATGGACGTCGAGGAGGAGGGCCAGGAGGACTATGTGCCGGAGCCAGAGGTGAAGAGTGCCAAGCAGCGTAGAGTGGAGAAGAAGGAGAAGCAGAGGGAGGTGAGGAGGGCGGAGAAGGTGGCGCCTGTGGATGAGGAGGAGAAGAAGGAGAAGGACTTTGCCAGCTTCCTTGCTGCCATGGGCGAGGATGACGATGAGGAGCTGTAGTGGGGTTAGAGTTAGATATTGCTAGAGCACGAGCACATACTGCATGTAATATAGCTTCACGAGGACGTCGGGTCTGGTTCATCAGGAAGCGTTCGTTACAACTGCTATCGCAGCAACGGTACTTGGCCAGCACAATCCTAATGGCTGCTATAGAATAGACGGCGTATTACTAATGATGCTCGGTTCCTAATGGGAGCCCAATGGTGCCAATAGTCCCTTTGACAGGGTAAAGTGGGGGTCAGATAAGTTCCACCCCACCACTGTGGCACCACCACCTCCATGCAACTCGTACGCAACGACCTTCAACGTACACGCGCTGCTCGCTCGCGAACTACTGATCACACTGCATAATGTTATAACACGACACGACTCTATTGTAGCTAGGTTGAACTTGTTGCTGATGTTATGAGGGGTATACTGATACGGGAATGCTATCCAAGAGCCCGAGATGAATGCGGGGCGTGCCGTAGTGATGAGCGCTGGCGAAGGCACCACGCCGCGCTCGTTGAGAGTGAGAAGAACTACTGAACCCAGCTTTCCACGTCGCCACACTCGCAGATAAGGTTGAGGTCGCCGGCGGCGTCGTCGAGACGGCCGACGGTGGGCCAGAACTTGGACTTCTTGAGGTTGGGCACAGGGTACCCAGCCTTCTCACGCGAGTACGGGCGGTCCCACTCGTTGCCGGTGATGACGGAGAGAGGGTGGGGAGCGTTGCGGAAGACGTTGTTGTCCTTGGGCTGCTTGCCCTCGATGATCTCGTCGACCTCCTTGCGGATGGAGATCATGGCGTCAACAAGACGGTCGAGCTCGTGCTTGGGCTCCGACTCGGTGGGCTCAATGAGCCAGCACGTGCCGATGGGCCACTGCGCTGTCGGGGGGTGGAACGAGTAGTCCTGGAGACGCTTGGAGAAGTCGGGAACACGGAGACCGGCCTTGTCCTCGAACTCGGCGAGGTCGACGAGACACTCGTGAGCGCAGTGGCCGTTCTTGTTGGTGAAGCGGATGTTGTAGTAGGGACGGAGACGCTCGGCAATGTAGTTGGCGTTGAGGAGCGCCATCTTGGATGACTCGGTGAGGCCCTGGCCGCCGAGCATCTTGATGTACGCCCACGAAATGAGGTTGATCGAGGCCGAGCCGTAGGGAGCAGCCGAGACAGCCGAAATGGCCTTCTCGCCACCAGTGGGGATGATGCTGTGGCCAGGGAGGAAGGGCGCGAGGTGCTTCTTGACCGAGATGGGGCCGACACCGGGGCCACCGCCACCGTGGGGAATCGAGAAGGTCTTGTGGAGGTTGGTGTGCGAGACGTCACCACCGACACGGCCAAGCGAGGTGAGACCAACAAGCGCGTTGGCGTTGGCACCGTCGACGTAGACCTGGCCACCGTTGTCGTGAACAAGCTTGCAAGCCTCCTCGATACCCTCGTCGAAGGTGCCGAAAGTCGAAGGGTAGGTGACCATGAACGCGGCAAGGTTGTCCTTGTGCTTCTCAGCCTTCTCCTTGAGGTCGGCAAGGTCGAGCGAGCCGTCGCCGAGAGCCTTGATGGGAACAACCTTCCAGCCCATCATGGCCGCCGAAGCGGGTTGGTGCCGTGAGCCGAGAGGGGAATGAGACAGACGTCACGGTGGCCCTGGCCGTTCGACTCGTGGTAGGCCTGGATGACCTTGAGACCGGCAAACTCGCCCGAAGCACCCGAGTTGGGCTGAACCGAGGTGGCGTCGTAACCAGTGACGAGCGAGAGGTCGCGCTCAAGCTCAGTGAGCATCTCCCTGTAGCCCTCGGCCTGGTCGACGGGGCGAAGGGGTGGACACCGCCAAACTCCTTCCACGAAAGAGGACCCATCGACGAAGTCGAGTTGAGCTTCATGGTGCACGAGCCGAGAGGGATCATGCCGTGGACGAGCGAGTAGTCCTTCTGCTGGAGGTGCATCATGTAGCGCAGCATGTCGGTCTCCGAGTGGTGACGGTTGAAGACCGACTGGGAGAGGAAGGGGGTGGAGCGGGCGAACGAGCCCTCGATGGGCTGCGACTTGGCAGTCTCAGCCGAGAATTGGAGCTTCTTCGAGAGCTCCTCGAGGGTGTCGGGGCGGATCTCCTTGAGGCCCTTGACGCGGTAGAAGACGTTGACAATGTCGGTGAGGTCAAGAGGGCCGACCGACTCGTCGAGGGTGATACCGACGTGCTTGTCGTCGATGCGACGGAAGTTGATTCCCGCGGCGACCGAGGTCTTGTGGACGTTCTCGGCGGTAACACCGGCCGCCGAGACGTCGATGGTGAGGGTGTCAAAGTACGCCTTGTTGGTGACCTTGAAGCCAAGGCCAGTAAGCGACTCAGCGAGGACGCGAGTGAGCTGGTGGACCTTGCCGGCGATGTTGCGGAGACCCTCGGGGCCGTGGTAGACGGCGTACATGGCAGCCATGTTGGCGAGGAGAGCCTGGCAGTGCACACGTTCGAAGTGGCCTTCTCGCGACGAATGTGCTGCTCACGGGTCTGGAGAGCGAGACGGTAGGCAGGAGCACCCGAGGCGTCCTTGGAGAGACCGACGATACGCCGGGGATCTTGCGCTTGAGGTCCTCGGTCACGGCAAAGAAGGCAGCGTGGGGACCACCGTAGCCGACGGGGAACACCGAAGCGCTGCGAGTTGCCGAGAACAATGTCGGCGCCCCACTCTCCGGGAGGCTTGAGCATGGTGAGGGCGAGGAGGTCCGAGGCGACGACAACCTTGGCGCCGTGGCCCTTGATGTCGGAAGCGACCGACGACCAGTCGATAACCTCACCGTTGACGTCAGGGTAGGGAGGATGGCACCGATGAGCTTGTCACCGAGCTTGTCGACCTCGGCCTTGAGCGACTCGTTGCTCTCGGCGATCTTGAGCTCGATGCCAAAGCCAGTCGACGAGTGCGGGCACGTCGATGGTCTGGAGCGATAGTAGGCGAGATAAGGAAGACGTTCTTGCCCTTGGAGAACTTGCCCTTGGGGATGGCGGCGCGCACATGGCCATGGCCTCAGCGCGCCGTGGCCTCGTCGAGAAGCGAGGCGTTGGCAATAGGAAGCCAGTGAGCTGAATCGTAACCGTCTGGTAGTTGATAAGCGACTCGAGACGGCCCTGGCTCTGCTCGGGCGAGTAGGGGTGTAGGCAGTGTACCATCCTGGGTTCTCGAAGACGTTGCGCTGAATAACCGGAGGCACAACGGCGTTGTGGTAGCCCATACCGATGTACGACTTCATGGGCTTGTTCATAGCGGCAATCTCCTGAGCGCGGCGGAGGAGCTCGAGCTCAGAGTAAGGAGCAATGTCGCCGCTGGTGAACTCGTTGATGCGACGCTGTCAGGAACGGTAGCCTTGACAAACTCGTCCATGGTCTTGTAACCGAGGTCTTGAGCATCTCCTGGACATCGTTCTCGTGGGGCCGACGTGGCGGGGAGGAAGTGTCGAGGGGAGTGAAGACAGAGTCGGGGCGCGCGGAAGGCCTTGGATGGTGGCAAGGGGTGGGGCTGGGTGGCAGTGGTGGAGTGCTGGGTGGGGTTGGAGGGCGGGGGTTGAAGCGCGCTGCTGATGTTGCGAGAGCGCGAGTGCGCAGAGGCGTCACAAGACGCGGTGCGCGGCGCGAATGTTCGCGAGCATGGTGATGGGAGGAGGGGAGGGGGAGGGGGAGTGGGAAGAAGAGAGAGCTCTAGAATGTGGGGCTTATGGGAGAACAAGGACGCGCCGTGGGTGGTGCCTCGTTTTTGGTGGATTTCGGCTGTCGCGGCGGACAGAGCCGATGACGATGTGGAGGGAGGGGGGTAGGTGGTGGTGAACGCGACACTCCACTCGATGAGTGTTGTGAGATGCGAGTAAAGAGAAGGAGTGGTGAGTAAGTGAGTAGAGTAGATGATGAGAAGGAAAGAAAGAAAAGATTGATGCAAGAAGAGGAGTCGTTTGATAGCTTTGAGGGCGGGCTCACTACCGGGCTAGACCGTAGTGGTGAGTGGGATTCATTGGGTAAGGCTGAGGGTTGAGATTATTGGAGTGAGCAAAGGTTGTTGTTGGAAACTAGCGTGGCCCAGGGAGTCGGACTCGTATGGTGGAGGTGAGCACCGTACGCGGGGATCTGGAGCCACCCTAGGTGAGAGTGGAGGTCCCAAATACCGGATAACCATTGATTTCTTGGAAATTATCAGTTCCTTATTTTCCAAGGAATTGAATGGCGTCTATCAATCTTATCCAACAACTCTCATCTGTCGGCTCATCTCGGCATCCCCCATCAAGGCCATTGGACAGCTTATCGCGGGCTCTGCTTGTTCTTGGAATTTATCGTCGCATAATGGGCACGACATAGGACTCCGGACTCTGCCGGACTGAGCCCTACTCGCTCTACTCGCCGTATGATTCCAATCCATCGCCATGTGCGTTTCCAACAATCTATAAAGCAAGCTCCAATTTCTCCATCCTTCGCCCCTACTTCCCCACATCCCCGGTCTCTGGTGCCCACCGTCTGTAGCCGCGACTAAGAAAACGCGGTTTGGGTGGATGGGTATGCTTATACAAGCTGGTTGTGGATTATTATCAGCGTGCCTGAACTCTAGTAATTTTGCTTATCAATCATTTACACTACACCTTTGACTTCGCCTTCGGTGTGGTTCGAGCATACGCTCGACGACGCCGACACCATGATTGATCGCGAGCGGAGAGAAAAGTGGAGCCTCCGCCTTTGCTGTTACGAATTTTGCCCTGTATTGATCGCGCAATGACCACTCGGGCTATACTCCCTGTAACCCCACTCTTCCCCACCCGCACCTAGCAGGCCCTGTTTGGCGGTGCGAGAGATAAGAAAGACCGACAAGCCAGTAGGGAGCAAGCACTGTCTAAGCAGCCGGTGCGAAAGTTGCACCGTCTTCAAAACAAAGAGTTCCGTCGACCGTCTAGCATCGACGACCACATCTCACACCAGCTACCATCACATGCAGAGTTACTGTCGTTGGTATCAGTGCCGCATACCCCAGCGCTCATGCAAGTCAATTATGCTATGCTGCATCTCCCTAACAACTATGAGTGATGTTGATGTTGATGCCACTACTACACTCCGGTGACCTCGCCTCACGGCTATGCCTTGAGCAAGTCGTCGATGATTGTCGTGTCGATCTCAAAAGCCGAGATCCCAGCTCACAACTACGCCTTAAGCAAGTTCTCAATAATCGCAGTGTCAATCTCAATCCCATGGTCCTTGAGGTACTCGTCGCTCCAGAATTTGGTCTGATGCCGCGCGCCCGAGTCGCACAAGATCGTGACGATACGGCTGCCTTTGGGCAGACGCTTCGCCACGCGGATGCACGCGACGAGGTTGCACGCGCTCGACGAGCCGAGGAAGAGGCCGTCGTGCGCGACGAGGTAGCGGGACATTGCAACCGCCTCGGCGTCGGATATCCTGTATGTCAGCGCCGCTCAGCCAGCGTTGTGACTTCCGAGTCCGCATCGACCACTCTCCCAGCTCTCTGCAGTCTCCGCCTGGCTGCCATCGCAGCTTGGTTGCAACCTGGTCCACTGTGACCCTCAACCGACCTCGTCCGACCCCGTTGCTCGCCCTAACGTCCAACTTCCCATCGCTGGCACCACTCCCACCGCTCCGCGGTGCTCGCGGTGCTCGCTTGACTCACCTGTACGCATCATCAATCAACCTCTCGCCCGCCTTGAAATTTCTCGTTACGCGATTAATGCCAATCCCCTCCACGATCGTATCAACCTGATGCCTCCGCTTCGTCCCCTCGCTCTCCTGCGGCGCAAACATGACCCCGTACTTGACGCGGTTAAACAGCCCGCTTCCCTCCGGATCCGCCAGCACAACCTTGACGTTCTTGTTGGCCTCCTTGAGCGCGCGCCCCGTGCCCGAGATCGTCCCGCCCGTGCCCGCTCCAGACACGAACGCGTCGTACCGCCCGTCGGTCTGGCGGACGATTTCGGGGCCGGTGCCCTCGTAGTGTGCGGTGAAGTTGGATTCGTTCTCGAACTGGTCGGCGAAGAAGCCCCGGGGCTTTTGGTCGAGGGAGCGCCGGTGGGAGGCAGAGGGGGCGGCGACGTCAGCGGCGGAGGCTTGGGTTGAGACGAGCTCCTGGGCGTCGGAGACGAGGTCGACGTTGCCGAAGTCGTGCGCGCGGCGGCGGGCCATGTTCTGCGGTTAGTGGCGAGCGCGCGCAGCGTGCGAGCCGGGGAGGGGAAGAACAGCCGCAGCCAAAGCAGGGGCGAGGCAAACAGTGATGCTGCGAAGGGGATCATAGGTCGGAGAGTGTGAGAGAGGCGCGAGATCTGTTCTCCCAGGAACGGGTACTCACAACAAACTGGTTCTCGTCGATGATGCTCGCCGGCCGCACGCGCTCGACAGTCGCGCCAAGCCGCTCCAGCACCAGGACCTTGTCGATCGCCACGTCGTCCGGCATGATGATGTGGCACTCATACCCCCTACATGTCAGCATTCGCTCCCTTCACGACCTCTTCCTCTCTCGCCCCAAGACTCGACTCACTTGGCCTTGCCAACAGTGGCGAGCGAGATACCCGTACTCCCCACCGTGCCCTCAAACAGCACGCTCCCGGTGTGCGGGCGGAGATACCCATGCGCCTCCGCATCCTCAATCATCCTCAGTGCCACACGATCCTTCACGCTCCCTCCCGGATTGAGGAACTCGCACTTGCCCAGAATCTCGACGCCGAGCGCGTCGGAGAGGGAGTTGATCCGCACGAGTGGAGTATTTCCGATCAGACCGACGGTGGAGGGACATATTTCGTCGCTGCGCAGTTCGATGGGCCGTTTCGGGAGGGCTTGGATCGCCTGTTTCCGCCGATAGGATTGCCAGAAGGCGGCGAGGCGCGTGGAGGAGAGGGAGAGGGTGAGGCCGAGGGCGAGGCCGAGGATGAGGCCGCGCGTACGGTGCGTCACGCGGGAGATCAGGCGGTCCCAGGTGCCGGAGAGGGAGGGGAGGGCGGGGAGGACGTTCCAGACCATGGTGCCGGATGTGAGCCGCGAGCGGTTGTGCTTGGGATGGTAGTTACGTCTAGAGTACAGTGAGCGGCGAACGTTGTTCGATCAATCAATGTTGCTTTCACGACTTTCTACGTTACGTAATCTTGTAAATGACGTCAAGGCACAGACTCTCACTCTCCCATAGAGAGAGGTGTGGACAACTGCCTCCCAGTGTCGCAAGCGTCGGACTTGAGAACGTGTACCGTCACTGTCGCAACTTGGGCAGATACATAAGAGGGCTGGCGTCTCGCCGCATGAAGGAGATGAGGTGGAATATCTAGCGTCGACAGATCGGGAGGACGAGGATGGTGGTACATACGCCTTACAGACCTCCCAGGCAGTCAGAGAGCACCATCCTCGCGGCAAGTCAGCACCCCTCGGGTTACTGAAGAAGCTGAGACCATGGAAGCAGGAGTACACCTAGTATCACCTTCTCGTTCGACCTAGCCAGGCGTATACCCGCTCTGGGGACCGGCGATGCCTCTCTTCCCCCTTGTCATAGTTGTAGACATACTCCCCGGGATGACCCGTAGTCCGCAGATCATCACAGATTGAGAGTACCACAGGCTCCTCGTCCTTGTCGAGCGTACAACTTCCCATCCAGCCCTTCGTTAGTATCACTTGCTCGGCGAGTAGCACAGGGTCACGCGACTAGGAGCTGCAAGCGACAAGTGCCCACATCACCTTCCCACGGCAACTAAGTCCAAGTCCATGACATCCATCCACAGCACGCTACAGCACATACTCACGGCTCAGCTCGACTCTAGGCGTCAGCGCGTTCTCCAGAACAGCGGGCGGAGGAGGAGGGTTCAGAATGGGCTTGGCAAATTGGGTGTTTCTCATACACAATGTGTATTGTGAGGTCAAACGAATCGTTCATCATACAAGGCGTCGTAGGCGTTGGGTGGGGACGTACCTTGAGATGGCACGACTTGGCGTGAGCGGTGTGAGTGACGCAGATGAGATGGATGTGGATGGATGTCGACGTTAGAAGATGGATGGATGGTAAGTAGAAGTCGGTGACAGCAGGGAGTCACCTTGGGCTAGTGAAACACAGGGGCGTGCCTTTCGGTGGTCCGTATGTGGCAGTCCGCTGGGTGACGACGTGACAGTGGCATATATGGTGGAGAGAGTTGTTCTCCAGAACGCACTAGAGCACGACTATGCAAGCATACATGTCGGACAGGGGATGTAGTGCTTGACTCGTGTAGGAGGCTGGCGGTGGCGAGCTTCGCAGGAATGTCCAGCGAAAGGCTCAACGTGGTCCAGCAGTCCGTCGTTGAACTTCCATGTCCAGCTGTCGTTCTTGTACAGTCATGCCGCTGACACACGCAAAGGCTGCAGCTGGGTGTTGCTGTTGAAACCCGAAGAGCGCCAAGGCCTTTGGGCTCTCGTGCTGTATGAGATGGTGATATTGTTGCTCATGCAGCAAGGTTCCGAGGCCCGATTGTGTCGTTGAAGGCAGTAAGAGCATGATGTCAGAAGTGCGTGTTGGTGCCTCCGCCTCAGGCGAGTACCGTACCTCCAACGCACAGAGGTTGAACAGGTTAGACGGATACGTCAGACGTGATGTTGTGTGGAAATCGCAGTATGGAACACAGCCCATGACGTATTGAGACAACAAGGACTGTCGATATCGAGCAGCGAGACATTCTGAGCCAGGTGCGCACGACGCAGGAGGCAGAGTGAGCATGAACAAAGGCCACAGTTAGTGAGGCAGATAAGGAGTCACGCCGAGTATCAATCCAAGAGCCGACCGCGACAAGCATCAGGCGGACGGTTAGACATGCGACACAAGTCAGAGAGTCAGTAGCCACACTGTATTCAATGTCAGCTAGTCTGCTATGCTGGCCGTGCAACAAGTTTCACGCGGCAAATAAGGTATGCGACACCCGGCCATCAGCCCTCCTTGCCCCGTCTATACCTTGCCTAGTCTTTAGCTGGCTCGCGCCTCGGTAACTTCGCACTCGACACTCACGTCGGCCGGCCAGCCATGACTCAACCCAACACATGCCCACTCTCTCAGATCCCAACCAAGATCCCAAGAAGGACCGGGTCAAATCTCGCAGTCTCCATATACGCCCTCGCAGATCTCGTAGCCTGCATGCCTATGTATACGTCGTCACATTCCGCATCCGCATTTCTCCCTCCACTCCTCCACCTGTTTATATGGCTAGTTGAGGTATGAGAATGCCAGCGCGAGGCGCATTCCTCCTACCCCTCTCGCGCGCCGGTGACTCATCGCCCACCGGCACTGTTATCCAACATTACCGTATCGCCGGAATCGAGATCTAGCATGTCAGCCGCCACCACCACTTACGGCGGCGCCGCCACGACAAGCCACCGCCGCCACGAGCTCAAGCCATCAGCCATCACCAAGCCACTCCACCACTCCACCGGTATGGCCGGTCTGGCGATATGGGCCCAAGTCGCGGCATTCCTGACTCCGTCCTGACATCCGCACCTCTCCGCACCTGGCGTGCGCCACGATCTAGGATATTTGCGCCACCAGATCTCACCTTGCACCACGCCTCCACTCTTGGCCTCCACTCTTGCCTGCGCAGGTCATAACCTGCTCGTTAGGCCAGGTTCGTCTGTTCTGACTGAGGTAGGCCGCATGGGCCATGTCGAGGACCAGGGCGTACTAGACGCTATTCTCCGATGCGACGTAAAGCAGAGGCCCGGGCTTCGGCACGAGCTCGGCACGGCGCCGGCGCCGGCAACCGCAGCCGGCTCGGCACAATAGCTCGGTCTGGGTGTGTTGTGTTGGCGCTGCTGGCGGCTTGGCATGCACGGTTCTTGGCTCTTGGCTGGCTTCTTGGTTGGTGTCTTGGCTAGGCGACTCTGAGACTGCATGGGAATCTAGTCCCGCATCTATCTGTGTTTCCATGAACCCCCACGAGCTCGATGGGGGGGGGGGGGGAGGGGGTCGCAAAGCATGCCGCGCATGCCGCTTGCGTCATTACATGTCCGCAACAGCGGAACAGAAGACGAAGCGAGGCGAAGCGAGCCCTCCCTAAAACGATCTGATCTTAGAAACGAAGCTGACTTGAGTAGTCATATCTCCACAAAGTGTGAACGCACCTGTAACGGCCCAACTCGCCGGCTACAGACGGACGCGGAACGGCCACCAACACACCCGCTCGGTCGCTGTCGCGGTCGCGTTACAGCTTACTCGGGCATCTTACTCGGGCATACGACGCGACCTGGAATCCTGCAGGAATCCTGCAGGATATACATTCGCGGCTCGCGGAAGGAGCGTGGCTTACGTCACGCCAACTCTGTCTCCCCACCTGGCCGGAGAACGAAGCTTATGTGAGGCAGGGGTGACAGAAGGTGCGAACATGCAAACTTTAGATACGGCGGAACACGCGCCGTCGCAAGCAATCGTCGCATCGAGTGTGTATGCGCGGGCAAAGGTCGCGGTTGGCGAACTTGACGAGCATGAGGACCACTAGTTACTAGCTAGCGCGATCTTGATCTGGCCACGCCCTAGCATATCCTAGTGACGGCGGTCGGAGATGGAGATATATCTCCGTTCCCGAGGCATGCGCTGCATGCGCCGCATGCGCCGCTGCATGCGCCTGCTCGACTTCACCTGAGCAGATCTGTATGCCCGTAGGTCTGCATGCCTTAGGTCACAGACCGCACAGAGCACCCGCATGACGCATGCATCACCAAGGGCGAGGGGACGTCGCCAGATCGCAAGTCCAGATCTTCTCCTCGGTGGCTCGGGGCTCGGGGCTCGGTGGCTCGGTGGCTCGGTCCGTGAATCTGCGTGGTGCATGCGTAGGGGGTTGCATGTGTATTTGGATGGAGTTCTTCCGGCCGGCGACCAGCAGCACACGCAAGATCTATCAATGAGCCGTGTCACCAGGGCGCTAGTCCCCGGTTGCGAGATCTCATGTGTGCATGCGCGGATGCATGCGCGAGCCGGCGGCGCGGTTTGTGGGCTGTGGACGCCAAGTCTGCGTCGGTCAATTGTTGTCCGACCGAGCTACTGGCTGCCACATAGAGATTCATTGAGGTTGAATGTAGATAGCATGACTTGAGTTGCGGAATTGGGTGGCAAAGGCGAAGGCGTCTTACAATGTACTGCGCATGTACCAGATCTCCGTCCTCTGCCTGTCAGATTTGAGTGATTGAGTGAATGCAGGGACCTCTGTTTGTAGCCTGGAATGGAGGATCATTGATCGCCGGTGCGGTATGGTGCAGTACGCCGGTGGCCGGCGAACTCGTCTGTGCGAGTGAGTTTCCCTTTCTTGTTCGCGTCGTCGCCGTCGGCCGCGCCGCGCTTGATTTCCTGCGAGATGCGAATACGTCGTCTTGTTGCCTGTTCGCACCTCGCGGAGCACGCTGCCAAAAGGGCGAGGCTCTGCGCACCCTACCTACTTCACTCGCGTTCCGACGCCATGTCCCCCAAATCCACCCGCCGACACAACAATTCAGACCTTGATTGTTCCAATGTGCCCAGAGCCAATCTCGCGACCAATTCCCATCGTCATGTATACAGTTCTATCTATAAGCAAGAAAGCTTAAAGAGTCGTAATGGTTCTCTTGATGTCAACTGGTCGCCAATGGACAGGTTACATGGCCAGGGTCAAGGGGATGGATGCATCTTTAGCTAGCAACGACCGAGACCGAGACCCAAGCTGATGCATGCCGAACAACCTCGAAGGGTTCGGCACGCAACTAGTAGTAGTAAGTTATTACTAAAGTATGTCCGCCGCAATCCCCGTGCCCGTTGGATCCCAAAAGTGTCGTAGACAATGTTTAGGGTAAAGAAGAGAAGAAGAGTCGGGGCAGGGAGGGGAGGTCGACGTAAGCTCGCCTCTGCGGCTATAAACAGGCTTAAACAAGGAAAAAACAAGACTAAAAAGTCAACGATCACCTTTCGGCCCCCGGTATTACCCTTACAACCCAACGGCTAATGAAGGGAAATACGAAAACTCAAAAGGAATTATACAACAAGGATCCGCCGGCCTGATGAAGCCCAAGGTTTGTGATTAGGAGAGGCGGGGGTCCTAATAGAGAGAGAGAGAGAGTAAGTAACCGTCTGGTTCGTTTCTAGTTCTTGGGATTTCCCTAGATCTCTTTTGTCCGACCCAGTTACTCAGATCTCCTTTGACTCTCTTTGCCCCTTAACAGGGATGGGAAAACATCATCCCATCAACTACTACTACTACGCGCCGCCGTCCCTCCGTCGCCGCCCCCTCCCTTTGTAGATCTCTTCAACTAACCCTTCTGGCCCTCTGAAGCCCCTGGCCCCACCTCCCCTCCCCTCCCTTCACCCCCGCCCCGGCATTCAAACGGGTCAATAATACCGGGACGCTTGGTGTAGTTTTTGGACACTACTCTTACAAAGCAGCGTAATATTATTGCGTGCGTGCATGTATGCATGGCGATGTGAAGGTCATAGAGAGAGTCGAAGGACAACACTTGAAGGGATGAGAAGGTGGACGGCAAGGGGAGGACGACGGGGACGCAATGATGGGATGAGAGATGACCGAGTAGGGTGATTGTGCCTTGCTTTCTAAGTCGGCGGGGCGGAGCGGGCGAGTTGGGTAGCAGAGGAGCAAGCAAGCAAGCAAGTCGGTCAAGGGTCAAAGTAACCAAGATCGACACAAGTCCGAGTATCTCTCTCGCCTCCTGCTGCTTGCTTCTCTCCTCTCTTCTTGATCTCTCATTCTCCTCTCTCCTTCTCTCACTTGCTCTTGTCAACTTCTCAATCCACTTCTCCAACTCACTCTCAATCTACCTCTTTGCTACACACCATCCATCATCCATCAGGTCTACTGCGCCACGACCAAGACCTGTTATCGACTCGTCCTGTTACATTCCAATCAACTGCATCGTCATCATCCGCCAGCAGCTTTGCATCATCACCCCGACGAGACGAACGCGACGCACTCACGACCCCTCGTCACCGGTTCACCTCCGCACCCACCTTCCTTCACCAACACCCCATCTACCTTGAGACGCACGATAATTGTCCACCCCTCTCCTCTCGACTACTCTACCACGACCTAATCGCGTTACCTGGAACTCGAACCCGACTTGCCGCCACCACCTGTCAACAACCGCACCCAACGTTCCACACCACCTCTCCTCACTTCACCCGCGTTGGTCAACCCGTCCTCCTCACACCCAGCCTCCTCGCAAAGGTGACAGTGTGACAACCCGACCCCCCGACCACCCCTCCCACACCCACCCCACTCCCCCCCCGCCACATCCCCCACCATGTCCACATATACGCCACCACCGTCTAATCCCCCCACGCGCAAACACTCGCTCCACTACATCCTGTCACCGGCCGAGCTCGCGCGCGACGCCCCAGACGTTCCCAATGTCGCCTCTCCCACGTCCGGCCACAAGAACCTCCCAAGTCATCGCTACTACCGTCGGTATAGCGATGGCAAGTCTTCCCCGGCCAACGGGCGCAAGACCAAGCCCCGAGCCCACCTCACCACCCTCCCACCAGATGTCCTCGCAATGATTGCCTACAACCTGGTCGTCGATAAGAGAGGTAACGCTGGGCATCCGTCTCAAATGCTTCCATTGCTCTACTCGTGCCGTGCCGTCTACGACGCGATCAGCTTTGACGCCAACCCAGTGCTGTACAACAGACTGTTCAGAGCCACATTCGACCTAGGAGCATTGATACGGCGCACGCAGTGGATGTTTGACAACAAGACTGATGTCCCCGGCACAAGCAAGAAGACAGAGCTCTTCGCCGACCCCCGCTCTTGGGCTTTCGAGTACAGGGATCGCTGGCGCCTGCGTCTCCGCATGCGTGCATCTGTCAAGTATCAGTCAATCAATGTCCCAGGCATCTCGAGCATCGACGATGACCTGTGGGCCCTCTGGTTCCTCTGGACTGAGAACGGTGAGTCCTCCCAGTGTGCGCCATTTTGAGACCTACTGTTCCATGTGGAGCGATCTCCTCGCCGGACAGATCTCAACGCCCTGCCGGCGCCACCTTGGGCTACCAATTCAACGCACCATTCGTTCAAAGACACTGACGCCACTCTTTAGACAAGAAGAACCTCAGATTCCTACAAAATGAGTGCCTGTTCTATCAATGGATCGTGGTCAACTACAAGGACGACATGCTCATGGACTCGCTCAAGGTCGGCTATCCCAGGGACACGCCGGTCAAGGCACTAGGAATCTGGCTCGCCATGCTATCAGGCTCCGATCTGTTTGCAGAGCGCACCCCTGCCGAGGTCGACGAGAAGATCTTCCTGCTCCGCCCCTACGTCTTTGCATGCTTCAAGTACGAAATGACATACGCCGACTGGAGGTATCGCAAGTTGCCCCTCTGCGACACTGGCTGCAACGACCACGCGCCCATTTCCACGTACACGGCGCCCTATAATCGATTTGGTCATCACCACCGTCGCGCCCCGCCCCACTTCGTCCTTGGAGCATACCTCTGCTACCTGCGTCTCCTTGAACGGCAACCTGGTCGCATTGGCATCAAGGCAAATGGCAACACGAGCTTTATGGACGAGTCGGGGACTGGGCTGTTTTCCGCGACGCACATCTTGCCTTCCCTCTATCACGACACCGAGTGGCAGCGCAACACGGTCTGCCAAGACCCCCACACGTCGCCCGGCCTTCCTCCACTGACCTTCCATGGCAGAGTCCAGGGATTCTGGGGCGGGCGCTTGATGTTCTTTGACTTTGAAGCGTATCGGCAAATGCTTGCAGGCAACATTTCTGCGGTATACACGGGAACCTTTTCGACTCACGCCGTCGAGCTCGAGATTCAGGAGACGGTCGTTCGCGTGCGCAAGGAGGATGTTGGCGGTGCTGGGTCGCTGCTGGATGCAGGCTTCGACCGCACCGAGACGGACGGCGAGCAAGCGCGCATTCGGGCGGGTTACGGTAATCAAGTGCTTACTGGCGACGAGCTGCACAAGCCGGACCCGGAGGGCTACACAAAGGAGATCCTGCTGTCGGGCAAAGTGAGTTTACAGCCAACTGGGTTTATTCTGACGCCAGTGCCGCAGCAGCTGGGGCTGGTCTCGCATTCGCGGCCGCGTTCGCTCGTGGGACGGTCTTGTGCAGATCCAGATTGGAGCAGCGTCCCCTCATCCCCTCGGCCAATGGATCTGGCGCGGCTACATCCACACTGGAGGCTACTTCATCGGACGGTGGCGCGACACGTACACGCCCGAATCGCAGAATGGGTACGAAGGTCCTCTGGGCCTTGTTCGCGCTGGCGATGTCTACTTCCCGAGCCACTTCCCCAAGTCGCTCGCCGCATCGGCCGGCATCAGCAGCCTCGATGTGGGGCCCGACGGCGCTGCGCCTGGGCCCAGCCCCAATCGGGTCAACCCTTTCCCAAACGCTACGGCGACCTTGCCAAAGAGCCCTGTGTCCAGGAGCTCTGGCGGGTCAGGCTCGTCGATGTCGCGCGAAGGATCAGACGATCCGATGGACGGGAGGAAGCGCAGAGCAGGGACCGACGACCCGATGATGCCTCCTTCCAAGCGGCAAGACTCTGAGCGGCCGACGAGTCGTGCCAGTCGAAGCAGTGGGAGTATGCGGCGTGACAGCGGGAGCCCGAGCCAGAGTGTGAATGGCAGCGCCAGGCGCTGAGCAGCAGGCGCTGAGTATGCAGGCGCTGAGTAAGTCTGTGAGGATGACGTGTTGTACTTGTTGCATGTAGGCGGATTCCAATCACGCGGTATGCATAATCGCAGCGGGCAGCGGGTGCAAGCCGGCTTTTGCGGCGGAAACTTGGGTGGATGTTCACGGAAGAACTCTGTTGAGCGGGTACGTACTAGCATCCAACGGGGTACGGTGGCTGGGGCGGAGTGGGGGTGGTGGGTTGGAGGCGAGGGCGCGCGGGACGCGGGCACTTGGAGATGTCCAAGCAATCCGATCTGGGTGCGGGAAGCATGAGGATCTGGTATCGCGTAGACCAAGAACCGAACGGCGTAGGAACGCAGAACAAGTGGACAAAGTGGAGTACGTACCCAGATCTGGACGTGTGTCATCGATCGATCGCGTGCGCCTATCTCCTCCGTTCTCCACGTCCGTGTCTACCCATGCCACCCAGACGTGTAGCCGATTTGCTAGACTGCGTCGATTGGCGCGATTGGAACGTGCGTTCCGTCCAAGTCAACGAGAACGTCTGGTGGCGTGCGTCCTTGGCATCTGCACACCAAGCTGGAGAAGGAGGGGGAGGCGGCGAGGCCCCGCTCGCGTACCTCGGCTCCGTCCTGGCTCGGCTCTGCTGACTCTACTACCACACCACCGCCATGCAACCCAGAACAGCCAACGCTGAGACCTCCGCCGAGACCCGGCGCCAAGAGATCTATCGGAATATCTGGCTCAACTATTCAGACCACAGATGTGATGACTACACTCGCCAGTCGTCACCAAGATTGGAGCCAAATGACGAGCTCGGCTCCGACATGATGATGACAGTCGACAGTCGTTTCGGCCGCAACTCGCAGTCAGGTGCGAGCCAGAACTGTTGCTGCTTGCTCAGCTTGACATCGGTGCTTGAAGGGAGAAGACCGGGGGGAACAGTGAGCAGACAAAGGATGACAAGCACGCCGGGGTCACGCGCACAAACGAGGTACGGTCGATCGGGTGATCTGGCGATCTGGCGATCTGGCGCTAAGGACTCTGCGTCCACCGTCCACCCCAGGCTCCGATACACACTGCGAGCCCTGGGCCCTACGTGACTTGTTCTGGTTCTGGGTCTTGGCTGTATTGAATGGGAGGGAGGGTGGCGAGACACGGCTGAACGGCGGACGTGATACGGCTATGGCACGACGCGATACGGCTGTCCAGCTGATCGAGAGCCGGTGATGCTGGAGGCGGCCAAGGGGGCAAGGGGGCAAGGAAATGCATTTCCGTTGACCCCGCTGACGATTTCCGTGAGGAAAGAAGTCGCCGGTGCGTGATCTGTTCTGGACAGTGGTGCTTGCGAGTAGGCGTCGATGGGAATGAATTGTCACACACGCCTGTTTCACTGCCCTGTGCTCACGGGGCCACTGTTGGCGTTGTAGAAGGCTGATGAGACCGGAATACCGGGAGCATGATGCTTAGAAGAATGTGAGCATGCATCACGGCGTGCCACTAGTTGAGCAAAAGAGACGACTGACACCCAGACTTGGGGCTGGACGCAAAAAGCATACACTGACGGGGATTCGAACCCCGGTCAAGTGCTAATCCATTGAATGGAAGGCACTTATGCTAACCACTACACTATCAGTGTCGAAACGTGCTGTGTAAACAGGTTCCGCGCGGCGCTTATGGCAGGCTCATGGCTCACAAAACTTAACGGTTGCAAGGCGAAATTGCACCTATGCACGTATGCCTTGGGCTCTACCATCGCTCACAAGCCAGTTCCATGCACTCTTGCCACGCTAGCTCGTGATGTAGACGCTCTAGAGATCTTGGTTGACGAAGCTACGCAGTGAGGCACAACTTTGTGGTGGAGGTGGAGGAAGTTGACCGTAAACTTCCAACTTCACCCACACCACCATGCCCAAAGCACCCTCAACACCACCGCTGCCGCTCAACGGCCTCTTCCCCATCGCCAAGCCCTCGGGGCCTGGATCGTGAGTCCCCAATGATGGCCCACAGTGCTACCCTCACTCCATTGGTAGTCCGCTGCTTCAGCTCCTCAGCACTCCAGCTACCTTCCTCTGCCCATGGCGTCGGCTTCTCTGCCCTACACCTTCCCCTGCTCTCGCCATTGACCAACCCCTTCCCCACCCCTACTTCCGCTGACACCAGGATGCGCGTGATCGAGGCCATGACTCCCCTGCTCATCGAGTCGCGCCTGTTCACCGACCCCAACATCCCTGTCGGCGGGCGGGAGAAGGAGCGCAACAAGCGCAAGCGGAATAAGACGCACCTCGGGCTCAAGATCGGGCAGGGCGGGACACTTGATCCCCTCGCGGACGGTGTGCTGGGTGAGTGCCGGCCGTGTTAGATGGTGTTTGGCTCTGGAGGGAATGTCGGTTGGAATCATCGGTTGGAGTCACTGGCTCTCGCTTAGCCCGCCCCCATGTCCTGCGAGCAGATAAATACGAGGCAAGAGCTGACAGCAGTCCTTGGCGTCAACCGCGGTACCAAGCACCTCAACCGCTTCCTCGAGTGCTCCAAGGTGGGTCTTCTTCGCGCGGACTGAGCTTCTCTTCGACGCCCTTGGAGCTCCGATCTGCGCATATCCACCTTCCCCACACACCGCTGACGCCCAGGAATACGTCTCCATTGGCCTCCTCGGTGCCGCCACTACGTCGTACGACTCTCAGGACCCCGTCATGTCCACCGGCAACTTTGACAATATCACGCGCGAGGACGTCGAGAAGGTCCTCGACCGCTTCCGCGGCACGATCAAGCAGACGCCTCCTATGTGAGTCTCTTTACTAGACACGCCGCTGACATCAGCTTCTCGGCCCTCAAGATGGACGGCAAGCCGCTATACGAGTACGCACGCGAGAACAAGCCCCTCCCGCGCGCCATCCCCGTGCGCGAGTGCCAGGTCGAGATCGACCTGCTCGACTTCACGCCTGCGCAGGTCGTCGAGGGCGACGGCGGACACACGTACAAGTGGCCTGCCGAGCGGCTCGACGCGGAGAAGAAGGCTGTGTTCAAGACCCTCACGCAAATGGTCCACGACGCCGGAGGCGAGCAGGCGACTGGCGAGCCCGAGATCGACCTGTCCACCCCCGACTTCCCCGAGGTGTCGGAGAAGACTGGCCTGCGCCCGGCCACGTTCACGGTGCGCATGACGGTGTCGTCGGGGACGTACGTGCGGTCGATCGTGCACGATATCGGCCTGGCGCTCGGGTGCGGCGCGCACGTCGTCAAGCTCACGCGCACGCGACAGGGCGAGTTCGTGCTCTCGGAGGACGACGTTGCGCGCGTCGACGCCAAGCGTGCGGCGGAAGAGCCGTCTACAGCCGACGCCGAGGAGGAGGAGATGAACCAGCTGAACGCGGCGGCGTCCGCTGCGCCGAGCAAGGCCGCTGCGGCCAAGTTGGCGGACAAGCCTGGCCGGACAACGGGATGTATCCCCTGGGCGGTGTTTGAGAAGGCTATCGCGGAGCGGGAGGAGCGTGTGGCCAAGGACGCGGCCGAGCTCGAGGAGGCGCGCCAGTCGGGTGTCTCGCCCGAGGAGATCGATATGCAGTACGGGCCCGAGGCGCGGCGGAAGCGCGACCACGAGGGACCCCTCAAGGAGTGGGAGGAGGAGGTGCTCCGGACCTTCCACCCGGTGCCGGTGCCGGTTGTGCGCGACAGCAAGACGCGTGCCGAGGGCGTGTACTTCCGCCGGTAGCGGCGGCGTGAGGATAGGGCTGGAGGCTTTACACTGTTCGTAGGATTGAGTCGCATGTGACCATTGTGCATATAACGTGGCTCGACTGATCCGAGGTTGTGAGTGAGGACGCAACGCGATATCAGAGTCATCAGGGTCGGACTGCTCTTGATCCTTGTAGGCGCAGGTATTCGCTCGGCACGCAGCAGTCCCGTCCTCAGAATCTACAGCTTCAGTCGCCGTAAGTAAGCACATTGGCTCAGCGCACGATGAGGAGACGTTATGCAAATGCCATCACCATATCTATGTCCACGAGCCACGCCCCCGCTGTCGGGCGTGCTCGTGCTCGTGCTCAGGTCGTGCTCGCGTTTACGCGCTCGCACTCGCCTACTCCCGGGGGGCCTCGGCGCGGCTCTCCTTCTTCCACTTGCGCGAGATCTCCGAGAAGCACTTGGGGCACAGGTTATGTTGGAGCTTGACGGTGCCGCAGGCGTCGCAGTGCGAGAAGTCTGGGGTCAGCGCTGTTGGGCGGGTATGGCAAGGGAGCTGGTGAGGGAGAGGAAGAGATAGCAGAGCGAGGATGAAGAAGCAGGGGAGAAAGAGAGCACAGAGGAGAGCGGCCAGGGACAACTCTGCGGAGCCGTGCCGTCTCCTGCCGCCTCCGAAGTCTAGATGGCGACATTCTGGCACACTCCCACTCCAACATCGCGACCGCGGTGTCGTCCGATACTGCCCACGCTCGGCGCTCCACCGTTGTCGGCATAGCGGATCGAGAGACTCTCCCCCATCCGGGCTCGCTAGCAGAGCTCGTCTCCCGTATCGTCCTCTCCCTTCTTTCGCACTTCCATATCCCCACGCTCTCCGTAGAGGTCGTAGGCACCGTGACTCTCGTCCACTCCAGTCTTGAGGTCGAGGTCTTCCTGATCGTCTCGTCTCCCTCCCCTATCCCCCTCTCCCCCTCTCCTCCTCTCCTCCCCTTCTCCTCCCGCTCTTCTTCCCCACTTCCGCTTCCCCTTCTCTCCCCATCTCCCATTGCCGCCAGTCCAGACAGACTCACTCATCTTAGGCTTAATCCCCTTATTAGCCGACCGCATGCTCTTCCGCGAGTGAGAGATCTTGCTCTTCGGCACGGCCAGCACGATCGGGGGCAGGAGCTCAAGGAGCGACCGGAGGCCAGCGAGGGCGCCGAGCGGCGCAGCGAGCCATGGCAGGGCACCTGCTGAGGACGGCGCCGTGGAGGGGAAGAGGGAGGGGAGGACGGTGGAGAAGCGCGAGAGGAGTGATGGTGCGCGGAGGGTGAGGGCGGCCATTGTTGTCGGTCGCTGAGTGGTTGGGGCGGGGTGCTGAGAAGGTAGGACAGGGGCGGTCGCTGGCCGGAGGACGCGCTCGAACGTGCGGTTTAGGAGTAGTGTTGTGAAGTGTGGTGAGGGTGGTGAGGTCAAACGACGGTCGAAAGTCGACATGAGGAGAAAAGCCGGAATTCTCCGTTACGTAAAACTGACCTCCACCTCTCCTCTGGTACAGTGCAAAAAGCCGCAGGTGAAGCACCAGTTCATGTGTTCTAAAGCGCGTACGCCGGGTATGCATGTGTGCACTATACAGTACAAGAGTTCTATGGAGAGGTGTAGAGTGGGGATGGGAGTAGAGCATGGTGCCAGACTAGGGTAGGAGAAGAGGTGAGGTGAGCGACTGGCCGCCTTGCGATTGCAGGCGGGGCTCGATGCTGGCGCAGCGCAGAGCTAGTCCTAGTGCCAGCCCCAGACGGGCCAGAGACCCACTGGCAACTGGCAGCCTGCGTCGATCACACCTCGCCGCGGCTGCGCCGCGACTCGGCGCTCACTGGTCCACCCTTCCCCACTCCCCGATATTCCCATCGAGCACATCCGCATCACTGATACGGTCGAGACGCGCCAACTCCCGCCTCACAAACCGCACGACCTTGTCCAACTGCGCGGCAAACGCCAGCTCATCCCCCTCGCCCGGCGTCGCGCCCTTCGACTGGAAGAGGTTGCGCCACGCCCAGCTGGCGAGCTCCGAATCACTCAGCCGCCTCTCCGCAGGGTCCTCCGAGATACCGAGACCCAGAACAAAGTCGAGGCCCAAACCAGCGCCCTTCCACTGCTCGCCCATCTCGTCCATGTACTTTCGGATGACGCGCTCGCGCTCGCCGCGCCCGAGGACGATGCGCATCTGGCTCTCGGCGAGCTCGAAGAAGTGGTTGAGGAACTCGGTCGGGTACGTCTCGTGCGCGGGGCGCAGGGTGAAGCCGGACGAAGGGGCGGGGGCAGGGTCGGCGGGGACGCCGGGCTCAAGCGGCTCGGGGATGGGGGAGGCGTCGGGGCGGGAGGCGCGGAGGGCGCGGAGGCGCACGACGAGGACGAGGACGTAGAGGAGGTGCAGCTGGAAGAAGGTCTGGTAGGTCGCGGGCAGTTGGCACTCTGGGCGTTAGCGGAGCGCAGGAGATAGAGAGGCCAGCTGCAAGGGCACTGGGAAGGCTACGTCGCCAGCAGCGGCTCGCACGGCGCTGCGCGCGGCACTCGCCAAACTCACGGTCGTACCAGAAGGACCGCTCCTTCTCCACCGCCGTCACGATACCGCGCATCATCCGTCCCGTTTCGCGGATCGCCGTCGTCGCCTTCGAATTGTACCCCATAAGCTTGGCGACACCGCGCACAAGGTTCTTCGTCGACTCGGAGTACTGCTGTGCCGGCTGCGGCTTGACGGGGTTGAACGGGTCGGTCGGGGCGGGGAACTGGGGCGTCTGGGTGAGGGGGATGGGGTCGTTGTTGAGCGGCGCCTTCTTGGCGAGCGCAGCGGAGGCGGAGAGTGTGCGGATCGGCGCGGTGGCGGCGGCGCTTGCGCCGAGGGGGAGGCGCTGGGCGCGGACGAGGGTGCGCGCGGTGCGGAGGGCGGACATGATGGCTAACAGAGATGGGAGGATGAGAACAGGAGAAGGAGTCCGTCGCTGGGATGCGGTCGACAGGTAAGGAGGGTGGAGGACTATAGTTGTCCTTTTTAATGGGTCGTCGGTGTCGGCGTCGTCTGCGTGCTCGTCGTGGTTGAGGTCGGGAGCGATGAGGAGCCGAAGTCGCGAAGATGACTTCACGCTTCTGCTCTGCTTGCCGAAATATCTCGTCCGCCATCCTCCGGACAAACGGGATCAAAGCCGCGTGCAGGTCGCATGGAATTGCTCCCGGGCATGTTCATTGACTTGGGATCAGGAACGGCACGCTCGACGCGTCAAGACTTCTGGACGCATTGTCAACAACAACAACCGCATACGATGGCCGAGTTAGCGAGGGTCAAGGCCGTGGTCAAGAATTGGGAGCGCGAGTTCCGGCGGGACCACGGGCGCGCTCCGACGAAGGAGGACATCAAGGCGGACACGGGGGATATTGGTGCGTCACAGTTGGCTTCATCACATGGCTACTAGGTACAGAGCTGACGGCCAGCCGAGCAGTATGCGCTGTGGCGCAAGCTTAGCAAGGCGGGAGATAGGAGGGGCACGGAGCAGGCGAAGCCCAGAGAAAGCCGATCGAACGGACACGCGAACGGGCACGCGCACGCGCACGCGCACTCGCACTCGCACTCGCGCCAACCAGGCAGCGCCGCGGCTCCTGACGCCGAGCCATCGACGCCCACACCGCGGCGGCGCAGCGCCGCGCGCCTCCCCTCCCCACCCGCCCCGCCCGCCCTCCTCTCGGAAGCCGGCCCTTCCACAAAACACAAGCGCGCGGCCCCACCCCCCTCGACACCACAACACAAGCGCGCGCGGCACGACCCCAATCCATTCACCTCAACGCCCAAGCGCCCAGCACAAGCGCACTCCTCGTCGGCGGCGGCGCTCACACCTCCCTCCCGCCCCCGGGCTGCCGTGACGGCGCCGGGCATCAGTGTCGTATCGACGCCGAAGCACGACCGCTTCGAGTCGCCCTTCCTGCACATCAGCAGCCCGAAGCAGCTCAGGTCGATGCTGCTCGAGAGCGCGCGCAAGAGCGCCGAGAAGGAGAAGGAGAAGGAGAAGGATACGCCGCGGACACACGCGCGGCGCAGGCTCGCGGGCGAGGTCGATTCGCCGGTCGGCGTGCGGAAGCGGCGCGGGTTCCGGGACGCCGCCGCATCGGCGGCCGGAGGAGCAGGGTTGCTGGGTGCGCCTACCGTGGAGATGGAGGACGAGTTAGGGGAGACGCCGGTGAAGGGGGAGGCGTTTGCGCTGCTTGATGACTTCAGCGCGACGGGAGATGCAGCGAAGGGGGAGCCGAAGGGGAGGGATTTACTGTCCATCTTCCGCCGTGCGGCCGAGGACCTCGAGCCAGCGACCAAAGTCAAAGCGAAGGCGAAAGCAGAAGACAAGCCCGTCGAGAAGGGGAAGACTGGAGAGGCAGAGCTGGGATGGGAGAAGGGCAAGCGAGCCAGCAAGCGGGAGAACGGCATACAGCACAAGCGCAAAGCGCCGGCCATCGAGCGACCAGGGAAGAAGGCGCGCTCGTCGTCTATCCCGCCGGACGCCCCCCAAGCCGAGGCGGACGCCAGCATCGACGCAAGCATCGACGCCGAGGCAGAGACAGAGGCAGTAGCGCTGGTGCCCTCCACCCCCCCGCCTGTTACACGCACACGGACCCCGCGCCGCACGCCGCACCGCACGCGTGTGCTCCAGCTCTCGGACGACGAGTGGGATCCGGAGGCGAGCCCGCGCCAGATCATGATCACGGGCACGAAGCGCGCGGCTGTGTCGGTGCGGAACGATGTGATCGCCTCGGACGATGAGGGTGGCGTGCAGGATGAGGAGGGAGGCGAGGAGGGTGTCGAAGAGGGGGAGGAGGGGGCGGAGGAGGGCGAGGAAGGAGGGGAGGCAGAGCCTGACGGGGCGGAGGTAGTAGAGGTGGAGGCAGACGGCCGTGGGGATACACACACCCGCGAGCTCCTTTCCCTCCTCTCCCTCCGCTCGCCTATTGCGCGCTCTGGCGAGCGTATGGCCGATCTCCGAGTCCGCGCGCTCCTCGACCCGACGTCCGCCGCCGCTGCGGCCCTCCGCGCTCGACGGAGGGGGCAGGATGTGTTCGCGTGCGGGGAGGGGATGTATGAGGAAGAGTACCTGGAGATCGAGGAGGTGGATGCTGTGGCTGAGGGGGATGATGATTGGGAGAGCGACCCGGAGGGGTGGAAGGAGGTGCGCGATGAGGAGGAGTGGTGAGCGGGGTGTCGGGGTGCGCGGGGCGGCGGGCGGCGGGCGGAAGGGGAGGTGGAGAGAAGGGGGAGGCGGAGGCGGAGAGAGGAGGTGGAGAGGAGGAGGATGTGGAGAGGGAGTGTTGTACTGCATTGTTCATTATGTCATTGTTTCTGGGCACGAGAGTGAGTAGCATAGGGTGAGAGCTAGCCTGGAGACAAAGGGAAGACAACATCCATGCATAAAGAGACGAACCCTAGTTGTCGCCCTCGAGCGGCAGACCGGCCTGGAGCATCTTGACGGCGATCTCGAAGAGGTAGTCGAGGCACTCGGCCTGCGTCTTGGCCGACTCCCATGTTGGGCCTGGTGTGAGCTGGGTTGAGGGAACATGAGCTGGGCATGCGAGAAGCAAGCTGGTATAAGGTTGCAGGACAGCCTCGTGAGCTGGCACGCTGAAGCGTAGCTGCCGCCCCGTCCTGAATGAGGACTGGAAGAGGGCCGCGCCTTCGCTCCGGGCGGAAGACCCAATTAAGCAGTGGGAGCCGCCGCCCCAGAGCGCGGTAGCCACAGAGGGTGGCCCCTTCGCTCTCAGGCTGCTCAAGCTACCCGCTTCGCTCTCTGACTGCTCGGTATTCACTTCGTTGCCCCGCGGCTCAGGCCACCCGCTTCCCCTTCAGAGGGCTCAGGCGGCTCGCTCCGCTCGCACGCCCTCGCTACTCACCCCACACATACACGCCGTGCCGGCGCACCAGCACCGCCGCGGCGTCCGGGTACTGCTCCATAGCCGCGGCCATGGACTCCGTGAGGTCCTCCTCGCGCGCCGTGTTCTCGATGATGGGCACCTCGAGGGTGTTGAAGTACGCGAGGGTCTTGCCGACGCCACCGAGACGCACGCCCTTGATCATCTCCTGGTGCGAGATGCGGAACGACTTGGCATCCTTGCCGAGGAGGAGGGTGAGCATGACTGGGGGGTTAGTGGGGGCGGCGACAGAGAGGTGGTGGGAGCCGGGAGGACAGTGAGAGGGGAAGGGCGCGGGAGAGACCCACCGGCATGCTGCGAGTGGGTGTGGATGCAGCTCTGCGCCTCGCGCTGCGTGAACGCGTTCCAGAAGAGAGGGGTACATTGCGACTCGCTCAAGCCCTGTTGTCAGCTCCCACCTCGCCATGAACAAGGCCGGCCCTTGTGACGCGACGCACCTTCTTGTTGGGGACGCGCACAAAGTCGCGCTTGCTTCCCGGCTTGGGCACCGAGCTCTGCGCAAAGGGGAGCACGAACATGTGCTCGGGGAGAATGCGCTCCTTCTGCACGCCGGAGGGCGCGAGGTAGACGAGGGGGCTGGGGTCAGCACCTGGACACCGCAAAGCTGAGATTCGACGACGGCAGGGGCAGATTGAGGTGGTACAGTTAGGAAGGAGACCGTCGAGGGAGAAGGGGCAGGGGGAGAGATAGAGGTGTAAGAGGCGACTCGGAGACTTACCCGCGACGCATCGAGATGCCGCCGCCAGTACCAGTGACCCAGCCGAGCTTGTAGAACTCGCGGCAGAGCTCGGGGATGAGGTTGGCGGGCTGCACGAACACCAAAGGTGGGAGGGCGAGGAAGGCGAGGAAGGCAAGGAGGGCCGGCAGTGGGAGTCGGAAAGAACGGGAGCGGCAGGATATGTAGTTCCAGAGGCAGAAGATCGAGCAGTAAGTAGCAACCGTCAGCACAACGTCAAGAGACCCGCCGACAGCCAGTCGCGACGAGGCGCACACCAACTCACGTGCTCCGGGTCCTCGCTCTGGACGAGCACCTCCGCCTGCTCGCTCAGCGGCTCGATCGCGCCGTATTCGGGGAGGGTGATGGGGGCCATTTGTCGGGTCGGGGTGGTATAGAGAGGTTGCAAGGAGGCGGACGCGCAAACCAAACAGACTTAGTGGTCGACTTTTGGCGACGAAGTGGAGGTCGCCCACGTGCTTGGCCCGTTGTTGGTATTGGCCGGGTATTGATCTAATCAATATGCCGGGGAGTTATTAGGAGGATATTAGGAGGTTCATTAACTGCAACAAGTGATTAGGAGCAGTGAAATTACCTAGGAGATGCATTACACTTCAAGCTGCATTAGGAGCCGGATTTAGGAGACACTTTAGGAGCGGCATTAGACACAGGAGCCATATTAGAAATCGCACTTCATGCTGCATTAGGATCCGGTTGTAGGAGCTGTATTAAGCGCCGCATTAGAAGCCGCATTAAAGGCCGGAGCCGCATTAGGAATCCCCCGGCGTTGCATTAAGAGGCGATTTAGGCACTACATTACGAGCTGCATTAGTGGTCTGTGCCACATTAGATTCTGCGTTGACCATTGTAAACAGAGCCGTCCACAATGCTCCACGCCACTCTGCTCGAAACTCTCTTGGCTGCAATGCCAATGCCCAGAGCGCCCCCATGCACATGCCCTCCATGACCAGTATAGATGTATGCCTTCCATTGTCCTCCGTGCTCGAGGCCAATTGATGTCAATTGCAACCTCTGCAAGACACGGCGTCGCCAAACCCATCGTTCGTGGTGCTAGTCTCTCACGTCAATATCCACTGCGGCTCCGAGGAGCAGGACCGCATCATCCATCACACTCGATCATCGCCGCATCAACGCCTCTGGCCGGGTTATCAACGCAATACCCCGTCCGCGGCGCGATAACGGACCGATCCAAACCCGCCAGCCCTCCCCCGCTGAGAATCTCCTCACAACCGCCGAGTGGGGCCGCAGATAATGCGGCGCCCAACATCAATACCGCCGGCAATGGCATGCCGGCCGCTCGACTTCCTGGAGTCGTACGTCGCCAAGAGCGCTCAAGAGTGCCGAGTATACCGAGCCCCAGCCCTGCGTCCAACCCAGTACCGGGCCCAAGCGTACCGAGCCCAAGCGTACCGCGCAAAGGCAATACTGAGCCCAAGCCCAGGTGTATGGAGGCTGGGGTGGAAGCCAGCTGCCGAGTCTGAGCCAAGGTATACCGAGGCCAGCCACTGCGACCAAGCCCAAGCCACTGAGTCCAAGCCATATCACCCCGGCCGCGCACGCAGAATGTGGGAATGGGAGAGAGGTGGGAGCAGGGCCACAGGAATGCGTCCAGCCATGCTCCCGCGTTACCCAAGTCATACCCTCGGTCAAGCGGGACCCACGACGTCTGCTCACACGACCCAGGTCCTGAAGCTGTGTCAACCCCGCAAACTTAGCCGCGAGATCCAGGCCTTCGCAGCAGCCACGGCCCAGGACCGTACCGCAACCCGCACATCGTACCGATACTCGGGTGATTCACCAGGTCCAGGAGGCCCAGGCTGCGATGACCTGCCGTACACAGCGCCATCGCGGGGGGCGGACAGATCTGAGCGCTCAGCCGGAGGGGGACGCGCCGGACGGCGGCCGTGAATTGCCTGCTTCGACCGCCTTGGATAGCCTTGGCACAGCGCTCTGTGGGGCGCCCATTGGGGGGGAATGGAGGTTGTGGGGCCGGTTGGGGTTACGTAATGTGTGGATTGGTGGGAATCTTGGGTTGTCACGTCGATGTGTTGTTCGATGGGGACGTGTATCGCGACGCGTGTCGTGTGTGCTGTGTGAGTCGGGTGTGTTGTGTGTGTTGCGCGAGCAGCTCTCGTCAGAACGAGAGGCAGAGGCCTCTACGTCAGTAGCAATGGTAGCGAGGAAGCCCGATGTAATAGCGATCCAATTCATTCAATTCAAAGACAACTACTTTCTCGAATACTTTCAGACAACTACGCCTCGAGCGTCAATCCCAAGGCTACTCCACTGAAACGATCCCCAAACGCCTCTTCTCCTAACTTCTTCCCAATACGATCTATCCGTTCCGCCGCCTTCCAGTCGAACGTCGAGAAGCCACTGGCCACCTCGAGCTCGCCGCAGTCAAGCGCAACGAGCGGAGGAGTGCGACATTCGTCACCCTCGTCCTCGTCTTCCAAGTCGGCCAATGGTGGAGGGAGACAATCGCCATCGCACACGAGCCCGAGTGCGTCGCAATTGCATTCCTCGTCGCACTCGACTTCTTCTTCTTCCGGTGGTCCAGCGACGACAGAGGCCCGGAGGCAGGGAAGAGATCGCAACCGAGGCGAAGGCCTCTCGGGACACTCGTCGCCTTTTGGTTTCGTTTCGAGCTTCGGAAGAAGATCGGCGGGCGGAAGAGCATACGTCGATAACACGGCGAGCGCGTATGTGAGATCGGTGTGACGCGGAGGCGTGCCCGGTGGGGTAAGGAGTAACTCCTCCTCGAAATCGCTCGGAGGCGAGTTGGGGGTCGAACGCGAGAGAGCAGGCACAGCCGACTTGGCGATCATCTCAGGAGTGAAAGCGCCAGACTCAGCCATGGCCTCTGCCACGTCGACAGACATCGACTCGGACATGACTTCAAGCTCCTCGGCGAGCTCGAGGTCCTTCTGGTCGTGGACGTGGACGTGCGCGTCGAGCTCGAGCCACTCCTCAATCATGTCCTCGTCGTCGGTCTCGTCGTCGCCAACAGCAACAACGGTAACGTCGGTGCCGTGGGAAACGTGGCCGGCCTGAGCGTACGAGATGGTGTACGACTCGGTGGCCTCAAACTCGTAGTCCTCGTAGACAGGGAGGCCGACGGTGAAGTCAGCCGAGGGCTCGTCGTCGTCCTCGTCAACGTCGGCGAGGACATCCTCGAGCCAGCGCTCCTCGGCAATGTCGTCGTCGTAGTCGTCCTCGTCCTCCTCAGAAAGAACGTCGAGGGAAGGAGCGTGCCACGAAGTGAGCTCAGAGTGAGCAGAGGGGGTCTCGAGCGAGGCCCAAGCAGAGCGGATAGCCTCGCGAACGAGGACACCGCGGCGGAGACCGTCGGTGGGGTCGCGAGCGCCAGCGGGCGCGTCGAGCGACTGAAGCTTGGCGCGTGAGAGCGCGAGAAGACGCTGGCCCAGAGGGGTGAGCGTGGGAGTCTTGCTGGAAGCAAACTGCATGTTGGTAGTGTTGTTCTTGTTCTTGTTGATATAGGCGGCGGCGGCGGCTGTGCCAGCGGCGGCGGCGGTGTATTCAGGCGGTGCGTCAAGCGACGAGGCGTTTAGTCGCCGTGAGGGTCCCAGTGACGAGCTTGCTCGTGAGCGGGCGGTGGGAGGAGGGATGGCGGGTACTGCGAGTAGCTGTGGGGGACAGTTGGTGATGATAGGCAATGATGCGTGAAGGGGGGCGGCATAATGAGTTTGTGTGGTTTGTGTGCCGGTGATGGCGAGTGAAGACAGTTTCGATCAGCTACGTTGAGTGGTCGATGGTTGTAGGGGGTTGCGGTGCTCTAGTGGAGGGCCGCAGTGTGCAGTTGGTGACAAGTCGAGGTGAGTAGTGTTGTTGTCGTCGTTGTGAGTCGAGGTTATGGGTGTTGGTGACTGCTGTTGAGACGATAGTAAAGAGGAGGAGGAAGAGAAGAGAGAGCGGGGATGTTGGCCGCAACAAGATGTTTTATAAAGTCTCGACTTTGTTGAGTAGACTCTTTGACTATGCACCGCTCATCTCCGGTAGTACGTACCAGTCGACTCAGCAGTCGAATCTCAGGGACGGTTAACTAAAACCGGTCTGGGCCAACGCGCCTGTGCAGAGTTGTTGAGTAAGCCCTTACAAAGCATGACGCCGGTGTCCATATCCCTCTGGTCTCTGCTCTGATGCCTTGAGTCCCTGTTTCCCTTGTTACTTCCTCACCCCTGTTACAGAGGAATGCTTCGGTTCCGACCCCTCCGTTGCATAGTGGGATGTCTCTCGCTTCCCATCGCACGCCACAACGGTACGATCAACTCCCGTAGAGCTGGCTCTGTCTCTCTCTCTACTCGATACAAATGAATCGTCATACCAGGATGTTAGTATTCATCCAGTCAGTGGTACAGTCAGCAACGGTATGCAGACCAAACAAAAACACAGCACATGATCGTGATCACCACATCTATGACGCTCTGTTCACTCTAATGGGCCACCACTCGGGTCCCCTCCCCCGAAACAGCTCGGTCACATCACCGCACAGGCCCTTCATACTACTAGACTTGTTTCAATACTTCAATCCCCGCTACGGCCCGATCCATCTATATCGCCCGCGGCCAACAGTCCTCGGCTCGCCACAACGGGCGAGCTGTAGCGCATCTGCTGCTCAGGTAGAATCGGGCCGGCGGGAATGAACCACTGCCGCATGTAAAAGTCCGCCGCAGCACCCGATCTACAACCCCACGCCTCTGGCCTGTGCTCGTCTGTGGCGATGTTATTGCGATGATTGATCCAAAGACCCGGTCACCACCCGCAATTGCCAGCAACGCCTCAACGCCGCAACGGTCCAAGAGGCGGTCCAAGACCGGTCACCGGGAGGATAAAGAATGAGGGGCGTTTCTAATATCAGGGTGGCCCTGAGCGGGGCCAATGTTCCTGCCCTGAAGATCTGTCTCCAAAGGCTTAATTTCAGTCTCAACCCTGATCATTTCGGGTGAGATGTCGACTCACCACTAACTGTTACTGCGAGAGGCTGTGAGAGAGCTACTACTAGTACTTCGCTATTCTCGTCAACTTGGAATGTCATGTGCAAATGCTGTCCACTACGCCGCAGTCTAGTGTCTATTCTCTAGCGCCAAAACATAAATACAACACTCTCACAAACGACGCGCGTCGTCTTGTCAACACCAACTGGTGCACGTTCCTTTCTACTCGAGACCTGTTAGACCGAGTAGCACAGACGCCGGTATGCCTTCAAACGCCTTTCCTTCCCTACAACATGACCCTGTCCTAGTAACATGCTCCCTACTAATTGAGCGCTTGTACTCGCTAAGTGACCGAGGTTGCGTTTGAGCGCGCAACTACCGATCCGCCTGATATCCGGGGGCTCAGGTGGAAGTTGGACGGGCTCGGAAACCATCTCCGCGACCTCGCGGCCTCGGCCTCGGACACGGCTCCGCCAAACTCGCGTACTCGTCAAGCTCGGACGTCTTGGCAGGTCCTGATTAGCCTGATCACAGCACCGGGAGGTGGACGGGAGAACCGGAAGACGGCGGAAGTCAAGCGGTAGACGAAAAGTGGAGGTGGAGGTCGACCGGATTTGGAAACGCGCTCAACTTTTTTTTTTCGCGACGGGAAATCACAACCGCGATCCGCGATCCGGGCGCGTAAGATCAAACGCAGACGCGTCCAGGCATCCCCGCTTGGCACGTTCGCTCGACCCGGGCCGGGCGGCGGCCGCGCTGAGTCTACTTATAACTTTACGCGCCTGTGCAAGACACCGAGCACACTCGCCAGCCATCGCTAGCCGCTAGCGAGACGCCCTGCGTCGTGGAGTCTGGGCCAGCCGTGTCAGCCACCGCCCTGTGCTTCTTCCCGACTTCCTGACTTCCGAATGTGCTTTGTCCTGACTTCAAGGTCTGTGGAAGGGGTAGGGGTAGGCGGACTCGGACTCGGCGTGCTTGAGCGTCGGTCAACGCCGTTACACAAACAAACTTAGCCCTTGCTCAACACCGTGCACAACACCGTGCTTGCTAACGCTCACTAAGCTTTGTTTGGTGTCATGTGGTGCACTTGATCGTGCACCGGAGCTTGGCTTCGGACCTTCGCCATCGTCCTTCTGGCCTTCGCCTTTCGCCGTCGGGTCTCCGCGACGGACTCCACCGAGGCGGGGGCCCGCGTTCTCCTGGAGAGCAGTCCTGCGCCGTTCAGATGGGATCTTCGTACGGCTGGTTGGCAAGGGCATGGGCGAGGCCGGGCTGCCCTATACACAATGCTTGGTTTCCGATGTTGCCTGCGGTCCTCTGATCATTCGGCATCCTCCAAGGACGGGTCATGAAAGTAAGTGGCCGCTAGCTCGAATGCTCGGCAACCTGCGCTGCATCCTGCAACCCCGCGGCCCCGCTCACTTCGCACCACCTGCTCCCTGACTCTTCTCTTCGACCCACTAAAAAGTTGGTGCTCGCCATCAAGGCATGCTTCAGATGAGGTCGAACTGGGAGTCGAACCCAGGCTACAAGAACTGAGAAGAATCAGAATCTTGTGTACTGACCGTTATACGATTCAACCGACGACAGCGTCGCCGCGGCCGCCATGGAAGTACCGCTCGCCTGCCACAGCTCAGCGGGTTTGAGGCAGACAAAGGCAGCTATGCACCCTAGTTGCTATGGGAAAGTGCATGGAGGCACAGGTGTAAAACTGAGTGACGAGGAAGCCTCGAGTCCAACAGGTTGGAGCACTCCAACCATATTGCACAGATGGAGTACAGATGACTAAAAAGCATTCCAGTCCTCTTGCGCCTAGCAAAAGAGACACGAACAGACTCGCTTGCCTCCTGGCAGACTCGAACAACCGACCTTTCCCTCACGGCTTACGAAAGGAACGCTCTACCAACTGAGCTAAGGAGGCTGGTTGGTACTCGACGCCGGCATCCACTGCTGGGGCGGTGGTGGTTGCCACAGGCGGCGGGATACCTGGTGCAGGCGCCCAGAGCTATCGAGAATGGAACGGAGGAGGACGCGAAGGGCAGGGTGGGGCAAGAGCTGGGTGGGGAGCAAACGAGACGTGGTTTGGATGGATAGGAGCGTTTAAGGGGAGACGGAGGAATATGCCCTGGTCTCTTGACAACATCTTGGCGATGGCTTTCTTATAATCGTCATCTCGAAGCTCAACCCCATGAGACAAACACAAAGCGGAGCAGCTAAAACTATAACTTGCCAGGACTCGCCTCGCCCATGCACAAAAAGCAGAGCGACAAAAACGCAAAAACGAACACTCGCTTCCTCCTAGCCGACTCGAACGACTGACCTCGTCATTACTAGTGACGCGCTCTACCAACTGAGCTAAGGAGGATGTGTTTGTGCACATTCTCGTTATCCTTGGCTGCGCATTTGTGCGGCATATCGGTCATTTTGCTCGCTGTTCATGGTTAAAATGAAGTGAGGAGAGGGGTTGATGGGGTGGAGTGAAGTGGGGAAGGCGGGTGGGGTGGGGACGGAATGGCTGGGCCCCCGCGTTCCTACAGGAACCCTCGATGTCCATCAGAATACGTGTGTATGGAGTTTGACTGGCCGCTCGCGATAGATATTAACGACTGGTCGCTCACGAGAGATATCATACCGGTAGTGAATATGATTGTCAATATCCTTCATATATCAATATGTACTGCTTTCTTCTGCCTGACGATAAGGGACTCAGCCTGGCGTAGTAAGGGACGGACGCTCAAGTCAACTCTCTCGTTACACCCCAGTCAAGTCCATGTTACGCAAGCTTCAGACACCACCTACTTCTTCAACAACCTAGATAGGAGCCTTAGTGACATTACTACAGGCAGAGCTCATCTTCACGCTGTCTGGAATCAACTGACTGCATGTACTGGCCACTTCACTGACAATAGCTATGTATGAAATATACGCCATACGAGATCTGGTATGATATTGCCGCCAGTCCTTCGAGCCAGTCTTCACAGAGTGGATATGGCTGACAGATATCGATATGCACATGTCGATATCTGCTATATATGGATAAGCTATGGACACCATTGTTGGCACGACGTGAATAGATCGAGCGCGGGCAGGAGAGACTTGGAAGGGACGACGTGATGGGTGATGTCTTCTACGTTAGGAATGCCACGTTCTGGAGAGGATGCCACGTCCTGTGGGACGGTAACAAAGACACGGATCGAGCGACGAAGAACTGGGTGTCAAAGGATACAGTTCCGCACAGCCCAGATGTTTAGCCCTGCGATAGTCAATAGCCTGTATAATGTTGAAGGGACTCAAGACTTTGGGTCGGAGCGAGCTCGGCGCGCATACTGAGGTAGCCATCCACTAATCCATCTTCTGCATACTCTTTAAAAGCCTCTACAACACATAGTGCAACTACTTCACCTGCCTGACCTCCTCCAGATGCGCGTCCTCCGTCTGTTCCGCAGCTGTGGGAGTCTGCGCAAAACGGCGCGGCGACACACCTGCCTCGAACAACTCGTCGAGGGCCGCGTAACTCCGGTTCTTGGTTTCGGGGAAGTAAAAGAATGTCGGGATCCAGTACAGGATGGAGATACCGGCGAAGAAAAATCCAATCTTGGTGCCCCAGCCCGCCTTTTGCGGCGAGAGCATGAGTGGGACAGTGTAGTTGAAGAGAACGCCTGAAAGTGACTGGAGTACCGTTGCGACGGCGGCAGTCTTAGCACGCAGGGCGGGTGTAGAGATCTCTACAATGGACATCCAGCCTAGTGGTTAGCCATGAACTTTTGGGAAAGCAGCTTACCAATAGGAGCCAGGGAGATTGAGTAAGCTGCAACCCAGAGCGAGCAGACGACAATCAGACCAGTCGCAAGGGCAGGCGTGAGCTCAACGCAGCCCATGATGCCGATGACGATGTCCATCGCAATGCAGAAACCGGAACCCCACAGAACGAGGGTGCGGCGACCAAGGCGCTCCACAAGGTAGAAGGATGCGACGATGCCGACGATAGTGATGATGCTGATAATAAGCGCTGCAAGGAAAGCGTTCTTGAGTCCGGCAGTCTGACATTAATAGCTGGCTGCACCTATTCACCTACTTGAAAAAAGTACGTGGTCTGCCCGTACACAAGCGGAACACCGACAAAGTTCTGGAATGTGAATGGGATCGTGGAGATAAGAGCGCGCTTGAGGTTGACGCCCTTGAAGAGGGCAGCCCAGTCTGAGCTGCTCTTCGCAGCTTGAATGGCCTTCGACTGTTCCATTTCCGCGACAATTACCGCGTACTCATGCTCCTGGTCGTACCCCTCAACCTTGCCTCCAACGAGACGGCGGAGAGCCTTCTTGCCCTTTTCGTGGCGCCCCATGCCTGCGAGCCAAGCTAAAGTTAGTAACAGCGCGCCACGGTGGGAATGACTCACCTGGGGATTCGGGGAGTAAAAGGAGTGGCACCATCCACACTGCCAGGAGCGCAAACTCGGAATAAAAGATGCGGCGGAACTCAAGAGGCGCAGTATCCTGGAGCACTTGGAGGCCAATGGAGGCGAAGAGGCCCCCAAGGGCGTATGACAACGAAAAGGACGACAAGAGAGAACCACGGATTTGAGGGATGGTGATCTCGCTCAGGTAGGTCATCACCGTTGAGCCCAAGAAACCGCACGAGATACCGGCCATGACCTTCGCGCCAAGGTAGACCTTCCAGTCCTTGGCGAAGATATTCATGATAATTGCCTGACGTTAGTTGATGCACCAAAATTCCACACTCACCACTACCATGGCCAGGGTAAACATCCACATGTTAACCCGGCGGCCCCATCTGTCGCCAGAGAGTGGTGACAGCGCCTGCGAGACAATCTGAGAGACGCTCATCATGCCGCTCCACAGCGAAACGTGGGTGGCGTCCAGCTCAAGGGCCCCAGTAACGGGGTCGCGGTAAGTGCCAAAGACCTTAATGAAGCCTCATTATCAGCGAAGAATGACATTAACCCTCACCTGCATTGGCCACAATACTACCAGGGGCACTGACCGTGTAGCCAGTGTACATTCCAGCGAGCGAGACACTCAGGCCGCACAAGTACAGCCGCCAGAACTTGCGAATGGCCAGACGGGCTGGGAGATTGGCGAATGCAGAGATCACCTGGGGACCATCGTCGTTCTTGGAAACCTTGCTATCGCGACTTTCAGATCGCTCGAGGTGGTCGACATCGTCCTTGCCGACCTCCATCTCGCTGATATCATTCGCGTTAGCTGGGTGCGGGGCGGCAGCCATGTTAGTGCGCGAGTAGTTGGGGCTAGGTGGGGCTTATGCTGGCGCCCCACCCTCTATATAAACAGAATCTGCCCGTACATACCTCGTTGTTTAGAGCCTAACGGCCGAAAACCCCCAACCTCCCAAGATACACCACCAAGGGCCCCGTGGGACGTCCTGGCCACGAGCACTAACCGTCTCACGCGTGACATTGGTCGCCCGCTCCGCTGCGCCGCCATTCACGGCTATTGCTGTTGCCATAGAATAGATATCAGATTGCTTTGTACGACAGCGCCAGACAGCTCCAGAGGCGTTCTGCCAACTTTTCGCAATGGGTACTTGGGGATATCTGCTCGGATGATACGGATTATCGACTCGGATTATCTAGTCAGGATTATCTTAGTCGGAGTATCTGGTTCAATTATCTTTCGGATAACTGACCAATGTTTGATCGCGGATTGTCGGATGCGTACAGTATGAGAAGGCCGGGTCGGGGGAGGAGCCATACAAGGGAAAGATGGCCACTTTGCAGATGCATCAACATTATTCACAGGACTTTACTTCCAAGGATTGTTGGAAGGTTTTTGCCAACGTTTTTCCAGGCATGGGTGGGGGTTGGGCTTGTGATAGGTTGTGAACGCCGGCGTGGCTTGAAGTTTTCCAACCACATCTTGAACTTGATGCGGCGCGCACAACGCAGGACAGAAGACAGCTCTGCTTACATCCCCCAGATCCGAATATCACGCTGGGGACAGACATCGATGCGTGCGACCCGGAGGGAAGTCGATAGAGGATTTCAGTTTGAGTGGGGGACATGTACTGGCACAACGGTTCATCACTACCGGATACCAACCCTCCAAGACGCCGAGCCTTATCGGCCATTTGGTTCATAAGTGGGTGTCGTCACAGATGCATCATGTCCATGTATCAAACCATGTCCAAGGGCTACCGCAACCCCGTGCTGCCAGGCTTCAACCCAGACCCAACAGTATGCCGGGTCGGGGACGACTACTACCTCGCGACGTCGACGTTCGAGTACTTCCCAGGCGTCCCAATCTACCATTCGCGTGACCTCGTGAACTGGAAGCTGATCGGACATGCGCTCAACCGGCCTTCACAGCTCGAGCTGCGTACCGTTGAGCCCGGGGCTGGTATCTGCGCACCGACCCTACGGTATCACGAGGGGCGGTGGTACATGACGACCGTGGCAATTTTCCGACGGTCGAAACGCACAGACTTTGAGGTGAGCATAACGCAGCAGCACAAGGAGATGTGCTGATAACAGGTGTTGCCGTCCATGCGGGGGTTCTATGTATGGACGGATGACATTACCGACGAGAAGCGCTGGTCGGATCCCATTTGGTTCGACACGGTTGGCATCGACCAGGATGTGGGTTCATACGGTTGGCCAAGCTGATACAAGCTCTTCTTCGACGACGACGGCAAAGTCTATAATGCCTGGGCGGGTATCCCACCTGGTGCTCCCTTCATCCAGGGGAACAAGGTGAACGTCTCTTGTTTTGCGACCGAGATTGATCTCGCGACGGGAGACGCGCTCGGCCCCGCTCAGCTGATCCGCCGCAATGGAGAGACTGGCAATGGCGTCTCGGAGGGTCCGCACATCTTCAAGCGCGGCGAGTGGTACTACCTCATCACGGCTGAGGGAGGAACAGAGGTCGAGCATCAGGAGTTCATCTCGCGCTCGAAGCACCCCCTTGGGCCGTACGAGGCGGGCCCAGCGAACATCAATCCCCTGGTGTACAATGCCGACCACCCGGATATCCAGATGACAGGTCATATGGATCTGATCGAGGGCGCTGATGGCCGCTGGTGGGCCTTTTTCCTCGCCGTGAGGAACCACAACGGTGCATTGAGCCAGCTTGGCCGTGAGACGTTCCTGTGCCCTGTTGAATGGGTCGACGACTGGCCAGTCGTCAATGGTGGCAAGAAGGTCGAGCTTGAGGGTCCTCCAATCCTCCCGAGAGTGCCAGAGGAGCAGTCGTGGGAGTATGGGTTCTCGCCTGAGACTAGTGAGTCACACCCAGACACGACCCCGGCTGACGATAGATCTCCACATTGAGGGCTGGTACTTCTTGCGTACGCCCCAGAAGGCATTCCATAGCCTCACCTCGCACCCCGGCAGCCTTGCTATCCGCGGTGCGCCCTACCCGCTCAGCCAGGACGAGGCCATTAGTATGGTTGCCAAGAAGCAGACGGCCTTCACCGGGACCTGGGAGATTGAGTTTGAATTCGAGCCTCAGGCCCGCGAAGGTGCTGGTGTCGCCGTGTGGTGGTCGAAATGGTGCTATGGCTCGCTCGGCGTGCATGGGGGCAAGAACGGCACAGAGCTGGTCTTCCGCATCCCCGACGACGGGAACGGCTTTACTGTAAGCAGAAGCTACGGCGTCGCTAACAGCAGGAAACTGTCCTTCCTGCGTCGACATCCAAGATGATGATTACCATCGAAGCACGGCGGGAAGGATACACTTTCAAGATCGGAAACGAACTCATCGGCACGCTCCCTGCCACCAAGCTTGTGCAGGCGCGTCCGTTCGACTCGCTTTTCACCGGCACGTTCTTGGCACTCTACGCCCATGGGGACGGGCAGCAGTCGTGCCGTACCCCTGCGCTGTTCCACCACGTCAGCTGGAAGGGGACAAGGGAGTGACAAGTTGGAGCCCAAAACTAGAGTGCCTCGAATCAGAGCCCAGAATTAGAGCCCCCAGAACTAGAGCTGCAATCAGACTTATTATCGTAGCAGGAGCACATGAAAGAATGCAGAGAACTGGACTATGGTTAGGTACTTATCCACGCAAGCTTGAACACCCGCCCCGAGTCTCTTCAACAGTAGTCGTGTTAGAACCCAAATGTCCACTGCTGGCAAGGCAGGTAAAGAGAACAGCCTAAAACACCCTTTCTCTGTACCTCTCCGACCCAAGATCAACTATGAGCTTTGTAGCGAGAACTCGTGGGGTCTGTACCAGTCCTGACGTGAGACTCTAACGCGTACTCGAAACAAGTGAAGACGCTCGAATTCGGTCATGTGTCAGGAGCCCTCACTTGGTTGCTTACCATTATATCAGAAGGTGCCGTCTCGTCTACAGAACGGCGTGGATTTTACCATCCCTTCGCTGGGCAGGAGGTAGTCTAAAGATTGTGGCAACTCTTTCGAAGAGAGACGAGATCATGCCACACGCCACACCCAAAGATCACGTGACGAACCGACGTCATGCCGATCAGCATCGACGCGTAACAACATCTCGCTACTTACCTCACTCATCTTCGTCGCCGCCACCACTATGCCTCCTCTCTCCTCCCGGTCCCCAGCCCAGATATCTCGACCGGGCCCAGTCGAAAGCGGCTATGTCGCGCACCAGCTCCTTGCCGGCGTGTACGACTCCATCCCCTCCCTCCGCCCTGGACCGGGGGACGCCGACCGCGCACGAGAGGTGCTGGGCCTGCTCAACGCGGATGGCGGGCGGGCATGGGCTCTGGCTCTGGCTCGGCGAGCACGTAGGATGGGGCCAGGGAGGATGGACGGGGTGATTGGGGGGTTGAAGCAGCACTCCTTTGAGACGGGGTCGCATCTGGTGCGTCGTTCACTTTCCCACCACGCTACTTCCTCCTCCACGTTCGGAGGTCGCCTTGAGACTATCGGGCTTTCCATTTCACATTGTTCGAGCCCCGGTTGTCCGCTTGTCCCTCCTCGTATCCAGCTGACGCCAGAACCCCACCCGCTCCACGATCGACGCAACCCTCGCCCACCTCCCCGCCCGCGCCGACGCCCTGCTCGCCTCGGCCCAATCCTCCTCCTCCAAATCCGACTCATCCCCCAACGGACCCGACGCCGGCTCCGAACCCGAGTCCTTCTCCGGCCTCCCCCCAACCCTCATGGGACACGAGGACGCGCTCGTCCTCGCCACCGCCAGATGGTTTAAGCACGAGTACTTCCGCTGGATCGACCCCATCAAGTGCGCGAAGTGTGGTGGCCCAACTGCCGGAGCGCGCGGCGCGGAGCCCAACGCAGAGGATAGAGCAGGCGGGGCGGGGAGGGTGGAGGTTCATGTGTGTACGGACAGGGCGTGTGGTGGCGAGACAAAGTTTCCGCGGTATAATAGGACGGAGGCGCTGATGCGGGCGAGGGTTGGGCGGTGTGGTGAGTCCTCCTCCCTGTGCTCTCTTGCTACTTCTCGTTATTGACCCTCGCCTGAGTGGCTGACATCAGGCGAGTTCGCGCAACTGTTCTACATCTTTCTCCTTGCCCTTGGGCTGGAGGCGCGCTACGTCTGGAACTCGGAGGACCACGTGTGGACGGAGTACTGGTCCCCAAGCCTGCAGCATTGGGTGCATGTCGACTCTTGGTGCGTCCCCTCTCCCAGCTTCGGGCCATTCATTGTCAGCTGACGACAGCGAGGCCGAAGTCAGCAAGCCGCTGCTCTACGACCGCGGGTGGGGCAAAATGCAGGCCTACTGCCTCGCCTTCGGCCCGCACGGCGCTGAAGATGTCACGCGGGCGTATGTCGACGACTGGGACGCATGTCTCGCCCGGCGCGCGGATAAGAATGCGCAGGGGACGGGATGGAGTGAGAAGCGGCTCCAATGGGTGCGTCGCGACCTATGGAAAGGGAGGGATTGCCTGACAACAGCTTCTGCTGCAACACACTGTGCAGTGCCGCGCATACCTTGACGACGAGGAGAGGCTGCGGCTGCAGAGTATGGACGAGGCGCAGGCGCGCTGGATGGATGATGAGAAGGGAAGGTGGAGGGAGGCGGAGGCTGGGGGACTGAAAGGGCGGCAGAGTGGGACTGAGGAGTGGAAGGAGGCTAGGGGGGAGACGGGGAAGGGGGAGGAGAAGGTCGATGAAGAGGTTGCTGCTGCGGAGCCGAATGCCACATAAGCGCAACTGCAGAGAGCGTGTAGATTGTAGATCGTAGAGACATCACTGTAGATGCCAAGCCGTCCCAATCAGTCTGTCACTCTGCCACACTACTGCGCAGGTCCTGTGGACCTGCTTGATGCGAACTGTGAGTGCTATGCATGTCTACTTCCTGTGGAAAGGTATCCTGAATCCCGTGAGCAGCGCGCGGGCGTGCTCCTGCGCGTCCCTCCCCCTCGCGTTGGTCTTGAAGTGCATGTGGAAACCGTGGAGACGGGGGTACGAGTCGATGTTGGCCTCGATCTGGGGGAAGAGGCCCATGGCGGAGGGTGGGAGGCCGAGCGAGACGACACCAGCGAGGGCCGAGGGGACGTCTTGCTAGCCGACATGGGAGGGAGGACGAAACCAGGGAACTCGCGAATACGGGGGAGGACAAAGTCGACAAGGGACTGGAGGAAGTCGTACATGGCCTCGCCCTTGAGCTCGACCTTTGCGGCGACGGGCATGCCTGCGCGGAGCTTGAAGGCGGCCGCACCTGTGCGCGACGCCACGACCTGCACGCCGCCAGCGCCCTGCCTGCCTCCTCCGCGCTCCGTCTCGCCCGAGATGGCGCGCAACGCCATGATAGCCGACAGGAGGGCGTTCTTGTTTCCAACAGCCTCCTTGACCATGGTGTGCAGCGTGATGCCCTCGAGGCGCACGACGCTGTCAGGCGTGAGTGCGCGGTTGACGGGCTTCGGGGGCCGGTTGCCCTTGGGCGGCGGCTGCGGCCTGTTGGCCTCGTAACCAGTGACGATCTTGGGCTCGGAAGCGCGCGCGATCGCGGCGGCAGTGGCGGCGGCCGACGTCTCCCATGCACGGTGGTCGTAGGTCATGTACAGCATGTCGGAGGCGAGCGTGTTGTCGTAGTGGTCGCCGTACCGCGAGGGGTGGGTTCGTCCGAGGTGGATCTCGGGCAGGACCCAGTTGGGGTCGAGGACCTCGGCGGCGGGCGCCTTGGCCTTGGTCTTCTTGGCAGCCTTGGTCGAGGCTGCACGGGCGAAGCGCGGCGCAGCCGCGCGGGAGGCCGAGGCGACGGCGGAGCGGAGCGACATCGGCGAGGTATGAGCGTCGAGGTGGTTGACGAAACGAGCTGCTAACTGCTCGCGATTAGATGGACCAGCAAAAGACGATCAGGCGCTTTCGCCCGGACTTTTCTGATTCCGTCCATCAACCACGCGACCACGTGAGATGAGGTGCCTGAAGGAAATAGGCCCGCGATGGCCACGCCCGGTGTTGTGGTGCCGACGTCACGGTGGTTGCATGGGAGTGCAGCGAGATGGAAATGTCACTGCGCGCTCACTCACGACTGTCCATAACCTCGCATTCTACCTACTCATAACCTAATCATACGAGAGCGGTATCGAGATGCCCTCGCCGCCGCTCTCCATTGTCCAGTCCCTTTCGCCGCGGGTCGCCGTCCTCGCCAGTGACGATGTGACCGACTCGTGTACGGCCAACGGCTGCCGCGGCTTCGACGAGCTCCTCCGGCCATGGGAGGGGGGAACGGAGCGAGGTGGGTACTGCCGCCAAGCAGGCGAACACCGACAGATATAGAGCTCGGAAGACCCAACTGACACCGCAGTGCAGATCATGTCGTCGACGCTCACGCCGACCGTGCACCCAACCTTCCCTCTGCGCTTCGTCTCCTATGCGTCCGTGTATGCCGCGCCCGCGTCCGCGTCGCCGCCGCCCGACATGGTCGTGGACCTGATCTCCACGTGTGTCGGGAAACACCAGCCAGGTGGGTATTGTTGCCTTGTACCAGGCTCTACTACAGAGCTTGTTGGCTGTGGTGACTGCGCGCAGAGCTAACCGCAGATGAGGAGCAACACTACCCCGTCACACGCGCGCTTCTGCTCAACTCCCGGCCACTAGCACCACATGAGACTTTCAACCACCCCGTCGGCGTCTTGTTCGCCATCTCGACGTCCACGCCTGATCCCATGCCGACATTGCAACGGTTGTATGGGCAGGCGGTGGGCACGGGCGCACAAGCGGCGCCGTGGATGGATGGCGTACAGGTGCTCAAGTTCTTTGTCGTCGTCCACGACGTGTCCAAGATGGGCCCCGATCTTGAGCCGTGAGTAGACTTGGAGAGCTGAGGAACATGTCTGTTGTAGCTCACTGCAGTGCGCACGAGCTGCTGTCGTCGGTGAAGAAGCAGTACGGCCCACATTCCACCCTCGTCGTAATCAACTCGCGGTCAACAACCCCTCCTCTCGAGTCGCCAGACTTGACGGCGCACGCATCGGTGGAGCCCCCGGACCTGAATGCCGCAGGGGACCCCTCCGCCCTCTCCCAGCTTTACGCATCGACCATGGCGTCGTTGACGCTCTCGCCTATGACTGCTGCTGCGCACGAAGCAGGTGTCGAGGGGAAGAGCAAGCCGAAGAAGCGCTACGCTGCCAAGTTGACACCTGACGATGTCAACGCTCTCATCGCGCTTGTGCGCGAGCTCGTCGTCCAGAGCCTGGTGCCGTGGATGGAGGCGAGGGTGAGGGAGTGGAACGAGGCGTACCAGTCCAACAGGCGCGGATTGACGGGGAGGTTGTTTGGTGCAGGTCGGAAACTGTTCGGCAGTAGCAGGCCGACGTCTCCATCTCCCGCTTCCTCCAACGCCCACCAAGGGTACAACTCGATCAAGGGATAGTGAGTGCTACTGTCAGTGGAGGCGCTAACCCCAGCTACCCCGTCAACTCGATCGAGGCGCTTTCGCGAAGGCTGGCCGATTTCGCGTTCATGCTGCGTGACTATAGATACGCCAGCACAGTTTACGACTCGCTGCGAAAGGACTATGCTCAGGACAGGGCATGGCGATACGGGGCGGCGGCGACAGAGATGTTCGGCCTGTCCCAATTACTTGCGCAGACGTACTTCATGCCCAACACGCCTCCGTCCACACGCGTCACCTTTACGACCATGCAACATACGGAGATATCCTCGTGGCTGGAGCAAGCTGTGATCGCATACCAAGCCCGCGGCGGTGTCGGGCAGGTGCAGCTCGACGCTTTGCGAATCACGGTACTCTACTACGAAGCGTGGAAGGCGATCAACGAGTGGAGAGGAGTGGGAGCGGCGCTGGTGCGCGCAGCGGGCGAGGCCGACGAGGTGCCATGCGCCGTGATCGTTGAGGAGGCTGCGGCCACGGATGTGCGCGCTGGGAAGAGGAATCGTGGCCAACGGCGACAGGCGTTCCACCTCGTCATGGCCGCAAGGCGATACGAGAAGGCCGGCTTGGTGAGTTGTGCAGTCACGATCCAACTAACATCAGAAACAATACTCTCGCCGTTGTCTTGAACAGGCCGCCTCGTTACTGCGCGATGCCCCATGGGGAGCGGTGCGCGATCGCGTCGAGTACTCCCTCGGACGACAGGCCTATACTCTGGGCGAGAGCGATGTCGCCGTTACACACTTCCTCCGCTTATTAGCGCGCGACGAGTCGGCGACCCCCGGGACACAGGCAATGGTTCTCGAAGATTTAGCGCTGGCATACGAGCAGCTCTCCCATAACCCCGAGCAACTCGCTGCTACAGAGGACAAACTGCGCCTTCCATCACCCATTTTTGACGTGAAGAAGACCCGCATTGTGCTAGCAGCCGAAGGGAGCGCCAACGGGAGTCGGGAAACCTGGGCGACGTTGGATGCGCGCGTGCTTTCCCATTGGGACCGTAAAGGCAAGAAGCCGCTGAGCGTCCTTCCCGACGCCAAGCGGATTGTCGCGGCTATCGGAGAGGAGTTCACGGTCGAACTCGTGGCTGAGAACCCGCTCAATGCTCCGATTGTCATCTCCGACCTCACGCTCGACCTCGACGGCGACGCCGATATCGGCACGCGTGAGGAGATCACCCTCGACGCGTACGAGTCGAGGCAGATTGTTCTCTCAGTCACACCGAAGTCTGCAGGGGCTCTGACCGTCAAGGCGGCACGGTTTACTTTCCACCGCGTCCTCCCGATAGTGCAGAGCCTCGAGAGGCGAGGCCGAAGGCTGCACGCGACGAAGGCGCAGCGCTTGACGCCGACTTACGCTGCGGATACGAGCTTGACCGTGCATGTCGAGAACACCACGCCGCGAGTTATTGCGCACATTATCGGTGTGCCCGACGTCGTGTACGCCGGCGAGGTGGTGGATGCTGAACTGCGTCTGCGCAACTCGGGGACACTGCCGGTGGAGGACGTGCAGCTGCTCACGTCACACTACGGTGTCATCTCGCTTGCCAGCGACGAGACGCAGGCTGGGCCGTTGTCGAACGCCATCTCGCCAAACCGACCGTTTGCCATCTACCCAGACGTCATCCAGCCTGGCGAGGATGTCGCGATCCCCATCCGTTTCTCGTACCCGAGTGTTGGGAGGTTGGAGCTTCTGGCTCTGGCTGTGTTCTCGACACCAGACGGCGTAGCCGGCGCGGTCAAGGTGTCGCACACGGCCGACATCAGACGAGTAGTGAGCATAAACAGCGAGGTCCGGCCAGCCAAGGAGGGGTGGTTCGTCACCTTGGAAGTGGCTTCACATGCCGACGTCGTCCTTGAGGTCGGCACTCCAGGTGCGGTCTCAGAGCACTTCACCGCCGAAGTTCTCGGTGGAGGCGCAACACTGTACCCGAACCAGAACTTGCGGTCTGTCCTCGCCGTCAAGGCCACGCCCGACACGTCCTCATCCGACCTGTCCCAGGCTGGCCTAGTCACAAACCTCGGCAAGCTCTTACGCGGCGCCGAAGCAATCTCCCTGGACCCCATCGCGCCTGCCACAGTGCCCATTACCAGCGTGCCCGATGGCTTCCTCGCCTCGCGCCGCGCGCAGCGCCTCTCCTTCGCCGCCACCAACTTCCCGGCCCTCCCCACCGACCTTGTCCCCAAAGTCTTCCCGGTGTTCGACCCGCTCGACCTCGACGTGGCATTTACGTGGAAGACCGACGATGGGCGTCACGGCCTCGTGTGCGTGCACGGCATCCGCCCCACGCCGTCGTTCTCGCTGGTCGAGCGACTGCGCGAGGATGTCGCGCCAGCCAAGCGGACGATGTACGAGGAGACGGGGCGGATACGGCGCGCACTGGCCGACAGCGTGCTTGAGGGCGTGTACGCCGACGAGTCTGATCCCGTCCTAGTGCGCGCGACTGTGCCGAGCGCCAAGCGCGGGCGCGTCGCCCACTCCTTCGACGAGTAAGTCTCCCTTAGCCCTACCACAACCAGCTTGTCTTTGGAATTGCTGCGCTGACACCAGTGCCCTCGTCCTCCCAGTCACGATCACCATCGAGAACCGCTCCCCAGCCCTAGCGGCACGCTGGATCCTCCGCCTCCCGACCCCGCGATACCCCCAATCTCCCGCTGCGCCGCTCTACACCGGCGCCCTAGAGCACCGGGGCACATTGCAGGCGGGCGAGACGCACACGGTCGAGACAGCCGTGTGGGTCGTCGAGCCCGGGCTGGTGCAGCTGGGAGGATGGGAGGTGGAGCGCGAGACGGGCGACGTCGAGGACGGCGTGTGGGAGCCTAGGGTGAGCTGGGCCGAGATTGGCTCTGGGCCGTTGATCGAGGTCGTCAAGTCGTAGAACCGAGAGCTAGGAGATGTTGGGCGAGCTGATAGAGGGGTTAGGAAGTACTTGCATCTAGCATTGTTATGTTATAATCGCATGCACAGCGAACGTGTCGGTGTTGCTCTCACTTAAATGTCATTTACAGACCTGGTCCCAAGATCTACCACAGGACGAGACATACGCCGTTCTCGCCGCTTCACCACTGCACAGCAAGGAAGTCCCATCTATGCATGCAAAGTACAATATGCGGTGTGCACCCGCTTTTCGCCTACCCATTCTGACGGCGCGCCTCCGTGTAGCGCCGTCGCGTCGTCCGCTCCCTCACCCCGGCGCTCCGACCCTAGCGCCCAGCTCCATCTTCCAGTCTCCCTTCCTCCCGCTCCCTCTCCGTCCTCACACCCTCGCGCCATTCACCTTCACGTCCTCGCGCCTTGCTCCCTCACACGCTCCGCCTCACGCCCTCGCTCCTCGCGCCATCGGCCCTCGGCCCTCACGCCTCGCTCCCTCGCCCCGCTCCCTCGCCCCGCGGCCTCGCTTCGCTCGGGCGCTTAGGCATCCACATCCATCTCCTCCGCGGCCAGCTTCTCCACCCCACCGGCCTTGCGCACCATCCGCCTGATCTCGCCGGGCGTCTTCTGCCACACGTTGAGCTTGCGGTCGCGCGCCATCTTGTCCCAGTCGTCGCCGTGCTTCTTGACGAGCTGCACGAGCCACACGTGTTCCTGCGACGAGGTGTGGCGCTGTACTGGCGCCCCGGAGGCGGCGAGGGCCTCGAGGTCTGGGGTCAGCCTGTCACTGTAACCTGGGGGTTGGGAGATCTAGAGCCGGGTGGGGAGGGGGCGGAAAGAGCGAGGATAGCAGGGAGGACGCAGAGCAGAGACGGGCACATGCAGTCTGTAGCCTCGCCCAGGTGAGGTCCCACGGACGCCTCACTCTAGACCCTTCTCCCACAATCGTCTGCTCATCCCAGCGATTAAGCTACCCTCTTCCTCCCCCCTTCCCTTCCCCCTCTCCTCCACTACACCCTCCCACCACGAGCCAACTCACCCCGCACAACCTGCGTCTTCGCGACGACCTTCTCCATCGGCTTCTCCTCGGGATTCAACGGTTTCCGGGTCGCCTCGTCCTCCTCCGTCTCCTCCTCCTCGCCGTCGATGATGATGTCGATCACATTGCCGTCCGCGTCGCGCACAATCCGGCCAAAGCCGATCTTCGGCGCGGCCTCGGTCTCCTCAACGGGCGGAGGGAGGAGGGGGAGCTTGACGCGCTGGTTGCGCTCGGGCTTGGTGGGGAGGGGGATCGAGGGCAAGACGCCAAGGGCAGCGTAGCTGATGTCAGCGGCTGCGAGCGGTAGTGACGGGATGGAATAAGGTAAGGAGATGAACAGAGGCGACAGAGGTAAGATTGTCAAGGCAGGATGGAGAAGGAGTTGCAGAGGTCAAGACATGATTGCCGGCAGAATGAGTCGCGTGATACTACTGCCCGCCGTCTCGACCCAGTCCGCTCTTCCAGTGCCACACGATTCCCCCCAAGAATCGCCACCTTGCAGCCTCTCATCCCCAGCTCCCTAATTGCCCCAAGACTCACTTCTGGTACACCGTCTTCTTCGGGTCCCAAGCCTTCTGCAGCGTCTCGGGCCCGCGCAGAGGAGGCGCCTTGCGCATCTTGGCGTGCATGCGCTTCTTCTGCGCGAGGTTCGGCTTGGTCGACTTGTGTGACTTGGCCTTGGAACGTTGGCGGGGGTTGGCCATGGTGAGTGCTGGTTGTGGGTGGAATGGTAGTGTGCAAGAACAGTCGAGGATGGTAGGTGGCGAGTGGAGGTGGTGAAATTGTTGTGCGTGCCTGGATCCGTGAGGCTGGTTTCCCACGGTGTCCCACGGTTGACCGTCCTCACCGTAGGACCGTCGCGTGTTGGTGCAGTGGCATCGAGCTGCGATTAGAGGTGCCTCATGCATGGACAGGCAGGTGCATGCGAGAGTACATGCTGTTGGGGCTACGTATAGACGCTGTTGGGTGGGCAATGGAGCTTCTGACATGCACATTGAGCAGCAACTCGCTGTGACACTCATCTTGGACGACCAGCCTCGCCCAATCTGCCCAATCTACCAAAGCTCATACCCAGCGAGTCCGGCATCTCCAGACCGCACGTTGAGCCTGTAGGCTATGCATACCCACTCTAAACGGGCGGAGACTCACCCCCAAAGCCGCTGCCGACCCTCCAGAGCTCACGTTCTAGGCAGTAAACCGCCGGAAGTCTACCGCCCAACGCACGGCCCATTCCGCATCGCGCCGCGGCCACCGGGCCACCGGCCAACGCTCATCCACGCACCTCAAGTCTCCAGCATCCTGTCGCGCGACTCTTCGCGGGGCCCTCGCCGATCCGATAACGGCGTCGCCTGTCTAGATCTGGAACCCGACCCGACCCCGAGTGATGAGCGCCGAGCCCACCGCAGATCTCACGACCGGACGACCGGAGGTCGGGTGGAGTCAGGTGACAGCCGGGAAAGATGTCGGATCTTGGGGCTGTGGTATTCCCGAGCTTCGTTATCTCATGGATTTTTCTGGCGGTCCAGTGCGTCCGGAGTAGAGTTGGACTGGAGCTCTGTTGGAGGTGGTGAGCTGAACGGTGTGCATGGACTACGGTGTGTCTCTAATGGCGGCCTTCTTCCATTTCGTTGTCTATCCCTCGTAGCAGCTCATTATGCTTGGGTGGGCTCACTGCCTGAGTGGGCTCATGGTGTAAGCCCGACTCGGGCGCCTCCTATTCGTGTTCCCCGACTCGGGCTTCCTCTACCTGCACACTCTATGCACTCCTTGCGTTCCGATGCCCTCCTGTCCTTGTTAGTAGCACTCTTCTGCCCGATCCGACACCGACGGCCACCTGACTTCTCCTCGCGCCTCGCCCCCTCGCTCAACCAGCCCGCCTTGCTCCGCTTGCCGGGCTGGTTCGCTCGGCGACGCCGCTAACAGGTATCATATGCAATAGTGGATGTACGATACAGAACAGACTAGCTCCAAACATCGGTCATGAGACGGTTGCGGTCCTTGAGAACCTTGAGCTCCTTGACACCCTCGACCTCGGGAGTGCCGCCGCGGGCCTCGGCGAGCATGGCGACGAGGCGCTCCTCGACCGACTTTGCCATGTTCTTGGCATCACCGCAGATGTAGATGTACGCGCGCTTCTCAAGGATAAGCGGCGCAATCTCAGCACGCAGGTCCCAGAGCAGGTCCTGGACGTAGATCTTGGATCCGTCGGGCTTGCGCTTGCCGCCACGCGAGAAGGCAGTGTGCATCTGGAACTTGCCGTCGAGCTCCTTGAGGTAGCCGGGCCACTCCTCGCGGTAGAGGAAGTCCTCGTCCTCGCGGCGGCAGCCGTAGAAGAGATGGATCGGGGCCCACGAGTCGAGTGCGGTGGCAGGGTCGGCGCCGGCCTTCTCCTTGGCCTTGCGGGCAAGGGCGATACGCTCCTGAACGAAACCACGGAAGGGAGCCACGCCGGTACCAGGGCCAATCATGATGATGGGGACCTTGGGCGAGGTGGGGAGACGGAAGGTGCTGCGGCGGACGTGGACGGGGACGCGGTAGACGTTGTCGCGGAAGTGGAAGTTGCGAGGGCCGGAAATCTTGTAGGTAGGACCAAGGCCGGAGAGACGGATCGACGACTCGGCACCGACAACGCCGCCAAAGTGCGCCTGGCCGTTGGCGTGACCGTTGCCATTGGCAATGACACCGTTGGGCGTCGCCGCGCCAGAGTTGGGGTGGCTCGCCTGCTTGATGTTGAGAATGAAGTTGGTAGACAGACCGTGAACCCAGCGAGGGTTGTTTTGGTGGACAGCAGACTTGGCAGCGGCGTACTTGAGAACGACAGCAGTGACGTGGACAGCAGTAGGGTAGAGCTTGGAGCTGGACGAGATCGAGTAGTAGCGAGGCTGGAGACGGGGGACGGTGCCAACGATGCGGTCAAACGGAATCGTGTCCCACTTGGTGACGTTGTCGAAGGGAGGGTCAAGCTTGTCGCCGGCGGCAGCCATCAGGACCTCGGCGAGGGTGAGGCGGGGACCGTCAACCTCCTCGTGGTACGCATCCTTGTCGTTACCCCAGCGGGTGAGCTTCTCGCGGGCCTCATCGGTGGGAGCGTAGCGCGAGAGGAAGGCAATGGTCTGACGGGAGGCAGTGGCGGCAATGTCGATGTAGTGGCGGAAGATGGCCTCGTAGGTAGCGGGAGTCGGGAAGGGAACCTTGGCGAGAGCGGGGTCGAGCGAGACAATGTCGATAACAGTCTCGCGCTTCTCAGTGAGACCCATGACAGCGAGCATGCGCTCAACCTCGACGTCGGGGTTGGAAGGCCAGACGCCGACGTGGTCGCCGTGCTGGTAGGTGAGACCAGAGCCGGTGAGGTCAAACTCGATGTGAACGCAGTTGCGCTCGCCGTCGACAGAGAAGAGCTCGCGAGTAGTGAGGACCGGGGAAGCGTAGGGGTTCTTGGAGTTGTAGGAGCCGACGGGAGTGGTGCTGCCCGAAGTGCTGGCCAGGAGCGCGCGGGACGAGAGCTCGCCGTGGTAGACCTTCTTGGCGTCGGGCGTAACCTCGTTGACGATAAAGTCGGCAACGTCACCGGCACCGCCCTCCTCAACGTTGAGGACCTTGGCAAACTCCTCCCACATGGGGTCCTTCCACTCGAGGTAGTCCTCCTCGAGAGCCTTGTCGTCGTCACCCTCACCGAGCGTACCAATACGGTTGGCGCCGAGCTCCTGGAGCTTGGCGTCGAGCTTGCGGCCGACACCGTTGAAGTGCTCGTAGGTGCGGTTTCCGAGACCAAAGATGACATAGTTGAGGTTCTCGAGCCTGTCGCCGCCCTGGCTGAACTGAACGTTGTCGTCCATAATAAACTCCCAGAACTGCTCGGCGTTGTCGGTCGGGTCGCCCTCACCGTAGGTGGCCATAACAAAGATAACACAGCAGTCCGAGGGCACCTGGTCGAGGTTGTTGAAGTCGTACTCCTCGGGGTCGCACACAAGAGACGAAAGACCGAAGCGCGACTTGGCCTCCTTGGCCAGGCGGATCGAGTACTCCTCGGCCGTACCAGTCTGAGTTCCGTAGAAGACGACGCAGCGCTTTCCCTAGGTCTTGTTAGCTGCAGCTCTTTCCCAGCTCGTCCGTAAGCCACTTACAGCCTTGGTCATCTTGGTCACAAAGTCGCGAGGATCGCCGTCCTCATCGTCGTCGGCACCAGCTCCACCGCCGGAGCTGTTGATTTCCCGACCAAACGCATCACGCTTCGAGCCACCACCGATAAAAGGAAGCGACTCCCTAAACCAGAAAAGGAGTGGGAGGACGACAACCGCGAGGATGATGACCAGGTCCACTTGGGACGCCATGGTGTAGGGGAATTATACGACGGTGGTGGGCAAAGAGGGGATGTAGGGAGAAGAGATGAAGAGATAAGAGGACGAAAAAAAAGTACACAAGCCCGCAAGAGAAGCACAACTGCTCAAGGGGGTGGTGATGATGATGTGGAACGATAGGGAGGCTGAACAGGGTTGATGAGATGGAGTAGGAAGAGAGAGATGGATGGTCGGATCTTGGGTGATGTTGCGTGCGAGTGTGTCCAACTTAGTCTCCTGGCTGGCCTTTGTATGTATTATTCGTACGATCGCATCTGGCGGCCCCGAAGCCTTCTCTAGGTTGTGTGCGTACATCCTCCCCGTCCCGTGTGGGTCCGTGGTTTGGCTTTGCCCCGCGCTGGCCACGTCGCGTCACAGTAGTCTGTCCGTCCTTGGCCGCCCTGGTTGGCCACCCACCCACCCAAGTCGCGCCCACGCCGCCGGCTGACCCAAGGCCAAGCAAGCTGTAGTCTCCGGTCCTGTTCCTCGCGGTCGGTCGGCCATCCCTACTCCTTCCCTATGCACCGGCTAAAAGACTCAGAAGGTGGGGGGACAGGACAAGGAGGTGGGCGGATCTATTTTTCCTTGTTTTCCAACAGCTCTAGTGGCTTGACTGTGTGAACTCTACGGTGGGACTTCCACTCAAGGGCTGGGTGGGGCACCGGCCCCAGTTCATCCGAGGCCGCGCAAAGAATCGGCCACTTCTTCCGTAATACAGTCACGTGAAATCCATGCGAAGTTCATGCAGATGTCGCGTGGTCCATCTGCCTCCGGACTCTGACTTTCATGACGTCCATCCACCAACGGTTCTCGATTGTTGATGGCCAACTTGCGCGCGTACAGTCACCTTGTTCACCACCTTCCTTCCGTTTAACGACTCCCGCCCGCCCAGCTGCCACCGCGTCTGCTGCATGTAGAGCAGACACGGCTGGGCACATCGTCAACTCGCTACAATGGCCCCCGCCAACGCTTTGGAGGCCGATATCGACGGCGACGATGACTTCGCTAGACAGAGCAAGCTCGCGGCCCGCGCCGCGCGTTTCAACAACAAGCTCCCAGGCAACCGCTACAAGGAGGTTAGCAATATCGCAGCGGGAGGATGGGGATGCGCTAATGGCTAGCTTGAAGAAGCGCGCGGCAAGGAGCGCGCTGCCTTTCTCGAACGCGGGTTGATCACGACAGGGCAGACCGCCCTGACCGAAGCTGTCGATCTGCGAGGTACATGCGAGGATATGTGTACGCCTTACGAGCGCGAGTTTCGTGAATACACACGAGAGATTCACCCGTTTGAAGCAGTGAGTATGCTATTAAGCGATCATCCTGGCTCGAAGTTGACACCATCACAGACTCCGGAGCGTCGGATAGACCACAGCAAGGCTGTCACGGCGTACACTCGATCTGATGCTGGCGCTGGTCACGGCGACGCTGTCATCCTTCCCTCGGACTTGCGTACCCCTTCGGCTCTTGTTGTATGTCCATGGCTGTGGCCATGTAAGTACTGACTCCAGCGCTCCCTCGACTACCTCGTCAGCAGCATCATGACCCTTCAACCACCACCCAATCCCAACGCTGTCAACCCGCCTCCACCTACACCCCGCCGAGCGCTCGGCTACTCCTCAGGCTTCATCCGCGACCGCACCCGTGCCATCCGCAAGGAGTTTGCTCTCCAGTCGAGCTGGGGCCACGAGGAGGGCATCGCGACGTTCGAGCGCATCGCGCGCTGGCATATCATCTGTCTGCGCGAGCTTCAAGAGGAGACGGGAAGCAACACAGACATGCACATCGACAACGCAGAGCTTGGTCGTTGCTTCACCTCCTTGCGACAGCAGTACAACGATAGACGAGAGGAGACCGGTTTGGACATGCCATGTGCCAACGAACCCGAGTTCCGCGCGTACATGCTCATCTACGATCTTGCCAACAAGTCCGTGTCGATTCCCATCTCCGAGCTTCCCCAGGTCATCTTGGATCATCCTCTTGTCCAACTGGCGTGGCAGATCCGTCAGGCAGCGCAGCGCAACTTCGACTCGCAGAAGGAGGGCTCAAAGCTCAACGCCGAGCTAGGAGCCAACCTCATTACTCGCTTCCTCCGTCTCGTCAAGCAGGGACAAGTGCCATATCTCTTGTCCTGTCTCGTTGAAGTCCGGCTCCGCGAGATGCGCCGCAGCGCCATCCGTGCTCTGACAAGGTCATACCCTGGTCTCAAGTCGGAGCCGATCCGTCGTGGCGAGAATGGCGAAATCTTGGAACGGAGGATGATCCTCATGCCGATGCTTGACCGACTGCTTGGTGCCGAGGAACAGGAGACTGAGGAGACGGCATGGGACGACGTTGAGCCAGTGTCTCGAGACCCCGACGATGAGTCCGTGGCTGTCGTTCAGCGCTTCAATATTCGCATCTACCAGGAGCCAAGCGACGACAAGCCAATGGGCGCCCTCATCAACGTGGGCGCGCAGTACAATGGTGGGCCAAACTCTCACCTCGAAGCTAACATCAGACAACAAGGACGCGCCATTCACTCGCCGATGGAAGTTCATCTCGGATAAGCTGACCACTCCATATGCGGACGTCGTGAACGGCAACGCAGGTATCGCCATTGGAGGTGGCCCGGCTGCTCAGCCTGCCGCCGCGGCCCCTCCCCCACCTCCAAAGTCCACCACTCGGCCTGCCCGACCTATTGCCGCGCCGACAATTGTTCCTCCCCCCGGAATGCTCCTGCCTGGCCGTCCGCGACGGCAGCTGCGAAGCCGGCCGCAGCCACTCCTGGTGCCTCAGCCTTCCCTTCAAGTTCCAATGGTAGCGCATTCCAGACCTCACGGAGTGCGTTTGGCCCAGGAGCACCGAGCGCGTCCGGTAGCGCTTTCGGTCCCTCCAAGAGCGCCTTCGAACCTAGTAGCGCGTTTGGACCTAAAGCCAACGGGCAAGTCACTCCTTCTGCCTTTGACTTCAAGGCGCCCCAAAGCTCGGTGTCAGCATTCGCTCCGGCGAAGAAGGAACCTGAACCGCAACCAGCACCCGTGTCGACCCCGAAAGGGATCCCAAGCTTCTTCAGCTCGGCCCCTGCAAAGGAACAAACGACAACACCTACAGCCCCTCCCCCTCCCAAACTGGACTTCTTCGCCAAGAAGGACACCGAGCCACCAGCTGGGGCCAAGGCTCCTGCACCGCTCTTCTCGAAGCCAGGGATGTTCGATGCTGTTCCGAAGCCCTCGCCTGCTCCGGCGGCAGAGCCATCCAAGTCGGCCATTCCCAACTTCTTCTCATCCACACCGGCACCTCAGCCACCAGCGGCTGTGCCTGCCTCTATCTTTCCATCAACCCTCCCAACCGCTGCCCCGACCCCTCCACCGCAGCCTTCTCCGCCACGAACACCTCCGAAGCCGGTCATTCCGGCCATCAAGGTCTCACGCAAGTATATGCGTTCGTTGCCATCGATCCTGGCATCCGAAATGGTGTCAGAAGTCGTGGCAGCGTTCATCAAGGATCATGAGGACGACATGGCCAGGGTGGTCAGACAGCGCGAGGCCGCGGCGGACTACAAGCGGTCCAAGGCAGAGCAGGCTCTGTTGCTCAAGCGCCAGGCTCAACAAATCTTGAACGAGCTCCTTGAGGAGCAAGTCAAGTCGCAGTTGTTTGCTGAGTGGTTCTACGGCATGCGTGCGCGGGTGATTGCGAATGACATCGCTCGAGAGTGGAGGGCATGGGCGCAACGACGGGTCGATGCACGACAGAGGGCTGCTCGGCAACGCGAACAAGACAGGCTTCACCTCAAGAGCATCGGTCTGGCACGTTCGTACGGCTACCTCGATGGGCCGTCTCAGACCACTAGTCGTTCACGGTCGGCTCGGTCGGCTGCGCCATCAATCACCACATTGGCTGCGCGGCGAGCGGCCTCGCCCGAAGTGGACTTCCGCGAGACAGAGGAGATGCGTCGCAAGTTCTGGGAGGGTGATTCGTCGCTGTTCAAGGCTATCGCTTCCCACGTCGCTCCCCTCATTCGGCCAACGGGGCAGGAGGATGAGCCGCGCTTTGAGACAGTACTCCTCACGGCAGGGCAGTCTGGCCTGCCCGCTGGAGAAGGCGCGTCGGCCTGGTTGTCGTCCAAGTTGCTTGCGCCGCAGCGCGGGCCCAGAGTGTTAGACGGGGTATACTACCACGACGAGGTCGGGTTCCAGTCGTGCGCGACGGATGTGCAGGGCTTTTTCCCTGGGACATCGCATACTGGGCTGTACATCTTCGAAGCGCCCCTTATCACCATCGACACGGCCAAGCGAGTCAAGAACATGGACGATGCGGGCGACCGATTAGAGGCGGCAGCTGGTGCCGTTCAGCAGGGCTCGCGGTACCGTTCCGCCTGCTCATCCTGACTTGGGAGACCGAGACGCTCGAGGAGGTCGTTCAGCGCCTGGGCATCGAGCGCGACATTGAGCAGTTCGAGCACGTCGCGGCTGTGTCGATCCACAACCCAGAGACGTTTGGGGCGCTCTTTTCGCAGGCTCTGAAGGAGGTGATTCCGTCAGACCCGCGAAAGGCTCAGGTTGCCCTTCCTTTGATGAGTGAGTTCAGAGTTGTGTTCCATGCTAAACGCCTCAGCCATCGCCGACCGGCAATACCAGCTGTACCAAGAGCTGATACGTGTCGCGGACAACCTGTTCAAGGAGTTCCCCACCGAGGCACGGCTCGTGCCATTTGCGCTGAGGGCGGCATACGATCTGCTGTCGTCAGCGCCGCACGCCATCAACGAGCAAGTGGACGAGCAGGGCGAGAGCGACGACTCGGATTACTCCCCGCCCGCGCTTCCACCGTTCGAGATGCCGGCCGAGACCGACAGAGCAAGCGTCGCCGCTGCAGTCCAGGACTACATGTCGTTGCCGGAGCTTTCGTCTGCCGGCGGCATACCTCTCGTATGTGCGGAATTACGCGATGCCGTGACGCACGGCCGCGCCCTGCCCGTGCGCGAGGTCCTCGATGCCCTTGGCGCGTATGTGCGCAACACGCTGCGATACTCCACCCTCCGCCTTGAGCAGTGGTACGACAGCCCCGAACACATCCACGCCGCGGAGAACATGGAGAAGGCGATCCTGCAGGACATCAGCGAAGCGGCAGCCGGCGCCATCCGGAGGCTGGGCGAGGAGGCGTTGGTCGAGCGCGCGCGGAAGGCACTTTACCTCCCTCCCCGACATCCACGCTCTCGTCCGCGAGCGAAGCGGTCAGCTCGCTCGCGGGCATGAAGCGCCAGCGGTCCGACGACGCGTTTGAGCCTCTTCGCGCCAAGAGCGCGCGTCTAGCCGAGCTCTTAGCTGGCGCCACAGCCGGCCTCGCGGCCGCCGAGGCCGCGCTCCAAGTGGCCGGGACGAGCCCGACCGCGAGGAGATGGTACTAGACCGGCGCCCAGATGTACCAGTAGATGTAGATGCAATGCATGTCAATGTATAATAGAGCAGTACTTTTCTTCTTCCCTTCTCTCTACTCCAAGGCGTGCGCCTTGACAGGCGCCCGGAGAGCCGACACATCGTCGACCTCGACGGAGTGCACCTTGCCCTGGAAGAGATACCTCACCCTCAACCGCTTATTCTCCCCAATACACGGATCCCAGAACCCGAGCAAATTGTACTTCGCCGGCCCGTGCGGAATGTACAGCTTGCTCCCCGCCACAAGCGCCTGTACGGGTACAGTGACGTCGACGACGACCGGCTCGCCGTCCTCGCCCACCTCGTCCTTCCACCCCGTGGACGTGAAGGCCGACGCGCGGCCGTAGTGCGCGTCGAGGATCACGAGGCCGTTCTTCGCCCGCTCGGCGTCCGCGCGCTGCTGCACGCTGCGCTCCATCAGGAGGGTGGCGTCGGCTGCTTCCTGGCGCTTCTGCGCGATGAAGGCCGCATGGTCTCGGCGCAGGCGGCGGATGCGTCTGGTGTCAGCGTGCGTCAAGCGTGTGTTGAGCGGACAGCGTCAGCGCGAAGTGTCGAGTGAAAGGACACCATGTGGAGAATGGTTTAGAGAGCGTCGCCAACCTTCGGTTCGCCGACTGCGCGCTGCTCTCCGGCCCCACCCCGGGGTCCTGGTCCTCAGGCCGGCTCCCCGCCTGCAGAACGCCTCTCGACAACACGCCCCCATCGCGTTCCCATACCTGTCCTCTCTTTGCCCCAACTGCGCCGGGCCGCATACATCCACCGCGCCCCTCGCCACCTCGGCCTCCGGCCTCGGGTCTAGACTCACCTCTCGATCCGCTTCTGCTTCCGTGGCACAATCCAGTAATGGTAGAATCCCGCCCACGCCGACACCGGCAGCACCGTCGACCAAAACACGACCTGGGGATTCAAGTCGAAGCTGAGCAGAATCGGGATATTGACGCGCTGCCCCACGCGCCCGAAGTGGAACACGAGCCGGACCCCACTCGTCGCGAGCTTGAGCATCGCGCCAACCTTAGTCGTCTCGGTCACCTTGGCCGTCGCGTCCGCGAACGCGTTCAGGCCCTCCATGAAGTCGAAGCCGGTGCCGAGCTTGAGCTTGAGGCCCATCACGAACGTGCTCCAGTCCGCGCTGAGCGAGGTGGCTGTCAGGCCCGCCGAGGCCTCGACGGTCCAGCCGCGCCCGTTTCCTGACGCATTGGTGAGGCCGATGCTCATCGCCGATTGATCTTGCATTGCCATTTGGTCGGGGATGTCGGCGCCCCAGGAGCCGATCGAGAAGAAGCCCGTGCTGTAGTCTGGTGTCAGCGGCGGCGTCCAGACCTGGGAAGTGGGAGACTCCCTCAACAGCGGGCTGGCTCGCAGCTCGCTCCGTTCGCCGCTCGCTGCGCCGCGACTCACTGATGAAACCCGTCGTCGTCGGCCACAACGACCGCCCCAGCGTAAACGTCATGCGCGGCGGCGACGTCCAATCCTGCGACACCGCGTTCACCGTCAAGAACGTCATCTCGTCATGCGTGTACGTCGCCTTGGCAGTCGTGATGCGCGGGAACAGCACGCTCTGGCTGAACTGAGCCCAGAAGCGCGGCGAGAACTGGTGCCGCACAATTCCACTCAAGTTGGCGCCGCCTTGCCTGTTCATCGCCGCCATCGTGCCCTCCACAACCACCTGCGTGCGGTCGCTCAGGGGCGTCTCGAACGAGTGCTTCATCATCACTTGGCCGACGTCGAGGCGCTGCGCGCGCGCGAGCGGGGAGTGGTCGACGAGATGTGGCTTGTCGAAGGCTGAGCGTGGGAGGAAGACGCCGCGCGCGTCGAGGGTGAGGTTGATGTCGCCCTGTGTGTTAGCGCTGCTTATGTACGATGGGTCGACGCGTATCTTCTCCTCAACAAGGTCCTCTGTCCACGGACCTACCCATCCCGCGTCTTAGCACCCACACCGCTCTACTCGCTGCGCTCGCTCGCTCGCGACTCACCTTGGAGTTCACCAACTGCTCCGCGTCCAGCTTGCGCTTCACATCCCCCTGCCTCTGGAAGTGCCGCTTCATCTGCCCCTCCGTCATGTTACGCGGCCCCACCTCCCAGCTCGTCCGCAACCCCTCCTCCCCAAACATATCATACACCGTCCTCCTCGCCGGATCCGTCAACACCTCATGTGCGCGCTGGATCTCCTGGAACCTTCCCGTCGCAGCGCGCCGCCGCGCCTCGTCCGGCTGCTTGTCCGGATGATACATGGACGCGAGGGTGCGATACCTCTCCTTGATCTCGGAGAGGCTCGCATCGCGCGACAAGTTCAGGATGGCATACAGGCCGTCGGCGGCTTGTGCGTCGAGGAACTCGCGGTCGGTCTCGTTGGGGAGGAGGAGGGGTTCGCGCGGAGGCGAGGGCGGGCGGATAGGGCCGTCGGCGCCCGCCGGGAAGCGGCGGTAGTATTGCGCGGAGGGACCGGGGTCCGTCGTGCTTGCCATCGCCTTGGTGTGATGGAGATGTAGATGGAGTTGAGCGAGAGTGAGCCGGTACGATGATGCACTGACGCCGGCGTCATCTGTGGCTTACGCTTCGGCAAATGAGCCGGTGGAGGTCCTCTCATACCTCCGACACGTGGCGTTTGTATTCCACGGAGGAAGCTAATAGTCTGATTAGAATAAGGCTAATAGACCTTCGGCTTCCACCGAAATAGCAAGTACACCGCGTGACGTTTGGGTGCGAAGGTTCATTCTGGGAACAAGGTGGAGGGTGACCACATGGGGGCCAAGCCCATGGCCTCAACACCGACGCCGACGTACCCTTTGTTTTCTCTCTCGCATCCTCCCTTTCCCTCATACCGCTCACCATGTCCTTCTCCCCGCTCTACACCGTGCCGACCGCACAGGACCGCGACCTCGCGACGCTGTCCAACTACCTCGACATCCGGACGACCCACATCGACCTCGTCTGGGCGATCGACTGGGAGAGCAAGACGTTCGGCGGCAGCGCGACGCTCGACCTCGAGGCGACCAAGGATGGTGTCGACACCGTTGTGCTCGACACGTCCTACCTCGACATCAAGGATGTCCAGGTGGACGGCGCCAAGGCCGAGTGGAAGCTCGACGACCGCATCGACGTCATGGGACAGGCCCTGCGCGTCAAGCTCCCCAAGTCGGTCTCGAAGGGCAGCGTGCGTTCGTATTTTGGTGTTGGCTGACAACAGACCGTCAAGGTCAAGGTCGACTACTCGACGACCAAGGACTGCACTGCTGTCGGATGGCTCGAGCCCGTCCAGACCAAGTCTGGCAACCACCCCTACCTCTACTCCCAGGCGCAGGCTGTGGGTTCTGGCAGCGGTAGGAGACTGACAACAGATCCACGGCCGCTCCATGCTCCCGTGCCAGGACACGCCCGCCGTCAAGGCGACGTACAGCTCGCGCGTGACGTCGGTCCTCCCCGTCCTCATGTCTGGCCTGCGCAAGTCGCCGCCTCCCGAGGAGAAGCTCGAGCTCGGCAAGAAGATCGAATACGTCTACGACCAGCCCGTTGCCATCCCCTCGTACCTTATTGCCATCGCGTCGGGAGAGGTTGAGTACAAGGCCTTCCCCGACATGGAGGGCCGCAACTGGCGCACGGGTGTGTGGACCGAGCCGCTCACCATGAAGGAGGCGTACTGGGAGTTCGAGGAGGACACTGCCAAGTCAGTTGCGCGGCGTGACTGGTAGCTGACAGGCAGGCAGGTTGCTTGTGCCGAGGACCTGACGTCGGCGTACCGCTTCGGTGTTTACGACTTCCTCATCGTGAGTGGCTATTTCGTCTGTTGGGTGTGACCTTCGCTGACCGGCAGCTCCCCGACTCGTTCCCTTACGGCGGCATGGAGAACTGCTGCCTGACCTTCGCGACGCCCACCCTCCTCGCGCACGACCGCTCGCTCGTCGATGTCATCGCGCATGAGATCAGCCACGTAAGCTGCGCACAGAGTACTCTAGCTGACACCCAGTCGTGGTTCGGCAACAGCATCGGCTGTGCGTCGTGGTCGCACTTCTGGCTCAACGAGGGCTGGACCACCTACCTCGAGCGTCTGATCATCGGCAAGCTCCACGGCGAGGCCACGCGCAACCTGTGAGTCCCCCCGGAGCTTGACAGATGTCACTGGCACAGCTGACACCAGCTCGTACATCATCGGCAAGGTCGGCCTGCTCGAGTCGCTCAAGGGCTACGAGAAGACGCCGCGCTTCCAGAGCCTCATCCCCGGCTACAAGGAGCACGAGGACCGTGAGTGGGTGTGCTGGCGTGGACTGACGTTCAGCCGACGAGGCGTACAGCCAGGTCCCCTACGAGAAGGTAAGTGGGCGCGATGCACACGGGGCTATCGAGGAGACGGCGGCTGACCCCAGGGCGCCAACTTCCTTCTCTACCTCGAGCGCACCCTCGGCGGCCTCGACGTCTTCATCCCCTACATGAAGGACTACGTCAAGACGTTCACCAACACGTCGATCACGACTGAGCAGTGGCGCGAGCACCTCTTCGAGTACTTTGGCAAGCAGCCCAACTCTGCCGAGTACCTCAAGAAGCTCGGCCAGGTCGACTGGGACGAGTGGCTGCACGGCACTGGTCTCGACCTCTGTGTCGACCTCCAGTACGACGACTCGCTGTCCAAGCCGGTAAGCTTGTTGTGCTGGAGCACGCTGACCGCAGTGCCTCGCGCTCGCCGAGCGGTGGAACAAGGCGCGCGACGACAACGACCTGTCGCAGTTCTCGAAGAAGGACGTGGCCGACTTCTCGTCGACCCAGCTGTGTGTCTTCCTCGACAAGATGGGCGAGTACCCCGCCTTCCGGCCTGCGACGGTTCGCGCCCTCGACGAGCTGTACGAGCTCGACAAGAGCGACAACGCCGAGATCAAGTTGCGCTTCTACAAGATCGCGCTGTCGTCCGGACCAGCCTACTGCGCGAGCGCCGCGAGTGAGTCGACTCTTGAGTGGCTGTAGGGAAGTGTAGGGGGAGCGTAAGGGGGAGTTTGAGTTTGGCCATGCCCTAGGAATGGCTTGTGCCCAGGCACATCTGCCCGTTCGGCGCCGAGATAAGGCGCAGGAACGAGCCTGCGCCTGCCCCCCACGCCCGACGCCGACAATAGAACAAAGAAAGCATAAAAGAACAAAGCTGACGGCGCAGAGTGGGTCGTGACAAAGGGCCGCATGAAGTTCTGCCGTGTAAGCGAAAAGCGAACCCTTGCCGTTCAGGCGTTGCTGACGATAATAGCCGATCTTCCGGCTGCTCAACACGCAGGACCACGAGTTGGCGATCAAGACGTTCAAGGAGTATGCGAGCTTCTACGTGAGTCGCTGCGAGGACGGAGGGTGATAGGGGCCGTGGAGTGAAGAGGCAGGCTCGAGAGCGAGGTGCGGAGGAGGGACTAGGACGCCGAACGTGATTCACCGAGTCCTGACTGCTCGGGCGTGAGCAGCCACGAGCGGGCATGCCGTGCCACAGCAGCCACGGTGCCGTGGCGACTGGCGATGCCGGCGGAGAAGTAGCGAGCTGCGCCGGCGGATGTGAGCTGCGGCGGTGACGTCGGCCTCCTCGTCTTCTGTCCGCGACCACGACAGCTTCCAGCGGGATGAAGTCGGACCTACCCGTGCTGAGCTCGGCCGTATCCTCGCCCCTGTGACCGGGTTCGAGAGAGCGCAGAGGCTGACAGCAGCACCCCATCGCACGCAAGATGATCGCCAAGGACCTCGGCGTCGAGCTCTAGACTCGGCTCTAGGCTCGGAAGTTCCCCGATGGTGCGAGCCACAGCAGGAGCAAGCATCCAGGACAGAAGGGCAGATACATGAGACCGGATGCATCAGCATGAGGATGCAGCCGCGTTGGCCATGGCGAGGAGGCTGCTCGAAGTTTGCGACCCATACTCACACACAAGCACCTGGACACATGCACACACCCAAAGACGTAGACGCTACAATACACACTTATGCTTATCCCTATCTACAAAGCTACACCAAATACACTACTCAATACAGATAACCCTCAGTCTTTACAGCCAGCTTGACGTCAATACTATCTTGCACCCACTGGCACCATTGGCACCATTGATGCATTGACACCGACCTACTGAATGCATGATCCGAATCAAACCTGCCCGCCCGAAAGCAAGCCGACATCCGACGCCCGAAGCCGCCCCCCTCTCCTCGCCCTCGCAGACCCTGGCGGACGCGGACCGAACTGAGGGCAACAGGAAAGGAGTGGGGGCGAGGACAAGCACTGCTGTACTGACCGGCCGGACGGAACGGGGTCGTTGAACAAAGAGAACAGCGGATGCGAAACGGGGTCGGCCAACATGGACATGAGCCGAGCGGGCGTAGAGGAGCGAGGATAGAGGACGAGGACGAGGGGCGGAGAGGCACAAGGACTGTGTACGAGTGACACGGTGCACATTCTTGCACTTATGCACGTGGCATACCACTGCGGAATGCATCACTAGAGAACACTATGTGCGCAGCGGAGATGGCGCTGCCAAGTCACGCCCGCCTTGGCCACCAACCACCAACCGACTTGACTTGGCCAACAACAACAAGCCGGCCGTCTGAGTCGACGATAAGCTCTGCAGTGAACGCCGACCTATGGTTTATCCACCCTTTATCCGCCGCCCTTCCCTCGCCGACCCCCTCACCCTGCTTTCCGCACCCCTCACCCCCCGCCCTGGCTTGGGCCGTCGTCATCGCCACTCCAGTGGACTCCAGTGGACTGCGCCACGCCGCCACCCCCAGTAGCCGCCGCCACGCGCCACCCCCATCCGTCCCCCCCACGCAGTGCGACTAAGTAAGGGGGTTGTACGCAGGTGGCTAAACGCAGTCGTCGTAACGAGTAGGATGAAGACGTAGAGAAGGGGAGGCCACGTCGGAGGCGTCGGAGCGGATACTCAGCCACGCCACGACGGCCAAGGATAGAAGGACGCGGCCAGGATATGACTGACATAGACCAAGACACGGCCACTTGCAAGCGATGCGCCGTCTGCGCAGCGCAGACGCAAGCAGGCACAGAACGGTGTTGACAGCGGGCATCTGGGCAGGGTGCTGGTGCCTGGTTCCAAGCCTGTTCGCTCCTATGCCGTATGTATCCTCATATGTTGGGACGAACACGCGCTCGCCCTGCTGCTCGGACGCTGCATGCGCATGCCCCTCCGTGCTGCGGCGCGGCGCCGCCGCGTTTACTGGTAATAGGAGCGGTTCTACTCGCCCACTCGCACACCCGCGCACATCGCACATCGCACTGCCTCGCTCAACATGCACCCTACACTCGCGCGACGCCACACACGATGTTGACGGCAACTTGGCGTCCAAGTCGTAGGGGACCGCATGATCGCATGCATGACCGAGGTTCTTGTCCTGAACCATGGCCGATCAAGCGCACCATGGCGCCCAACGCGGCGGGCTTGGCTTGCTTTACACTCCAGTTCCTGACTGAAACCTTACGAGACCCCGTACCCAAGTCCAGGTCGATGCCGTTAGTTGATGGATCCGAGTACGTGTCCTAGCGTGCGCATATCAGACCTTTTTACTCGGCGATTGAAACCACAGTGCATAAGCGTCGGAATGGTCGGAATGGTTCTCTACTTGGCCCGGAAGGAAGCTAATAACGGCATGGCAGGGTACAAATTTCGAGACTGTGACAAATTGGGGATTGGGACCGTCTGGATCGGATATGGTTATCATGGAATGCTTCAAACGAAAAAAATAATTGACGAGCGCGTAGTAGTGTCCGAGATCGAGGCACGCGGCAGGGGTGGGTTGGGGTTGTTCGGGGTGGTTGAACATTTGTGGTATCGTGCGAGACAGTCGCGAGGACGTGGGAGTGTTGAATGCTGGCTGTGTGATGGTGGGTGGGCTACATCGGTCGAGTCGATACGTTCGCTCCGAGCTGCTTAGTGGTGGATGTACTCGTCCCACTGAGGCTCGGCAGGGTATGATGGCGCCGGCGCAGGAAGAGGTTGTTGGTCGGAAGGAGGAGGAGGAGGAGGGGGAGCCGCTCCCCAACCGCTGTATGCTTGAGGGTGCATGGGCGGCTCGGATGGCATGACCATCGGCTGCATCTCCATCTGCCCTGGTGCACTTCCTGGCTGGTGGCCGACCATGGCGTAGGAGGGGTACGACTGAGGAGGTGCCTGGCCCCAAGCCTGCTCTGGGCGGTAATGGACCTGCTGAACAGGGTAGGCGTGGCCGTGCGGGGGGTAGACGGCGTAGTGCTGGGGAGGAATGTGGTATGGAGCGTAGCGAGGGGTCATCATGCTACCACGCTGCTGCTCGCCGCGGACGAGGAGAGCAGTGGGCGAGTTGGGCGCACTGCGAGATCTCCTCTTCTTGTTGCGCTTGCCGCCACGCTCGTACTGGTACTCGGGGAACTTTGCCTTGAACGCCTTCATGAGACGCTCGTACAGCTCGTTCCAGGGTGCCTTCTTGGCAACATCCATAGCACTCCACTCCTTGCCAAGGATTTTCGAAAGCTCGCCCGTGGAAAACGTCGGGTTGGCGTTGGCAAACTGAGCGCGACGTAACTTCATGTAGATGAAGTAAGCTTAGGAGTTAGCAGGGTGGACAAGGTTTGGGGTGCGGTGCCTACTCACCATTCATGGGTCGCCGGGGGGTGTAATCGGCGCGAGGTTCCTGGCGAAGAAGTTCTGGAAGGTTGTCCCAGTCTTCGTACTCTCCGAGGTCCACGGTTGGAGGGCACAAGGGAGGAATGACCACGTTGGCATACTCGGGAATGTCATCGAGTGGAGATGCAAATTCGCTCCCCCTCCGAGGAGGGGAAGGAAGGGTGTTGGCTGTTGGTGACACGATGTCGCTGGTCGCCGAGACCGAAGTCGAAACAGACAGTCCTGGTGGGGAGTAGACGGGCGAGGAAGGACCCGAAGTGACGAGGTGGGCAGGAGGAGGCGCCTGAGTAGGGGGAGCCATGTGATGGGAGTGGTGGTGATGGCTGTGGTGCTGCGACTGCTGTTGCTGCGACTGTTGCTGAGGCTGCTGCTGCTGCTGGGCCTGCTGGGGCTGAGACTGGTGGTGGGCGTGGTGGTGCTCGTGGTGCTGAGGCTGCTGCTGCTGCTGCTGCTGCTGAGGCGCGCGCGGAGGCTCTGGGTAGGAGGAACGACGCATGTACTCGGAAGGCGGCGCCTGGGTGTGGTGTTGGTGGTGCTGGTGCTGGTGGTGGGTGGGCGCGAGAGGCAGCTGAGACGAGCTGTAGTTGTTGACAGGAGTCACTTGCTGGTGCTTGGCCGAAGTGGGAGTGGGAGGAAGGTTGGAAGTTTGGATGGGTGCAGAGTTGTGGACTGGAATGTTGAGAGCAGATGCTGACAGCGAGTAGTGATCAAAGTTGACCTCGTACTTGTTGGCCTCGTGGTATTTGCGAGAGTCCATATTGCGGTTGCCGGCAGTGTTGATCGATCAAGGCTGGGCAAAGGATGGAGCTTTAGGGAGAGCGAGTAAGAGAGAAAGGGATTGCTGGTCGTGCGGCTGAGACAAAGTAGGAAGCAAGCTAGACTAAGAGCCGACCGAGCAAGGTAGTGCCGGATTGGGGAATGACGAGGGTTGAAGAGATGGTGGTGATTGATGGTTGAATGAGGAAGGGAGGGGAAGATGTGTGCGATGGAGGAGATATAGATAGGTGGTTGTGAGGACTGGGTGTGGAGGAGGAGGAGTAGAGTAGAGATCAGATCTGTTTGCTACAGGCGTCCGTGTCTGCGCCGTGAAGAAAAGGAAGATGGAGATAGATGGAGGGAGGAAGAGGTTGCGTGTGTGGAGAGATCCGACGAGCTAAGAGTAAGAGTGAGGAGATATGTATATTGTACGTGATCCGTCCCAGGTCCTATGGAACCAGTGTACTCAAGGAGGTGGCGGCGCAGAGCAGTAGAGCGCAGGAGCAGCAGCGCAGGAGCAGAACAGCAGAGGCCTGGCTGCACGGAGAACCCAAGGTGACATCCTTCTCTACTACAGCCTACGTGCGTCTCCTCTGAGTTGTGGGTGCAAACAGGGTTGAGGGAAGGAGACCCAAGGAACAGAAATCAGGTCCCAAAAACAAAGGTGGAGGGCCCAGTAGATCTGTCGACTCAACAAGTCTTGGGTCCTCTGTGTATCTTTCTCCTTCTCTCCACTCCGATCACCCACTCACTCCTCTCCTCTAATCTCCCTTTCGGTCTCCTTTGGTATGGGCTATGGCAAAAGCACAGTCGATGGCCGTTTGCTCCATCAACCCCCTTCGGACGGCAAACTAACTCAAGTCAAGGGGTAAGAGGAGAGAGAGGTGAGGCGCCCCCAATCTAGGGAATCCTGTTCCTCTTATGGCTTGGGTGGTGGCATTCTAGCTCAGGACGTAAGCCACACAGGTCCAGCTTCCCTGTAACGTGTTGGACAAGTACCCCAAGAGCGGGCGGAACGGACGAGCGGACGAGCGCCGATGAGCGGACGGACGAACGAACCAAGTGTCCCTTTGACTGAGTGGCGCTGGCGGCGCCCGTGCTTTCCACAAGCCGGCAACCAAAGTCCCAGTGGGTAAGCTTCAGGCACCATACAGGGCGCAATGGAGCCGAGGGTGAGGGGCATCATTGGAATTACTTTTCTAGACTGGCCCACTGGAACCAGGGTAACCCAAAAGCGATCAAGAAAAATGTCTCTCTCAGCTGAGGTATGGTTCCACAACGCAGCCAGAAGTCCAAAGACCAACGATGCCGGCGACCCAGCAGAGCAGAGAAGCCTTGGGTGATGTGAGATGTGGGAGGGGGGGGTCCTTTTAGCGTTGTCCCTTACAAACCATGGTTTGGGTCGACCCTGATCTGTTTTCCTGGGTCTGTCCTTCATTGCCATCACACAAGTCTGAAACCCTGAACTACACTCCACCACTGCTGCTCTTCCTCACCATCCTCATCATCAAGCGAGGAAAATGACCGTGCGCTTTCGCCGCTCACCAACGCCGCAGCCTCATTGGCCTCCTACCCCGATACCGATGCCCATGCCCATGTGTACCATCACCTTCGCCGAACAGCTCTGGCCCGTTACAAGCCTCACCGTTGACAGCTGACACCTACACATGCAAGTCCGCATGCTCCCATCAGCCTCTTCGACAGACCATCAGCACAAAGCAACTCGCCGGCCATCCCTGACACACCTTGCAAATGTGGCTTATCCGTGCCTCACTTAAACGGCGTCGAGCCAGACGCCACCTTCCTGCGTTCTGGGTATAGAGTGGGGGGGTGGGGAGAGTGGCATCACACCCCGTCCATCGGCTTCGATGCCTACTGAGTACCCCGTTCTAATCGGCGGCACATCATTCTTCTCCCCCCCTCCCCCTGCACTGGACCTAGTCTCCCTCCATTCCTGCTCCCTCATTTCATGCACCTGACGTCTCTCAGTGGCGTCCTCCAACCGTGAGGCAGTGATATTGGGGCATAGTTCCGGAAGACCCTGCGCCACTACCGAGAAGATCCGGACCAGTTTGCCGAGCAACTGGTCCTCTGAAATGGTAGTGTGTAGTGTGGGGTGAGCATTAATTAACGTTCGCTCCCCCCCCTCGGCCTGTAAGCTTTGGACCAAGACCCCAAGACCTGGCTCTCGCCCATTGAGGCTCCAGGGAATGTGGGGCGATAAGTTAAACTTTGTACGAGTTTAGAATGGAAAGAATAGAATCATCTTTATTCATACTAAGACGTGACGCGTCTTGTCCGAAATCAATCAATGCAACCAAAAAAGAATGCAAGGGGATGTTCAACGACGCGCACCTCCTATTGTATTGAAAGAGATGTGCATTCCGAGCACCTTCGTTCGCGTTTCCGATTGCTACCAGGTCGCCGATGAAATCGCGCCAAGGTCGGAGATGAAGTGGGGGTGGGGTTGGGGTTATCAAACGCCTCAAGGTCATTACACGCAGAGGGCGCGCCCAGTGAGCGCCACAGAGTAACACCCACTGGGACCTGGCGACGAGAGGCGCTCAGCCACGACACCGTGGCGGCCATCATGCCTGAACGAGTAGTCTATCGGCCGTTCGTTATCCTTCCCTACCTCGCCCGATAGCATATTCGTGGTCCGCGTCGCTCTCTCTCTACGACCACCTATCAGGGGCCTGATGCTTGCTGTGGAGCGGACATGCTCCGCCTTTGGTTCGCGTCGACTCTGGTAAGGGCAACCACAAGCTCACGCCCCACATTCATCCCCTCGAAGCTCTCGACCTGGGTAGTCACCTTTCTGTGCACGGTGAACGGCGTTTGGTCCCATCACGTGCAATCTATGTGCTGCGACGATTTTGGCTTCTCGATCTCGTGCGTCCCTCTCGTCTCGAGACTCGTCTGTGCTCAAGCCGAGGGGAGGAATGCAGTTTCGCCTTTCCCTTCGGCTTGAGCATGACATGAGTTGGGCTTGATTACAGGAACGAGCCTAGTGCTTCTTCGCTGTTTGAGTTAAACGTTACCAAAGCGCGACTGGTGTGCTTCGTGATCATCTAGTCCGATGGTGACGATCTCATTGGGGCGAGTGTGGCGATAGTCGGCGGTTGTGGCAATCTGATGCGAGTTCCGAAGCACCCCAGTTCATAGTTGTGAGCACACTAGACTCGCTTCGGCGCCCCAGTTCAGTGAGCATCATGGGGTTCGCCTTCCGATGCCTCCCGCCTGCCATATCTTGGCTCGGAAGACTATCCGGCATGTCCGGTACGACGCGGTAGTAGCAACGTTGCAACGGCTTGCTGCACGTGCGCGTCCGCCCGAGCCCTGTGGTGTCGTCTCAGCCACTGCGGTGTTCGGGATTTTTCTCGCATTGCGCCTCGTCTGGAGTCTGGACCTAAGATGTAGAACCTGTGCAGCGCCACCATGCTCCACCAGTCATGCGGCGTCGAGCGAGTGACAGCAGTGGCAGCGTGGCGGTCGTGACTGGGTGACAGCTCGAGCGAGCTGTAAGCCAGGCGTCCAACGAGTCCAGCTCGCCACATCCCCACACCCAATGCCCAGGACATGCCTAAATTGCCCTTGTATCAGAAGCAGAAGCGAAGTACCTACCAGGTACCAACCTGGCTCTAGACCGTCCAGGCAGCTTCTGGCCGATGGAGCCCACCTCACTCAGGACGCGTTCTCTTAGTCTGGCCAAGCGAATCCTGGGCATTGGACAGTCCACTTGCCGAGGGCACGGCGGCAAAACCACCAAAAGATTCTCGATCGCAATCACACACATGCATACCTGAGATGAGGCTATTCAGATCTGACCCAAAACTCTTCCCTCACGCCCTGCCCAACACCGTCGCCTCGCCCAGTCTGTGCACCCAGCTACTAGCCTGGTGTAACCTGGAGGCAGACGTCACGCAGATCGCAGATGATCATTGGATCGATGTGGGGCGAGCGCGACCGTTCACTCCGTCGAGGCCGCCAAGCACCAGCGCCTCTAGTGTCATTAGAGATCTCCGTGTTTGGGAGCCTTGGAGCGACAGATCTCCGTGTTTGACAGTGCGTCTTGGCTTGTCTTGCAATCTTGTCTTGGTGACTGTCTCGCGGGTGAGACGGAGTAGCGAAGACCGAAGCGAGACGGAGAATTACACATGTCGACGGCCGATGGTGGATGGTGATCGGCGACGGTGACTATGGTAGAGGCCCCATCTCACAGCGCTCGGCCGGCATCTACCAAACCCTTCATGGTCGGTCACCTGCCCTCGTCTTCAGGTTTAGTTGGCCGATATCCAAGGGCCCAAGCCGACCTCGTCGACGTTTTGCTTGCCCGCTAGCGTCGAATCGACATTCTCCGAACCGATGCGCAAGGGAAGATTCTCCGAACAAAAGAACCCAGGATCAAACTCGGGACTCGATGTCACCACGATTGTCACCCCCTACCACTCTTTCCACTCTTGGTATCTGACCCCTCCTGAGCAGCCGCTGTCGTCATCAACCACCAAAGGGCAGTGATTCCGGCAATCCGTCCTGTTGTCGATTGGAATGGGTGTCAGGCTCGTCGACACGAGTGGGGGGGGATAAGGGGGACGAAGTGGGGGTACGAAACATGTAGCATCACCGTCTCATCCTGATGCAAGTTAGGACTTGATTAGATCGTCTGCCCTGTCTGTCGCTCACCGGTCCCTCGTTGCGGAGTCGCCGTGACTGGCTCCTGGACGCATGTGGCAGGCTTCCACTCGCCGTCTCTCCAGGCCTTGTCCCCCACCCATCCCCCACTTGTCCTCGTCTATCGTTTACTCCTGTACGGGGCCGACGGGGCCACGTCTAGCTGCGCGGCCGAGCAAGCCGTGGAATGCGGCATGTGGGTGTGTGCCACATATGGAGACTTCGGTTGACGTGCTGCCATGGCATGTGGAGCTGACGTGCTGCCTTGTGTCTAGTGGAACAACTCCTCGACAGCATGTGGTTGCATCGCTCGTCGTCGGCGCCCATGCACCCACCCATCGGTGACTGACCTTGCGAGACGGGCATTAGGCGCAATCGAACTTTCCGCGCGGTATGTGATGCAGATCCTGGAATGCATTTGTGTCAATGGATGGCGGTCACACGAGGCGAGGCCGGGGCTAGGGCTGTTCAGGTGGTCGTGCCGGTGCGGCCGACGAGATGTGCGGCCGAAATGGTGAGCGAGGGATGTGAGTGGGTGCGTGTGTAGGTGGCTGCTAGAAATTTGCGTTCGCTGGGCAGAGCTCGCGAGTGTGGCACAGTCGTGCCCAAAGATGCAGTTGGGGCTCACGCTCATCCACCTCCAGGCCGGAGGGGGTGGCAGGCTGCTGGAGGTCGAAACTGCACGCAGTCCAGAGGAGGGCACTCTGCTCCACAGTCTGCCACACTGTCATCGACGCCTGCGCTCCATCCGCCACTGATCTCACTTTGCGTAGCGGCGCAGATCCATCATCAGCTTGTCAGTGGCATCAGATCTCGAGGCGGGGCAGGGCGATCCGGGGCTCGCTTCCGCCGCAGATCCGCCCCGGTGCTCGCTTAGCTCTCCATTCCACTGACGTCTCTCTCACCAGTGGCCAGACCAAGCGCCATCCTCTCACACAGTAGCGAGCTCTATGAAAGAATCGTGTCCCGGAAGGAGAGGAACCATTGTGGCAGCCTCCGTCGGGAGCACGGATGGGTGACAGCTGCCACCCTCACCCACTGTCGCTCACGCTCACCCACGCCCACCCATGCTGAGCGGCCAGAGTTGCCAACCTCCGAGAAGACCAGATCCGATCCACGGACTCGTCGAGGCCCGGCCCTCCCTGCTCGCCACCGTGACCATGGGAAGATCCATCATTCAAGTTATCCGACACGATTCCGCTCCGGACTTCCTGTGCGTGCATCGGTGGATCCACGAACCCACTCTCCACTCCTCCTCTCCACTCCTCTTCTCCCACTCCCCCTCCTTCCCTGCGTGCATGGCCTCCGCTGGCCGGCCCCGCCTCACACCCCACTGAGCTCGGCATGGACGTGGTCCTGCACGCCCTGGACGCCCCAGGAACGCCACTCCTGGGCCGCCACTCCTGCGCCGCCACGGCACCGGCGCCCCCGCCCCCAACTCACTCCACATCAATACGCTGGTCGGGGCTGCACTCCACCCACTCCCACTTACCCGACTCGGACGGTGCTTCCCACCACATGCCCTGCTGTGCCCTGCTGGTCTGCTCTTCGGGGTAGGTCAGGAGTGGAGTTGGCGTCTGGACGTGCCTCGATCGGACGAGATGAGGTGCCACAAGCCTCGTCAGCCACTTCGTCAGTGGCCGGCGTGCGTGAGGGGTGGATAGGCCGTGCATACTGGCATGCTAGGAAGTGGTGCAGGGAGGTCAGCCAGTGGAGGTGGAGAACAGACAGCGAGGAGTGAAGTGGGCTGCCCACTTCACCGTCGCGAGTCTGGCCGGTCACGTTCCCCCCACTCTCCACCCGCCACCCCCACGGTGGCGCCCCGCCCACCTCCGTTTATCAGAAGGCATGAGGAGGCGTGGGGGATGATTTGCAGTTCATGAGAGCCGCGGGTCCCGCGGCGCCTCAGGTGGGCGTCTGTGGGCGTGCTTTCTGCACCTGTCCGAAAGAAGTGTTAAGAGGTGGCGAAGTGGCGAGGCCGCGAGGGAGGCGAGGAGGCTGGCGGGCGAGGAAGCGGGTAAGGAAGCGAGCTGTGCTCTGTGACCAGCTGACAAGCATGACCACTCCAGTGTCGAACTGCCCCGACATGCTCGGAGGACCCCGCATACCCCGGAGTCATCACTAGGGATGCCTACTCCGGCTCGGAACGGAACTGCAGAACTGCTCTGCAGTAGCTTCGATCACTCCAGCCTGCGTCGTCCATCCTTGGCCACATTGGCCTCCGCCGGGAACGTGCTCCGAATAGGCGTTCTGATGGGCCCGTGGGGTATCTGCACGTGCTGCGGGGCCATAATGCAATAAAGTAGGGCGTGGCGACTAGGCTGACTGCGGTGGACGAGACTAGTGCAGGGCCCGGTGGCAGTGGCACTGCAGGGCTGCAGGGTGGTAATGGCAGGGTGGCACTAGGGTTGAAGGGTGGAAATGAGCGAGCCTAACATGCTAAGTTAGCCTGGCTGGCTGATAGCGCGCTGACTGCTGATTGCTTGGCAGATCATATGATCGATGAACGTGGTGGCCGATTGCGTAGGTGGCGCAATGTAGTGCTTGGAGGCTAGTCGTGAGAGATAGAGGGGATGGCTTCTACCGGACTACCGAGACGGAGTGGTACGAGTGCATGCTCTGTAGAGATAGCTTGAACGTGAGCATGAGAAGGACGAACGTGGGAGGTTGTTGAGAAGCAGACACCGCAGAAGACGCATGTGCGTAGCCTGCGTAGATGACTATTGGATGCAAGAGCAGTTGCAGCAGCGCACGACCGTGCATCAAAGTCGAAGTCGAAGATGAACGGCGAACATTCTCTCGCATCTATTCATTCTGCACTGGTCGAATCTCGGATGCAGATAGACTCGCGTACGTACTACACCAGTATGCATGAGTGCATGAACAATGATACATTTCAATGTCAGTGGGGTACGACCGGGACGGGACGTTGGCCCATTCATCGGGAGGCGGAAGCTACAAACTCTCCTATCACTCATTCAAACATCCACGGTCCCAAACATTGGACGCAACTGACTGAATGGCAGGCAGGTACTCATAACGGCATGGCATTGTGGTGGAAGGTATGCGGGTATTCACTGACTACAATGCCTCGTTAATGGGCTGCATCGGGCGATCAGACTTGCTGGTATGTGGGTATTCACAGACAAGAAGGCCTGTGAATGGGAAATCTAGCATTGCTGAGTCGTTGATCATTCAGTTCCATACAGATGAGATCCGACTCGTGCCAGCTGCTTCTCACAAGCTGGATGGCCTGCAGATCCCATTCTGCATTGACTTCCATACATGGGGCCTGCTCTAGATGGGTCTGGGCGGGTCCGAGTTGGTGAACAGATCGACACGCGTACCACTCGGTAACTGACCTTGTGCTCGATCGCACCAATTGGCTCGCATGTCTCAAAAAGGTCTGGCCCGCCTTCATAACGATATTCTCACTTCTCATTCTGCAGCTCGAGAATGGTTGTGCGCTTAGCCTACGCACTGCGCAAGGGCACGGCATGTAGCGGCGGGCCCTCCCCGCTGGCCCTCTTGGTGGACATGGACGGGCTCCGCGTACCCAGCCGGTCGTTAACCAACCACCAACAACCATCACCACTGTACTGAGACCGCTCTACAGACGGCATGCTCTGCAGACTGCATGAAACGCAAATCGCTCGTGCTGGGACCACTGCCGAGAGAGACCAGCATATCTCTTTGGAGCTCCTTGTCCTGTTGCGTGCTTGATGTTGAGGATCTAACCTTGCGACTCGACTCCATTTAGGGGTCTTGCAGTAGGGTTTGCTTTGATTCTCCGTCACTGTGGCCGCACTCAGAAGCGCTTGACTACAAGTTCGTATGGTTCAAGTTTGAAGGCCATTAGACGTGTCGGCCCAAGACTGAGGTGGTCGTTGACGAGGCCATCCAAGCGATCATAGTCAGAAGTTAGGCGAGACGGCTCTCAACTCTAGTCAACACGTCAATCGTCCCGGTCTGGAATGCCGGGACGCTCGGTCGTTTTCACCAGCAGATGCGTGGGCGAGAATGCTTCCTTCCTCGTCCTGGGATGAAGGGTCGGGACGGACGTGAGCGATGCTCTAGTTGTGGTCGAAGACGCGAGAGGACGTTTGATTCATCCTCAGTTCGAGAGGATATGGTGGCTAGTGACAGTTTCCGTTAAGAGAGGGTTGACGACGAGCCTGGCCTTTGCATCCTGCTTCCGCTGACTTGTTGAGGACGTCGTTACGATATGTTCACTCTGGGGATGGCAGAGCCTTGCCGACCGATAGCCAGTAACTCTGCTATGAGGCTCGTGTCACTGATGGACTCTCGACACTGATGGGCGCTCGACACTGATGGGCTCTCGACACTGATGGGCTCTCGACACTCTACGTTCTGGCGGCCCACAACCGAGATATCCCAGCTGACCGACAGCGCCCGACCACCGGGACCTGGGCTCCAGCGAAAGAACAGTGGACACCGGGCGTGCGGTTCTCTCCGGCCTCGCCCAGTCTATAGCCTCTCCCTCACCTTGCTATCCAGCTCAGATGCTCTGTATGTACTAGCAGGCTGCCGAGACTCCGCGCCAGTGTTCAGCCCGCCGACATCAAGGAAACACTATGCATGCAATGCAAGACACCATGCGCAAGATGCCATTATGCAAGTCGTAATGTAATATACACTCCTAATCAAACACACAGCCTGCCCAATGTATCGGGGCCCAGCTGTGAACTCGTATGAGACGTCGTGAGATGTAAGATGTAGCAAGATGGGGCGAGATGGGGCGAGATGAGGCGAGATGATGTGAGTTGAGGTGATACAACGCGCCCAACGTAGTTGCGTTAGTTGCGCGGGCTCGGCTGCCGCGTGACGCTGAGGCTCGAGGACGCCGACGGCTCCTCAGTCGGCACGGCCGCGTAGTCGTAGTGCTCGCCGCGCACTGTGCGCACGCCGCCCTCGGGGATGGGGGAGGGGGTGCGCGAGATGGGGCGCGACTCCTCGTCGTCGAGCGTCGGTGGGGGCTTGCTCTTGAGCGTCGACATCTGTACGTCAGCCATTGTCAATTAAGGGTGACTCACCGCAACCCAGCCGGCGGACGTGAGGATGATGGCGGTGCCGACGAAGGAGAGGAAGGAGGGGAGGGTGTGAAAGACGAGGAGCTCGAGGATGACGGCGAAGAAGATCTGTCGTTAGTCAACGGCTATTGCTGGCATGGTTAGTAGCTCACCTGAGATACATTGCGAGGCCCGCACGACCCGCCTTCTCGTTCTGGAGACCGAAGGTCAACAGTGTCTGAGCGCAGAAGCCAAGACGCCGATAAGAACAATCAGCCCGAAACCGTAGATGTCCTTCGGCCACTCGAGGTTCTGCGGCGACACGAGCATGGCGCTGACGTCAGTTGAGTAAGAGAGGGACAACTCACAAGGCGACGCAATGGTGCACACGAGGAGAAGTAGCTGATCGAGTGGAGCGCGCTCGCACGCTGGCCAATATACCGGATAGAGAGGTAGGCGGTTGCCGAGAACGCGACACCGACGAGCGCCCACGTCGCGCCAATGACACGCGCGCAGCGTCCGGGTCCCCCGTCACGGTGTCGCCGAGGCGGACGCGCGCAGGGCCATTCATCTCAGGCTCAATGGGCGGGTATCGTCTGATCCTGCGCCGTGGCCGAACAGGAACGGAGGGCGGGAGATGAGGACGACGCCGAAGAGCGACACAAGCCGCTCACAGCCTCGCGGATGCTGAAGCTCTCGTTGAGGACGAGCCAGCCAAAGAACGCCGTCACCGACGGCGTGAGGAACCCGATCGTAACGGCGTCGCTGACGCTCAACCCTCTCAAGGCCTGGTATGCGCAGAGCAACCGAAAACCGGCAAAGCCACGGAGCAGGAGCAGTGACCGAATGCCGGGCGGCCCGAGGAACGGGTGGGGGTCGCGCTGGATGAGCAGCGTCGCCCAGCAGCACGCGCCCGTAATCCCATGCGCACAAAGATGAGCGTCAACGTCGACATCTGCGTCGTCTCCATCAACCACTTGACGCTCATGCTCATGCTCGCGAAGAAGAACTGCGCAAGCGCAATGAGCGTCAGGCCATAGTTGTTGTCGTACACTTGCACGAGCGTCGGTGGGAGCCAGGAGCGCGCGCCGCTCGCGACCTTCTCGAGCTGGTCCGAGAGGGATATTTGCTCGCGCATGGCGTGTTGCGTCGCGGAGGTGCTGAGCGGGGTAAAAAGTCGAGTGGTTGACACTAAGAAACGGTGGCGCTCGATAGGCGGTGGTGGAAATTGTCACACACCGGCGGTGGCGTTGATGGTAGGTCGGTGTCTTAAGACTCCGTTGGGACTGTTTGGGGAAGTGAGTCGGAGCGACCAGTCTTGTCGAGTGCCAAATTGCTTCCCGTCGGTCGCAATAGAGGTCGTAGCGTGCGACCTGATCGACTAGTGTGAGTCTTTTGTCGAAGACGAGTGTTGTGTGAAGAGACGGTTGGAGCGACGATGTGTTTAGTCGGCCGACAGGTTGTCGTCTCCCCCCACTCCTCTCCCAAGAGTGCGAAGTTACTCGCAGATGACCGATCCTACTCATCCCATCCATCGTTACACACCGGTCTCTCACCCACACCACATGCCGACGGTTGCCCACTTTCGTTATTCACTCCTCCCCATCTCAATGTCCACGTGGATCTCTTATATAAGCCTCCTACTTTATCAACCCAGAGCAAGTTTGGCGAGCTTGTCCTTTGTAGGCTCTACTTTGGTTTACCCGGGAGTAGGTGCGAGCGGGTTTCGGCTACAGCGAAATAGGCACAAATAGGTGGAGGCGGAACTCGGCGGGCCGAATCGTGAGCTCGGACCTGCATGCCCCTCCCTGGTGTCCCCCCAACTGAAAAAGGAGTCGCGCGCGCGGGGCCCTTCTGAGTTGACACTCGGCTGCTCGCGTCTCATGTTCCGGCCCCTCCCTCCGCGGTTCACAACGGATCCTCCCCTTCTGCTAGCCAAATGTCACAACCCCTCCCTTTCTCAATCACCTTGCTTGGTCTCTCTCTCACCACATCATCACTCACCACCTCACCTCACCATGACAGCAACAAATCCAGACCCCGAGCAACTGTGGACCCCCGCCCACCCTGAGAAGACCAGTCCGTGCTCCTCGCCCAGCACATTGCCTCGAAATACGGCGTCAAGCTCGACACATACGAGGCATTCTGGAAGTGGTCATGCGCGAACCGCGGCGAGTTCTGGAGCGAGGTGTGGGACTGGGAGCAGGTCATCGGCGACAAGGGCCAGGGCCATTCGTCGACGCTGCCGCGAGGCCAAAAGCAACCCGAAGTGGTTTGAGAACGCCAAAGTCAACTGGGCAGAGAACCAGTTGCGCCATGCCGCTGCGCACCCGACGACATCGCTGTGATCGACACGACGAGCACACGCCAGACTTCAAGGCTGCGCCGCGCAAGATCACCAGAAGGAGCTGCTGGGGCTCGTGCCAAGGCCCAGTCGGGCATGAAGGCGGCGGGAGTGAAGAAGGGACACCGTGTTGCGTACTGGGGCGGAAACCGTCTCGAGGCGGCGTCACTCTCTCGCGACGACCTCGCTCGGTGCCATCTTCTCGTCGGCGGCGCCGACTTTGGTGTGGACGGCGTCATCGAGCGCTTGGAACAGGTTAGTCACGGTGTGGTGGCCCGCCGGTGCAGATCGTCGACAAGCTTCCAGAAGCCTGGGTCTCACTCCGCCCTGCTCGCACCGCTAACCCCCAGATTAAGCCCCACCTCCTCGTCGTCTCGAACGGCGTCGTGTACAACCAGAAGCACCACCCCTCCTTCCCCTCCTCCCGCCTCTTCACCTCGCTCTCGCACCCTCCCGCCAACACTGTTCTCATCAACCACTCCCAGACGAGCTCGACGAGAAGTCAAACGTCTCGCTTTCCTGCAGGGGTGGCACGACGGCCACACCAAGCTGCAGAAGTGGGCTGACTTCATCGACAACGACGCGACTGTCCCCACCTACGAGCGCATTGGCTTCAACGACCCGATCTGGATTCTGTTCTCTAGCGGCACGACCGGCAAGCCCAAGGCCATCGTCCACCGCTGTGGCGGTATGCTAATTGATGCGCTGCGCGAGCACCACCTCCAGGGCGACATCACCGCGGCGACGTCTTCTTCCAGTACACGACACCGGCTGGATGATGTACCAGTACCTCATTGCTGGTCTGCGACTGGCGCCACTATCCTCTGTACGACGGATCGCCGCTCAAGGACCCGGCGACGTGCTGGAACCTGATCGACGAGCACGGCGTGTCCATCTTCGGCACTTCGCAAAGTACATCGAGATGGTGTCCAAGACGTACCCTGACGTCGGGAAGAAGCACAAGCTTGAGCGTCTCCGCAGATCCTCTCGACCGGCTCGCCCCTCGCTCCGGCCTCTTCGACTATGTCTACGAGAACGTCAAGAAGGACCTCCTCCTCGGCTCCGTCTCGGGCGGCACCGACATCTGCTCGGTCTTTGCTGGCCGCTGCACCGCTCTTCCCGTGTTCCGCGGTGAAATCAATGCCGCCAGCTCGGATTCTACCTCGACTCGACGTCTCCCGACCCAGCCGAGATCCCCGGAGAGTTGATCGTGCGCGAGGCGTTCCCATCGAGCCCGTCGGTTTCTGGCCCTTGCCAAAGGAGTACCTTCCGGACGGGCAGAACATTGCCCAATCCGACATCGACGCAGCGCAGGAGCGCTTCCTCGAGTCGTACTTCAAGGACGACGAGGGCAACTGGTACCACGGCGACTTTGTCAAGATCACCAAGTCGCGCGCCGGCAACAGCGGCGGCCTCGTCTTCCTCGGCCGCTCCGACGGCGTCCTCAACCCGCAGGGCATCCGCTTCGGCCGATGGACATCTACTCTGTCTCGAGAACCCGCCTTTGCGGCTCGGGGCATCGAGGAGACCTCGTCGTCGGTCTGCTCGTCGATGGCGGCGCCGACGAGAAGGTCATCCTCTTCGTCAAGATGTATGAGGGCAAGACACTCGACGAGGAGATCACCAAGCTCATCAAGGGCTCGATCCGTACCGCGCTCCGCGCGCCACGTGCCCGCGCGTATTGTCCAGGTGTCGATATCCCTATGACGCTCACGGGCAAGAAGATCGAGGTGCCAATTCGCAAGGTCATCAACGGTGCGCCCGTGGCCGCTATCAACCCGCCACGCTGCGCAACCCGCATGCCTGGACGAGTATGTGGGCTCGGCGACCAGATGCGCAAGGAGGAGGGTGTCTTGACTCCGCTGCTCTAGAGATAGAGCACTAGACGGGATGTGTAGGGCTTGATCGGCACCATCTTGTTTGATCACTAGAGATGTACTTTGTAGAGGACGCAGATTATGGGGCAGGATCTGTTGGCTGTGTTATTTACTCCTCTCTCGCTCTTGCATATCACTAACAGTAAGGCTCTCTGCGGCAGGGGTTCTCGCTCCGGATCTGACAAACCGAGGGTGGCAGATACCTTGTTCAAAGGAGATGGCCTTCTACGCATTTAATTTCTGCGAGTCCCCATTCCATGCGCCAACCACCTCGTCGACGTGAATGTAGGTCATGCTCCATTTTCCCTTCCTCGTTGCGCCTCTGCGTGCATAGCGTACTCCGTCCACTCGCTCTCGCTTACATCTTGGCCTTTGTAGTCTTTATTCTGATTGATCTCCTGTGATCCTACTGACTTTACCATGTACACAGAGTACTCACTTCTCCGAGGACAAGATAAATAAAAAAATTAAGCCCCAATGTTGCCCATACTGAGTCCTTCACTATTCTGCAGAGAAAATGATACTGACAGGCGGGAGAGAGTTGACTGGAGAGCAAGGAGTCGACTGTGCACAACATGGCATCAGCAGTTCCGCCACGCTCTTCGACGGCATCTCCGCGCCGCGCCAAGCCCACCTTTGTCAGCTGTCTCATAGATCCGATCTCGTCTTTCTGATCGATACCAACCGCGCGAGACGTTAGCGAGACGTTCCATCAGATAGCCGTGTTGTGTAGAACCGGCCGTTTCAGAGATCGAGAGACATGGCTAGAACAGGCTCAATCGCCGCCACACCACATTCCGCGTCGAGCTCCGACTCAAACCATTTGATCGTTCTAGAACAAGGACCATGTATCAGATCTAGCCAGCCTGTCCGGCTCGTCGCCTCGTATCGGCCGACTGGACTTGGACAAGCGAGCCGACGATCGAGCCGACAATCTGACGCGTAACGAGCAGATAAGCAAAAGTCGGCCATGTTAAAGGACGCCTTCGAGATTCGAACCCCCGCCCACCTCTGGCTCCACGCACGTGGCAGTGGCGTGCCTGCCCGCCTCCGTCATTACTTTTGCCATGTCAATGGTTCGTCGTCGCCGCCGACTTACTCATCGCCCATTCCCATGCCTGTGCGAGTGCAAAGCATGTCATCAAGGCTCGAGGCAACGTCCGCCGTCGTGAGTACTCCGGCGTTTGTAGGGTGGGCGCTTCAGCTGCGTCGCCCGGCGCCAGCTTAATGCCCTCCCCCTTCACGCACCTCCACATTGGGCGCAACTGACGGCAGCTCGGCGAGTACATGCTCAAAGGATGGACGCTCACCGACCTGGCGTGCGACCGCTGCCATACCACGCCGCTCATGCGCCAACCCGCGGCTGAGGCGCAGCGCGAGGGCCATGCTCCTATCCAATTCTGCGCCTCGTGCGACGGCGGGCCCACCTCCACTTCCACTGCCGACCGCCGCCCATCGGCTTCAGCCTCCGAGTCGAGCGCCAGCGTCTACGAGACTCCCGAGGAGTTCCCTCCCTCCTCAGACACTCCTCCCTCCCCCTCCCCATCTGCCCCGTCGACGATTCGCGCCTCGCCACCTTCGACGCCGCGCCGCGCTCCCCTGCGCCGCACCCCGCCCACCTCCCCGCCCAGCTCGCACGCCGCCAGCGCGCGCGGCGACCCCGACGCGGCGGCCGACGCCATCTCCGCCCTCCTCCTCCGCGGCTACTCCCTCCTCTCCTCCACCTGTCCCGAGCCGACATGCCGGGCATCCCACTCGTCGGCTTCCCGCGGCGGAAGGACGGCACGCGCGATCCGCGCCGCGAGTGCGTGTCGTGCGGCAAGCGCTGGGTCGACGAGAAGGACCTCGCCGCCTCGGGCCTCAAGCCCCAGACGGCGAGCGTTGGTTCGACGTCCACGACGACGCCCTCTGCCTCGGTGATGGGGACGCCTAGGGCTGTGCGCACCTCTGGCACTGCAGCTGCGGCTGCGGCGGCTGTGGCTGCGCGGCCGAGCACGCCTCCGGACGAGCCCGAGAGTCCGAGGACGCGCGCGCGGCGCGAGCTGTATGCCCAGGGCAACGCTATTATGCAGGAGCGCGCGGACGCGGCGGCGATGAAGAAGGCAGAGGAGGAGGCGCTCAAGGCCGCCGGCCTCGACGCCAGGGGAATGCCGGTGCCGCAGGTCGCCGCTCCCGCTCCTGTTTCCCACTCCCTCCTCCAGCCCAAGCAGGCTGGTGCTGGCTCGTCTACCAAGTCTGTGGCTAAAGGAAAGGGGAGGGCCGTCCCTTCGATTCGGGCTAAGCCGTTCGCAACCGAGGACCACTTGCCCGCCGCTCCTGATGGCAAGCTACGCGTGGTGCTCGTCTCCTCTGGGTCTGTGGCCAGTATCAAGATCCCCAATATCCTGGAGGCCCTTGGCGGGGATGACAATGTCGAAGTGCAGGTCGTGGCGACGCAGTCGTCGCTGCACTTCTACGACCGCGAAGCGCTTGAAGCCAAGCACGAGGGCGTGGGCATCTGGAGCGACGCCGACGAGTGGAGCGACTGGAAGAAGATCGGGGATCCGATCCTGCACATCGAGCTGCGGCGGTGGGCTGACCTCATCGTCGTCGTCCCCACATCGGCGGATATGCTCGCGAAGATTGCAGGAGGTATTTGCGACAACCTTGCGGTAAGCTCTTGACCGCGTCTGTCAGCTGACCTCAGCTCTCGATGCTCCGCGCACTCGAGGACACGCCCGTGATCCTCTGCCCCGCGATGAACACGTTCATGTACTCCCATCCTCTGACGGCGCGGCATCTCGACTTCATCAAGGAGGTGCTCGGCTACCACATCCTCGGGCCCCAGGGGGCCAACTCGGGGCGCAAGCTCGCCTGCGGTGACATCGGTACGTGCGATCAGTGCACAGGAAAGGAGCAGAGCTAATCGGCAGGGGCGGGCAAGATGACCGAGTGGACCGACATTGTCTCCATCATCCGCGGCTACGCCGCGCTCACTCGCACACGCGCCCGCTCGAAGAAATCGATGAACGCGACACTGCGCACCCTCATCGCCGACGTCGAGGGCGAGGACGAGGACGGCGAGGGCTTTTTCACGCCCAAGCAGGCCATGCCGACCTCCCTGACCAAGGGCTCCGACACGCCGCAATCCACGACCACCGAACTGCAGGAAGTCGCCTCGCACGCGCTCGTGGGCGTCAAGTCCGCCGTCCACTGGCCCGTCGTCAAGCTCCATGCGGCGCTCACCACCGTCTTCGCGGGCGTGAACGGCCTCCTCCTCATGCCGACGCTGCACGTCCTCGCGCTCCTCCTCTCTGCCGCGCACAAGGCGCTCGCGACCCCCCTTGCCGTCCTCCACTTCCTCCTCTCGCCCCTCCTCGTCCTCCTCCACGTCGCATTCACGCTGTCGTCCATCGTCCTCCGCGTCTTCGAGACCCGCACCACCACAAGACGAGACATCACCAAGCCGCCCCCGAAGCACGTCGCGCTCATCCTCGTGCCCGACAACGAGGGCGGCGAGTCGGCGCAGGTTATTGCCGAGCGATTCGTCGAGAGTGTCCGCCGCGCCATTCTCTGGTCCGCCGAGTGGGGCGTGGCCGACTTGAGCGTCTGGGACCGCGACGGACTGGGTGTGCGCTTCCATACCGCCGTCACGCACTCGCTCCTCAACCTCCCGCCCTCGCCGCCGAGCTCGAGTCCGTCACCTAGAACGGGGTCTGATAGCGAGGACGCTGGTGGTGCCGACACGCCTCTCACTGTGGGCGACGATACGATCAGCTCGTCGGTGTATGTCAATTCGCGTAAGTCGATCTGAGCGGCCCATCCTCCTTCCCCCTTCGCCTTTGGCCTCCCTCCTGCATGTCGTGTGCGCTAACATGCAGCCACCGGCCCGCGCCGCGTCGAAGTCCACTTCCTCGCGCCCTCTGCCTCCGACACCATCGCCCGCGTCACCCGCCGCCTCGCCGACTCCGGCGTCGCCCCCTCTGACGTGCAACAGGCCGACCTCGACCGCGCGATCAAGGCCGACCTGCACCTGCCCTCCGACCCCGACCTCGTGATCATCCACCACCTCTCTGTGCCCGGCTTCTTCCGGGGCCTTCTCCCCCGCCCCGCGCCTGAGCTGCACGGTTTCCCAGCGTGGCTGCTCCGCATCACGGAGATCTACGCGCACCCACCCCGGCTACCGCTGCAGGTGCCGTTTGTGGGCCGGCTGCTGCATAATTCCCACTTGCCTATTCTGCGCAAGTTTGGCGCGTCGTTCCCGAGTTCACTGGATGTCGGGGTATTGGATCCGGATGAGTGGGAGGGCGCCCAGATGGCTTGGGAGGCGGTGGACCAGCGCCGTGGCAAGTAGGTGGGTCAAAATGTAGTCCTCTATGCATTACAGTGTTCTATGTTGCTATCCGGACCGCAGCGCGGTCTAGCAAGGTGTATGCTCAGGAGTGATCCTGAGCAAGAATGGGGGGTGGCTCGGCGATTCAAGTCGCGAGCAGGCTAGCGACACAGGGGTATCCCAAAGCTGTGCCGCCGCGGGGGTATCTATAGTGCGACGCGCACTACCACTCGTCGTCGCCGCCAGTGGTATATGCCTCATGGGCGTAGAGGAAGGCGAAGAAGATGAATGCCGCAGCGCCGGCGATGGTGACTGATGTCAGCGGAGTTCGGGTGGCAATAGACCGAAGCGCCCTTGGCGCGACTCACTCTTCTTCACGGACAGACGCGTCGACACCCATCGTCCCGCGATGACTGCCAAGAGGGTGCACAGCGAGTGTCCAATGATCGTTCCGAACGCGATGACGGGGACGGACTGGGGTGAGCACAACGTCAAGGGTATCAGCACTCCTGGGGCCGACTCACGTGAGCACCCGCCATAGCGATAGTCGTAATCTGTGACCTGTCACCCCACTCGCCGAGGAAGGTGAGGATGAACGCCTGCGCGAACACGGGGTTGGTGAGCATCTGGAGTCCGGTGCGGCACGACTCGCGGGCGCGCGCGATGAACGGCGCATCCTTGAGCGGTCCGACGCCGGGAATGGAAATCTGGATACTCGGCCTAGAACGAGATCGGCTGGCGGTCCGGCGGGGGCGGTGTGCCTCAGCGCCACGACCACGCTCGCGCTCCGGCGCAGGAGATGCCGGGCGGGATCCACTAAGACCCTTAGTAAGAGGACGAGCGACGCGACCCTCCTCGATCGCCTCGAGGGGCAGCGAGTTGGAGCGGTTGGTCGGGTCGTGCAGGGACGAGTCCTCCTCGATCTCCTCCTCGGCCTCGCGCATCTCCTCGGCCATCTCGTCGCCCTGCATCTGCCGTGCCTCCTGGGCCATCTTGACGCCGAAGACGAGGAAGAGGGCCGCGGCGGCGTAGAGCGTCCACACCTGGTGTCAGTGTCGTCCGACTCTGGTTGGGTTCCGATAGCTCGGAAGAAGGGGTGACGCGGTGGCTTGGCCCAATCCCATTCGGCGCATTGTGCGTTTCGGAATGGAGTCGTCGCACGACTCAGACTCACCTTCGGGACGAGGCCGAGGATGAACTTGCCCAGCGCGGCGGAGAGGACGGACATGATGACGAGACTGAAGAACGCGCCCGCGAAGACTGTGACGCGGCTGTGTTTTGACGCGAGGATCGCAGCGATGAGGAACGTCTTGTCGCCTGTTGTCAGCACAGACAAACAATGTCTCAATGTCTCCTGGGGCCCACAACTCCCCACGACCAGAGATACCCCACACCAAACAACTTTTCGTTGTTCAAGTGTTGGATGACGGACGACAACGCGTCGGTGTCGCCGCCCCCGATCTCTCTAAGTGCCCGACCGCACGCACCAATTTCGGACACGACGATCATGATGAATGCTTGCGTGAAGGCGTCTGTTGTTAGGCGGGTCTGCGTATGCACGCACGGAAGTTGCCCTCGTCGGCGACTGGGCTTGATTCCGCCATGGTTGTGCTGAGTCTCGAGTTGAGGAGTGGATGATAGTCTTTGGGTTGGAGGAGAACAGTTTTAGAAACTTGACCTTGTGCTGCCTACTCGGAGATCGGTCCGTTCCTCGCAGTAGTCTGTCATCGACCACGCAAACGTGCATTGGTTGATGTGTGGGGGGATCTGCGGCAACGGCAGCAAACTGCCGCTCACACTACTTCCGGGGATTACCCGAGAATCGAGAATCGGGCACGGGATGGACGACACGTGGCTTCCAACGCGCGCACCGTGGCTCGCGGCTCAGCGCGCTCCTCCGAAGCTCCAAGTCGAGGCCAGCGTGTTGCAACTCGATCCAAGCAAGGTCCCAACTTCCACTACTCCTTCTTTGCCACCACCACCATGTCCAGGCAAGGTACGCTCCATAACCGGCCAGTACTGATGGGCAGACAAGGCGACGACGGACCGCAACGCGCGCATCCTCAGAGACCTCGTCAAGCAGCCGGACAACAAGCACTGTGCCGACTGCAGGAAGAATGGTGAGTCGCGCTACTCCTTATGCCTCACGCGATCTGTGCGAGCTGTGCTGACTGGCAGATGCGCGCTGGGCCTCGTGGAATCTGTGAGCTGGGAACTCATCTAGAGCTGACATCCAGCGGCGTGTTTGTGTGTATCCGCTGCTCGGGCATCCACCGCGCGATGGGCACGCACATCTCCAAGGGTGCGTCCACGGTCGGGATAGCGGGTGGTAGCGGCTAACGCTGTAGTGAAGAGTATCGACCTCGACATCTGGACGCCCGAGCAGATGGCCGTGAGTCCAGCTCACCTGCCCGATCCACACTGATAGCAGAACATCCAGAAGTGGGGCAACAAGCGTGCCAACGCTTATTGGGAGCGCCACCTCAAAGCCGGCCACGTCCCGCCCGACCAGTACGTGTCCATTCTGACTTAGAGGCTGACAAAAGCAAAATCGAGTCCTTCATTAGGAGCAAGTATGAGTCGCGCCGCTGGGCGATGGAGGGCCCTCCGCCTGCGGACCCGTCGGTCCTCGACGGCGCTGGCCCAAGCCAAGCCCAGGCTCAGGCGTCGCCGCCCCAGAGTGCTCCGCCCGTCAACCAGGCGTCGCGGCCTACGCCCGTCTCCGCTCCGGCGCCGAGGCCAGCGGGCGCTCACCCACTTCTCTCGCGCCAGAACAGGACGCCGCCCGCCTCGAAGCCCACCGCAGCCCCTGCTCCTATTATCGACCTGTTCGGGGACGACACCCCTGCCGCCCAGCCCACCTCCCCTCCCGCCGCTGCGCCTGCCCCGCGCGCTCCGGCCCCCACCGCGACTGCCGCCGCCAAGGCCCAGTCACCCACCGCCGCTCCAGCCGCGGCCCCTGCTGCCGCGCCACAGCCCCAGTCCAACATCTTCGACCTCGACTTCAAGGCGCCAACCCCGCCGGCCCAGAAGCCGCAGACGACCAAGTCGGACATCATGAGCCTCTTCTCCCAGGCCCCACCTGCTCAGCAGCAGGGGAGCTTCTTCAACCAGAACCAAGGGGGGCAGTTCGGGTCGTGGAGCGGCGGCGTGACGAGCGCCCAGGTGCCGCAGGGGCAGGCGACGGCCGCGCCGGTGCCGACGTGGGGTGGTGGGTTCGGGGACCAGGCGGCGTGGGGTGCGCCGGCTGGCGCTCAGCAGCAGCAGCAGCAGTCGCCGCCTCAGCAGCAGTTCGGCGGCATGGGCGGCATGGGCGGTATGGGAGGTATGAGCGGCATGGGAGGTATGAGTGGCATGGGAGGAATGGGAGGACAACAGAACGCCAGCGTCAACGCCAACGCTAACCCGTGGGGAGCGGATCCATGGGCGGCGCCGGCGCCGGCGCAGCCGCAGCCCGCCCAGCCTAAGAAGGACGAGCGCGACCCGTTCGCTAACATTTGGAGCTAGTTAGAGGCTTCGGCCGATTGTACACGCGTAGATGCATTGTCATATGATCCGGGCGGCGGGGTGCGCAGAACACAGAACACACATGCAAAACATCCTGACAGATCTTTCTGAGCGATCGTGATCTACATCCCTCTCGATCGTGACAATCAGCCGACACTCGGTGATACGCGCAAGACAAGCACATCATTCATCGTCTTCTGGTTTGCATTTCTTCTATCCAAGATACTCTCATCGCTTACCCAACACGCAGGCCGAGGAGGAAGCCAGCAATGAAAGTGGCGCGCTCTGGGTGTCAGCTGCATCCAAACCTTCGATCTGGCAGGAGGCGCTCTTGACGTTGGGAACCTGGGAGATGACCCTGGCCCCGCCCCACACCACTCACGCTGGAAGTTGGCAGTCAGGAAGTCGATGAAGCCGTTAAGCAGGCCCTGCGGGGTGGGGTAGACAAGGTCGCCCTTGGCGTCGGTGTGGACGAAGGCGTTGTCGTACGAGCTCGAGACCTTCTTCCAGTCGACGTTGACGTACGACTTGGACTGGAGGTACTGGTTGTTAGCATAACGCCTCTTCCTCTCCGAGAATCCTCTCGCTCTCCTCCGACCATCCATCTCTCCCCTCTTAAACAGGCTCCCATAATCCATCCCAGCACTCGCTGCCCAGCTCCACAATGAAGTCGCTCTCGCCCGGCCCAACCAGACTCACCTGGAGGAGCACAAACACACCGCCGAGGAAGAAGGCGACAAGCTTGAAGCCCTTCTTGACAAACACGCCTGCGCAAATACCACACACGGCGCCAAACGTGAGTGTCGGAAGGCTGACAATACTCTTAGCCTCGATCTGCTCCTGCACATGCTCCGCCTCCATCGCGCGGGGCACGGCGCGGGCGGCGCAACCAGGCGCGCCGGCATGGCATCACAGCGCGCCGCCTTGGTCGTGAGCGCGAAGCCCGCGAGACCAAGACCGATCGAGTACATCAGCGTGCTGTTGTTGCGCTGCGCCGGACGCGCGGCACGCGCGACGGCATGCGTGTCCTGGAACGCGGCGCGCTTGAATGGTTCGAGCCGCGGGCGACCGTCGAGTTGGGGAGGAAGTGGAAGCTGCGCTTCTGGAGTTGGGCGGGCGGCACGCACGAGCGAGGGGAGGAGGCCTGGTCGGAGGGACATGGTGGATGGATGAATGACGAGATGAGAATGAGAGGGGAGGTGAGATGACAGGGTGGGTGGGTGGGACCGACGGGGGTGGGGTCTGCATGGGCGCGGGGTTGGGTTGTGTGAGGCGGGACCGGTGGAACGTTACGTCATAGAGGATTGGCGGAGATGGCAAGATCTCCACGCTTGATCGAAGATGGACGCTGCTCGAAGTTCGAAAAGTTGGTCAGCAGTAGAGGCAACAAAACTACTCTATCAGCCATGTCCGACCTCGAATGGGCACTTGCGACATCAAAAGCGACGAGCGGGAGCGGGCGCGTCGCCGAGCTCGTCGGCGCCGTCAACAACGCCGACTTCCGCTCCGTCCTCCTCAGCTCTGAGTACTGCCGCCCTCGCACGCGTTCCTGGCGTCTTGGATGGGTTGCAGGAGGGCGCAACGACACGGAGGCGTCGGGCTCGTCTCCATCAGTTAGCGGAGACGAGGCACTCATCCTCCTCGTCGCGGCCGTGGCGCTCCAGCACGCATTCGCAGGCCAACTGGACTGGCCCAGATCTCGACTTTGGGCCAGCTGACGTGATCGCGGCCGTGCGCGGGTCCGGGTCGCGGACCGCGAGGCAGGGACACGGCGGCCAACGCCGGCGCATTGCCCCTCACACTGCTGGGCGAGCCGGCATACCACCTCGCTTCGCACCCCGCGCTCTTCCTCCTCAGCGTGCGTGTGCTCGCCTACCTCGAGAACAGCGGGTTGAAGACGCTCCCGTGGTGGCTCGTCCGTCACCTCGTCCACCTCGCGCTCCTCGACGAGGCCGTCGCGCTCTCCGAGGACGTCCTCCAGGCCGCCATCTCGCTCGTCGACGCACGCCTGACGCCGACCGCGCCGCCTGCAGCTCGAGCTCGGTCTCCTGCACAACAAGCTCGGCCAGGACCGCGCGGCCAACCAGGCTTCCTGTCTGCCGCGCGCAGCGGCCTCGAGTTCGAGCTCACCGGCGCCATGGGCAAGCGGACAAATTCCAGGTGGAGGAGTACTCCCAGCTCGTTCTCCTCGCCGAGTCGCGCAACGCGACGACGATCCGCCCCTGCCCACCCCAGTCGAGGGCCGAGCAGATGCCGCAGAACCTCGCGCTCAACGACGACACCCTCCTCGAGGAGACCGAGTTCACCAAGGTCACGCAGACGCCCGGCTCGGGCGCCCTCGCCCACCTCGACCCCTCGAACCAGCCCCCTCTGTACCCGCTCGACCAGGCGCTCCTCCTCGCTCTCTGCCTGTGCCAGAGCAACAACTCGCCGCCACGGCCTGACCAACCAGCAGATGATGCCGTTCCTCGCCGTGTCATCTCCCATCCCCGCAACTGGAGTGTGCACACCACCTCCCTGCTCCTGCGCTCGCGCCTCGAGGCAAACCGTCGCGCACGGTCGAGCGGGACGCTCCAGCTTGCGGCCCTGATCGACCAGATGCCACAGCCGACTCGGCACCGGCCGAGCGCCTCCTCTACTTCCACCAGCTCCCTCCCTCCAAGTGGGAGATGGAGCGCGAGCTCGCCAAGCGCTACCTCTCGCTCGGCGTCGTGCGCTCCGCCTCGAGATCTTCACCCGCTCGAGATGTGGGAGGACGCCGTCACGCCTGCAGCGGATGGAGCAGGACGCCTGAGGCGAGCGCATTGCGCGACTGCTTCGAGGGCGCAAGATCGAGTCCGATGTGTCGTCCAGCTCGGCAACAGAGCTTGTCCGATAGCCGGCGGCAGAAGCTCTCGGCCGCGCGCGCCGCCAAGCTGTGGTGCGTGCTCGGCGACCTGCGCTCAACAGCGACGAGGCGCTGCGCAACCCGAGGCCGGGAAGGCCGCGATCGAGAAGTACGAGAAGGCATGGGAGGTGTCTGGACACTCGAGCTCGCGCGCCCAGCGCTCCCTCGTGCGGTGTACACCAGCACGACCTACGAGGCGATCCCCGCCTTCCGCAACGCGCTGGCTATCAACCCCTCTACGCCAGGCGTGGTTCACCTCGGCGTGTGCCTGATGCGTCTCGGCGGTGGAGCGAGGCGCGCGACGCGTTCAAGCGCCAGGTCGGCGTGTCACCCGAGGACTCGGAGGGGTGGAACAACCTCGCGGCCGTGTATCTTCGTATGAACGAGGAGGGCTGCAGCCGGGGAGACGCCGCCAGCCTCGTTCGAGACGAAGCAGCTGGCGTTCAACGCGCTCAAGTCAGGTCTGAGGGGGAGCTACGACAACTGGCGCATGTGGCAGAACTACATGGTCGTGGCGATCGACGTCGGCGAGCTCTCGGAGGCTGTGCGCGCCATGACTCGCGTCGTCGAGGTCATGGGCGAGAAGACCCGATCCTGGCCATCAACCCCGACGTGCTCGACAAGCTCGTCGACGCCATCTCGCGGGATAACTGGAACAACGGCGACGGGCCCGAGGACGGCCGCCCCCCGCCCACCGAACGAGGGCTGGGGCCTGCTCCCCCTCGTCGAGCGCCTGTTCAACCACACCATCTTCCCGCATCAACGACGACCCGCGTGTGTGGCGTGCGCACGCGCGTCTCCTGCGGTGGAAGGAGGACTGGGCCGGCGCGCTCGAGGACTACGTGCGCGCCTACCGCGCCGAGGTCGTCATGGACGAGCGCGTCGAGCGCGACCGCACAGGTGGCGCAGGCAGGCGTGGAGGATGTCGAGGACCTCGTCGCGACCTTCCAGCTCCTCGGGCCGAAGGTGCCCAAGGTCGAGGGCAAGAAGGGCGGCGACTGGCGGTTCCAGGCTCGCGGCATCGTGCGCACCTTCATGGGCCGGACTAAGGATGCGTGAGTCACCGTGACGAAGACTAAGCTGACATCAGTTTCGAGGGCGAGCCCGAGTGGGACCGGCTCAAGGACCTGCTCGACGACCTGAAGCGCTCCGACTAAGAGCATGAGTAGTTAGAGGTCAACTGTACATTATAGAAGGTAGATCACGGGTAAACCAGATGTCACGGATGCATGGGTATCCTCTCGTACAACATGTCGCTGCTGGCGGAGCCGAGCTCGAGCTGGTCTATCTGTCTCCAGCGGTCTATCGATATAGTGTTGCAGGGTGTCGGTGTGCTCGTCGCACTAGATGATGAGCACTCGCCTAGCGACGACGCTTCGTCTTGCCGGCCTTGTGGCGCGAGATCGGGCGGCCGAGCTTGTTCTGCCCCTTGAGCTTGGGACGGGCGTCCATGCCCTTCGACTTGCGCCACTCCTCACGGCGCGATCCGCGGGGTGCCGACGTCGAGATCTTCTTGCCCTCTGGGTGTGAGCTGGGTCCAGCGGGTCATCCGGCGTAGCACCTCCCGCACATCTGGCGCTGCTTCGCTATCCGCGCTCCCACTTCCCCTTCCATCCTCCATCATCCTCTCCGATTGCGATCTCGTCCCTCCAGCTCGCTCCGCTCGCTGTCGGACGCTCGGACTCACCCTCCTTCATCTCCTCGTCGCCCTCAGCCTCCATCGCGGCATCGCCCTCCTCGTCCTCGGTCGGCTTGGCCTTGGCCATGATGCGGGCCGAGATGCGCGCAGTCCGCTCAGCGTCCGCGACGGCGTAGTGGGACTCGTGGGCCTTGCGGCGCCGGGCGGCGAGCTTGGTCTTGGAGCGGAGCGATTTGGCCATTGTGTCGGTGGTGGATGGGCCTTGTGTAGAGAGCCAAGATGAATCCCGGCTGGTCGTCTGCGCCGGCCGCAAGATCTGCACCAACAGTCGCAAGTCTGGGGGTGGCAACATGAACATTTCTGGGATCAAAGCTTGAAAATGACGGGAAATTAATCTCCGCGTGGCAACCACGTGAGCTTACCACTTACGCGTCTGGGACACTGACGTCCTCGCCTTGTCGTCGATCGACGCTCGACGTCTAGCTGGAGAGATACCTGCATCGTCCGTTTCTTAGACAACAACACAGTCGTTCAGAGCGCCGACCATGTCCCGCTCCTCTTACGACCGGTGCGTCTTGATCAAGACGTAGCTGACAGACAGATACCTTACCGTCTTCTCGCCCGAGGGCCGGGTACGTCTCCCTGTTGTGTCGTTGTGGTTGTTGTGCTGACGCCGTGTCCAGTTGTACCAAGTCGGTGCGTCTCTTCAACTCCAGTGGGACAGGAGCACAGCTGATGACAGAATACGCCTTCAAGGCTATCACCGGCGCGGGCATCACCTCCCTCGCTATCCGCGGCAAGGACACGGCGGTGGTCATCACCCAGCGCAAGGTCCCAGTGAGTCGCCCTCTAACAGCGCAGCTCAGCGAGGCGTTGGACATCTGCGCCTCCGACGACGCAGAGCTGTGTAAGTCCCAGCGGCTAACCCCCAGGACAAGCTCCTCGACCCCGAGACCATCACCCATGTGTTCCAGATCACGCCGACCATCGGCTGTGTCGTGACGGGCCGTATTGGTGGGTGGCAGTGTTGGGCATTGCTGACGACAGCCGACGCGCGCGCTCAGGTCCAGCGCACACGGTCAGAGGCGGCTGAGTTCCGGTACAAGTTTGGCTACGAGATTACGCCTGATGCGCGTGAGTGTGCTGTTGCGTTCTTGTTGTTCTAAAGCTGACGCGCGTTCCTCTGTCCACCACATGTCGACCGCTTGTTCTTCGCCTTCTCGATCTGCCGCATAACATCCCTCCAACTTGCGCCTCTCGACCTCTCTCCGGCTGAACTATGCTCCTTCAACTGCCCCAATCTGCTCTCGTGATCTCCAACACAGTCGCCAAGCGCATGGCCAACATCAACCAGGTGTACACCCAGCGCGCGGGTATGCGGCCTCTAGGCATCTCGATGATCCTCATCGGCCCCGACGACGAGCGCGGGCCGCAGGTCTTCATGATCGACCCCGCGGGCTTCTACGTCGGGTACAAGGCCGTCGCGTCTGGCCAGAAGCAGACCGAGGCGACCAACTTTGTGAGTCCCTGGCTGCAAGCTGCGCTTGCAGACTTTCCTCTTCCAACGATGCAGCGCTCACACGCAGTTGGAGAAGAAGTGGAAGTCGGTCGAGAACGGATCCCTGTCACTCGACCGTGCCGGCGTCATCGAGGTGAGTCTACCCTACTAAGACTGGTGAGATTGGAGCTGACACCAGCTCGCGATCGAGTGCCTGTCCAACGTCTGCGCGACCGACTTCAAGGCGGGCGAGATCGAGATCGGCATCAGCTCGACGTCGCCAGAGGAGCCAGGAGAGGGCGGCAAGCTGGGTGGCACGGGACGTTTCCGCACGATGGACGAGGCTGAGCGCGACGAGTGGCTCGTCCGCGTGGGAGAGAAGGACTAGAGCGGCGTTAGGTGAAGGCGCCAGGTAGAAGCAGTGCACATATGTATGGTCCGTAGACGTGCGGGCGGGTGTGTGGCCAGGCGTGAAGGGGAGCCAGGCAGGTGGATGGTGAATGGGCGTCAGGCGGACGTGAAGGGGTGCCAGGCGAAGTGACTATCGGTGACTGCCGCGCTTGAGCACCTGATATCTACTTCCATCAGCAGTGGAAGGTTGCAGACTGCCATACACATCTCCTATATGCATGCTGCGGCATGCCGAGTGCCGCGTGCTGCACATGCGCACATGCACATGCATGCACGGCCATAATCCATGTACGGCCCACGTCCGCCGACGCGTCACCGCGATTACAATATCCATTACCCAACCCGTCTCTAATCCTGAATACACTAATCCTAACTCGGCCATCGGATTTTTACCTCCGCCACCCACTCCGTCCAGCCGGCCCGACATCCTCGTCCAACCGACACCTCGATCCACAACATTATCTATCGCCAACAAACGCACCCACCCACCCTCTGGTGCATAACACGCCCCTCGACTATGTTGCCATTATCACGCTTGGGCGCGCGCCCACTTTCTGCCTCGCTTAACGCGGTGCGCCGCGCTTCGACGGTGCGTATTGCTTGATCATGCTCGAGATCTGGGGAGGTGGTCGATCTTATGTTCTGTGGCGGTGACTGCCTCAGACAGCGTTGGATGGCCGCCTGTCTCGACGCCCCTCTGTCGTCGTTCTTCCTCGTCGCCCTCTCCTCTCCTCGCCGCCGTCGCCCTCTCGCCGCCGCCCTCCCTTCCCTCTCCGTACCCGTCGCTGCTCTCTCTCTTCCTCATCGCCCTATGTGCTCCATGGCTGCTGCGCCCACATCCCCTCACCCGCCCGCAGCCCTCCCTCACCCACCCGGGCCCCTCCCTTACCCCACCCCCCGCTTGCTGACCGCAGACCGCCGCGCCGGCCACCCGCGTCACAACACTCCCCAACAAGGTCCGAGTAACGACCGAGGCCGCGCCAGGCCACTTCCACGCCGTCGGCGTCTACGTCGACGCCGGCTCGCGCTTCGAGAGCCACCGCACCTCGGGCACCTCCCACTTGCTAGACCGGCTAGCGTTCAAGAGCACCGACAAACACACCGACGAGGAGATGATGACCCTGATCGACCAGCTCGGCTCGCAGATCACCTGCTCAAGCTCGCGCGAGACGATCATGTACCAGTCGACAGTGTTCCCCCAATCCCTCGACCTCGCCATGTCCCTCCTCAGCTCGACGATCCTGCATCCGCTGCTACTGCCCGAGGAGCTCGAGGCGCAGAAGGCCGCTGCGGCGTATGAGATCCGGGAGATCTGGGCCAAGCCCGAGCTGATCCTGCCCGAGATCATGCACACCGTCGCGTTCAAGGACAACACACTCGGCATGCCGCTCCTGTGTCCCGAGAGCCAGCTCGAGGTGCTGGGCGAGGACGAGATCCGCGGCTTCATGCGCGACTGGTACCGGCCCGAGCGGATTGTCGTTGCCGGCGTCGGCATGCCGCATGAGCAACTGCTCGAGCTCGCCGAGAAGCACTTTGGGAGCGTCACCTCGCCGTCTGTTGAGGCGCCGACCGCGTCGTCGCCATTGCGCCCCGCGTCCGCCGGGCAACCCGTTGGCGCGAAGGGCTTCGCGACCGTCGTCAACCCCACCGCACTGGAGAGCGACTACGCCTCCCTCGCGGCCGCCAAGGCAGTCTACACCGGCGGAGAGGAGTACATCCTCAAGCCCGACGAGGAGTTCGTGCACCTCTACATCGGCTTCGAGGGGCTGGGCGTCCACGACCCCGACATCTATGCTCTGGCCACCCTCCAGACCCTGCTTGGCGGCGGCGGCTCCTTCTCCGCCGGCGGCCCCGGCAAGGGCATGTACACCCGTCTCTACACCAACGTCCTCAACCGCTACCATGCCGTCGACTACTGCGCCGGCTTCCACCACTGCTATGCCGACTCGGGGTTGTTTGGCATTGCCATGAGCGTCTACCCCCAGTTCGCGGGGAGTGCGGCGAACATTATCGCGCACCAACTCGACACGCTGACGCGGCCGCAGAAGGGGGGCATTTCGCAGATCGAGCTGAGCAGGGCCAAGAACATGCTCAAGAGCCAGCTGGTGATGGCGCTCGAGAGCCGGTTGACGGCGGTCGAGGATTTGGGCAGGCAGACCCAGATTCACGGCCACAAGGTGCCGGTGGAGGAGATGTGTGCGAAGATTGACGCGTTGACGATTGATGTGAGTAGCCCGAGCCGAGCCACGAGCGAAGCGAGGGGCGAGGGCGAGGGGCATAGGGCGAGGGCCAAGACTGGACTGCATGCGAGCGGCTAGAGGTATGGGGTATGGAGTATGGAGTGCGGGCGCTATGGCGGCGATGAGTTGAGAGGCAGATCTTCTGGCCACCCATCGTCCTCGCACGCCATCCCATTCTCTTCGGCATCACCTCGATCTCCAGTCCCTCTGTGCCCTCATCCCCACTACCCCCTCGCCTCCCCCCCCTCGCTCGCGCACCCCCCGACCACACTGACACCCAGGACCTCCACCGCACGGCCACCCGCGTCCTGCGCCCGAGCTCGCGCACCACGCCCCTCAACTACGGCCTCGGGAGCGGCGAGCCAACCATCGTCGCACAGGGACAGGTCGAGGCCCTCGGCGACGTGCGCGGGACATTGCGCGCCTGGGGACTGGGCAAGCAGCCGTTCTAGTCGGCGACGCTAGCCGGCGACGAGGTCAAGTTGGCTCTGTTCTAGATAGAGAGCTGGCATCATTTAGCATTGCTGTATTGTATCACGCATCTGCACATCTCCACGAGTACGAGCACGAGCGAGCGAGCGCGCGTCAGCGCGCGACGCGAGTGAGTGCGAGGTGCGGGCGACATTGGGCGGGAGCTGGGGATCGATGGGGAGGGGTTGGGGGATGGGTCAATGGCGCGCTAGTTGAGAACTGAGTGAGATCAGATGAGGGGCGTAGATGAGATCATGGGGAGGCGTCAACGCGACCTGTGAGAGTGTGGCAGAGACGCTGAGAAGTTGGGAACGGGCGGCCAGCTCGCCTGGGCGTCTACAAAACCACTCGTTCAACCAAGCTGTCTATAGCCAAGCTGGACGTGTACAAGTCCGCCTCCTACACAAGAATACACACCTCATCGACGGCCAAACGCGACGAGTCTTGGGTCACTAACATTCCTCGCCCATCTACATGCCGCCGTACACCGATTACCGACTCGTACCGATCGCCACGCCCAGTCTCACGCCCAGCTCAATCTCGCTATCCTCGCCTCATCTCATCACGAGCACCAGCACTCGCCCAACTCGCCGACCCACGGTCGCATCGGCATCTTGCGAAAGTGACGCACGCCCCTTCTCCTCCCCTCCCACAGCTGCGTCGGAGCCCGAATTAGTCAGAGACGAGCATACCAAATCAGAATACCAAACACCCGGCGAATTTGGCATCCTCCTTGGATTTTACTCCCGCCCTGCTCTTCCTCTCTCTCCCCCTCCCCCCTGTTGAGAGGATCACCCGACAAGCGCCAGTTGGGCAAAATAGCTTCCGTGCCCCACGAATCCCGCGGGGCCCGCGCTTTGCCGCCTGTCTTCCCTAGAGTAGGCGTAGGCCCCGCGCCCTTGCCGCCCTCGTGCTCCCTCCAGAGTGGTGGCCGCCGGCTTGTGCCGCATGCGTCTGCGTAGTGCGTTGGATATTCCTCGAGACAAGGAGCATCAGACAGGGACACAAGCTGGATGGTCTAAGAGGCACCCCTCTCTGCTTTGGACGAAATACCACGCTGTTGGGTCCAAGTCTGACTCACCCACCTCCTCTTCTGTAACAACACCATCTCATCCTCGTCCTCGTTCTATCGACAACGCCAAAAACATCTCGCAGATCGCATCTTCGGAGATCAGATTGTGATCGTCGTAATAGCTGGTGATAACGCGCCACCCACACACACAACAGCGCACGCACGCACGCACGAGCGCACGCACACACCACCGCCACTGTCGATCCCCCCTTCTCCTCGCGCCGTCCGAGCACACTCGCGACTCCGACTTTTTCCTTCGCCTCATCTTCTTGTAACTACTACTTCGACGTCGCCTCCCCGCTCCTCTCCACTCCTCTTTACTTCGCATTGGCTCGCGCTCCCTTTCGTTCTTCGTTGAGCGACTGCAACCGACATCTACACGGTTGCCCACCTCGCCTGACGCCTCACGTCACCTCTTCCTCCTCCTGCGCACCTCACTGCGCCGACATCCAACACCCACACGCAACACACCACCATGCACCCCTCACCCACCCTCGTGCCCCGCCTCTCGAACCTCCTCCGCAAAGTCCCCGTGTCGCGGCGGCAAGCGGCCCAGCGTCTCATCCCGCCAGCGTCCGTCGTGGCCGTTCACGTAAGTTCGACTCGCCTCCTTTGGCCTCCTTTGCCTCCTTCCCCTTCCTTGTCCTCTTTGCCCTCTCCCGCCCACTCGCTTCGTCAACATGCTGACCCCGACATAGCATGTCGAGACACACGCTCCGCGCGGCCTGTTCGGCCGTTTCCAGCGTTCCCGGCGTCAACTCCCCGCGCCCATGATCGCATGGAACGACCATCTCAGCATGGTCTAGGCGTCGCCGCCTAGCCGGCGTCTAGCCGGCGTCGCAGCAGCGACAACGAGACGTAGACTGGCGAAACTATACAGCGGCGAGGCCGCGTAGAGTCTGAAGACAACGAGAGCAAGGAAGAAGGAAGGAAGACAACGACAATAACGACGAGATAGACTCGCCGAGCACACCTCATTCAATACCAAACACCAAACCCCACTCGACTGAGTAGACCGCTCCTTGTACAGAAGATTATACAATGTTGTGCATTCTGTGACATATCCATGAGACTGAGCTGCGATGGAGGGACCGTGGGAAGGGTGAAGCAGGCGGCGGCGGTGGGAGAGGCATCGGAACCGTGTTGTGGAGAGGGCTTGGCAATTCCCCTGTACCCGAGACGGATGTAAGCTAGTCCATCCCAGCCATGGCGCCTCACGCCTCACGTTCGCCCACCTGCTCCGTCCACCCGAATGGTGCGCCTTCGTGCATCGTGCATGCGTATGCGTACCGCGCTACTGATCTCAAAGCCTGCTGATACATCATACATGCATGGCAATGGCATGGCTATGGCAATATATTATCTGCGTCCTCCAAATCGCGCCCAAATCGCGGCGATCATCTAGGCACCGTCTATCCTCTCTCGCTCCACTCTCCGGCCACTCATCCCGGCCAGATCGTCATACGGCGGCGGCGGGCTGAAGCGGGCCCGCGCTACGGCGCGCATTGCCACTCCCTTCTCTTGCCGCGCTGCTGCCTCCCCGGCATTCCGCTGCCCAAGTGCAGTCCCAGCGCCGGCGAACATCTTCGGCAGCCTCGCGCTCTCCTCCACGCGCGATCGCGACCTTGGCGGGGGACTGGAACACACACCCCGTCTGGCGTCCATCCTGAGGGGCGGGGGCGGGCTCGGCGTCCGCGAGAACCGGGGCTGCGGCGACGGGCTGGGCAGGCGGGAACTGTCGCCCGCGTCGCCCGCATCGCGCCGAGGCGGCGTCGGCTCGGGCGTGAGGGGCACGAACCCTCGCTTCTTCGTCGGCGTCTCGTCGTCTCTCGCCGCCTTGCGTTTACGCGGCGTACCCGACGACGACGATTCGGGGGTGGGATACATCGCCGCAGCCTTGCTGGCGCTGGCCTTGGCCCCCTCTTTGGCATCCTTCGCGTCCTTCGCCTTACGGCGCGGCGTCTTGGGCGGGAGGGGCGGGGCGAAGCTCTCGTCGCCGACGAGCTGGGCGAGCACCTGTACGTCGCCCTGGGCCCAGACGTCGAACACGCCCTCCCACTCGGCGGGCTTGGCTGGTGCTTCGGCGTTGATGAACACGGCTCTAATGGGGGGTTCACGGCCGTCCCTTACGCTGGCCTCTGAGCGCGTCGCGAGACTCTTCGCCATCTCCTTCACGATGCGCTTCACGCCCGGAATGCTCAGTGACGTGCCAGCGACGAGGAGGAGGTCGGCGCGGCCCTCGCGCTCGCCTCTCCGCCCCGTGCCCCGGAGATCGCGCTCCATCACGCTCCCGATCAGGTCGCCCTCTGGGTGCTCTTCGCCGTAGAGCACGACGCTGGCGCGCAGTGTGCCCACCTTTCGGGCTCGCTCTGAGAGCGCGGAGCGCAGGGTCGAATGGAAGTCGCAGTCGGGGCACGCTATAGGTTCCCCCGGCAGAGGGAGGTGCTTTGTGATAGGCACGCTGGCGCGGCACAGCGTGCAGTGCAGCGTGGAGAGGAGGCCGTGCAGTGGGATACACCGCGGCGCGGGTGGGTGGGAGGGCGGGCCATCGTCGCCGAGGGCGGACGAGGCGGGGGTCGTGGCGCCTGACTCGTCGCGCGAAGGCGGCTGGGAGTCGGCGGTGAGCGAGTCGGTCTGACGCTTCGGCTTGCGGCTGGCGCTCCGCCGTGGAGGCGGGATGCCGGTCTCCAAGCCAGCGCGGGCTTCCAGCCCATCGATGTTTTGTGTGTAGCATCGGAGTAGCCGGCCTTGGTCGTCCATTGTTTTGAGCAGGTTGTGGAACGATGTAGGTTCTGCGTCCTCGGATAGCCGGTAGAGGTCGGAGAGCAGGGCGTGGTGTTCGGGCAGCAGGGCGGGGGACTGGGGTCAGCGCGGCCTGTGAGCAACAGGCAGGATCGGTGGTTCGGCAGGAGGGAGGACCAGAAGCGGACAAGAAGGCAACAAGATGGCGACGACGGAAGCACAGCCGTATGCACATTCCGAGTCGAGCGATAAGGCTACCCTCCCCCCTCGTTCACACCGAGCCAACAACCGCACTCACACTCAAGCTCTTGATGTGGAACAAGTCCTTGACGTCCTTGACACTATACCCCCTCGAGCTCGCGAACAGCCCATTCGCACCGCGAAAGTCCGGTATCCTCGCCGCCGTCGACACGCCGGCCCCTGTCTGTCAGCCCCCCTCCTCCAATTCACGTCTGGACTCACCGCACACAACGACGATCCGCTTCGCCCCGCGGATCCGGCGCACGACCGTCTCGAGGTCTGGCGCGTCCTCCTCGTCTTCATCGGCGGGTTCTGCGAAGCGCGACCATGACGACGTGGATGGGCCTGCTTCTGGCTCCGAGGATTGGGAAGAAGAGGGGGTGGTGGAGCGGGACGATGTCGAAGAGGCGGGCGTGGACGAGGAGGCAGAGGGGGTGGAGGGGGGGAGGGAGGTGGGGAGGCGGACGAGGGTGGTGGGCATTGCGTCGTCAAGTGTCCGTGCAGCTAGTCGAGTCCGAGCCCTAGAGCGAGTCCGAGTCCCCGCTGAGGGGTGGTCAAGTGGTCAAGATGCTATGCTCTATGGAGATGGAGACGGAGACGAGGGGATGGAGTGGTATGGGAGATAGAGACGCGCGACTAGTGGCAATGTAAGGCCAAGTGATTTGTGGTGGCTGGTGGCTGGCATGGTATGCTCGCCGAGGCATGGCATGCGAGTATCAATTCCGGTTTAACTCCATGACAGATACAGGACAATGCGGCAAAGTCCCTGAAAGCTTGATGCAGGGTGGAGGTGGGTGGCGAGTGGTTTAGGGGGGAGCGGATAAGGCCTGGTTGGGTGGAGGTGATCCATAGCATGCGAGGACAATGGGCACCGAACCGTCAGTGTTGCCTCGACGCTCGTGTCCTTCGTTACGAGCCTTTTGGGGTCATAGTCTAGTTCCCGTGCGCAGTCTTACGACAGTGGGGGTTGCTCTAGAGGTAGCTTTTAGGACGGCACTGCATCTTACTCCATAGTCAGTCATAGCGACCTCTGGCTTCTAACAAACGTACCATACGCGCAAAGCGGTCCACGAGTCGCAAGTTATCAATTGCCACGATCCTCTCCAAGACAGGAGATGACATCCAGGCAGCGTACAATATAGCTCTCAAGGGTGCTAGATTAAGTTCATCACAGGCATGCTCCGTGAACAGTCCAGAGGACGATGTTACAGGGGAGCTAAAGACCTCTCGCTGAACGACCGGTAGAAGACTGGGTCCATAAGAACCGGAAGCTTCCTCTCACTGCTGGCTTGTGTGATCCGGACAGGACTAGTAGACACGTCCTCGTGTTTCACGTCCTCATGTTTAACGGCAGCAGATGGTCTCAGTGGCGCAGCTCAACGTACTCTGGGTCAACTGAAAACGGGGATGTTTACTCAGCTGGGTCGTTCGACCAGGAGTGTAGCCTTTGACAGCGTCCACGAAGGGAACGCGAGACTACGAGTAACGAATACACTGAGCCACACAGTAGTTACATTCGGGAGCTCTGCTCGACTCAAAGACTATGTGCTTCTCGCTGAGATGGAAGCCATTCAGCGGTTTCGTTGACGGCGTAGCCCGGGGACCTATAGGCAGGAGCAGGGCTAGTGGGATCTCTGTACAGTAGCGCACTAGGGAGCAGTTGAGCTCAAGCTGTGGAAGCGGAGAGCTTCAGGTGTGAAGATCTGCACAGCGATGCCAGCACAGTACCACAGTCAGCGCATCTAGACCATGACTGCGCGTGGCTACCGACAGTGACTGCCACATCGGCCATGGAGTGCCACATTGGCTATCGAATGCAGATCACTTCACTTCACAACAGCATTCCCCGCCACCAAAATGTCCTCGCCTTGCACCACCGCTCCACACCATCCAAAGGTAGCTCATTACTGTCTCCATCTGGCTGCTCCGTCGACCCTCCGGCGTTCAACAACGGTGCGAGCGTCGATACACCTTCGCACCACCTAGTAAGCCGGCATCTCCGATTTGATCGGGTTTAGATGAGGGGAGTACTTAGATAAGACAATAGGCGGCCTACCATAGGCATGCTTGTTCAGGGTGTTACGGAAGAATAGACCGATTGAATTGAATCTACGCGTAGTGTTTGGAGAATGCCATTGGATGCAAGAACCGATGATGATGCAGTCGTCTGAGTCGTCTGAGTCTAGTTGTATGCATGCCCTGAAGTGGGGGTGGTGCGAGCAGCACGGCGGGGCAGATCGGAGGGTGGGGAAAGCCGTAGTTGAAGAGATCTCGAGTCGCAGTCGTAGAAAAGAGGACGAGTGTTGTACCTAGAACGCGCGCTTCGACGACAGAGGTGGATGACGGCACACCTCGTTCAAGCCACTCTGAAAAAATTATCGAGGTTGGGTAGTCACCTCATTCTTGGAAATTTCAATGCAACAAACCCTACAGCCCCGGCTCTATGGCTCTTGTTCTCCTAGGGCCCTTCTCCGCACTCTTCGGCGCTTGCTTCGGTCAGTAGTAGTAGTCCTAGCGCGCCTGCTGTCCAACCCTGGACCCGGCAAACATTCAAACATTTTGCTTCCATCTCGGCCAACAGCCACCGCCGCGCGTCGACACTGCAATCCTCCTCCTCGTCGCACAATCTCTCTTTCTCTCTTTCTCTCTCTTTCTCTCTTCTCCTCTTCTCCTCTCTCTCTTCTTCATGCACCCAGTGCCTCCTGCTTCTTGCTTGCTAACCTCTCCAAAAAGGCTAACACCTTTGCGCTAGCATCCCTCCTCGGTTAGCAACAAAGGCAAGCCCAACTTTTTCTACTCTTCGTCGTCGACTACCCACTTTTTGGGCCCATCAAGCTCTACTTCGCGTCATCGTTCAGATAACGTCGAAAAAAAAAACTTTCCACCTTCCCCACTTTCTATATCCTCGCGTCTGTCGTTTCTAGCCTAGCGCAGACAAACCCATCACCATGGTCGCTCCGGCTCATGACGAGATCGCCGCTGCGGCGGCTTCGGTCGTTTCGCCGCCTGGCTCGCCCGCTGCCAAGGTCGTTGACCGTGTTGGCGCGGCGCCTTCCATCTCGGCTCGCCCTACTGGCTCGCTCTACCCCCCCGCGTCCAGCAAGGGTATCGACTTTATGGCCGGCGAGACCGAGTGGCAGGAGAACATGGGTCAGGGTGACATGGTCCTCGAACTTGCCGATGGCCTCGCCCTTTGCGGCCACTCGTTTGGTGCCGACAAGAGCATCTCGGGCGAGTGTGTCTTCCAGACTGGTGAGTTCCTCATGCTAGCTTGTACATGGTGGGTGACTGACGCCCAGGCATGGTCGGCTACCCCGAGTCGCTTACCGACCCTTCGTACGAGTCCCAGATCCTCATCCTGACCTACCCTTTGGTCGGCAACTATGGTGTGCCCGAGCGCCCCGAGGCCATGAAGGCCGAGGATGCTGAGGCTGCGGCCAAGGCTCTTATCGAGTCCATCCCCATCGAGTTCGAGTCGTCGCGCATTCACGTCGCTGCGCTCGTCATCGCCAACTACCACCCGAGCTACTCGCACCACCTTGCGTCGTCGAGCCTCGGCCAGTGGCTCAAGGAGCAGGGCGTCCCCGCCATGTGGGGTGTCGACACCCGTATGCTCACCAAGCGTCTCCGTGAGGGCGGTGTTCTGCTTGGTCGCGTCCTTGCTCAGAAGACCTCGGCTGAGCCTGCTACTGGCTCGCTCACCGGCGCCGCTCAGCGCCTCCTCGGCGGCCTTGCCTCGCCCGCCTCGCCCGCCCAGGACGGCCCCAACGCCTGGTCGGCCAACTACGACACGGTCCCCTACGCCGACCCCAACGAGGTCAACCTCGTCGCCAAGGTCTCCATCAAGCAGCCTGTCGTCTACTCGGCCGAGACCGGTGTCGAGCCCAAGATCAACGCCCGCACCGGCAAGACCATCCGCATCCTTGCTGTTGATGTCGGTATGAAGTGGAACCAGATCCGCTGCTTCCGCAAGCGCGGTGTCGAGGTCAAGGTCGTCCCCTGGGACTACGACTTCAACAAGGAGGCTGGCCAGTTTGACGGTCTCTTCATCTCCAACGGTCCCGGTGACCCGTCGATGGCCACTGCCACCATCGAGAACCTCAAGGTCGCCCTTGCCACCTCCAAGGTGCCCATCTTCGGTATCTGTCTCGGCCACCAGCTCATTGCTCTCGCCTCGGGCGCCAAGACCCGCAAGATGAAGTACGGCAACCGTGGTATGAACATCCCCTGCACGTCCTCGACTTCGGGCCGCTGCTACATCACCTCGCAGAACCACGGTTACGAGGTCGACGCTACGTCGCTCAACAACGGCTGGGAGCCGCTCTTCACCAACGCCAACGACAACTCGAACGAGGGTATCTGGATGGGCAAGAACGGCAAGCCCTTCTTCTCGGTCCAGTTCCACCCCGAGTCCGCCCCGGTCCCCGCGACACCGAGTTCCTCTTCGACGTCTTCATCCAGAGCGTCGTCGACACCGCCCGCGAGGGCCGTCTCGTCTCCATCGACATGCCCGGTGGTGACATCAAGGCCCACCGTGAGCGCCTCCCCCGCGTCAACGTCAAGAAGGTTCTTGTTCTCGGCTCGGGTGGTCTCTCCATTGGCCAGGCCGGCGAGTTCGACTACTCTGGTTCGCAGGCTATCAAGGCCCTCAAGGAGGAGGGTATCTACACCATCCTCGTCAACCCCAACATTGCGACTATCCAGACTTCGCAGGGTCTTGCCGACAAGGTCTACTTCCTCCCCGTCACCCCCGAGTTTGTGATGAAGATCATCAAGCACGAGAAGCCCGACGGTATCTACTGCACCTTCGGTGGCCAGACCGCCCTCAACGTCGGTGTCAAGCTCAAGGACGAGTTTGCCAAGCTCGGCGTCAAGGTCCTTGGTACCCCCATCGACACCATCATCACCACCGAGGACCGTGACCTCTTCGCCAAGGCCATGGAGGAGATTGGTGAGAAGTGCGCCGACTCGTCGTCGGCCGACAACCTCGAGGAGGCCAAGGCTGCCGCCAACCGCATCGGCTACCCCGTCATTGTCCGTGCCGCCTACGCTCTCGGTGGTCTCGGCTCGGGCTTTGCCTACAACGAGCCCGAGCTCGAGGAGCTCTGCAACAAGGCGTTCGCCACTTCGCCCCAGGTCCTTGTCGAGAAGTCGATGAAGGGCTGGAAGGAGGTCGAGTACGAGGTTGTTCGTGACTGCATGGACAACTGCATCACTGTCTGTAACATGGAGGTGAGTAACTAGTTGGAGTGGGCGACGCTTACTTTAGAACTTCGACCCCCGGTATCCACACCGGTGACTCGATCGTCGTCGCCCCGTCGCAGACTCTGTCGGACGCCGACTACAACATGCTCCGTACCACTGCGGTCAACGTCATCCGCCACCTCGGTGTCGTTGGAGAGTGCAACATCCAGTACGCGCTCAACCCCTACTCGAAGGAGTACTGCATCATCGAGGTCAACGCTCGTCTCTCGCGTTCGTCGGCCCTCGCGTCCAAGGCTACTGGTTACCCCCTTGCCTTCATCGCCGCCAAGCTCGGTCTCAACATTCCCCTCAACGAGATCCGCAACTCGGTCACCAAGAAGACCACGGCCTGCTTCGAGCCATCGCTCGACTACTGCGTCGTCAAGATCCCTCGCTGGGACCTTAAGAAGTTCAACCGCGTCTCCACCGCCCTCTCGTCCTCGATGAAGTCGGTTGGTGAGGTCATGGCTATCGGCCGCACCTTCGAGGAGACCATCCAGAAGGCTATCCGCTGCATCGACGACAGCTGGGGCGGCTTCGGCGTCAACCTCGAGGTCGAGGACATTGACCACGAGATCGCCAACCCTACCGACCAGCGTCTCTTCGCTCTCGCCAAGGCCCTCAAGCTCGGCTACTCGGTCGAGAAGCTCAACAAGATGTCGAGCATCGACCCCTGGTTCCTCCGCCGCCTTGAGCGCATCTCCAAGACTGAGGATGTCATGGCCAAGTACTCTGCTGCCACCATCCCCTCCGAGCTCCTCCGCAACGCCAAGCAGCTCGGTTTCTCTGACCGCCAGATCGCCAAGGCGATCAACTCGAACGAGCTCGCCATCCGTCGTCTCCGTGTCGAGGCCGGTATCTCGCCGTTCGTCAAGCAGATCGACACTGTCGCTGCCGAGTTCCCCGCGTTCACCAACTACCTCTACACCACCTACAACGCGTCCGAGCACGACGTCGACTTCACCGACAACGGTGTCATGGTCCTTGGTTCCGGCGTGTACCGCATCGGTTCGTCCGTCGAGTTCGACTGGTGCGCTGTCCGTGCCATCCGCACTCTCCGTGAGAGCGGCATGAAGACCATCATGATCAACTACAACCCCGAGACTGTCTCGACCGACTACGACGAGGCCGACCGTCTCTACTTTGAGAACATCTCGCTCGAGACTGTCCTTGACATTTATGACATCGAGCACTCGTCGGGTCTTGTTCTCTCCATGGGTGGTCAGACCCCCAACAACATTGCGCTTGCTCTCCACCGCCAGAACGTCAAGATCTACGGCACTTCGCCCGAGATGATTGACACTGCTGAGAACCGTTACAAGTTCTCGCGTATGCTTGACAAGATCGAGGTCGACCAGCCTCTCTGGAAGGAGCTCACCTCGTTCGCCGAGGCCAAGGCCTTCTGCGACAAGGTCGGCTACCCTGTCCTCGTCCGTCCCTCGTACGTCCTTTCGGGTGCGGCCATGAACGTCGTCTTCACCGAGGACGACCTCCAGACCTACCTTGGTGCTGCCACCGAGGTCTCGCGCGACCACCCCGTCGTCATCTCCAAGTACATCGAGGAGGCCAAGGAGATCGAGATGGACGCCGTCGCCAAGGACGGCAAGATGGTCATGCACTACATCTCGGAGCACGTCGAGAACGCCGGTGTTCACTCGGGTGACGCCACCCTCGTCCTCCCTCCCCAGGACCTCGACCCCGAGACCATCCGCAAGATTGAGGTCGCGACCGCCAAGATCGGTGCCGCCCTCAACGTCACTGGTCCTTACAACATCCAGTTCATTGCCAAGAACAACGAGATCAAGGTTATCGAGTGCAACCTCCGTGCTGCCCGTTCGTTCCCCTTCGTCTCCAAGGTCACTGGCGTCGACGCCATCGAGATTGCCACCAAGGTCATGCTCGGTCTCCCCGTCACCCCCTACCCCGACGTCAAGATGCCCGACAACTACGTCGGTGTCAAGGTGCCCCAGTTCTCCTTCTCGCGTCTCGGCGGCGCCGACCCCGTTCTCGGTGTCGAGATGGCCTCGACCGGTGAGGTTGCCTGCTTCGGCAAGGACCGCTACGACGCCTACCTCAAGGCTCTCATCTCGACCGGTATCCGCCCTCCCAAGAAGAACCTTCTCCTTTCGTTCGGTTCGTTCAAGGAGAAGCTCGAGATGCTCCCCTCGGTCCACAAGCTCCACAAGCTTGGCTACAACCTCTTTGCTACCGCCGGTACTGCCGACTTCATCCAGGAGCACGGCATCCCCGTCAAGTACCTCGAGGCTCTTCCCGAGGGCGAGGAGGACCCCCAGAAGTCCGAGTACTCGCTCCAGCAGCACCTGGCCAACAACCTCATCGACCTGTACATCAACCTGCCGTCGAAGAACCGTTTCCGTCGCCCGGCTTCGTACATCTCGAAGGGTTACATCTCGCGTCGTATGGCCGTCGACTACGCTGTGCCCCTGATCACCAACGTCAAGTGCGCCAAGCTCTTCATCGAGGCCATCATCCGCAAGCCCACCTTCGACATCACCTCGGTCGACTTCAAGACCAGCCACCAGACCTTCACCTTCCCTGGTCTTGTGTCTGTCCAGTCGTTCGTCCCCGGTGCTGCTGAGGCCGGCTCGCCCGACTTTGGCATCGCCACCCAGGCTGCCATCCGCGGCGGCTTCACCACCGTCCAGATGGTTCCCCAGGGTGTCCAGTCGTCGGTCGAGGACGAGATCTCGCTCCAGCGCGCTCAGCAGAACGCCTCGGGTGCTGCTCACTGCGACTACATGTTCTCGGTCGCTGCCACCCCCGACAACGCCCAGCGTCTCTCTGGCGCTCTCGAGGCTGGTGTCAAGGCCCTCTTCATCCCCTTCAACAACTTCTACGGCCCTGTCAACAAGGTTGCCTCGGTTGCCCAGCACTTCGCCGCCTGGCCCCAGGACAAGCACATTGTGACCGACGCTCGCGGAACCGACCTTGCGTCGATCCTCCTCCTCGCCTCGCTCAACAACCGCAGCATCCACATTGCCTCGGTCTCGACCCGCGACGACATCACCCTCATCTCGCTCGCCAAGGAGAAGGGTCTCAAGGTCACCTGCGACGTTGCTGTCTACGCCCTCTTCTTCTCGCAGGCCGACTTCCCGGAGGCTGCCAAGGTTCTCCCCACCAAGGAGGACCAGGCTGCTCTCTGGGAGAACATGGCCAACATTGACGTGTTCTCGGTCGGTGTCCTCCCCTACGAGCTTGGCCAGGCTCTCGGCAAGAAGGTCTCGGCTTCCAGCGGTATCGAGGAGACTCTTCCTCTCCTTCTTACTGCTGTCTCCGACGGCCGCCTCACCCTCGAGGACATCACTCTCCGTCTCTCGGAGAACCCTCGTGCCATCTTTGACATCCCCGAGCAGCCCCAGACCTACGTCGAGGTTGAGGTCAACCGCTCGTCGGTGTTCGAGCTCGAGGACAGCGAGGAGTGGTCGCCCCTCAGCGGCAAGCAGATTGCCGGCGGTGTCCACCGTGTTGTCATCAACAACCACTCGGTTGTCCTTGACGGCACTGCCTTCTCGATGCCTCTTGGCCGCGACGTCTCGTTCGGCGTCGGCACCCGCCAGATCAAGGCTACTGGCCGCGGCTCGTTCTCGCGCACCTCGCGCCCCAGCATCTCGCTCCAGTCGCCTGCTCAGCTTGGCCTCAACCTTGCGGGTACTCCCAGCAGGAGATCCCTCAGCCTTCGCTCATGTCGTTGGCTTCCCAGCCCATGGCCACTGGCGCCCCGTCGCTGCGCCGATCTCGTCGCCTCTGCCCGTCCTCCCCTCGCTCCAGCCTCACCCTGCCTTCTCGCGCCGCCACATCCTCTCGGTTGGCCAGTTCACTCGTGACGACCTTCACGCGCTCTTCAACCTCGCGTCGGAGATGCGCACTCAGGTCGAGCGTTCGGCTCGGTCGACACCCTCCGTGGCCGCGTCCTTTCGACGCTCTTCTACGAGCCTTCGACTCGCACCGACCTCGTTCGAGGCTGCCATGAAGCGCTGCGGTGAGGTTGTCAGGTGACCGCCGACACCTCGTCGGTCCAGAAGGGCGAGTCGCTCTCGGACACTATCCGCACTCTCGGCTGCTACTCGGACGCCATTGTACTCCGCCACCCCTCGTTGGCTCGTCCAAGGAGGCCGCCAAGAGCTCGCCCGTGCCGATCATCAACGCGGGCGACGGCATCGGCGAGCACCCCTCGCAGTCTCTCCTCGACGTCTTCTGTATCCGTGAGGAGCTCGGTTCCGTCAACGGCGTGACCGTCACTCTCATTGGTGACCTGAAGAACGGCCGCACCGTCCACTCGCTCGTCAAGCTTCTGTCGCTCTACGACGTCACCCTCAACTTCGTCTCGCCCCCCTCGCTCGCGATGCCCGAGTACGTCAAGCAGGAGGCGACGCGCGCCGGCATCCGCTGGGCCGAGTACACCAACCTCGACGCGGTCATTGCCCAGTCGGACGTCCTCTACGCCACCCGCGTCCAGAAGGAGCGCTTCGACAGCTTGGCCGAGTACGAGGCCGTCAAGGACATGTACGTCATCAACCACGACGTCCTTGCCCGCGCCAAGGAGAGCGCCATCGTCATGCACCCTCTGCCCAGGCTCAACGAGATCGACCCCGAGGTCGACTTTGACAGCCGTCGCGCCGCCTACTTCCGCCAGATGCGCTACGGCCTCTTCATCCGCATGGCCCTGCTCACCATGGTCCTTGGCGCGTAGTGGGTTGGCTTAGAAGTAGATTGTTCTGTACTCTTTCTCTCATCTCATTCATAGTTTCTCAATGGTACCGCGGCTTAGATCTGCCGTTGGTTCGTATCGCATGCACATAGTCTCGGAAGCGGCTGCAGCTAGGAACATACATGTCGTCGACTGTATAACTCGGCTTACTTGTTACGCCAAAAGTGAAGAATGGACTTGGGGAGCTCAAGCGCGGTACGCCCGAAGTCAAGAATGCAAATGGTGATCGCCAGCGCCGTATCCATAAGCTGTCTGCATCAGAATGACGCAACAATCCTGCAACCAACAAGTGACTCACAACGACCATAGCGATGAGGAATGGGCGGCCCTCGATCAGCGGAGCGTATTGCACGAGGTCCAGTCGTCGTCGTTCGCGCTGTTCGTACTGCTGCAGAGTGAGCCGCATCATTTGACCTTGTACCCACCGCTTCGAGGCTGCTCAGGCGCGCCTCTACAGCTCGAAGATCACGGTCACGGCTGCTTAAACGATCTAAACGGTCTAAGACGTTCTGCCTATCAGCGAATCTGGGCTCATGTCGGTTGGGCAACACTCACGTTGACCGAAGGGGGGAGTACAAGCGAGTTGTTCATGGACGACCGCAAAGAGGGGGCGGGAGCTGGGGGAGGTGAGCCGCTAGAGAGGGAGTCGCCGTCTGCGATGCCGCTCGCCCCGTTGGGAGCGCTCATTATGAAAGCTGGGTGAGGCAGGAGATGCATCGTGATGAAACCCATTATCTATATACTCTGAGGCTGCTGCTGCGGAACCTGCGGAGGATGATGGTACTGAGACTAAGTGTGCATAGCGGACGTTAGATTCACAGCTGCTCTCAAGATGTCTGAGACTATATATGCTCAGCTTCAACTCGAGTGGAACTACATTTGCTGGCCCATCATCAAGGCGACCGCTCGGCCAGCCACCGCAAATGACGTCGCAGATGCCACGCGTGTGCTTTTTCGTTCGCCACAGGTTCGCGGCCCGACGTGCCCGTCCGACAGTCGTGCCAGCGTGCCAGGCGTGCCAGGCGTGCCGTACCTCACCAGATTTTCGCGGGACCGAGCTTATTCCCATTCCCATGATCGTTCTCGTGAGGCACCCTCATAGGGGGGTGGGCGGTGGGCAGCTGCGCAGCGCTATTCAGACTAGAGAAGAAAGGAAGAAGACTAGCGATTGAATTGCTCATATCGCTCCATAGAATGGATGCAGACAGCTGACTGGTGATGGCATCGGGCATTCTGGTATTCTCCGAGACATGATTGGGCTCCTCAATCCTCCTTCAATGGTCAATAGCTCGTGCTGACGGGCATGCGGGTTGCACGGGCTGAGCGGGAGTGATCGGTTGGGTAGGTGACGTCTTCCGGCCTCCACGGCCGCCGATGGAATGCGAGGAGAGTTGGGCAGAGGGCAGGGCCGATGATCGCCAGGACCGCTGCGCATGTGCTTGTGCTTGCACATGCGCATTGGCATGTTGGACCTGTTGGCAAAGCTGCATGGGTATGGATGGGTATGAGGTACATGAAGTAGCTGGATCGAGCACCCGCCCGCGGGTGAGTGAGCCAGACTTCGCCATAGTAGAGTGGATGCAGATGCACAAGAGATACAGGGAATCGCAAGTTACAGGGAACCAGGGAGTCGGATTAGGCGGCAAGGTTTGAGTTCTAGTTATTGCCTAGTTGGGATTACGCGATTCACCCTACGTACAGCTACTTGAGCTCTAATCAACATGCCGTCAATGCCGAGCTCGTCGTCCCTCGTCGTCCCCTAAGCCTACCTGGAGGGCGCTCTACATGCCGTTCCAGCCTTAGTGGACGCCAGCGCGCCTCCCCCACCCACCACCCACCACCCATTCATGGCTTGTCGCTCGCTCTCACCTTCCATTGGGCGACGCGCAACGTGTGGTCGTTGTCTCTGCATCCCTTGTCGGGCGTCGTCCAGTTTCCGACGGTCCGAATAGCTGAGCGAGACACAGAGTTCGGTGCGAGCGAGCATGGATGTAGCATAGCAGACGACGTCGGTCTCGGTCAGCCGAAATGAACGGTGTCAATTGAGTAATGTGCTTGCCTACGGGTGCGTTACATCGTCACACCCTTCACTACTACCCCTCGTAGCCTCTAGCTTTATTAGATTACTACTTACTACAAGTAGATTAACATGCAGGCATCTACCACGCAACGAGGGCATTTTGCATTTGGGAGGGCTGGGAAAAAAAAAGTAATATAGGAACTCGCAGACCAGGGAACGGGCCAGGTCTACCAACTCTACAAGGGACTTACGGGTCTACGTAGGGCGCGTAGGGGTGGCCCCGTTGGTGCCCAAATGGTGCAATCGTGCCCCAGGTGCGTGCGTGCCCGCTCCCCGGTGGCCGGTGGCGAACGGGCGAACGTGGTAGCCTGAAACGAGGCGGTGTACGGGCGTGCTATTTTGCGCACAAGCTAGGCTTAGTCCATCATAGACGGATGCTACATGGCAACGTGTGCATGCCAGCGTGCAGACAGACAACCCACGCAGGCGGTCTCACGCTGGACGTAGGGTAGGACTTAGGCTAGGAGAATGCGGTGAGCGCACCTACAAACGTTCCACTGTGGCTAACGACGACGGGCCCGGCGCACTGCGGACCGACTTTTTTTGACACATTTTTGGTCTGTCCAATGCAGAGCATGCAGACAAGCCGCGGCGGACGGCATGGCGGAATGGCGGAATTGCATTGTAGAGCAGAGAGACAGCCTGCGTACGGGGTGGGTGAGTTGAGTGGTGGCGATTGAATGTGTGGGAGTGAGAGAGAGTGAAAAAGGTCGCGGTGCCTGAATTGTAAGGGGAAGGGAGAGTAGTACTTGGCATACCTAAGTCCAAAGGGCTCATAGGGAAGAGCAGAGGGTCAGGGTAAAAGTGTGTTCAGGAAGTATTGTTGCGTATTGTAGTCTAATCCATACAGGTTGGGTGGCGGCTGCTCTTTCTCTTGCTCTCTTGCTCTTGCTCTCTTCGTGTCCACGTCGATAATCTCCTACAGTTGGGACGGGTTACAGGAATGAAAGAGAGTACGGGTACCTCGACGTCAGAGGCGACTTCCCTAGCCTGCTAGGTAGAGAGGCAAAGCCACCATCCAAAGGAATGAGATCAAGCCATTATTCAGAACCTATAGGTGTATGATGCCACCACTCTGTCTCTCCTAGCTCGCAGCCTCGCAACGCAGCCTCGTTCCACCTCACTCACTCTTTCGACGACTTTCTCTTCTTCTCGACTAGACTACTCTCTCTACACTACCTGTCAATCTCCTACGCCCTACTCCAGGTGGCAGCTTGGCAGGAATCATCCCCGGTACCTCTACCCCTTCTCGCTTCTCGACCACCCCCTCCCCTCTCCCCATCCATCGCTCATCCCTACGTTTCACTTTCCCCTTCTGGCTCATCTCATCCCCTCCATTTCGACCTTTCTCGGGACGGCTAGAACCCTTTTAAGCCAGTTGGACGGCTGCTTGCCTTGCTCGCTGTAATTGGGACGACCGACGGCCTGTACAGTGCACGACCTACAGATCGACCTCTCGATCTCCCTCCTCCCATCCCCAATCGCGTCATCTCCGGCCTTCCTCCTTCAACCTCCCCTCGCAACTGCAAATCCTCGCCTATCCATCGTCTTGCTCCATCCGTCTCGTCTCGTCGTTCAGCACTACTATTACACTACTACACACTACTACTACTCGCACGGCACGGCACGTAACGCAGGGCGCCATCTGCACAGACAGCCTAGCACCTGAACGACACTTGCCATCCTTTTCCTCGGCCCAGCCAGCCTGCGACAACCCACTAGTCACCTTCGCACATTCGCTCTCCGTCATTTCGTCGACTTCGCTCGTTGCTTGAACATTGCTCCTCATCACAAGCTATAGCAAGCGCACACACTACTCGACGAGCTAAGCGGTTAGCGACGTCGGGGATCAAAACGGGTGAGTAGGGCGCCCACGCTGCCAAGAAGGTGGCCTGTGCCACCACCCCACCCTGCCATGCCCATCATCATCCAACCCATCGGACTGCCGACGTCAGTGGTGGTGCAGAGTACACTGTCCACACGCACGAGCCATTTGCCGACCTTACACACAAACATCATTCCTCTGCCTGCTCTAAACATGTTTGCTAACTCTTCCCCAGGCATCGTACTAGTCGGGCCCACCTTTACTGGCCGTGGACACTAGAGTGGCGCACCTGTTGTCCTTCGCCTATCCCGCAGTCCAGCACAGCGACAGCGATCCCGGCGATCGAAGCATAGGTGTTCCCCACAACTGTCGACGTGCGATACGCAGGAGAGACTGGTTGTGCATTCATCTTGTCAGTGTCAAGACATTCTGAATAGGTGAGTGAGTCTTCCCCTCCCCTTTGCAACTGGCACACCGTGACACCGAAACCTGGCGACAAAGAAAGGCCCATTCAACGCGTCGATCCCATCACCCATCCCAAAGGCGCCTTAACAAGAGGGCTGTGCTCCTCTTCGCGCTCTTGTTCTCAGAACGCTCGCACCATCTTTCCATTTCCCACTTGCCATGTGTCCTACTACTCCTATTCCCAGCTGGTCTGCTCACACACTTTCTTAGCTTGCCACCGACCCGCTTGCCTACAACTGTGTACGATAAACGCAGACATAGACAGCATATATTCATAACCACACTCTCATTCCCACTCAACCACGTCCACACCCCCCGGCATGGTTGAAGTCGACTCGCCACGGGCGCCGCCACAGCTTGGCCCCGCGGTCAAGTCTGGCTCCCTCCAACTCGACTTTGACATCCGACCAACGACCACGGTCAACATTCTCGAAACCTACTCTCCTTTCCCTTCGTTTGGCAACACCCGCGACCCATTCGGCCTCGACAACTTCCTCCTTCACCCAGCAGACGTCCCATGGGAGTACCTCCGCTCCTCGCCGATCACTGGCGATGCTCTCCTCGTGCCAGGCGACAAGCCACAAAAGAAGGAGTCGTCCAATCGCCTCTCCATGCTTCGCCGTCCATCCCCATTGGCTTCGAACCCCCCATTGAGTGCCGACATTGACGAGGCCGATGAGGAGGAGCACACCTCGGGTGACTCGACTCCAGACAAGCCTCGCCCATTGTCCACGTCGGTCAGCGGAAAGGGATTGCGCGCTCTCATTCGCAAGAACAGCAAGAACCCCCTGCTCACTCCCGAATCCGATTCGCCAGACACCATGCCCTCGACGCCCGAAGACGAGGGTGTGTCCAACGATGCACCGCTCAACCCTCCCGACCGTCGATCAATGTACAGCTTGTCTGGGAGCTCGTCTGAGGACTCCTACGATGGCCCTCACACTCCTACCGGTGGCTCGTCGCCCACGGACGTCACTGCGCGTCTGACTGCCGCCCTCCAGGCTGACCAACAACGGCAGGAGGAGCGCAAGTCGAACCGCACCAGCTGGCGTGACTGGCTCGGCGGCCGTCGCACGTCGTTCCTCGGTTTGAGAGGTGGAGAATCGGGCACAACCCTCCTCGAATCCCCGCGGGCTAGTGTCATCGACCTCATCCCTGAAGCTGGCGAGGACGACGTCACTGTCCCTCCGCAGATCGCCGAGAGTGATCTTGCGCGCTCTGCTGTGCAACTGCGACGACTCTCCCTCATAAAACTCGGTTCCCTTCGCATGCCCTCTCCTCACCCCTTAGCACAGGTTCTAGCCCGCCAGTCCGCACAGCTTCCGAACGAGGTCGCCTTTGCTATCCCCACTGGTAGACGTGTTTACCCCAAGTCGGTCAACTCTGTGCAAAACCTTGAGCTCAGCTATGGGCAGTGCGGTGGTCTCCGGGTCGCTCTCGGCTTGCGCGGCGTCATTCAACGCATCGATGCTGGCGAGCGACCGCCTGAGCTTCTCAGTGTTCAGAAGCGCAAGTCTGCGTCGCGTCAGAACACACGGCGTGCCCGGGGCGTTCGCGACTTTGTTGCCCGCCGTCCGTTTGAGGAGCGCACTGTGGTCTACTACCCCGATGACTGGTGTGAGGAGGTTTCAATGGCCCGCCCTGGCTATGGCGTCTGGGATCTCGACTTTAGCGACTACATCGTTGCGCTCGCTGAGACGGAGGACAAGCCGCCCAGGAACTATGCCGTGCGCCCGCGACCGGTGTCCCAAGCCCCACAGCTTACTGCGGCACCAGTCGCCAAGGTGGCTAAGGTGGAGCCTACGAGGCAACCTCTTAAGGCGGCCGCGAAGGCTCCTGCAGTGGTGTCCAAGCCTCCTCCCAAGTCGCCCGCTGCCCGTTCCTCGATGCCGTCACCCGCCGCTCGCGCGTCGCTGCCTCCTACTTCCTTCCGCTCTCGCACCAAGCCTACGACATGGGACGACAGCTCGGATGAGGAGGAGGAGGGCCACTCGGAGAGCGAGGCCGCCAAGGTGTCTGCCCCGATTCGTCCCCCGACGACCAGAAACCAGTCGGCTCCTGCTGTTGTCCCTGCTGCGTCTGCCGCGCCTGCCCCGGCCCCCGCTCCCGCTCGCCAGTCTCGCATGATCGACCCGAATGCCGCTCTTCAACTCGTCACCGCTAGCCGCGACCGCCGCCACGAGGCCAACCTCAACCACGTCCAGCGCAAGGCGGTCACCGATCAGCGCCGCGTCAGCACCATGATCATGGAGGAGAAGGACAAGAACCGCCGCTCGTCTAATGGGTACGCCAAGTCGGTCCACGACATGCGCCGCCCGGCTGCATCGAAGCGGGTGTCGTCCATGACCTTATCGGCGGATGCCCACGCCGCGTCGCTCAACAAGCGCGCTTCGAGCCAGACCTTAGCTGCTACTGCCACTGGTCAGTCCCGCTCGCCGGCCGCTACGAGCAAGGAGCAGCGCACTCCTCCCGACACGCCACCCGCAACCGCCCCGCGGCGTCTCTCCCCTCGTCGCCTCGCCTTCAGTCCTCGGACCGCCGCCGCGTCGTGTCACAGTACGAGCCACCTGCGTTAAACCACCGCGCGTCGATGATGAGCCTCAACATGTACGGCCACCCGTTGTGCCCATGCCTGCTGTTCCGACCATTGCCTCGCCGTACATGATGGCTCCCATGGCCGCGCCGATGATGCCGCAGCGCACGTCGATGATGTTCCCCATGGGCCCGGCGATGCCCTCTCCGATGGCCCCGCATGCCTACGCACCGCAGTACGCGCCGCAGTTCGCGCACGGCGGCGCTCCCCAGATGTACCTCCAGCCCCGCCGCCCAACACCGGCCGCCGCCGCGAGCGCCCTGTCGCTTAGCCTCATTTCTAATCAGCACTCCGCCGCCGGCGTCCCCTGTCGGCTAGGCTTCCCCAATCCCCCCACCTTGCACACACCCCACACACTACACTGTCTCCATCGCATGGTGCCTGTCTGCATACACGTCCCCGCGGGCAGCGCCGCCCCTAATACCCTGCTTGAGCATACCGACCGCATGGACTCTCTTAGTATACTATCACACCACCCACGGCCACTTCCCCAGTCCCTCCACGAGTCCCAGTCCCCCCACGAACATTGTACTTTCCTCATTCGTAGATTAGCATTGGCCGGGCGCCTGTATGCACTTGTCACTAGCACGAGCCGAGCACCCGAGTACCTGAGCGCAGCGAAGGTGCGAGGGGTGCGGGCGAGGGCGAGAGGGTGGAAGGACGAGAGGATGAGAAGAGAGCGAGGATGCAAGGGTGAGGGCGATGACGCGGAGATGCTGATGCGAGGAGGCGAGTAGCGGTGCGAAAGTGGGAGCGACATACACCGGCCGAGACCAATCCAGGAAGGGATGAAGGGCCGACGGAGGCGTCGACCGAAAGGCCTGGCCATGACCCTACAAGGCTGGGTGGGAACGGCGACGCATCCTATGCAATCTTGCATAGCCGCATCAATCCGCACTCCTCCGCAGTCAATTCAACAGACCGTCTAGAAGTAGAAGCCGAACTGTATCTGTCAAGTTCTGAATGCCCCCTCACACGATCAAGGAGCAACTGCATCGACCACCACTGAAGCGTTGAAATGGAGGAGTATGACAAGGAGGCGTCGGGCGGCCGGAAGAGGCAATCTTGCACGTGTCAGGCACGCATTCCGCGTCTGCTTTCCGGCCATCCGGGCCTGGCGCCAACGTCGCCCAGCTGGCCGGTAGGCAGGAGACATTCAAGCCATCAGCTTTCAGTTGCTGTCCGTCATCTGACCTATTCGCTCACATTGCATTCATGAGATCCGGAGGGAATGGATGGGCCGTGGCTTAGGCTGCGGCTTGGACAGAGGCGTTCGGGTGTCTGAGCGTCGGCGTGGGCGTCCAGATGCTCTCGGGTCCAGGACGGGTCCTGCACGGGTTGGTGCCGAGCTTCCGTCCCGGTTCCGTCCCAACTCTTCCAACTCATACTCACGCCCCCATTGATCTTGGCTCATATCCACTGTTCTGAATGTCAGAACGGGAAGTCATCGGAGGCGGGAAGTTGCAGGCTTGGAAGCGGCTTGCTCAGATCTCTTGACGCCCGACGCCTCGAAGTTCAGCGAGCCAGCTAGCTATGCCATGGCAGGGCGCGCCTCCTCCGTCACGCAAATTCTGTAGATGCTCCATGGGGAGATTAGAGGTGCACACGAAGACTGGGGAAGATTTAGACTGAGACGCATAGTGAATGGTCGTGTGATCCTGCCGACGAAGTGGCGGATATAGGTTGGTCTATTTCCGTCGGCTTATCGCCTCCACTTCGAGACTCGGCCAACGGGAATCGCCGATGTCATGGCGTGTAAAGTGCTTATCTCTGCCGTCTCTGCATCCAGTTTCTAACATCAACAAAACTAACGTGGACGACTGCAGGTCCCCGTTCGCCATCTGTGCAAGTATTCGGAGTAGCTCAATTTACACCCTCAACCTTGCTTGGCGATATCGGTCTCGTTCGTTGAGTCCAGCACCGGACTACGCTCCATCCTCCCTGATCATCTTCATTGTCCCTTCCCGCGTCCTCCCTCCCCGTCGTCCTTCCCCTCCTCTTCTTCCCCTCTCAGCACCTGCCTCTCGCTCCTCCCCTCTCCACCCGCCTCTCCCACCACCCACCCCCCCCCCAAACCCCCACGATGCCATCAGCCCCCGACACGACCCACGCGCTCTACACCCTCCTCGACTCCAACCTCCCCACCGGCGGCTTCGTCGCCTCCTCGGGCCTCGAGAGCTACGCGAAACACGGCTTCCTCACCCCCTCGCGCCCCTATGGCGTCGCCGACGCGCCCGACCTCACCTCCGCGCGAGTGGCAGCCGGGCGGGAATGGGGACAGCGAGGCAGCGTCCCGCAATCCGCCGCGCCGCTGGGACCGAGTAAGGCCGGCCCCGCGATGGCCGACTTTGCGCGGGCCGAGGTGGAGAACTTCGAGGCGAGCACGGGGTGGTATTTGTCTGAGAGCTGGGGCGTTGTCGTGCGTGCCCTCGCCGAGCCGGCGTCCCCGAGGCCCTCACCCGCCACGCCCGACGCGGCCTCCGCCTCAGCCTCCGCCCCCAATCCGGCGCCGACACTCGACGCCGCCATAGCCGCCCTCGTCACTCTCGACGAGACACACGAAACCACGCTCCTCTCCCACGTCGCACGGCGCGCGAGCAAGGCGCAGGGCGTGGCGCTGTTGACGCTGTATGCGCGAGGGCTGGGCCCGCCCCCCGGGTTCGACGGCGAGGACGACGACCACGAGGCGAATGGAGATACCACCAAAGCTGAGGAGAGGGAGAAGGAGAGGGAGAGCGAGGAGCGCGCACAAGCGCTCGTGGCGGGGTATAAACGCGCAGTACGACGGGGCGCGCCGGGACACTTGGCCGTGTGTTTTGGGACGGTCGCAGCGGCGCTGGGGATGGATCTTCGTGAGTCCCCTCTTCCCTTCTAACATCGGCTCCTCTCCCCCGGCTGGCTCGGGCATGGTCCCTCAGTATGGTTCTGGATCGGGTTGCTGGAACATAACCCACTCGCCACATCCATTTGCCAACGCGTCTCGTCTATCTCAGCTCATCCCCTCCATCTGCCCTCATTCTCCACTCCCATGCTCAGGCCATGACCGCCGCTGACCGCAGACACCGCACAACACCTGTACCTCTTCACACACACCCGCTCCCTCCTCTCCTCTGGCGTCCGGCTTAACGTCGTCGGCCCCTACCTCTCGACCCAACTCCTCGCGCACCCCATGCGCAAGATCATAGACGACGCGATGGCGGCTGATGTGGGTGGGTATCCGCCCGACCCCGAGGCCGAGGCGACAGCCGAGGCCACAGCGGCAGGCGAGGTCGGAGCGGCAGGCGAGGTCGGGGCGACTGAGGCGTCAGGCGCGGGTGGGGAGGCCAAGGAGGCAAGTCGAAATGTACATGGAGGAGAGGAGGACAGCAGGTCCAGAGCACCTGCGGGGAAGGAGGGAGGAGAGGAGGTCGACGCATGGGGATGGGCAGAAGAGGCAGAAAGAGGGCCCGCGACGACGTGGCCACTGGGCGAGATCCTCGCTGCGCGGCATGATCTGCAGCATTCGCGTATCTTCAATTCGTAGCCGTAGGCCCCATCATATATAGCATATGCATTGCACGGGTTAATTGGAGCACCGTGGAGCACCTGGTTGGGGACTGGACTGGACCGCCGTCAGCCTCAGCGTGAGCATGGCTACAACTCTGCACTCTTGGACCCGATGGTTTATTGCTAGATCCTGGTTCTGGGGATCGACTGGTGTGCTTTGCTCAGTGGTTGATATGTCGCGCGTCGAGAGCGGGCTTGGCCTTGTGGCTGGACTATGAGATGGTGGGGCAGGTGGTTGGGCTGGCGATCGGCGTCTTGCAGTCCGTTTGGACAGGTGATACCTGACTATCAAGGGTATGGTCAGAGGTTCAAGAGCAGTGATCAGTAATGGCAGCTGGTGTATGCGGTCAGAACGCTCGACAGCTAGTGCTGACGTCGAGACCGAGCCGCTCGTCGAGATCATGGTGATCCTGCGCCCTCAGCGCCCGATGCCACAAGATGAGTTGTGATGCATATGATAGTAATGTTGATTGTGATGATACAGCAGCAAAATGCGATGCAGTTGAATGACAACAGGGATACGGAACAACACTGCTGGTCAGCTATGCCAGTGCTCATGTCGCGACAGGAAAACACAACCCTCAGACTCGCCTTTACATCCCCATGCGCTCCCCACCGTCTGGCCCGAGGGCACACGGTGTACTTCTTTGAGCGGGGTGCGTGCGGATTACCAGTAGTATCGTCACCGGGTGTGTGTGGTACGCGGGCGGGGTTGGGTGGGAAGGGGAGAGGAGATGGAGCGGGCACAACAGAGTGGAGAATGTGGACCGAGATGGAAGACGGAAGGAACATGAATGTGGACACAGGGGAAAGAAGAAAGAACACGAACACGCCAAGAGGCCGCAAGCGGGTGCACTCACAGTAAATCTAGCTTCTCAGCCTCTAGTGGCCATAGTCGTACTTCTCGAAGAACGTCTTGGCGTCCTTGGTCTGCGGTCAGCTCACTGGCCCTTTCGTCAGCTTACCTCAGGCTTGGGCCCACGGACACGCCCCTTGGCCGCCTCCTTGGCGCGGCGCAGGTCGCGGTCCTCGCGCAGCCAGTCGAGCGCAACGCGGAACAGGTCGCCGCTCCGGTTATCCTTGCTCTCGGCATCCCACTCGATCATGGGCTTGGGCGTCGAGCCGAGCTGGATGTGGCAGATCTTGTTGGGGAAGGTGTCGAGGCCGTCAAAGATGTGCGTTGCGTCTGACGTCAGCTCCAACATACGCAAGAAGCAGCTACGCACAGAGGATGGTCGCGCCGCGCTCCTTCGCCTCAGATTCGAGGAAGGCGATAAGGTCGGCGCGGACGAGGACGTCGAGGTCGACGGTCACCTCGTCAAGGAGGAGCACGTCCCACTGCGACATGAGGCCGAAGCAGAGCTGGACGCGGCGGCGCTCACCGTCGGAGATCTGCCGTCAGTGGGAGAGTTGGCGAGCTAGAGTTACCTGGTGCATGTGCCAGTCGAGGTCGACGTCAAGAATCTTGAGGAGCCGGTCACGGCGCTCCCGGTGGCGCCATCCGCCGACCGAGTCGAGGAAGTGGGAGACAACAATGTCCGACCGCACAACGGGGTTCATGCTCCATTCGGTGCCGAGGTAGACGACGCCCTGCTGTGAGCTAGATTCCGGCTGCGTAGCTCACGCCTGGAGGGTTCATGAAGACATCCTGGCCGAGGATCCGGCAGTTGCGCGTCTTGGTGAGGCGCTTGCCTGCGAGAATGCGGAGGAGGGTCGACTTGCCGGCTGCACGTTAGATCAGGCGTAGAGGGAAGGTCACAACTCACCTCCGTTGGCGCCGACAAGGAGGCAGCGGTCGCCGCGCTCGAGCTGGATGTTGACGCCTTGGAGGACTGGCTCGGGGTCGTTCTCGGAGAAGGAGAAGGTCAGGTCCCTGCAGTCGATGGCGAGTTCGTCGGTTGCGGTCATTGCGACAACGGGTAAGGGTCTGTGCAGCGGTGCGAGAAGGATGAAGTACAGTCCAATGCGCAGATATAGATGCGAAGGACAGAGAGAAGAGAGTGAGCCGATGCGAGCAGCGAGCCAATGGGTTAGCTATAGGCAGGAGCACGACAGGAATAGAGATTGTGACGAATGAGTTTGCTTTCCTGGATAAATGAGGCGTTGGCTGACAGCGAGTTGTTTCTTTTGTCGGGTTGCGACGATGACCTCAAAGTGGAGGTCTAGCCTGTTCTCCGTGCCACATTCGGTATTACCGGTTTGGGTGGGATTGTTATTACCGCAGAGGTGACTGTATTCAAGAAGAAAGCGATCATCCTGGGGGGATCAAATACAAATTGATCCTGTAATTAGAGCCTGCAAGCGCGTACAGTGAGAGAGAGGTGGAGGCGGCAGCAAAATCTGACCTTCCCTCTGTGCAGGCGCCTCAGGCCTGGCCAGACTGCCCCTGTGGCCCAGCTGCTTGTTTTGCCACCGTGGCCACCGTACAACCCCACACTCTCACTCTGCGGGTGGGTTGACACGCCTTCCTTGCCCCCGCCTACAACTACCTTCCTCCTCCGCCAGCGTCAATCCTCCACACACCCACACCCTGCGCTCGGTGGCCCATCCACCACAACTCCATCCATCCAATTCATCTCCCTCCTTCCTTTATTTCCTCTTCCTCTTCTCTTCATCCACTCTTTCTCCTCCCCAACCCACACACCACCATGTCCGAGTCGCAGGACATCAAGCCGCGCGCCGAGGACGACCTCGTCGCTCCCACCCCTCAGAACACCCCCCTCAACACTCAGGTGCTCGCCAACCGGCCCGCGGGTCTCGGCAAGCCCCAGGTCGAGGATGTCGCAGAGGGCGACGAGGATGAGGGCGAGGACGTGACCGGCATGAACCCCGCCTCTTTGCTCGCCAGCGTGAGTATTTGATGATTCATCCGTGTCTTGGTGCCGCCTCCGCCACGACGCCAATGCGCGTAATCGCGTCCTTGAATTGTTACCCCAGGCAAAATCTTTGGTTCCATCCCACCAACGCCGTCCTCCACCACTTTGCCTAGGTCCGGGCGCGTCGCGCACCGTGACCCCCAATAGCGTGGGGCGTTTCCTATTTTCTGTGGGACCGCGTGTAATGCTTGCATGCGCGTGCTGTGGAACCTTGCTCGACTTTTTTGGACTACCCAGATCCATGTCACTGACGCACACAGAACCCTGCCCTCCTCGCGCTTGCGCAGCACAAGCTCGGGTCCCTCGTTGGCCGCCCCTCGGGATACATCCAGTCGCTTCCCCCTGCCGTCCGCAGGCGTATCGACGGCCTCAAGGGTCTCCAGGTTGAGCACTCGAAGATCGAGTCCGAGTTCCAGCTTGCCATCCTCGAGGTCGAGAAGAAGTTCCTCGCCAAGTACCAGCCTCTCTACGACCGGCGTCTGGAGATCATCTCGGGCAAGGCCGAGCCTACCGACGCTGAGGTTACCGAGGGCCAGAACGCCGACTCGGACGACGAGGATGACGAGGAGGAGGGTGCTCAGGTCACCGAGCTTACCGAGGAGGGTGACGAGAAGCTCTCTGGTATCCCCGAGTTCTGGCTCACTGCCATGAAGAACGCCGTTCCTCTGTCCGAGACCATCACCGACGCCGACGAGGAGGCTCTCAAGCAGCTCACCAACATCCGGCTGTCGTACCTCGACGGCCAGGCCGGTTTCCGTCTCCACTTCACCTTTGCCCCCAACGACTTCTTCGAGGACGAGGAGCTCACCAAGACCTACTACTACCAGGTGGGCTACTCTATCCAGCAGCAGGCTTGTGCTAACGACAAGGACCAGGTCGGCTACGGCGGCGACTTTGTCTACGACAAGGCGATCGGCCACGAGATCAAGTGGAAGGAGGACAAGGACCTGACCAAGAAGGTCGAGATCAAGAAGCAGCGCAACAAGACCACCGGCCGCACCCGTGTCGTGCGCAAGGTCGTGCCCACCGACTCGTTCTTCAACTTCTTCAAGCCCCCTCAGCCCCCAACGCGCGAGGAGCTCCAGGAGGAGGACGTCGACGAGGAGGAGCTCGAGGAGCTCGACAGCCGTCTCGAGATGGACTACCAGCTCGGCGAGGACTTCAAGGAGAAGATCATCCCGCGCGCCGTCGACTACTTCACCGGCAAGGCTCTTCGTTATGAGGACGACTACGAGGAGGACTATGACGATGACGAGGACGACTTTGAGGACGACGACGATGAGGAGGTGAGTCAACTTGCTGTGAGCGTGAAGCAGGGCTGATGCGTTAGTAGGACGAGGGCGCCCCCGCACCTGGCGCGCAGGACGAGAACTGCCAGCAGCAGTAATTTTGCCGTAGACATATGCTGTTGGCAGTGTGATGTTTACAGTTAATTGCCCCGTCGTGAGCGTGTGAGGCGAGAGTCTGCCGTGCGGTTCCTTCCTGCTCGTATCGTTGGAGCGGCCGTGTGTCTTGACAGGGCCAGCCGCAACTCAACTAGCTTGTGAGCTTGTTCAGTCAGTATCGCGGCGACATTCGGTCAAGTGGACACTAAGGGATACCTCGTACATGTCTCTACAGCTGCTAGAGTATACTTACAAGCGCTACAACTGCAATACACTTACAGATATCTCCTTCCCACAGATCCGTGCTCGTGCTCACACGCTGGCCCGGGGACAGGCCGGCATTGGCTCTCCCTCCCTATGGCGCCGCATCCCCCAAGACCTTCCACCTTCCGTCTATCCACACAGCAGCCTTTCCCCTCCACATCCGCACATCATAGCGCGTCTCGCCTCGCCCCTCGGCCACTTCTCGCCCTCACCCCTCGGTCACTCTCGCCTTCACCTCGCCTCGCCTTAACCCGCCTCGCCTCGCCTCACCTCACCTCCTCCGCCTCACCTCACTCCTCCGCCGGCGCCACATACCTCGGCAGGCGCCGCCTGCCTCGGCCGCTACTCCTCAATCACCACCGCATCACTCTCATACCACGGCTGCGCCTCCGCCGGCGTCCCGATAAAGTTGAGCAGCGTGTTCCAGCTCTGCATATCGTCGGCGGCCGGGAACGCCGCTGCGCTCGGATCGTACGGTGGGCGGGGCTCCCACGGCCGGCCGGCGGGCAGCCACTCTTCGGCGGGCGGGGCGAGTGTGAGTGCGCCGTTGGCGCCGTTGGCCATGGACATCGGGGACATGGTTGTCGTGGGGGATTGGAGGGGGGCGGGGGGGTGTAGCTGGTCGTGCTGTTGGACTTGCTGGGTCTGAGCCGGGTGGGAGGGCAGAGTCAACTCTTGCACGCTCATCGCACTCGCTGTCCCCGCTCCGCTCATCGCGCCCATCGCGCCCGCGGCACTCGCTCCGCTGGCTCTCGCACGAGGAGACGTCGCGATGCCCGCCAAGTGCATGTGCTCCGGTGGGATGATGAGGGGCGGCGCGCAGTGGCTCTGATACATGGCCGCTATTGCGCGTTCGCGCTCCCTCTCCCCCTCCCTCTCCCTCTCCCTGTCGCGCTCGCCCGCCCAACCGCCGTCCATAGATTTGTCGTCCTGCTCGCGCCGCTTGTGGTCCATCGCGTCGGCCTTGGCGAGCATCATGTCGAGCACCTGCATCTCGCAGTCGAGCTGTGGTCTCTGCGTGCGCGCGCGCTCGGCGCGATGTAGGCGATGAACAGGGACGGATCTCTCGTAGTCGTACACCCTGTCCTCGCGTTTGTTGCGTGCAGTAGCAGTCCGAGAACATGCTGGTGCGAAGCCAGAGGCCACCTGGGCGTCAGCTCGAGAAATGGTACGCTAGCTCACAGTCATCCACTTGAAGCGGTCGAGCGCCTCGGCGTCTTCTTCGAGCAGGTGGAGCCGGTGGCGCAGCTCCGCCCGCCGAGAGCACACACGCCACCTCGGTGTATCCCCCATGAAGAGGTAGGGCCGATGCAGGGAGATCGCGCCTGGTGGAACTTGGAGATAAGCGTCTGCCGCTGCAGCGCAGCCACGAGTAGTGCTGGTCCCACGACAGTCCGGGTCGTCAAATTGAACACTGGAGGGGCTCTTCATCCACTCCATCATGCGGTATTCGCATTCCATGACGTCGGCGTGCTTCGGGGCGAGAGACCGAAGCATGTGTGAGGATGCGCCCGATGATTGCGCCAGGCGGTAGTGCAGGATCAGGAAGGTGGATTTCGTGGGCGTCGTGAGCGGCCAGTTCGGGCGTGGGAGCACGACAGCTCGGTATCTGGGATATTGGCGGGGGACGACAGAGAACTTGTCGTCGTGGATGGCCAGCGGGCGGCCGAGGAAGTACGAGATGGACCTGGGGTGAGTCACAACGCGTGGTGCAGCGCACCTGTCGAGACAATACATTTCTGCGGTCAGCTCAAACACGGACTACTCACGGCCCACAGACGGCGCCGCAGCTCGCTTCCTGCGGCGGAAGATCCTTCCACTTCTCGCCGTCGATGTGAAACCTGCGTCGTCAGCGCGTACCACTGCACACACACCCTTGAGCCTCGAAGCCGTACGGCGCTGCCAAGCATGTTCCAGGCTCGGGCACGCGCGCGTCATAACAAGATAGTGCGAGAGCTTCGTTAGTGGAGTCCAGACTCGCGCACACAGGAGTAAGCGCGCACAGTGTCGATGGACTCGCCCCAAAGCTGGGCGCTCGACAGAGCGCACCGGCGCCACGAAGAACTGGTTACTGAGCATCACTGGGTCTCTGGTGGGATTGGGGCTGCGGTCGAGAAGGCCCCGAAGGCAAGCACGATCTGGAAGAGTGCGAACCAGCGCACGTCGATGCGCATGTCTTCAAACTCGCCCTTGATCGTCCAGAACGTGAAGTACTTGGCGCGGAAGTCGGGTTCGTACAAGATATCCATCCACTGGGTGAGCTCAAGACGGCTAGAGCTCACGAATTGGCAGGTGAAGAAGATGTCCACGTACCGCTCGCACAGCGAGCGGGGAGGAAGGCGGCTGTCCAGAGCGCGATGTGGATGCAAGGTGTATGGGCCCTGGTCGAGGTCGTTGAGTGTGGCGTTGGGGCGGTAGTGCGTGTCGCTAACTGTGAGCTCTCCTTGCGAGCCCTGCGTGAGTAGCTTCGGCAGTGGAACCCACGCTCATCTCCTGGAAGAACTCGGCGGCGCTCGGGGCCAAAGTGCGATGTGCCATAGAACTGGAACTGATCTGGCTGTCAGTTGTCGTGACCGACTTCAACTCACGGCCACTCTCATCGCCGGGCCCTTCGACCGCCAGGCTGCCGTAGCCAGAGCCCGTTCTCCTGCATGAACACGCCGTCCTCATGCTGCGAGCTCCACGAGTCGGTGTGCGAGTACCCGAGGGCCATAGTGAGGAGGGCGCGACGAGGCCGGTAGGTGGCCCTCGTGCCATGTGGGCGGCGTTGGGCGCTCTGTCGCTCCGAGGACACTGGGATGGAGTGATGGACCAGATCCTGTAGGGAAGGCCGGCGAGTCGGCGGCGGGCCGAGCGAACAGCCGCTAGAGTCGATGCGTCTGCGTGAGCTCCATATTGCCTCGACAACCTACCCGACTGCGCAGAGGGCGAATGCATCGCCATGGGCGAGCTGTGTGTTGGGAGCTTGTGTTTGTCGCTCGTTGGATGGAAGAAGGCTGTGGACGCTTCGGAGAGCGATGATCGATTCGTTTGACGATTTACGCTTGGAGAAAGGGTTCTCGCTGCTGCTCGAATCGTCCGACCCGCTCCCGCTGCTGCCCATGCTGCCGTGCTGTGCCGCTCGGTGCGAACGAGCTGCCGGCGTCCGAGTTATCGCTGTACCCTGGGGCGGGGCTTGGCGGCCTTCTGGTCGGGGAATCGGCACAGTTCATTGACATTGCGTTTGGCGCAGTGGTGGCACGGCTGTAGGCCGTCGCACTTGGTTTAGCCTGGGCAGGGGGAGGGACTCACGCGCTGCTTGCGCGGTTGCATCTGTACAAGCGGTCGGTTGGCGTCCGCGGCGGCGGAACCGCGGGTCGTGGGTGATAGCGGCCGCCACTGAGGGGACTCATGATGCGCTCATACGTCTGGATGGGGGGTGGAGCGGGGCGCTGAGGGGAGTGCTGGCGTCGCGAAGGGCGGCGGCGTAGCAAGGACGACGACGGTAGGACTTGGAGAGGAGGCTGGCCGACGCCGCGGGCGGGTGGAGTGACGAAGGAGGCGTCGGGGCCGTGGCGGTTGGGTTGGGAGGGGTGTGCGGGATCGTCTCGGACGACCAGGGAAAGGAGGTGGCGGAGGGGTGCGTGGGGGTGCGAGGCGACATTAGTCTAAGTAGGGGTAGGAGGGGGATGGACAAGACAAGAAAGCGAAGAGCGGCGGGGCAAGAAGAAGGGACGTGGAGAGATGGGGGAAGAGGGCGGCGTCGAGTACGGGACTTGACTGGGTAGTGTCGGTGACTTATCTCTGCCTCTCCGTGTCTCCAGTGATAATGGGCAAGGGGATTGCGGGATTGGGCTTGCGCTGGGACTAGGATTGGATGGGATGGCGACGCCTATTGCGCTCCACGGGGCGGAGTCGGCGCCGAGACAGATGGCGAAGGGGAGGGGGAGGGCGCGTTGCGGCTCGAGCATGGAGCAATGAGAGGAGTCAGAAGATGGAGGCGTCACATGGCAGGGTGAGAGGGCGCAGACGAGATAGAAGCTGCGTACGAGCGCCGATCAGTGTTGTTGCTGGTCAGGATCGCCTTCTTCTACCTGACAGTGACCTTGTGAAGGTGGCATGCTTCTTGAGGGCGCCGGGCTGGGCTGAGTGTGAGTGTGAGTCGTCATGACGCAAGGTGGACCATGTGGATCCTCTCGACCTGGAAACCTGGTTGGACAATGAAGAGGTGGTGATAGAAGTGGTGGGTTAATGGAGAGAGAGGAGGAGGTGACGAGGGAGTGAGTGTTGGAAAGACTGCGATCAGTGCAGAGACAAGCACACAAACAGCAAACAGGAACCCGTGGTCAGTGCGCGACCACTGTCGGCTTTGTCCATCCACGAGCCGTGGATAGCTTGTGCACCTCTCACCCAAAGACCATGGCAAGGATCAAGCGAGCTGCGCACAATGACAGCTTCTTGACCCTCGCTCGACTGATGCCCAGACAGACGGATGATGAGCTGTGTGTATGCATCCCATTGCCAGCTGAGTGGCCAACCACTGGGGTGCGCCAGCTGGTCTTGGCATTTCGCGCCTTCGTTGTCCGAAACACGGTCATTTCGAGTGGCGCCTGGTGTGTATTCCATTCCACGGCAACTTCATCCGGAGCTCGGAGGTCGGTAACATACATGTCACAGAACAATCCATGTCGTGCGTGGCTGGGTGGCGTCGAGCTCGGGCCATCATCTGGCCTGGCTGGGTAATTAGCTTTCGCGGCATTCCTCCTGGACGCTCGGTCCTACTTGGGCTGTCGTCACTCGTCACTGACGTGCAGTAGAGGCTGGCTCTCCAAGAACTTCTAAGGCTGTTGAGTACCTGAGTAAACAAGCCCTTGACATTCCACCCAAACCTCCCTGCTTCCCAAGCTGCCGACCTTGAGCAGGATCGGACAACGTTGGAAGAGAAGAGAGGAGGTCCAAGCGTCTTGTTCTTGTCACCTTTTGTCCTCTGTGCCTTGCTGTCTTGCGTCGAACAGTCTTGTCGAGCCGCCGAGCAGGTCCAGATCTTCTTGTTGGCCCGTGCGCCGTGCGTGTGTGTCGAGGCGTCGGTGCCTCGGTGGCGTGTGTGTGTCGCCCCTCCCCGCACTCAAGCGAGCCGGCGGCGAGGCCGAGGCAGAGGCGGGTAAACAACGTCAAGCGGCAAGTGGCAAGTGGGCGGCGAGCAGCAGAGGGCACGATGTTGTGAGTGGGCAGGAGGCAGGAGGCAAAGGAGGGCGACAGCTTGCACCTTCGCCCTCCTCCTCTTGCCTCTCACTCAAGCCGTCGTGCTCTCGCACTTGCCCCCGTGTTCTCGCCACCAGCCGCCCTTGCCGCTTCACACACCCCAAACGCGCCCCCTTTGTTGCCCCGCGCCCCAATCTGCCCATCCCCCGACCTCGCCGGGTCGCCGTCGTCCGTAGCCCACTGCCGCTAACCACTGCCCACCCTCAGCTGAACATATGGATGGATCGACAACATCTTCACTTACCATCTCCAACCTCACCAACCCACCATCAGCGTCGACATCGACTTCGACCTCGCCGACGAAGCCTAGTCCAAGTGAAGTGGTGACTCGCGCACGTCACCTACCTCCACTCGATCCACTAGCCGATCGTGATCTGTGCACCCCACTTGCCACTGGTGAGTACAAGGTGTGTCCCACTGACAATAACAGCGGTAGACGAAACAGCGAGCATCTCTCCTTCTCCCATCCCCCATCCTTTCAACAGGCAAGGCCACGGCAAGGCCAAAGGACTCACTTGCCACTGTCCGGACGATCCAGACTGCCGAGCATCGTCGTCGACGCCCGCTGTCCCTTTCGACTTGTGACACGGCGGAGTTGAAACGTCCCCTTTGTCCTCGAATCGACGCCACACCGCTTGCTTCTCCCACGACCCAGCAGTCTAAGGAAGGCTCAAGGAAGGTGCATCGTTGTCAACGACACCCATCCTTGCTGCTCTCAACTCTCGATCCGCCCACCCACCTTGGAGCTTGGAGTTGGTCTGCGACTGCTTCACTCGAATCGTCCAGCGCTTGACCACTCGACTGTCGACAACCGACCACTCGACCGACTCACCTCCTACTTCCCTTTGTTCCCTCCCCTCGCCCAGCCCCTCTCACCCACACCCGCCTCACCCACACCCCCTCCCCGCCACACCTTCCTCCACACCTACCCACCCACCCACCCCCACCCCAACACCATGGGCGCCTCCCTCGGCCGCATCTGCATCGCCGAACCGCAAGACACCGGCCCCGGGACCACCCAATCTCGCGAGATCGACAAGCAGCTCCGCGAGGTGCGCACCGGCCTGTTCTGGCGCTGGCGGGAGGAGCGGAGAAGAGCCGCGCTCACATTGCAGGAGGAGAAGCGACTCCAGCGCGAGGTCAAGCTTCTCCTGCTCGGCTCTGGTGCCTCTGGCAAGTCCACAGTCCTCAAGCAGATGCGATATATCCACGCCAAGCCGTTCTCCCCCGAGGAGATTGAGGATTACCGGTGCGTGCGCGTTAAGGTGGGGGCTGACGGGGAAGGAAGATTGTGTTCTCGAATATCGTGCAGGGGATGCGCAGTATTATTGACACGATGGACGAGGAGGGGCCGCAGGTGGCTCAGGAGAACCGTTTCTACATCAGTTTGGTGGATAACGAGGTGCCGGTGAACAGTAGAGAGCCGTTCCCGAGAGAGTACTTGCTGGCCCTCAAGAGTCTGTGGGCGGACCCGAATGTGCAGGAGTGCTATAGCCGCGCGTACGAGTATGCGTTGCCAGAGAATATGCCATAGTGAGCTCTCACCTTGAGTGTGCTTACCCAGCTTCTACGCCGACCTCGACCGCCTCTTCACGCCCGATTACAAGCCAACAGCCGACGACATCTTGCGAGTCCGCTCCAAGACCACGGGTATTTCAGAAACACGTTTCGAGATCAGCGACATGACGTTCCGGCTGTTCGACGTCGGCGGGCAGCGCAGCGAGCGCCGCAAGTGGTGAGTCCGGAGAGTGGGCAGGGGCTCACGCACAGGGCATCATGCTTTGAGAACGTGACGTCGATCATCTTCCTCGCCGCGTTGTCCGACTACAACTCGTGTCTGATCGAGGACCGCGACTCGAACGGGATGCACGAGGCGCTTGTGCTCTGGGAGTCGATTGTCAATTCGCAGTGTGAGTCGGCGCCTAGGTCAGTACTGAGTGCGCAGGGTTCATCAAGTCGTCCATGATCCTCTTCCTCAACAAGGCCGACCTCCTCATCGACAAGATCAAGGACCCCAAGCAACAGCTCGTGACCTGGTTCCCCGACTTCACCGGCAAGCCGGGTTCGTTCAACGACGCTGTCGAGTACTTCAAGAAGAAGTTCCGCAGCCTGAACCACAATGCGAACAAGGAGATTTATGTCCAGTGCGTGGGGTAGAGAGGTTTGGCTGACAGAAGTATCACAACGGCGACCGACAGCCAGAAGCTCAACGTCGTGATGGCGGCGGTGACAGATACTATCGGTGCGTGCGTGTTCGGGAAAGGGCTGATGGCAGTGCGCAACTCGCTTCGCGCCATGGCGATCTTGTAGACTAAGATGGAGACGATCTGTGTAGAGTTCTAGCCCTGTGGTAATTTAGACGTGGAGAGATGCAATGTGGGCGATGTATAGCGAACTCCGGTGAATGGCAATCAGGATGTCATGAACGTGTTTGTTTGGCTAATGGCGGGCATACAAAGCGGACGCGAATCCTTAATGCCAAGCTAATGGTTCGGCCTAATGCTTGGACGGGTCCTAATTACCGAGACAGGCACGTCCAGCCGTCGTCATTCCAGCGAGCCCAGCGAGCGAGCACATGTAGGCCAAGTTGGCTTCGACTTCGTCGTCTCTTCTTCAACTTCTGCTCCTCATCGCCAACCCACTCTCGCTTTCCTTCTCCTTCTCGCTTTTCTGCTGCCGGTTTACAAGCAGCCGCACACACTCCTTTCGCCTTCCTCAACTTCAACTTCGGCCCGTGCCCTCTTGGCCCCAGCTCGTCACCGGCCGCCCACCCCACCTCCTCCCCTCCTCTCATCTCGCCAACCCTTCGATCTCCCCCTCCTCTTCCCCCCTCTTTCTCGCCCCCCCCCCCCCCCCCCCCCCCTGCCCCCCTCCACCATGGGCTGCCTCCCGTGCTGCACGCAGCTCAACCCCGAGATCGCGGCGCTCAACGACTGCTACCCGACGTCCAAGGACCTCGTCAAGTCGGCGCCCGAGTTCATGCCCATGTCGCAGGGCGTGTCCAAGCTCACTTACTACGCGAAGAACAAGCCGAGTTCGCTCGCCAAGATCGGCGACGAGCTCGAGAAGCGTATCCTCAAGGACGCGCGGAGTAGCACCGCCGGCTACCCCAAGTCGCGCGCGTGAGTCCTGTCGTGCCCCTGAACCAGCCAGAACCAGCCTGAACCAGCCTGAACCAGCCACTGACGCTAGGTCGCTGCTCATGTCCCTTGTTGTCCTGTACAAGCTGCTGACCGAGTGTAAGCGCGACATAGGGCTGTTTGCGCGGCAGAGCCTGCTGTCGATCTCGGCCGCGCTCGACGTCAAGGTGTACCAGTCGAACGGGAAGACGGATCTCGAGTCGGCGTCGCGCGCGAGCAACTGCTTCGTCGCGCTCACCCAGGGCACCGACGGCGGGCCGATCGGCGGGGACGACACGCTCACCAGCGCGTATGTCGAGGTACTGAACAAGTTCTCGTCCCTCGCTACCTCGACTGCTGTCCTCTCGCCTTCTCCTGCGGCACCAAGCGCGCCCGTCACGAGCGAGAAGGCGGACGACGAGGACCAGAGCCGCGCACGCCTCATCGGCCTGCGCGGCCTCACTGGCGCGGCCACGAGCGACGCGATGTTCTCGTCGGGCTCCGGCCCGGAGTTCGCGCGCCAAGTCAAGGCCATCGTACCCGCCCTCCTGGCAATTCTGGACGAATCCGACGTCGGCGAACTCAAGGCGCTCGTCAAGCGCAGCAGGCGGAGATCAGCCATGGCGCCTCTCATCACCGAGACGCCGGTCGGAGGACGCCCCCGGCCTCCGCCGAGTTTGAGCGAGCACGTCGTTGGCGAGAAGGGGCCGAGCGCAGACGACGTGTCGTCGGCAGCGTTTAGGTGCATGTACGAGCTTGTGGCCGAGTGCCATACGAGCCAGGCGAGCCACGTGCTCGACGTCGTGCTCGCCTACCTCGACAAGAGGGGTGGGTGGCGCGATGCCGAGCGGTGCTGCCTTCTCGCTGAGTCGCTGGCTCAGGCCATGCCGCTGCAAACCCGCTTCGTCGTCCCCACCCGCCTGGTCGAGCTCCTGGTCAATATGCCCGACACGGCGCCGCCGAGCGACAAGCACATGTCGGCGCTGGCCATGGTCACGACTGTGCTGACCTCGAGCGTGTCGCTAGTCGGTTTGGCCGTCACGGATATTCTGAGCTCGCTAATTTCCGTGACTGAGCGCCGCGTCGCTGTCGACCCGATGGACGCCCTCCTGTCCCCGCTCGTTTCCTGCGTCTCGAGCCTCGGCACACACATCTACTACGTCGACCAGATCAACGACATCGTCGAGGAGACGACGCTGCAAATGATGACGATCCCGCAATCCAACCCCGCTCGGCAAGAGATCCTGCGTGTCCTAATCCACTGTATTACAGGCGTGATGAACGCGGCCGACCACGGCGACGCCGTCGAGGCCGAAGCGCGAGAGCGTCCGTCCTCCCCCCAGCCTAAAGACAAGGGCAAGGCGCCCGCCCTCGAGTCTCCCGCCGTCGAGGCCCCGCGGGCCCGTGACGCCGGGCGTCGGAACCCAATCGCGCCAGAGGTGTGGCAGGAAACACTCCCGCTCCTGTGCGAGTCCACTTATCCTGTGCGCGCCGCGTACGCCCGCGCACTCCTGTTCTACCTCCGCACCGAGCTGCCAAGGGACAAGAGGCCGCGGCCGGACGAGCCGAACATTGTGCGTTTCTGCAACGCGCTCAATGCGGCGGTGTACACGCTCGCCATGAGCTCGCGTCTGGGCGTGGGTGAGCCGCTCCCGAGCGTGCCCCCGACGCCGACTCCCGGGTCGTCGGGTTTCGTGGGGCACAGCCACGGCGTGCAGGGGCAGGGCGGACAGGGGCAGAGGAGGCAGGGAACAGACACCCCGCCCAAGGGCGCCGTGACGTTCACGGTGCAGGAGCCCACGCCGAACGAGACGCCCGCGCCGACCCCCGCGCCCGACCAGGCCCAAGCCCTCGACGCGAACGGCGGCAGGTCGCGCTCCGCCACAGCCGCGACCGCCGCCACGGCCACCTCCATGGCGAACGGCGCCGGCACGCCCGCCACCGGCGGCTCCGCGACGCCGCCCCGTAAGCCGCTCCGCGGCGGGCGCCGCGTCTCGCTGCCGCTCAACCGGCTCGTGCCCGACGACGCTGGCGCCGGGGCATTCGACGCGGTCGCCACGCCTGCGGACTACGCGGCGATCATCCGGATCCTGGACGAGCTCCACTCTGCCGTCCCCAGCGCTGCGCTCGAGACGTCCGCCCCAATGTTATTCGCTTTGGACGCCGACGCGGGGTCGGAGCTGGTGAGGCGGGGCGGGGACGATGGCGCGTGGGTCATGGAGCGCCGGCGCGCTTGTAGGGAGACGCTGCTCGTGGTGTGGCGGCACATCGCACAGGCGTGGGGCGTGGAGCCCGTGCTCGCGCTCGCTGACCAGGCGATCCGCGCCTTGCCCGAGCCGTTCGTCGTCCCAGACCCCCTCGCCCCCTCCGGCGGCGACGATATTCTGCCTCTGCCCGACCAACCCTCGCCGTTCGCACGCGACGAGACGCCCGGCGAATCGGCCGCCTCGACGAGGCCCCTCCTCCCCCCCTCGTCCCTCATCCCCCCCCTCTCCACCGCCCCCCCAATCCAAACGGGTACGGGCCGCGACGCCCCCTCCCTGTCCGCCCTTTTGGGCGCGCGCTGGAGCGTAGAGTCCGCCATCCAAGACTCCGTCGAGCGCTTCTCCCGCCACCCCGCCCCCGCCCAGACGCTCATGGCGATCCCGAACGCGAGCTACCAGTCCTTCGGCCGCCCCGTGTCCCGCGCGGTGGACGTGGGCGATCTCCGCGACGCCCTCTCTGGCGGCGAACCCGTTGGCGCTAGTAGTGCGGCGCAGAGTGTCGCGTCGACGAATATCAGTGCGCCGACTGGGGCTAGCGCCGCGGCGTCGCCGAAGAAGGGGAGGCCGGATCCGCAGGAGATCCTCAAGGAGATCTTCCGGGAGAAGAAGCCGCGTGCCCAGCAGGGGCAGGGGCAGGAGCAGGCTGTGTCTGCCTAACCTCCTCCCTCCTCCCTTCTCTCCTCTTCTCTGCTCTTGTGGGCTCGGCTCGGCTCGAACCGAGTTGCCATGGCTCGAGTTGCCTGCTCGCACAGTTGTCCGCCCTATTCCACTATTCCACCTGCTTAGATACCACTAGAGTAGACCATTCTCTCGTACTCGTACTTGCGCTCGCTCGCTTATTGTTCTTAGAAGCCTCATATTATATCTCGATGCGATGTTTTGGCTGGTTGCTCACTCGCTATGGCAAGTAAGCGCGGCCGGAGTGGCTGAGGGAGTCGCGGCAAGTCAATGGACAGTAGAACGCGTCGTCAGTGCCGGTGTCCGTGCCCTCTCTGGATGGACTAAGTGCAGGTGGCATCGACTGAATCTGCCGGGAGAGCGGAGAACCCGCAGCACAGAACGGTCGTGTCAGTACTGTCGCCTGCGTGCGCCCCGCCGCACACTCGGGATGCTCTACCCCCACACACTCGGGATGCTGTGACATGCCATGGGGTGCGCTAGCGACTGGACACAAGACCGACTAATGAAACGATGCGGAGGAAGGGGACAGTGATACGAGCTAACAAGGTGACCAGAAGGGGGTAGGGACGACGTCGCTGCACCCAAGATGCAAGCGGCTAGCGGCTAGGGGAGGGTAAGGGGGACAGAAAACTGGGAAAGGGGTGGTATGGGTCCGGCCAGGAGCGCGCACACGGCGAGGCGCCAAATTATCGACAGAGCAAGAGGGGGTCGTGTCTGATTATACAGCGAGGCTCTGTTCTCGCAGGTCGTTAGAGGTCTACTCGACTGGGGTTAGTCTTTAAGCCTAATGATGGACTTGCCCTCGGCATGGCCTGCGGCCCTGCCCTCGGGACACTCACAACTAGACCAGGTCGTCTCGGCGTGGTTGTGTGCCCAGTCGACGGCAAACGTCGACGCACGGAGGAACTTCTTGTTCGAGTACTTCTTGTACACGTACACCTTGTCAAAGCCGGCCTCGACAAGTCTCTCACAAAGCAGCACAGCTCCGGAATCAGCTGGCGCTCGGTAAAGTTCGAGTAGAAGATGAAGGCGTCGTTCCAGTCGCCCCCAAGCATCTTGCGTGACAAGTACATGCCAACAGCCGCAATCATACTCGGCTTGCAGCGCAGGAAGCGGTGGTCGAGAAGCGTCACCTCCATGAGGAACTTTGACAGGGTACGTGTTTGGATGTCATAGTCGTCGGCCTTGGAGATGCGACGGACCCACGAGTACGGCGAGCAGTACTGCGAGATGTTAAAGTCGAGCGTTTGAAGCACAATGCGCTCGCCCTTGAGAATGTCGTCCTTGGTGTAGCCGTGCTCGGTCATGAAGACAAACTCGTCGACGCTGGGTGCGAGGATCTCCTCGTACTTGGCGGCGATGAACATGGCGGTGACACCGACGAGCTGGAGCTTGCTGAGCGACACCACGCGCACAGACAGGAAGCGGTCGATAATGTTGACGGCGATCCACAGCGTCTCAGGAAGCATGTGGTAGCGCATGTGGACCTGCAACAACCAGTCGATCAGGGTCGTGCGCATCGTCCTAAAGGTTAGCCACTGCCGCATGCAGAGCTACTCACCAGTCAGTCTCCGTCTGGAAGTCCATGTAGTTGGGGTTGGCCATGACCTGGGTCTGTTGACGTTAGCGCAAGTAGCGTGAGTCTACCGGCACACAACCCACCTCGAGCCGCTCCATGTGCCCGAAAATCTCGTCGGCATACTCAGCCACCATGGTCGTGTCATACAAGTCGATCTCGTCCTGGAACGTCGCCTGGACATCGTCGAGCTCGGCACGGCACATGAGCGCTTCCTCTTCAGACATGCGCATCCAGTCGTCGTCATCGTACTCGAGCTCCTCGTCGTCACTGGCTCCAGTCACAGTCCCCTCGTCGTCCATCAAAACCATGTCGTCCTGGGCGGCAGGGCGGTTGTAGTCGACCTCCATGTCGGTCATGAAGTCGGCCTCATCGGCCGTCGCCGCGCGCGCGGGACGAGTGCGCTGGGAACGGGGGCGATGGGGCGGGTAACATTTGAAGAAGGCTGTTGGGGCTGTGACCTGGCTCCTAGTGGCTGGCGCTGGATTTGGGCTGCCTTGGCGGCTATGCGTGAGCGGGATGGTGGGTCGACGTCAACCCGACTTACCAGGGGATGGCTGAGGAAGAGCCCTCGCCATTGTTCTGGTTGTCAGTGTCTTCCTTCCCCGTGTGCATCGGAGCAACGAAACAACGTACGGGAATGACAGAGAGAGCGTTGCGCTCACGCTTGACGCCGTTCTTGCCGACATCCTTGATGACATCCTTAACGACGTTGACCTGACCTTCCTTCTGGGACAGGCCAGAGTTCCGTGTCACGGGCTTCTGTGCTCCTCGAGCGACGGTAGTGCGGGGAATGGCATTCTCATCGTTGGCACGGGAGCGAGTCGCTGCTCGGCGGGGGTTGGCGGTCTGCGTTGTCAGTAACAGCTTTCAAGACAAGGAATGTTGTGTACTCACGCGGTTCATGGTGGGGGAGTGGGGGAGGAGGGAAGGTTGCGGTTGATTATACGACTAGTGTTGGGTTACCGCAAGGTGAGAGGAAGACCTAGGTTGGGCCGACCGAGAGTTGGGCCCGAATCGGCTTTCTCGTCGTCTAGTCTTGATGCGAGGATGAGGACTGGCGATTGTAGAGGCCTATGTGGGCGTTGGAGAGATGAGAGGAAGGAAGAGGAGGAGGAAGGAAGACAAGGAAGGAGGAGCGGCTTGGAATGTTTGGTGAGAGAGTGCAATGTTGTGTGCGCCGAGCCGTTGGGTGCGAGTACCCTTAACTTGACCGCTGCAAACGAGGGCGAGCGATGTTTGTCGAGGGGAGAGGAGTAGTACAAGGTAGAGTATGTAGTATGCACCGAGCAAGAGGAGTGAGGAGGAGGAGGTGTCGGGGAGGGGGAGGGAGAGGTAGAGATAGAGTGATAGAGAGATGAGGAGAGGAGTAAGAGTAATGAGGATGGGATGAGAGGTAAGTAGGTAGGATGGTTGTAGTGTTTGGTATGTGTTGTGTGTGTGTGTGTGTGTTGTGTGCCGCCGTCGATGACACCCTGGCTAGGACGCCTGGGTGAGAGGCCGAGGGGAGGAGGGAAGGCTGGTTCGCACCCAAACAAAGCTAGGCACACCAAAACTCATCCGGTGACATAAACACTCTACTACTAGAGAGAAATCCGTCGCGCCACCAAAAGTTGAACGGAATCAAATTCCAAATTAGACCTACTACTAGTTTCTTATGCCGTTTGGTTGTAATCAACTCGTTAGATTTAAGGAGCGATTACTTTGTATCCCGCTTTTGTGTGACCCTAAACGCCTCCCCCTTTTAGACCTTTAGGAGCCGGGGCATTCCACCCAACAACTGTTTCCATTTGGCCCATTTGACCCATTCGACCCATTCGACCCTTGACATCCATGACCAGTGGGTTGGGTCAAGCCTCAGGACTCGTCGTCTCGCCCATAGAACTAATCCATTCTCACTCCGGGTCGCTTTCATCGACGACGGCGCCAACTAGCTACTACTAGTTGTTCCAAACGTCCTCGTGCGTAGCGACCACCAGAGCCAGGCCCCGGCCTGGCGCCTCACATGTCCAAGCGCTCTCAGGGTGTCATGAACTTTGGTCGTCTGGAATTGAATGACGCTTTCTTAATCCTTGACTGGTTGTTGTGCTTGTGCATTCATCGTGGGTGTTACTGTCTTTCTCACGACCTAGGTGGGCTTCGAGGTCGATTCGATGAAGAGCGTGTTTGTGAAACAGGTCGATCTCGCATTGAGAGGACAGGATATCACTCACAGGTTGCAAGCGGGGTCCCTCTCTCTGCTGCACGATGGGCTCCGTCCGGGCGATGAGGTCACTGCTCACTTGGCGCACAACTTTCCTCAAACTAGCCTCGGCACTGAGCTCAGTACTTGAACTGCAGCGACGACCAGACTTGCTACTGTTTCATTCAGCCGCAAACCTTCACACTCCTTATCTCTCTAGCGTTCACAGGCAAGCGTCGTGTAGTGTAGTCCTCATGCAACCTATGTGTCTGCCTCATCTCACATCTTATCACAACCCGTCTCTTCCTACTCACTCGCCATGAGCAATACCAACAGCGATGCAGCCTCCACATCGACATCACAGCTCCAGGTAATCTCACCTCCCCTTGAGCACCTCACCCACATGGTCGGCTGACACCCAGACCATCGACGAGGAGCAGGAGCAGAGCAAGAACAAGGCCAATCGCGGCGGAAAGAGGTAGGCCGACCACTGGTCTCTGCTGATACGGACGCCCAACAAGAGCTTCCCCAAATGGGCCCTCGAAGAAGTCGCGCGCGAAGCCCGCGAGCGTGATGTCGCAATAGCTGAACGGTGGATGGCGATTCGGGAACGCCAAGTCGCCGTGCGCGAGCGCCATATCCCCCTCGACCTTGTACGTTCTCCTGTCATCAGCTCTGACACCAGATGCCGTTCCAGCCCCGGACTTGGGTTGGCCGATTGCTGTTCGACGTCGCGCTCATCGTCACTGGCCGCCTGTTCCGGCCTCTGTACTCGCCTCCTCCTACCCACGACATCACCGACCACAACCAGTAGCGTGCCCACACCTTGCCTCGCCTCGCCTTCTCCACGACCCTGTCGACTCAACCCACCCCGCCATCCTACGCTGTAATTTGTACATGTGCTCTCTGCAGTCCTATGTATACCCAACCCCGCAGCTCTACTGCCCGCAACGCCGCCTAGCGCGAGCGGAACGTACGGCCCGTGACGGTCCGGCGCTCCTTCTCCTCCTGCTCGGGCTTGGCGCGGTTCAGAATCTTGAGGAACTCGGCGACGCGGAAGCGCATACGCGACTGCATGTATGCCTTGGAGCACTTGATGTGGTAGTGCAGGTAGTCGCGGAAGAGCTGGATGTGCGAGATGGTCGACATGGTCTGCGCGGGGTTGGCAAAGTGGCGCGGCGAGAGGACTACCGTTAACAGAGAACAACATGGCATGCTCGCACACGCAGGACTCACTGAAGGTAACGTAGCCGACGTTCTCGTGCTTCTTGAGACCGGGGATGTGGCGGATCTCAAGTGGAGGCTCGCGGTTCGAGTACGTGACCTGCGGCGCGCTCTGCAACGACTGCAACTTGCGCGCATCGTAGAACTCCTGGAGGAACACACGCCCAAAGATCCGGTCCGTCTCCTCCTCGAACACGGTGCTGAAGATGATGGTGACGCGGTCGTGGCTGGCGCGGATGAACATGGCCTCGCCCTCGCGGTAGTTGACGATCATGAGCTCGCCCTTGCTCTCAGTCTGCTGGAGGTCCATCTGCTGCGCGCCGGCGGGCTCCTTGTACTCGGCCTGGAGCTTCTTCTGCTCCTCGAACGCAATGGTGAATGGTGCGGCGAGAGCGTTGCGCTTGATCAACGACATATGGCGGATGAGCTCGGCGCGTTCGTCTGCGGTCAGTCTTGCCCACATCGATAGAGCATGCGAGGAGGCGGAGCCGCGCAGCGGGGGGAGCACCGCATGGAAGTCCAGGGCAACAAGGGACAGGCAGGTGGTACAAGAGACTCCGATGGCCAGGCGGCCAGGTTGGAGATGAGTGGGAGAGGAGCATAGGAACGGGAGATAGCGATAGAGGGCAAACCACTACGTGTGCGCGACTCACTCTCGTCTGTTGGGAGACGCTCAAGGTCGATGCTGAGGGACACGTTGTACTCGGCCTCGGTCTGGGCCTCGGGGAGGATGTAGCCCTCGTACATCTTCTCGAGCGACTCGCGTGCGCCGTACTTGGCAAGGTCGGGCCAGCACTGGATGCTCATGGAGAGCAGGAGCACAGTCTTGGACTCGGGGGTGGAGAGGTGGAAGCGCACGCTGTCAAAGTCGACAAACTGGATGTCGGCGCGCGACGGTCTGCACTGTTAGCATTCATGCCTCGCTGCTGCCTTGCATGGCCGAGCGCACCTCTCAAAGCGATCACTGAGGACATCGTGGATAATGACGTTGTGGGACTGGCGTGAGCTGGGCAATCCCATGGATGGTGGGCAGAGCATGAACATACCTCCAAGAGGATCATGGTGGGGAGACCGTTTTAGCGCTCCTTTGTCTGGAGTGCTGATGCGGATGAGAGGAGGGTGGGATGGCAAGGCGACGAGGACGATGTCGACGGAGATGGACGAGTGGAATGGTGAGGTAGGGTGGGTGGGTGTCGTGCGTGGCCAGTGACGCAGAGGCACAGGATGACCCCGCAGTTGAGGTGCACTGGACATTGGATGGCGGTGTCAGGGAGACTTCCACGTGGGAGTCAGCCTGACACCTGGCCATTCTACAGGAGGATCGTGGGCTTGGTGGGCGTGGTGGGCCCTGTTTGGTGGAGGCAGGGATTGTCTGGATTCCGAGATCCCTGGCTGGCCGTAGGGCTGAAGTTGTATGGTGGATGGATGGACGCCTGACCGCGTAGAACGGTTGGGGATGGCCGTGGGCCAACTTCCTTATTGTTGGTCTAAAGCCATAATCTCCTTCTTCAAGCTCGTCCATCTCCTTCTAATCTCACTTCTCCACCTCTTCCCCTTCACTGGACACGCCCTCGCACAGTCTGCCTCAACGCAGCGCGCGCACGATCATGTCTACCACCGCTAGCCCTCGCAATCGTCGTCGCAGCTCGAGTGTCACCAGCGCACTTCGGTAAGTCGTCCTCAACAACTGTCGGATCGTCGCGGTCTGTGCGCGACGCGTCCGGAGGATCGGAAGAGGAGGTGGTTTCATGGCCCGGCCCAGACAGATCGATGGCAACTGACACGTATAGCCAGGTTCCACTCAACAAGCAGTCGTCTACGAGGTTGGTGTCTCAGCTCCACTTTCGGCGTAGGAGACGTCGCTCACTCTATCCAGGAACATGCGCGAGGATGTCGTCAAGCCGCTGTCCAAGGGCCAGCCCCGGCGGAGCCCGAGCGAGCTCCCGGAGCGATACCAGTCGCTGGGCTTCAAGGCCGATGTGCAGACAGGTCGCTGGATGTTGGTGCCCTGTACGTTCATGAAGCGGGGCGGCGACGCGTGTAGGAGCACAAGCTAATGGTAGCGTCGGCGTTCATCCTCATGATGATTCCGGTCATTCTCTGGGCCAACCAGTGGATGCTCATCGACCTGGGACTGATGGGGCCCTACAAGGTCAACCCGTTCTCTTGGATGCTCTTCACGAGCCACCGCCTGCCTAACGGCAAGTACGAGAAGGGCCCTGCCGACTTTGTGTTCATTGCGTACTACATCATCTTCTGGTCCTTGTGAGTTGCCAGCTCTGCTATTGAGCTATAGTGCTAACTCTCGCAGTGTTCGCCAGTTCGTGACGCTCTACATCCTTCGCCCGATGGGCAGGAAGCTCGGCATCCCCCCTGGAAAGATGATGCGCTTCACGGAGCAGGGCTACGCCGTGTTCTACTTTGGCATTCTGGGCGCTGCCGGTATCGTGAGTTTAAGCTTGCGCTTGGTTGTGCTGACGCTGCAGTCCGTCATGAAGCAGCTCCCGACTTGGTGGTACCAGACTGAGCACTTCTGGCTCGAGTACCCCCACCGCGAGATGACCTGGGGCCTCAAGACGTACTACCTCATGCAGGCGGCGTACTGGTGCCAGCAGACCATCATTCTTGCTCTCAAGATTGAGAAGCCTCGCAAGGACTTCAAGGAGCTTGTCGCGCATGTAAGTTGTGTCCCATTTGAGGCTAGCTGACTTAAAAGCACATTGTCACTCTCTGGCTCATCGGATGGAGCTACGGCATATCGGTGAGTCTTACCTAGAAAGCAAGCGTGGGCGCTGACTGTATAGCTCACCTACATCGGCGTGTCGATCTTCGTGACCATGGACGTGTCGGACATCTTCCTGGCCGTGAGTCGTGCGATTTCTGACAGCTACTGACATGCAGTTCGCCAAGTGCGTCAATTACGTCAACGAGGCGTACTCTGCGCCACCGTTCGCGGTCTTCGTCGTTGTCTGGACCTACTTCCGCCACTACCTTAACATCAAGATCCTGTACTCGGTCTACACCCAGTTCAACCTCATCCCGTAAGTCGCTCGTTCGTGAATGAAGCTGACCCAAGTGCCGAGGAGCGTGCCGCGTTCCGCCCCTTGGAGGACAAGTGGATGGTTGGATGGTGAGTGCCCTGGACGAGGTGGTCGCTAACGGCGCAGGATGAAGTGGCAGATCTTTGTCCCCATCTTCCTCCTCCAGCTCATCAACCTGTTCTGGTACTTCCTCATCTGGCGCATTCTCTTCCGGTAAGCCTGTTTCCTACAGCTCAACACTGACACGCAGTATCGTCTTCTTCGACATTCGCAAGGACGAGCGGTCCGAGGACGAGGACTCGGAGGACGACGCGGCCAAGCAGGTCGCTGGCGTCGACAAGGACGAGTAGAGGCGAGGCCAGGTAGCTATTCAGGACACACCGTCGTCCGGATGAAGCATCACCGGTCTGGAAGGAGAGGAGCTGCATAGAGCATACCGCGGATCTAGAACAACCGCCTAATTTGACTGCTGCTGAGATGCAGAAGCAAGTGCATATACTGAGAGCGCGCGGAAGTTGGGAGGGGAACGCGTGACAGTGGCGTGAGGTGGCTGCCGTGTCTGATCAAACATGTGAGGTGCCTATTGTGCGCGTGTGCGTGAGCTCGCAGGTGGAACACGCCCAAGGCCGTTGGAACACACGCCGCGGACCCCGGACCGCGGATCGCGTAGCGCGTCACCTTCCTGACCTGTTTCTTCTGCGTGACAAGCAATTCAACGCACATCTCTGTCGTGTCCATCTCATCGACATGTCCTTCCACAAAGACTTTTCTACGACTTGTGCTCTGTCTTGCGTGCCAGTGCGTGCCAGTACCTGTGCAGAAGCTAGACTTGCGTCATGGTTCCGCGATCGGGACGCGCGTGACCTTTGAATTGTTAGTTTGAGAGTTTATTACGGCCCACCAATGACGACAATGTTCACCAGTCTGCCGGCCGAGCTACAAGGTCCACTTTTGTCGTCGTCGCTTGTGGATAGATTCCAACCTACGTGTGTTAGGTACGTTGGTGGGCTAAATGTGCATGGGAACCGAAGTGAAGCGCCGAGTATGTCGATGGTGGAGGTGGAGGTTATGGTGGAGGTGGACGGTGGAGGTTCGCTTCGGCCGGACGGTGCGGAGGCAAACTCAACTTGGGCTTAGCTGGGCTAGCTGGGGTGAGCGGCAATGGCGTCAGCTGTCTCTGCCCCCCCCCGGCCCCCCAAGTCGAAGGCGTACGCGGGCAGAGAGGAGTGATTGCCGCCACTCAAGCCCTTACCTGCATACCGCGGGGCCACCACCACACTATACACTCTCAGTCACCCCAGCAACCCCACAGCCACCACCTTCCCCTCCTTGCCACTACCGACTCTGTCATCACCACCATCACTTACCCCTCATCCCCACACAACCTCGCCACTCATACCTATCAACCCATCATCATAATCCAACATCACCACTCTACAACCTCCCCCACACCTCCATGTCCCCAGGTTCAAGCGCGCCGAGCGCCATCTCGGCAGCCATCGCAGGCGTCTCTCAGAGTTTTGCCACCCGCCGCTCGTCGCGTTCCGCCAAAGTGAAACAACACGATTCACCCCCTCCACCAACAGGGTCTGACAGTTGTTATGGCGTGCGCAGCCTTGATGGCAGCCTCGACTGGTCTGGCAACAGCGACAACGAAGCGAGCGACGTGAGCGAGCCAAACAGCTCTAGCACAAGCACAAGTACGAGCACAAGCAGTAGTGATGCGGATAATGGGCGTGACAAAGAGGACAAGGACAAAGCAGAACGCGTCAGCCCAAGCCCACAACCCATCGCTCGAGTCGCCAGCGCTCCACACGACGGTACTACACCCAGCGCACCCACTGCTTCGCTTCCTACGCTGAGCGTGTCGCCAGATTCGACGTCGAGCTCGCTCACCATGCTTGCAACCAGGCGGTCGAGCCGCGCAGACGACCAAGAGCTGGAACAAGACAAGCCTGGGAACAGCCCGACCAAGTCTTCCCCGCCCATTGTCAGCCCTCAACCTTCCACACTCCCGGTAGTATCAGGCTCGACAATGTCATCGCGCATGGAGGGAACCCCAACTCCACCCGCCGCCGGCTTGCCTGCACCGCATTCGCCATCCGGTTCGACACTCCACCAGAGATCAGATAGACCACGCCCGCCACTCCTCTCACACACGCTGTTTGATATGCTGGCCGACGCCCCATCTGCATCTGAACCGTCGTCGCCAGCTTCGCTCGATTCGATGTGCGTCACTTCTCTGTCATCTCTCTCGCGCACGTCCTCCCTTCTCGACACCGATTGGCGGCATCACATGACTCGTAGCGAAGCCGCCCTAGAGCTCGACAGTGAGAACGAGCGCCGTGGGCTCGACGCCCTAGGCCTCGAGACGCGTCGCGGCGCCCCAGTCGGAGGAAGGGGCAGCGCTGAACTTGTGCTTCCGACCCTGTCGCTACCAAGCACGTCACTCCACCTTGGCCTGGACAGATGGAATGGATCGCCATCGGGCACACGCATCGCACTTCTCGCCGACCCAGAGCGGACGCGCGATGTCCTCGGCGCCCTGGCTGCCAAGCGCAAGTGTGTGCAGCTTCCTCACGGCCACGTTGGCGTCGTAGAAGACGGACGGCTTCAGGCGACCGTCCTCACGGGCCTCACCACCACGGACGTGCGCGAGCGTGTGTCTGAGGCTTACGAGTCACTCCACCATCTGCTGAACCCAACGGCAGATGTGGACCAGCGCCACGAGCTCGAGGGTATGGTATCGTCCTACGCGTCCAGAGCGGAATGGGTTCACCTCGTGATTCCTTTGGATGGTGCGTATATTGGGAGGGTGGCGAGGAACCATTGTGATTGTGTCTGACATCAGACGCGTCGATGAGCGACCTCGACGGTGCGGTGCCTGTCATCACGCTGAAGGACGAGGAGGCCCGCTTGGCCGCTGAAACAGCGCGTGAAGACGAACAGAAGAACGCACTAGCCGAAGCCGTGACTGACAGTGTTATCGACCCTCCTCCCGCCGAAGCCTCCACCGCGCACAGCTCGCCATCGAAGAGCGATCGCCTGTCGCTCAAGGATATTGACGACACTCCGCCAGCGCGCGACCCCCGTCACGAGCCCTGGCACTTTAATACCCGTCTCCCAGATGTCACCGAGGAGGACGAGCCGAACCCGGCGCTCGGAGCGTCGACCGCCTCTCTCCCGCCCGACGAGGATGTTCTCGCTACCGTTGCGCTTCTCGAACGCATCCTCGACGCCCCCGGACCCACCGTCTCCGAGTCAGTCGCCACGTTCCTCGAATGGCGGCCCTCCCCGCTCCCGAACCTGGCCTCGTTGTCGCGCACCCCGGCGTCGTCACTCACCGCCTCTTCCCCTGCGTCCTCGACGTTCGACGGCGGAGCCCCAGTCCCGACAATCCAGTCGGCTGGCGGCGAATGGGAAGCCACCCTCTCGCGTCGCCTCGCCCACCGCCGCGAACTCGATGCCGCTGCCCGTCGCGCCCGCGCCCACGCAGCCCAGCAGCCCAACCTCCGCGCCCGGAGACGCCGGCGCGGCTCGCCGACCTCCACCTCGGCGTCGACCCCGCCGCAGATTCCGCACAACGAGTGTGGCCCAGGCCCGCTCTTCCCTCGTCCCCGCCGCACGATGAGTACTGCAAGTGTCGGGCTTGCCGACTTGTTCGACCGCGTCTTCGCGCCCGTGCGCAACGTCTTCGCCAAGTCTAGCTGGACGCAGGTGGCGATCGCGTGCGCGGTGGCAATCGCCGTCGGGTGCGGGTACTGGGCGGTGCGCACGCAGGCGTGAGCACTGCGCCAGCGAGCGTGGCGAGTTGTGGGAGGAGTCCGCGCGGATGATTGAGCGGATGAGCGACCCTCACGACGCCCAGGACAACAAAGCACCGCTCATCTATGAGCATACCCACCCTCGCCTCAACTACCCGACACGCCTCTCGGTCCTTACTATAGACTCGCCATCACTCTCGTTACAGTGTCGCCATCTACCGAACAGAACAGATCAGAACAGAACAGACTAAGATCAGGATCAGGTCTAATTTCGTTGTATGCCCCTTCCCCGTTGTATCCGCCTTGCTTGTGTACATGAAATTGCTTGCTACGACTTGCTGTGGCGATAAGATGTGGCAGGAGGGGCTGAGGCTGACGCGGAGTGGCGGATGATGGCGTCGGGGGGCGGCGGATGGAGATTCCGTGTCGGACCCGGTAGTGGAGTGGAGCGCCTCCATTTCATCCCTCAGGAAAGGAGAGGTAGAGGCAGATCTCGAGCAGACACGCATGCCCAAGAAGCGACGAGGAGCCAGACGGTGTCCCCGGCAAACAGTCAGTGTGGTTGGAGGCACAGCGAATCCGCCGACCGCCTAGCCCTCCACCACTCACTCGCCACCGTAGCTTCATGCCACCGCACTGTTCTTGCAATTGCCAGAGGCGCGCTATATCTTTCTCTGCATACGATACGCCGTTCGAATCGCACGCTCTCGCTCTACAGAATTGACATAGTTGAGTTTTAGGCAAAGTTGCAGCGTACAGGTCCTCCGGCGTAGCATACCGTTCCTTCACCGTAGGCCTCCGACCTCCAATCTCGGTCCTCCACCGTACGACAAAACCACATTTTCTCGATTTGCCAGAGGCGCGCCATATCTTTCTCTGCATACGTTACACCGTTCGAGAGCTACACTCTCGCTTTACTGAATCGATGCGGTTGAGGTTTGAGGCAAAGTCTCGGCGAAGATAGCAATATTCATTTTATACCTCTGCAGTCTTCATTTGATACTACTACGAAATTAGCAGTACGACTGAACTTAGCGTTCAATTCTCCACCGTAGCGGCACCATGCCACCACACTGTTCTCCAAATTGCCAGGGGCGCGCTATATGATTCTGTGCATACGTTACATCGCTCGAGAGCTACGATCCCGCTCTACAATATTGACGTATTCGAGGTTTGTGGACAAGTCGCAGCGGAAATGGAATATTTATGTATTTTTATGCTGGATTGTTTATTAACATGGATTTATTATTATTATTGGGCGAGTATATAGGAACGTTGTATTAGTCGGTACAAATCACTAATAGCCATTGCTAGAATAATATAATAAGATTAAAATAAAGCTCAATCCTCCACCGAGCGTACCACTTGTACCGCACTACACTTCTCATAATTGCCAGAAGCGCGCTATACCTTCGCATGCATACGTTAAACCGTTCGCAACGCACGCTCCGACTTTGCACTATCGAGGTAGTTGTCGTTTTAGGCAAAGTTGCAGTGGTCACAGCAACTTCGGCGGGATAACTCACACCTTCAGATCATGCCACCGCCCATAGACATTGACGAGAACTGGATTCCAACCCGCTTCGACTCTGCCCTCCAACAAAACTCTGCATAACGGTAGCCACTAGCTCGCTGTGACGATTAGTGATGTTTGGGGATGCATTGTAGCGGCGCGCGCTGAGATAAGACTCAACACACCAACGCCACACCTCCACCCAGGCTCGCCCAATATCATCCATGAGAAGAACAGGATGACAACTGGCCTCGTCTCCTGCACTCAGACAAAGTTCTGCAGAATAGTAGCGTCTAGTTCGCTGTGTGCGGTCGTGCGGTTTGGGTATGTGTTGTAGCAGCGCGCGCGGAGATACGACCCAACGAGACGCACTGCTACCTCCACCCAGCAAGAGACCAGAGTACCTAAAGAATGCCCATGACGAGAACTGGATGACAACCCGCCTCGACCTTGCCCTCCGACAAAACTCTGAATAATGATAGCTTCTATCCTCCTATGTAGCCTCGTGCTGTTTGGAGGTGCATTATAGCAGCGCGCCCCGAGATATGGCCGACTGTGTATTACTGCCACCTCCACCCAGGCGACCGGACGAGATACCCTTGACGAGACCAGGATGACGAACGATGACAGTCCGCCTCGTCTCCTGCACTTGGACAAAAGTTTGCAGAATAGTAGTCTCTAGCTCGCTAGGTAGACTCGTGCTGTTTGGGGGTGTGTTGCAGCAGCGCGCGCCGAGGTACGATTCCACGAAACGCACTACGCCCTCCACCTAGGCAACCGTCCACAAATACCCATGACGAGAACTGGATGTCAAACTGGCCTCGTCTCTGCCCTCCGACAAAACTTTGCAGAGTAGTAGCATCCAGTCCTCTGTGATGATGCGCGGTGTCTGAGGAAGAGTTGTAGCAGCGCGCGCCGCGATATGGCCGACGAAAGCACGGCAGCACAACCACCGATGGGTGGTACTGCGCAGTGGAACATGCAGTTCACCCGGGAGACTCCACAAGTATCTGGCGGCCGGAGCTGGTCCAGCTTGTCATATCAGCATGAGTCGTCGCTGCGTATGTAAGACAGTGAGCCGAGGTGATCATCAACTTCAGTACGCGAGACCAGTAGCCACGGCGCTGTGCCTATCGCCCCACCGGTAGACTGGGGCGCTGTTCACCCTTTACGACGGCCGTGTTGGCCCAGCGCAGGCCTGGTAATGTATGCATGCATCGATGTCGTGCTGATCTAGGTTGATGTCTAGTTCACGTATGCGAGGGGACGCTGAGGTCGCGGAAGCTCACTCCAGCTTCCACACCTGGTCCGGCCGCAAGCCCATGTCCTTGAGCATGCCAGTGAGCGGTCCTTGCCGGAGTGTCGGTGCCAACGGGCCACAGAGGGGGCGCATCAACCTGCCGTCAGTGTCTCCCCTCTGCACACTCGCCCGGAGTGGAGCAACAGGCCACTCCGTCCTGGTCCGCATGGCACTCACCGAGGCGGCAAGCACACCAACACCAACACGCGCTCTGCGCCTGCAACCGCGCCCTGCACGTCCGCGCGCTGCACCTCCCCACCAGGAATGCGGCGGACATCGAGCGCGTCGCCCCACTTCTCCTGGAGCGGGGCGATGTACTTTGCGCTCCAGTCCTCACGTGGTGGCTCAGTCGGGATGGGCAGCTGGTGCAGGAGGGTGAACTTCGTCGAGACCGTGCGGGGCGCCTTGGCGAGGAGCTGGAGGAAGGGAGCGACCGCCGTTCCGGTCGATATCTGGCGTCAGCTGTGGGGCGCACACTATGCAGCTGAGGCAGAGCCTCCAGATGAGATGGATCTCGATACGATAGCGCAAAACACAAGTCCACGTTGGGCTCATCGTCGACACTCTTTAACCCGCACTCACCATCACCACACGATCGTAGTCGTCGGGGTTGATCGCGAACGTCGCCACGGGGCCGCGGAATCCGACCTCGTTCCCTGGGACGCGGGTGTGCACCAATCTGTCATCAGCGCTGCTCAATATATCCTCAGCGACGAGATATCCCGCCGCACAGCGGCTTCCCATTCACCGGCGCCCTGTATGCGCCGCCAACTCACCGCCCGACCTCTCCACCACGAACGCGCTTGACGACCAACCGCATCTCCCCATCGGCCTCCACATCGTTGACCGGGGTGTACGGCCGCTCAATCATCAGATCCGGGTTCTTCACCATCACATGCTGCACCACCACCGTCCCCTCCTCCCCTCCTTGGGCAGTCGGTGGGCGGGGAGGCGTCCCATATGGTGAAAAGGGGAAAGCCTCTTTCCCAAACTGTCCCCGCTCCCCCTCGGCGACGGGGACGACGATCTCGACATGTGCGGGCCCGACCCGCTCGATAGCGCTGACTTTGTGGTCGGTGTATACTTGGGGGTTGAGGGCGGGGCGGGAGGGGGCGAGGTAGTAGGTGATGAAGGGGATGAGGGCGAGCACGGCGAAGAGGCGGCGGCGGGCGCGCGGGGTGCCAGGGACCAGGAGGCGGGATGCGGAGGCGCGCGGGGAGGTGGAGGAGAACGCGCGCGAGAAGGGGGAGGAGGGGGAGGGGGAGGTGGGGAAGCGGCGGGGAATGGAGAGGGAGGTGGGGTGGTGGAGGGCGCGGAGGCCTGGAGAGAGACGCAGGAGCGGACGCGCCATGGGTTGGGCAAGGAGTTTGTTGAGGACGGGTTGTGGGAGATGAGCAGGAGTGATGGAGGAGTTCGGAAACGCAAGTCGCAAAGTCAAAGTGGAGGTAGGAGGTGGAGGTTGGCGAAACGTGACCGTCACGTGGGAGGTTGGCTTTGGCAAAACCTAGACGTTTTGGCGATGTGCCTAAGCCGGAGGATTATGTACTATAACTCTAATGCGATGTAGCTCTGTCCGCACATGCAATGCGATCAGGTGGTGCTCTTGTGCCTACCTACCGACGTTCATTCCTCACCGACGAGACCGAGGCAATGCCCACTTCCACCGTCCTTAGCTACAGCCGCAGCAGGTGATGTCCGTGCAGCCTGGCATGATTGCCGGCGCACAAAGCGAGTTGGGCACCGTCGCTTCCAGTTCGAATACTCTATATTTACACGACCTACTGTGCGAGAGACTAAGACCCAGCGCCACACCATCCATCCAGTCCGCCATGATCGCGCACCTCACCACATTAGTCGCCGCCCTCGGCCTACTAGCCGGCACGGACGCCTTGTTCTACAAGATCCACCCTGACGGCGACACGCGCTACTGCCTGTCGCTGGCCGGGGTCTCTAGCGGCCACCCCGACGACGCATGGGCCGAGATTAACGAATGCGGTCCCAGCCTCCAAGAGAAGTGGGACGTCAAGCCTAACGAACGCACGCAGTTCCGAGGGGCCAACTCGGAGTACTGCCTTGCCCCGCGGACCGGTGAGCAGACCTGGGAACAAACGGGTGCCCTGACGGTGGAGGGGCTGAGAGAGGAGATGGGGGACGAGCAACGGAGAGGAGAGGACAGCCAGAGAGCTGACAGACAGGAGACAACGGCGCGATCGTGACGTGGTATACTTGCAACGAGAGCACTTACTGGACGCCTATGGTGGGAGGCAAGTATCGCGCCGTGGCGCCGAATGGCAAACTCGTGTGTCTGGATAATAAGGACGGGGCGAAGAAGGAGGTGCAGACGTGGAAGTGTAGTGGGATGGGGACGTGGGCTCCTCAGCGGTGGACTTTCACCGATGCTTAGGCGGCGATTCAGTGAGACTAGGTCGGTTCAAAGGCGACTCGGGCTGGAGTGAAAGGAACAACATAGCCCGCTGTATGTTATGTAGTGTATATCTAAGTAAGGTGGGATGAACGGCACCACTAGCGTCCGCAAGGGGACGAGTGGTTGGCCATGGGCCGTCGGTGCCGCTTGTGCCTCTTTGCGTCTATCCATGCCTTGGTGTCCTGCTTTGAACGACATCGCTCGTTCCTTGACACTGGAGGTTGCTCGGCTAGCAACCTCGCGACGGGAGCTAAGAACCGAAGGCTGTATATATACTGATGTGGACGGCGCTCCCGCTCATAGTCTCCCCATCACTGCCACAACTCGTTGCTGGCCGTGCTGCCCAGTTCCATCTTCACCAAGCAGCACCCACCGCAATGGTTGCACTCCCAGTCACGCTCCTCATCGCCGCTCTTGCAGCCCTAAGCGGTTCAGCGGCCGTCCGCATCCACCCCAACGGCAACGGCTCTCTCTGCCTGACCCGCACCGGCGAATTCACGGCCAACCTCTCCGACGCCTCCGTCGACCTCCATCCATGCACCGTCGGGAACGACAGGCAGAATTGGAGCGCCAGCCCTCCCTTCGTCACCCAATTCAGCCAGGGTGGCATGTGTCTCCGCTCGCGGGGTGGTGAGTACAGTATACGACGCTTAGAGAAGCCGAGGTGGGAAGGGGTTCTCGTCGCTGACGCCAGATGCCAACGGCGCATCCCTCGGTTGGAGCTATTGCGGCAGAGGGACGTACTGGAACCCACTGGGCGGGGGGAAGTATAGCCAAGGTCGCGGCGCGGGGCTTGATAGGCAGGTGTGCCTTGATAATAGGGATGGGGATGGGCGCGCGGTGCAGACGTGGACGTGTAGTGAGGAGGCAGGGTGGGGGCCGCAGGTGTGGACGTTCTCGGAGCTGGACTTTGATGCTGGAAGCGAGTCGGTGTAATACGATTGAGATGCGGGTGTATGGTAGCTGCAGCTATATCGATATGGATCCTTCTAGAGCTACGGAGCTGGGTTGCGGGTACAGTACCTGTAGAGGCCTGAGGATGGTGCACAGTGCTTGACCTCCAGCAACTACCTGCCTCCTTCATCTCGTGATGGTCTCACACTAGCTTAGTCCGCGATGAACGCACGTCAGTACAGTATGCAGCTCCTCTTCGGCACTGAATCTCTGGGACCTGATGATCGATGGGCGCTGGATAGACTTCCGGAATGCGTTCCAGGTACGCGTCCGTCCGGAAGCCGTTTTCACTCGAAACCAGTTCCGAGCGGATGTTGTCATGGCCGAGAGAGTTGGCCGATGCTTGGCTCAACTCGTCTTCTGTTCATTCCTCGCTGTTCCTTGGTAATGACTACTGCTGTTGTCGTCTTGGCACTGTCTAGATCGGGCGGCTGGTGTTCCGCCAGCTCGAGGGGGTGGAGCACAGAGCTGGCGAAAGCATATATAGCATGGTGAGGGTGCTGCCATCCCCTTCGGGCGTCCTTACTAGTCTCAACCAACCTCCCAATAGCCACTTCCCACTTGCCAACAAACGCCGAGCCCAGTCAGCATGGTCGCCCTCTCGCTCACCGTCCTCGTCGCCGCACTCGCCATGCTCGGCGGCTCGGACGCCCGCCGCGTCCACCCCGGGGGGAACACGCAGATCTGCCTCACCCAAGTCGGCTCCTTCTCGGCCGGCAACGCCACAGTCGAAATCCAGGAGTGCGACGGCAGGGTTGCCCAGAATTGGATCGTCAACCCGTTCTTCGTCACCAAGTTCCGCAACAGAGGGAGGTGCCTCGGCCCCTCGTCTGGTGAGTCCCCGCAGAGCGAGGAGCGGAGAGGGGACGTTAAGCTGATGTAAAGGGGAGAACGGAGCAGCGCTGGGATTTTACAGCTGCCTCACTAGACGGACTACTTGGACACCACTTGCTGGCGGCAAGTACGTGGCTGGAGGCGGCGTCAATGTGTGCCTCGATAACAAGAATGGCGCGAATAGCCAGGTGCAGACGTGGAAGTGTAGTGATGCTTCGACGTGGGGGCCGCAGCAGTGGACGTTCTCGGGTTGGGGGCTGAGGGGGGAGTAAGGAGGACATCGAAGTGAGGAAAGGTAACAGCTGTGTGCTGTAAAGATGAATACGGCTCTACGTGTAATAAAAAATGAATGCGATATGAACGTGTGCGCCGCAACTTCATATGCGTATTGTGCCGAGTCCTCCTATTACATAGTTCGCTACTATCCTCCTCAGTTCGGATAAGGCCGCCGCGTAAAGCCCACTCTAATGCTCTGTGTGCAGGGCATCTGTGGCAAAGGCGTACAGACGCTCGCCAATGTCCAGGCGGAACGGCTCCTCCTCAAGGCGGCTGATCACCTTGTTGATGGGAAGTGGGTAGGTTGGGAGCCGCTTCAACAGCTCCTGTGCGTCCTCGAGCGTCTTTGGCGCGTTATAGCACCCAAATTTGCCATACTTCGGCATGACACCGCTTTGGACGTGCTCGTTTACGTGCTCATGAAGACGACGAATATAGAACTCGGCGACCCGGGTAGGATTAGTAACACTCCGGTCCCAGGGATGGAGAGCCTGCAATGATCCCGCGATGGTAAACTTGAGCTCACCCAAGGCGAGGGGCAGGGTGAAGTGTGGCATGGCGAACCTCCACACATTGATAAAGGCTGTGTTGATCGTTTCGATGCCGTGTGTTTCCCAGATCTCGAGGTTGCGCAGATGGATGGTCACTCGCTGAAGGGAGACGGGCTACTTGTAGTAATTCATGAACGGAAAGGGGGGGGCCATAGGCTGGTAGGAGCCATACGGCCACTGCGTACTCGACAAGTTCCGGTGGCTGACGCTCATGATGAGGTGTTGCACCGTAGAGGGAAGAGCATAGAAGAAACCTTGAGCGCGGAAGGAGCTGTGAACGACGACAATCGGAGCATTGAACAAGTGACGAGGAGGCTGGTTGCCCTCGAATGGGCAAGGGAAGCAGCGCACAACTTCGAGGTTGGGGAAGGCATTCTCCCAGCGGCCATCGGTCATTCTGCCAGCGACAACATCGAGGAAGCGCACATAGCGAGTGGCGTGGGGAAGGTTGTCGTCGATAAAGGAGAGTGCGCGAATGACTCGGGGCGGCGACGATGTGTTACTGCAGACGTCTGCGTCGTTGAAGGTAGACGATGACTCTGGGTCGTCTTGGGCGCCGACGAGAGGGGACTCCTCGTCGCTGCCAGAGCCGGTTGGCTGGATAGAGATGTAGACGTAGACGATAAACTTGCCAGTTGGATGCTGCTCGACGCGCCAGTGCGGGCACTTCTGGTTGACGCGCGCGTGCCACTGGTGCGACGTAGTGCGGAGCTCGAGAGGGGCGTAGGTCGCGATGAGGTCGACGATGGTGGGGTAGCTTGTGTGGTCGATTTGCATGGTGAACTCTGGGTGAGGAGAGCGAGGGGGGCGAGGAAGAGTATGAGAGGTTGGTGGCGTGGAGTGTTATCAGTTTGGAGAACCTAGTGAGTTGGGAGGCTGGGAGACTCGTGGTGATTTATAGGGAAACAGTCGGAGTGGGATACAGGATGAGTGTGGTGGGGTATACGGAGTGGTGCGAGAACTGGCGGCGTTAACTGGTGTGTCAATGCACAGCTGTGCTCAGTAGAGTCAGGATGAGCACACTCGCGATGCCGAGTCAGGTTAGAGATGCAAATGCTAGTGATACATGGGATGCTATGCTCTGTGTGTTGTAAGCTCATTCTTGGCAGACAAAGGTCCGTCATTCGTCCTTTCAGACGCGCTGTCCGTCTGGCGCTGAAGCTCAGAGCGGGAAGCGCGCGAGCTCGTCGAGCGTGAACCCGGCATTATACACGCTCTCGGCGCCGAGATCCTTCACCTCCAAATCGAGGTGATTGAAGAGTACGTCTCGGAAGCTATCCATGATCTTCCTCAACTCGGCCCCGTCATAAGCGTCCGGATCGCGCTGAGCCTTATCGAGGTACTCGTCGTAGCGCTTCAAGCCTGCCGTCAGCCCCTCCCCACTTCCCCCTGCATCACACCAACAGTCACGCCAACTCACCATTGTGGATCTTGCGGTGCATCTCAACATGATCCTTCCCGCCCTTCCCATTCATCCTGAACTGGGGCAGCTTCTTAGCGAGCATCGGGAAGATGTACGCCTCCTCGATACGGTGGTGCAGGTCGAGGTGGTGGCTGACCTGCTCGGCCTCGCGGAGGAAACGGGGGAACGAGAGCTTGGCCTTCTTCCATCCTCCGTCGGCCATCTGTGTATCAGCACAGATTGGGGCGGGAGCACTCACGTCGTACACGTTGTTGAACTCCCACGCGAACTTCTCGTGGAACCGCTCCATGCCGTCTGCGAGCTTGTTCCATTTCCGGAACTCGCCGATGGAGAAGTCCTTGGCTGTGCGGGGTGTCCTGCCGTTGGGCGTGTCGGACTTTGAGGATGATGCGGCCATGGCGGCGGTGGTGGTTGTGGAGAGGGGGGAGGGGTTGGAGAGGGTGGAGAGGGTGGAGAGAGGCGAGTGAGGGAAGAGCGAGGCTCGGATGGGGGAGGGCAGGAGGAGGGAGGCTGAAGTTGATACTCTGGGGAAGACGTAGACGGCGAGCGCGAGCGCAAGGGTCGAGACGAGGAGGAGGCGGTAGTCTGTGCGGTTGGTCCTAGCTTGGCGGGGCCGGGTCATGGGCTTGCTTTTGAGGTCAAGAACAGACTGTTGTGAGGTATCGCGTCTGATTATATTGCAACGAGGGAGGTTGCTCGAATGTGCTGATCTGCACTCAAAGTCGCCGAGATTCCGTCGGAAACCGTTGCTCCTGGGCGTGAGGGATCGGCGATCTCCCCCACTTTATCTCGTCGTATCACAGGAGGAATTTGTCAGCGAGCTGTTCTCGTCAGCATTGCTGACAAGTCCGGTATTTCGACGCATATACCGGATGCGTACGTACTCCTAATCTTGTTAACAACACCAACTACACAAGCCCGCCAATTAATCGTAACTCATGACATGCGTTATGTACTCTATCTTCAACGGCAATGACAACCTAGCGTTCACTACTCCGCCTCCTCCGGCTCGTTGATGAGCGGCACCACCATGCGCAGTTTGCTCGACACGGTCGGCGTCGTGTCTTTGTGCTTCGAGGGACTTGCTGGGCTGGCAGGCCTGGCTGGGGACAGGATCGAGCGCGGTGGGCTGACCGTACTCGCCGGGCTGGCTGGGCTCGCGGGACTGGGGCGGGCAGGCGACACGGACTTCTTGGTCGGACTGGGACTCCTGCTCGGCTCAGGAGTAGGCACCGGAGCAACTTTAGCTTTGACTTCGTCGATGCCCTCGAATGGACGGGTCGCGAGCCACTGCTCAGCCGGTGCCGGTCGGCGCCGAGCGCAAACTGACGCCAGTGGAAGTTCTCCTGCTGCAGAGCGCTGACATGGGTCTGCTGTCAGTTCATGAACTCGCGGCGAACTCACAGTAGCCTGCTCGGCACGCAGGCGCTGCTCTAAAGCCGCGGAGCGCCACGCGTCGAGGTTGCTCGCGACCTCGTTCACATCGGCTTCCGCGCGCTGCATCTTGGTCTCGAGGTAGGACGCGCGCGCCTTCTCGGCCTTGAGCTGCAGCTCCATCGTGCGCTTGGCGTTGGCCTCGGTGTCAGCCATGCGAATCGCCTTCTCCTGCTCGAAGCGGACATCGGCGACCGCTTGGGTGAGCTGGACACGCAGGTCGGCGCGGTCGGTCGCAGCTTGGCGAGCTGATGTCAGCTAGACTCAGGTACGTGAAGCTCACCTCGGCGCGAAGTCGTGCACCTCCTTCTCCAAGGCAGCGATACGCTCCTCGCCAACGACTCGCGCTCAAGCTCAGCCTCGCCGCGTTTATTCTCGAGCTCGCGCTCGAAAGTGTGCCCGAGCCCATCGAGGCGTTCAAGGAGCTTGTTGCGGAAGGCCTCGGCTGAAGCCTGGTTCTCGACGAGCTCCTTGTGCCTCTCTCGGCCAGCTTGGCAGCAGCGTCGCGCTGATCGTCAGCAGCAGTCACCTGCAGTGAACCCACCTCCTGCTTGAGAGCGTCGATGGCCCTGGTGAGCAGTGTTCTGCTTCGCGAGCTGCTCCCGCATCTGGTTGAGCTCTCTCTCGCGTGCTCCTCTGAGCTGGTGATCTTGGCGAGGCAGCGGTGGCAGCGGCGACATCGGCGCGGATGAGAGCGCGCCACACATCCTCCAGCTCTTTGCTCTTAGCGGCCTGCTCGCGCGTCGAGCTTGGCCTTCAGAGCAGCCACCTCGCGCTCAGCCTGTGCAGTCTTGGCAGCCTCGTCGCGAGCTCGTCTGCAGGCGACCAGCTCGTGGCCGTGCTTCTGGTCGATCTTGACTTGACGAGCCTCGCCTGCGCTTCAAGCAGCGCGTCCGTAGCAGAGCGAAGATCGTACACCACCTCGTGGCCTCGTGAAGTCACCAAACTTGGTCATCATGGCGTGCTGGCCGCTAAGATCGCTGTCAGCATCTCGTGAGGCGTGTCGACGTGTCGGCAACGAGCGTGCGATCGGCGAGTTCGGCAGAGTCGGCGGTCGAGTGCGGTCTCGTCCTCGATCTTCTGCTGTATCTCCTGGAGCAGCTCGTATGGGCTTCAAGGATGCTGGCAACGTTGTCAAGAGGCTTGGGCTGTGCGAAGAATTCTGCTATGTCAGCTGAGATGCAGCTACGATCAGCTCACCCTTGATCTTCTCCAGCGTCTCCGTCGCCATGGCGCTCTGCTTGGCTGCTGCCTCGGCGCGCTTGGTCGACTCGTCCAGTAGGCGCTGGTGATCATTTCTGCTCTGCACCACCTGCTCGCCGACGCCCTTCATAGTCGTGAGCATCTCCACAAGCATTGCTCGTGGGAGAATGAGAGGCGTCGATATGCCGCCGGGTACAGGCGATGGTGCCCGCGGAGGCGTAGTCGTGTTGATGACGGATAGGCGGCGCGGGGGAGTGCGGCGCATCGGGAACTCGGCAGAGGTGTCCGTTGTCGTGAACGCGTTGGACTCGGGTGAAAGGACCTCGGCGGCATGTGACCAGTTGGGCCACTTGCTTGTCGTCTCGCCCTGGTCCACACTGCCGTCGTCTCCACCGCTCTCCTCGTCTGCCTGTGCGTCTTCCTCCGTGTCCTCGTGGCGGCGCTTGTGCGAGAGCGGACGCGAGTCCTCGGCTGAGGGTGATCTCGAGTGCGTCTCCGGTCGTGGGAAGACCCAGTGCCTGAACTTGTTCTCGTCTGCCACCTCAGCGTTGTGGTTGGAGATATGAGGGTTGTGGTGCAGGAAGTCGTCAAGGCGTTTGGCAGACTCGGAGACCGACTGCGAGTACTGACCACCGAGGACGAAGGGCTTCGCCTTGGCGCTGAGGACTGTCGGGGCAGAGACGGTCCGGTTCATCTTCGAGCCTTCTGTCGCGAGAGCCGCTGCGTCGGCAGACTCGGACGTCTTGTGACTCGTGGCAGGAGCGTCCACACCGGCGGCCTGCACAACACCGTCGCTTGATGCCGGCACCATGTGGCCAACAGCGCTTTCGAGGCGAATGGGCTTGGACTGGTGGATCTGGACGTCGTCGGGGAGTTTGTCGACGGGCGTTGACGGCTGAGAGCGCTCGGAGAACACGCGCGGCAAGTGTGAGTTCTGGGAAGACCTCTTGGCGGTGTGCTGACGGCGCCGCCGCGGCGAGTCGCGCGGAGACGCGCTTGCTGGATCTTCTGCTCCAGCCTGGAGTCAGTTTACAGCAAGACGTGCAAAACTCACGTCAGAATGCGGCAGTTGCTCGGCCTTAACGGTATCGTCGTTCCGTGGCGAGGCGGATTGACGGACAGGGGACGACTCGAGCTTGGTCGTGGTCGTTGGGCCCTCAACGTCCTTGGGCTTGAGGATGGGAATGGGGTTGGGCTTGCGAATGACAACAAGCGAGGGCTTGCTGCTGTTGAACTCGAAGGGTTTGCCCAGCGTTGAAGTCGCTGCGGGGAAAGCGGCAAAGGCGCGAGACGATGGTCCAGCTGCAGACAGATCGAGCGCTGGTGGACGGAAGCCTTGGCCGGGGCCGGAGACAGACCCAGGGCTGAACCGCGTCTTGGCCGCCAGACCACTAGGCTTGAACTCTATGGCATTGGGACGAAGCTTTTGCGGGAAGGTGAAGAGACCCAGCGCGCCGTTGCCCATGCCGTTGCTCGTGGCGGCGGCATCTTGAGGCATTGGGTCGGCATTCACGGGCTGGAACGGCAGCGCGCCAGGTCTGAAACGACCCGACATACTTGACAACTGCTTGTGAGGCTTGATAGGGCTGGGCTGGACAGACGGCGGACCGAAAGTGAATGTCGATGAAGCGTCTGAGACTCTGGCGGCATGGCTGAAAGAGAATGGGTGTGATTCTGGAACGAGAGGTTGCGTTTCGGGGGTCGTTGATAGCATAGTACGTGGGACAAACGTGGCGGACGTAGCTTGCAGCCTCTTCGGAGGTGAGAGGCCACCAGGCTGGACGTTTTGGTTTTCGGTTGGAACGGTAGGGAACGTGCGGACAGGTGAAGACTTGAACGGGGATGGCTTGGACAATGACGATGCTATCGCGGCGGGAGGCGAGTTGATCGGGGTCGTAGATACATTTGGAGACGAGGGACGTTCAGGCGAAGCTGGCTGGGAAGCCGCTGCCGCCTCATTCGTGTCGTCGTTTGTGACCTGCGATCCCCGCTGGGATTCCCTTGGCGCCGCTGCGCCAGTCGGTGGCCGTTCGGCTTGGATGGTCGCGTCTGCGTCGCCCTTGAGCTCCTCGTCAGCCGCGATGACTGGCTCGTCCTGGTCACCTTCATCTTGTCTAATCCTCTCACTGGGCTTCAACATGGCACCATCGGGGTTGATCAGTTGCTGGAGGTCGCGATTGAGAGGGGGCGAGATGGCGTTGACTCTAGTTCTCCAGGACAGCGCTCCATCGCCAGGTGCACTAGTCGGGGTGATGGGCGCTACCTTGTCGTCTGGGTTTGACTGGGCGGAAGGGCGTCGGGGTCCAAATGCCCAGTGCGTCGTGGCCGAGGGAGGCTGAGGCGATCTAATCACGGTGACTGGGCGGGGAGCAGGAGGCTGAGCCTGAGCCTGAGCCTGAGCCTCGGCAAGCGACATTGCAGCGACGGCCTCTGCGAGGGTATCCGAAGCCATGGCCCGGTCGATCGACATCTGGTCGACGTGGGTCGGACGAGGCGGCGAAGGAATGACAAACTGGCGCGTTGGGGAAGGAGATGCAAACTGGCGGGTCGGCGAGGGATTCCTAGACTGGGGCGATGAGGAAGGTCCTCTGAACTGGCGAGGCGGAGGTGGGGACGCAAGCTGCAGAGGCGGTGACCGGGCCTCGAACTGACGAGGCGATGACGACGCAGACGTCTGACGTTGTGGCGATGTCTGCGCTGCGATCTGCGCTGAAGGCGATGCAGGAAGCGGCTTTGGTGATACCACGGTTCCAACGTTTGAGTCTTGCGCGGGCGGAGTCGATGGGGCAGCCTTGATCACCTCTTCGCCTTGCTGCGTGTCGCGCTGTGGAGACGCCTCGGCAGCACCGTCAGCCGGAGCCGTGTCGGCAGCTTGGGTCTCGCCGCCACCGTCCTTCGGGGGCTCGTCGGCGGTCGTACTCTGGGTGAGACGAGTAGGCGTCGGTGGCACAGCGTCCGAGCCTCTGCGAGACCTGGAGGGACGAAGCATGCCGCCCAGAGAGCGCTTGAGGAAAGGGTTGGTGGCTAGGCCAGTAAAGGACTTGCGGAAGGGAGAAGGCATAGGTGACGCAATGCTGCTCATGAGTCTGTCGAGGACGACAGTCTGGACACCATCGTCTCCTTCCACAACGGCTGCCGGAGCCTCCACGCCGAGTGCGACCTCGCGAAGTGCCGCGTGCTCCTCGGGCTGGACCACTGGGCCGCCTTCCTCGCTGTACAGCTTGGGCTTGGCGGTGGCCGGAGCCGGGTCGTCGGCAGGCATAGCGCCCGGCACGGCGAGGTTGTCGCTGCCGACGGGCTCGTTTGCGATAGTGTCGCTCGTAGCCGAGGCGGTCTCGGTCTTGTCCGATGCTTGCTCAAGCTGCTCGGTCTCGGGGTTCTCCTCAGCTATCGGGGAGATGCGGTGAGATGGGCCGTCGTCCGATGGAGTCACACTGCGCGTGGGAGGACCTTCCCACGCCGTGAAGGCTGGAGGCGAGTTGAACGGAGGCGAGCTGTCGAACGCCGTCTCCCACTGGCTCGACCCGGGCGGTGAGGTATGCACGCTGGTCTCGCGGGTTGGCGGTGTGCTAGGAGTCGTATCCACTTGCATCGACGCTGATGTTGAAGGACTGTTGGTAACTTCGGGAGTCTTGGTGTTATTCACATTTTCAGTTTCCGGCTGGGCATGTTGGGCACCTTCCTCGACAGTCGCCGAGGGGCGCATCGTGCCCCATGCTCCCTGCTTGCATTAGCTCTCACGTTGGATGGTCACACTCACCTCGTCAGGCATCGCCACCCTCACTTCCTTGCCCTTCCACGTAACGACCTTATACTTGGCCTGCTGGGGAGGTGGCGTGGCGACGACGGGGGAGAAGGCTTTCTCAACTTCAGATAAGTCGTCAGAGACGGGCGATAGAGGAAGAGGGATCGAGTGCGGTGTCACGCCAACATTCATGGGCGGCCAGGGGAAGGCTTCCTTTCGGGGCACGCGCTCGCTGGGCTCTGTGCCCTCCTTCTCCTTCTCCTCGCCCTCTGCAGCACCTTGCTTCTCTGGCGACGGGGCGGCGACAGCTGGCGAGTCTGGCGGGCTGTATTTCGCAGGCGGAAGAGCGACCTGGATAGTGTTGCCGTTACGCGTGATGGCCTCCTTGCTCGCAACGGTGGCGGCTGCCTTGGTCGCAGCCTCGCTGGCCATGGAAACGGTCGCTTCGCTGTCGCTCTGAACTGAAGTGGAGGAAGAAGTCTGGCGCAGCGCACTGGCCGCCAGGGGACTGCTAGAGCGAGACGTGGCGCTGGGCGTGGGAGTGGGCTTGAGCGACGAACCGGGGCTGGGACGGAGTTCGTCAAACGTTCTACCGCCAGGCCCGCCTAAGATGGCCTTTGGGGGAGGTCCTAGGCGCTCGCGCTGTGTGGAGGCAGAGCGCGTGTGCGACTGCGACAGCTGCGACGGCTGGGTGACGGCGCGTCGAGTGACTGGGCTGGGAGGCGGGATCGCGCCACCAGCACCTCCAAAGGTTCTCGTCACTGGGCTACCGATAGGAAGAGAGAGGCTCGAGTGCGGGAAGTGGCCGAGCGACTGGAGGCCGGCGGAGTCGAGCGTGCTCGCCCTCTGGGCGTAGGGGAGGAGCGCGGGAGGCGTACCAGGGGGCGGGCCGGGGGTGCCGAGTGGCGGGCGGACGAGTGCTGGCGAGACTGGCCCACCGGAGAACGGAGCCTGGATGTCGGTGAGGATAGCCAAGTTGGCGCGGTTGCGCAGGGTGGCCGAAGGGTTGGAGCGGTGGTCGATATTCGTCACGTTGCCAATGTTGGCGAGCGATGGGTGCTGCGGGTGGCCGAGACCGATGGGAGCGTCGCCCTGGTATCGCTGCCTCTTGGACGTGTGTGTGCTCTCACCCCTCGCGTGGCGTGGCGGCAGGTTGCTGGGCGTGGGGCTGAACGCTGCCGGAGGCTGGGGCCAGAATGGGTAGGCGCCGGGAAAGGCTCCAGGTGGCAAGGACACGGATTGGCCTGGTTGCTGTGAGAACGAGTGGGTGGGAGCGTGGGCAGAGTGTGGCGGAGTGCCAGCTCGCCAGCCGTTGAAGCCGGAATCCTGGCGGGTGTGCGGAGGCATCGGCATGGCGAATGGGACGGGGACGTTGCCGGGTGGTTGCGCGGCGGCAGACGAGGACCCGGCTGACGCCTTGGCCCTCCGCTGCTGTCTGTTCCGATGCTGCGGGCTCATCGCGGCGGGTGGGGTTCACTGTGGTTAGCTGGTTCCATGAGTAAGCTGTGTGGCTGGTGTCGGTGGGCTGATTGCGAGTGTGAGGGAGGCGGGAGGATGTGTGCGCGAGAAGTCGGGAACGTACCAGATCTGTATGCGATGCGAAGAAAACGAGAATGGGGAACTCCGGCTGCTGGGACACACAGCTGGCTGTGACGTAGGAAAGAAGAGAAGTTGAGTGGACAGAAGGAGTGCCGTGCCGACGCTGAGCGCGAGACCAGTGGTGAGAGCACCGGAGTCGTGGTCGACGAGGCAAGAAGAGGACGTGGAGGTGTTAGGAGTGAACTGTGGATATATTGGAGAGCGAGCAGGCGTAAGTTAGTTAGGAGACGAAGTTGCGATGGAGGACGGAGAGATCCGAGTGCTCCAGCTGGCGAGGAGGAGTCATGGCTGAACTGGACGAGAGGCGTCGAGCACGGCTGGGGTGATGGCGATCCAAGCGCCGAGACAGGCCCATCCGTTCGACCATCCATTCATCCTCCAACTCCCTCGCTCCCATCGTCCCTCATTCATCCTCCCTTGACCCCGGTGGCCTCCCTAACGCCATTGCTCGTTGGGCCTGCAGCATTACGCTAGCTGGTCTTCCAAGTTGGCACAACGCATTCCAGAGTAGAACTCACATTCGCACTGACTCAGAAGTCTCCGGTGCAAGTTCTGCCCTTACCAGATTCTCCCGCGAACGAAATGCTGCATGCCGCAATCTGGACTCGGTCGAGTGCCTTCGTTGTGGTCGACAAGCCAAGGACAAGGACGCACGTTGTCGCCGCCGTCGTCGCTGCCAACGAGAGCTTGGGAGCTTGTGACTTCATGACGGATCGCGATGGACGATGAAGTGGGGTCCGTGCGCCATCTCACAGTTCAGGTCCTCAAGTCCCTCGAGAGCCCCGTGCCACCGCCATCATTCAGGCTCCAGTCTCAGGCATTCATTCGCAGGGGATGCCGCCGACTACTCCTGGCGCTTCATCGCTCGTTTCTTGTCTCGACCTGTGACTCTGTCTGGCACTGCGAGCCGCGAACGACACAGCGACGTGGCCAACCTGTTCTAAGCCTTGGAGCTCTTGGCGACGGCGAGAGAGGTCATGGCCGTCAGGCTCAGCTATGGCCATCCACTGGCAGGGTGTGACGGCCGGGGTTGGAGTTGGACAAAGGAGCCAAAGGAGCTCGAATTGATCCAAGCGTTCTCGGCGTTCTGCCATCTGATGCACTTGCCCACCGCGTCGTGCCTGCACCCCACCCTCGTCGGAGCCGACGAGCCCTGGTCTCCAGTCCGGGGTGGCTTCGTTCCGCACCCTTCTTCTCCATCACATCTTTCCGCTCCTCCATCGCTCTCGTTTCTATCTCAATCTCTATCTTTATCCTCTGCATTGCCTATCACCCAGCGTTGAGGTCGGCATGGCAGTGAGAACTCGCCTCCGCCCAACGCCGCGGAGACGTCGCCCCGCACCCCGGCCTACGTCATCCCCGCGGTCTTTGGCGCTACTACTTATCTCCTCCCCTCTCGCCACCTAGCGAAGAGTCGCTGATCTAAGTTGCATCTTGACATTGACCAAGACAGCACACAGCGCACACTGCATCAATGACACCATGACCAGTTATGCGCGGCAGCCCGCTCCCACTGCGTACCCAGCTCCGGCCAGCCAAGGAGTGCCGAGGAGATCGATTCCCCCAGGTCCACCGACGGTGGCCGCACAGCCGCCGGTATATTCCTCCCCGCCGAGCAGAGGGAATGGATATGCGCCAAATGGCATGCCAGTCCGTCCTCCTCCTCCTCCAGTAGCTGGCGAGGATGTGCCACCCCCGCCTCCTCCCAAGGCCGCCCCTCCCAAAACCGCGCTGTCCATGAACGACGCCGCCCCCCTCCCACCCCTCAAAACAACCCAAGTGGAGACCGACACAGCTCCAGTCGGCACCACCGGCCTCCCCCTCGTCTCCAGCCCTGCCTCCCTCACCCCTCTCCCCGCCTCCGTCCCCTCCCCACCAGCGAGGCCACGGCCAGACCGTCCGCGCGCCATCACCAAGCTGCACGAGTCTGTCGACGGCAAGACGCCAATCGACAAGACGATCTACCTCGACCCGTGTCTCCGCAACGTCCTCTTCACGGTGCCCGCCGCGATCCGCGCGACGACGGATACCGCGCTCACGGCCGCGTCGGCGTATGGCGATGGGTCGTTTAATTGGACGACGGGCGCGCCGATTGGGGGCATGGCGGCGCTGGCTAAGAGTTATATTCTGCCGGCAGATGTGAAGGTGGAGGCGGAGAATGGGGGTGTGAGCTTGCGCGTGGCTGTGGTGGATGAGGTGGGCGGCGGGGTTGAGCCTGAGCCGGTTGATCGGGCTGGGCGGGCCTTGCCTCCAGAGAGGCAGGGGAGCGCCAATGGTCAAACTGGGAAGGGGAAGGAAAAGGGGAAAGAGAAGGAGAAGGGACGCACCAAGGCGCGTGTTGAGGTGACGACGAACCGCGGTGGTGTGGAGCTCGACGTCGTGAGTCCCCCTCCTCCTCCACTGAGCTCGAGCCTGACTAGGACCACGCTGACGCCAGATCGAGATCGACGCCAATCGCCAACTAGACCTCTCCATCGAGACGGGCAAGGGCGACATCCTCCTCCTCCTCCCGGCCACCTTCCACGGCCCGGTCCACATCACAGCCGAAGAACCCACCCTCCTCCCCCTCCTCTCCCAACAATGCGCCGACCTCGTCAACCCCTACGAGAGCGTGTGGACAACGCACATCGTGCCGTTCGGCGTCAAGCCGCGCCGCGGCAAGAAGGGCGGCGGGATCAAGCACGGCCTGATGAAGGTGATCGCCAACTACGTCCCGGAGGACTTCAGGGAGCAGGGCGAGTATCAGGACATGGCGGCTTCCGGGTTTACGGGGTTGCAGAAGGGGAGCCATTCAAGGATCAACATCAAGACCGGGAGAGGCAAGGTCGTATTGGGATATCGCGAGTCAAGGGATGTGGAGGAGGCGAAGGGGTTGGGGTTGAAGGTGGGCGCGAAGAGTCGGCAGAAGCATTGGTGGAGTCTATAATCTCGGGATGCAGCTTGCATTTGGTTCCAAATGGCGTCGGCGTCATGATGACGCCAAGGCTGAATTGGACGCCTGGGTGTCTTTTGTGCATGTCCAACGTCCCATCTCTCCACTTCGACTCTTCTCCATCCACAACCATCCTTGCCCCACTGTTGCGCGATGCCCCAAACCCTCCTCATCACCGGCACCGTCGGCGTCGGCAAGACCACAACCGCGAACGCCATCTCCACCCTCCTCCGCCGGCGCAACACCCCACACGCCCTCATCGACCTCGACGCCCTCCGCACCGCCTACCCCTCCCCACCCTCTGACCCCTTCAACGAGACCCTGGGTCTCGCAAATCTCTCCGCCGTATCGCGAAACTACCGCGCGGCCGGGGCCGAGGTGCTCATCATCGCGACCGTCGTGGAGACGAAAGCGATGGTGGACGAGGTAGCCAAGGCGAGCGGCGTCGGGGATGCGGATATGGTGGTGGTCCGCCTTGTCGCGCGCGAGGAGGTCGTGCAGGAGCGTATTGGGAGACGGTACTGGGGCGCGAATGAGGGGGAAGGGGAGGAGGCGGAGGAGGAGTGGCATCGGCAGAGGGCTAAGGAGCTGGAGAGGGTTATGGAGGATGCGGGGTTGCCGGGCGTCGTGCTGGATGCGGGCGGGCCGGTGGTGGATGTGGCTGCGCGGGCGTTGATGGAGCTCGAGGAGTTCTAGGGCGAGCTAGACGAGAGTGGTAGCCGGTAGGGGGTGGACCGCACCAGGAGAGACGAGATAGGGGGTGGGTACGGACTGGGAGGGCGCGCTACAGAGGCGATGACCCGGAGGGACACATTCCCGGCGAGCAACCCCTCGCAACTCGCCATCTGCAGCTCTCCCCTTCTCCCCCTCTTCAACCACGACGAACAATACAGAATGCGAACTCGAGCTCGCTACGTGTCTCGCCTCGCTGAAGTCGCCACATACCAACTCCGACTCCATCGCCGCGCAATCGAAATCGACCGGCCAGACTCGGTCGGTCGGGGACGAGATAAGATGTGCCCCGATCCGATCTCATCTCATTCCTCACCTCCACGCCCGGCTCGCGTCGCCACTTCCGTCGCCGCGCCGTCTCTCCATATCGGACTGTATTCCAATTCCAATTACGCAAGGCAAGAAGGCACAGAATGCATCGCGTCACGGGGTCTCGGCCTCGATTCTACTCCAAGGCGGGGAGTGAAGGTTGGAGGAATATAGGAGATGGGCCAGATCCTCGCCACCCTCTCCCTCTTCCCAGCAGCTTCATTCCAGTTAATTATCTCCCTCTCTTTCTCTTGCCACTCACCCTCCGCCAAGACCTCCAGACCACCTAACATCGACACTTGGCAGCAGATGGACCCAACCCACCTCGGGGCGACTACTATGGCGACGCAGAACGCGATGAACACCCGCCCCGAGGAGGGGAGGGCGTCGATGGACTCGAATATGTCCAATGCGACGGACACTGGTGCGGGGATGGGCGGGGGGATGGGCCAGGGGATGGGCATCGGTGGGAACCAGAACATGGGCATGGGCACCAACATGATGGGCACAGGGAGGAGGCCAGGGGAGATGGACAACGACCACCACCCGGACGACCCCACCCCGGCGGTCCGCGTCAACGGCCCAGTCGAAGGTAAGCGCGTCCACTCACCTCGAACCCTTTCACGGCGCCGCTGACATCGTAGGAGGCCAGGAGCACACACACATGCCCGCGCCCGCTGCGCACAGGCTTAATGGGCGCGAGGGGCTGGCGGCGTATCGGATGGCGGACTGGAGCAAGACGCCGGATCTGTTCAGGTCGACTCCGGGGCGGGTGTCGGAGACGGAGTAGGCGGAGCCAGCGCAGCGGAGTGGTATGGGGTGGGAGTCGGGGGGCGGAGTGGAGCGGAGGGATGAGGGGTGAAGGGTGAGTGGTTGGAGGGGGCCGAGCTGGAGGCAGTGTGCTGGTGGGAGGAGGGCTAGTTAGTGGACGATTCGACGGTATGCGCTGGAAGCGAGGCAAGCAACGAAGGCATCGGCGATGTGATGACGAGGACGGAGAACGAAGTATGAGTCATCAAGTTCGAAGACGTAAGAGCGAAACCAAGCATTAACGAAATCAGCATGAGCATGAATCGAGTTCGAGTTTCATGGAGGCATTGGAGGAAAGGCGAGCTTGAGAAGTGCAGACAACAAGAGCGCAGGCCGGCGTCTAAGACGAGGTGCGCAGAGCATCGAAGTGCTGAGCCCGTCTTCAAGACGAGCAGCTCCAGTGCTCGACCCCTAGCTCGTAGCGACGATAGCATGAATGTATGTAACGAGCCATCGCAGTCCTGCACATATACATACTTCTGGGTATCCCCTACTGAACAACTACGTTCCAAACTTCTGACCAAACTTCCTTACAACGAGCGCTTCGTCGTGAACATCGACCACTTCTTCGCACTATGAGCTCGCCGTAAACTCGCTTACAACCGCGCACTCGCCGCGGTGCCGGCGCGCCACTCATCCACCACACCACGCGCGACCATGAGCGACACAGCCATCGTCGACACCATCGGGTTAACACCACTGGCCGAGGGCAGCACACTCGCGTCGGCGCACCACACGCCCTTGACGCCATACACCGCGCCGTTAGGGTCGCACACGCCCGCCCCCGACCTCGCCCCCATGGCGTTACTCGCCATCTGGTGCGCCGAGCCATAAGCGGCGGGCGGGTTGCGCTTGACCTTGCGCACCCACGCGTCGAAGTCATCGCCAGCGCGCCAGGGGCGTACGCCACGGCCGGCGACGATGATCTCCTGCGCGCCCACGACACGCAGGCATTCCGCGGCCGCGATCGTGCCCTGGACGACGGCGTCGCGGTCCTCGTTCGACACGGTGTAGTGGATGAGTGGCTCGCCGTGCGCGTCCAGCACGACGCGGCCGGGCGTGCGGTCGCGCGCAATGGCGATGAAGCCGGCCATGTGCGGGTGCTTGGCGATACGCACTTTGTGCTCCGCCCCGCCGGCCCACTGGAGGAGGGACATGCTGAGGGTAGGCTGCATGCAGCCCGTCTCGATGCGGACGCCGTGCCCCGACGGCGTGAGGTTGGCAAACTCGCCGACGACAGACGTGAGGATCTGCCCGTCGGTAGGGTGGGTGGCGTGCGGGAAGATGCCGTAGATGAAGTTCGTAGGATGGACGTAGAGCGTCGTGCCGATGCGGGGGTTGGGCACTTTCGAGCGCTGGAGCACGGCAGGCGAGTGGATGCTGCCTGCGCACACAAGGACGCGGGGAGCCGTGAGCGTACGCTCACGGCCGTCGGCAAGGCGGATGACGACGCCCTCGGCGACACGGTCGGGCGTGAAGATGATGCGGCGCACGCTCACACCGGTCATGAACTTGGCGCCGGCACGGGCGGCGTCGATGAGCCAGCTGTGCACGCCGCCCTTCTTGCCGCCCGAGCGGCACGAGTTGGCGCAGTCGTGGTTGCAGCCGTGGGCGCCACCGCCGTTGTTCTGCGGCACCTCGGCATGCTGGTAGCCGAGCCGGCGAGCTCCCTCGAGAAGAAGCTTGTTCTGTTCGTTCTGGGAAGTCGGGGGAGACACGCCCATGACGGCGCACACAGCGTCGAGGTCGTCCTGGAACTGGGCGCTCTTGAAGTAAGGAAGGTTCTTGGCCGCCCAGTCGTCGCGCACGGAGCGCGGAGGCTGCAGGCACGCGGCCCAGTTGACTGTACTGCCACCACCGAAGACGCTGCCGCTCACCAGGGCGACGTCGCCGTAGTCGTTGGTCGAGAACATGGCTCCGTCGTACATGAGGTCGATGGCCTGCGTCTCGGTGTACGCCTGGCCGGCGGGGTCAAAGTGCCATCCCTTCTCCAGCACGAGGACGCGCATGCCGGCCTCGGCGAGCGTCTTCGCCGCCACACCGCCACCGCTGCCGGAGCCGATGATGATGGCGTCCAGGGGTCCGACGTCCGCGTCGGGCGCGACGAACTTGAACTGGTAATGGCCCTCTTCGGGCGGCGCCGTGGGCGTGAAATGGTAGGACATAGCCTCGTGCGCCTTGGTCGAATTACGGATGTAGAGGCTGACGGCCATCTTGACGAGCGAGTCGTAGATGCGGCGCAGGATGGCAAAGCGCGACTGCTTCCAGTTCAGCAGGAGGCGCTCCCGCTGGGCAACGGGCAGCTGGTGGAACGGCGTGAGGCCGCCAGTGAGAAAGACGGTGCCGACGCGTCCGCTGGCTGTCAGCCGTGATTAAGGGAAGGCAGACGCGACGTACCGAAGGAGGCCGAGGACCAGGCGCAGTTCGTCGCGCTTCTCCTGGGGCAGCACGGCCGGGAGACTCGTCGTGAGCATCTGCTTGAACCCGTCGTTCTGCGACGGCGTCTCTGCAGCGAACGCTGCGAGGACGTCGGCAGGGACTTCCACGTTGACACCGGAGGCGGCCAGCGCTGCCTTTAGGTCGTCGGCGCTGACGGCGGGGATGATCGTGTCGCACACGGCGTAGAGTGTCTCGAGCTCATCCTGGGTGAAAAACGTAGCCATGGTGGGCGTGATCAGGTCAGGATAGCGTCGAGAGTGATAGTGCAATGAAGAACGATGGAGGGCGCCATTTAGTTGATGTTGGCCGCGTTGTCGATGGGGATCCACGGGGATGGATGAGACGCGGGGTTGTGTTCACCGTGCATAACCGGGTTAACCGATCACCCTCGCGTGTACACGCGCGCTAGGCAGAGCGCCTCGTTCAACCCGCTTTCAGTTAGTCGGTCTCGGTCTACGTCTCTCCTTCGCTAAGCTAGCTCCTCGCTTCTACCTACGGCCTTCGGCATGTCGCATTTTGTCTGCGAAACACTGGTGTTACACATGACCGAGTATTTGTGTCGCTCTCAGACGCGAGCAAAGCACAAGCGAACTAAAGGACATATTGGGTTTAGTGGGGCCACGGCCATTGCCGCCGCCTCACTCACTTTCCTAGCGTGCATGCCGCAACAAAGAAGAGAGGCGCCTGACCATGTGAGCGCCATGTGCAATACGGTCCACCTTCATCGTCCAACATCCATCTGCTGACTTGTGCTTCTGTTGCGAAAACATTACCAGGTCCCGGCCAGAGCCCCGCCCTGCCGGCCCCGCCGCCCGCCACCCGTCGTTATTTTCGGCCCGAAGTACTCCCGGCATGCATATTCGCCCACGGTATCGGTGACTAACTCTACTTGAGGCATTATTCCTACTCCTGAATCTCTTACGTCAGTCCTCCATTCAGACCTCCAGAGAATGACGCCTGAGAACGTAGAGAACATCGTGACGTCGTGTCCGAGCAAGCTGACATTCCGTGCTCGCAGCTCAGGCTTGAGAGCTTGGGTAAGGCGTCAGCTTGACCGGAACCCCTGCGGCATGCGATGCGTTAGATAGAGCGAGAGACGTGCCTCGCCAGACCGATATGACAGATGACGCTCGTCCCATTGGCTTTGCTGGCGCGTGGCGTTGGATATCAGCGTCAACCTGGGCCAACTATCGGATCAGGTTACTGCGGCGCTCGCGCGCGCGCGGTGGCGACGGCGCGTGTGTGACGTCTACAGAGTTGATGATTGGACGTCACCAGCGTCATACTGAGGCCCGGGTGGGGGTGGGACGGTGGGCGAGCAGCTCAGCTCGTCAGCTCGCACGCCGCCAGGACTCCGGTCGTTTGCTCTCCGCTCACCAGGTGATCCGTTCTGATGCTCCCCAACATGGTGCTCAGATCAATTCATGTTCGTCATGGCAGTCACCAGTTATGGGGTGGAGGGGTGGCAGCTTCCCACTGCCCAGAAGAAGAGTGTTCGTCATCACCCTCTCGTCGAGGTCCTCGAGTTTGTTCGAGACTCCTCGCGGCCTCCAGAGCTGTAGCTGGACCATCTGGACTGTGGGAAGCGAGCAGCGAGCTCCGCTCATGCATTGTACTCCTGCACTCTCCAGCAGCGCCATAACGTCATGCTCCGGCCCATGCTCCAGCCAAGACCCCATCCAGCAGCTCTCAGCAGTACATAAAGAGTGGCACCAGCCCACCTTTCCCATCGCCCAAAGCCCACACCCCATGCTTCGCCCAACCACCACCGCCCTGCGCAGCCTCCGTTCAACTCGCCCAACTCACCCAGCTTTCGCCCCAATCGCCCTCGCTACCCTCCGAACGTCAGCTGCCACCATGTCGCGCATCTCGGACGCCGTCAAGAAGGACCACAGCGAGCTGAAAGACTACTACTCCAAGATCATCGGTGCGACCGACAACGACACCAAGGTCCGCTGGCAGAACCAGTTTACGTGGGAGCTGGCGCGGCACTCGGTCGGCGAGGAGCTGGTGATGTATCCGGCGATGGAGAAGTATATTTCGAATGGCAAGGCGATGGCCGACAAGGACCGGAAGGAGCACCAAACTGTGCGTCCCCTACTCTGCCCCACTACCCCCAGCTGACGCGCGGCAGGTTAAGGAAATGCTGTACAACTTCCAGGCGCTCAGCCCGGACGACGTCGAGTTCGAGCCGACGATCAAGAAGCTGATGAGCGAGCTCGAGGAGCATATCGCCGAGGAGGAGAAGGACGATCTTCCGGCCCTCGAGGCGGCTCTGCCCGAAGGCGAGTCCGAGACGCTGGCCACGAGCTTCCAGCGCACAAAGATGTTCGTGCCGACCCGCAGCCACCCGAGTGCGCCTGACAAGCCGGTAAGTAGAGCTGTGCTGATAGAGATGAGACTCGATGCTGACCGCAGCCGTTCGAGACGGTTGCTGGCCTCATGGCTGCCCCGCTTGACAAGCTTGGTGACATGTTCAGGAAGTTCCCTACGTCGACGTAGTTTCGCAGTGTGGTATAGGTAGTGAAATGCAGTGGAATGTAATGCAGTCAGTGTATGACAGTGGTGATGGTTCGGCGATATAACAGCTAAGCCGTAGCATACCATGACGAAGTCAGCTGTGCCGTAGAGGCCGTGGCTCAGGGGAGGAAACTTCAGACCCCCAATTTCTCCTTCCCGCTAATGTGGTTATCGAGAATGCAGCGAGCGAGTCCGCATGTCCAAGAAGGTGATAGCAAGCCATCTTGTCCTGTGCCCCGCCTCATGATAACCAATACATCTACGCCCTCCGCGTTCTATACTCCCCGACGCTCACTTCTTCTTCATAAGGCCCTTCTGCAGCCACTTCGGCATCTTGACGTCGCCCGCAGACCCCGTGAGCTTCTTCGGCTTGGCCTCCGGTGCCTCCTTCACAGCCGGGGCGGGCAAGGGCGCGGCCTTGGCGCGGAGCTCGTCCTTGAGTGGTGCGGGGTAGTCGGATGCTGGGGTCAGCGGAGTCCTCTCATAACCAGACTTGGCGCATTCCGAGCTCCTAGCAGAGCACCGATCTGCACACTACGCACCGTTCATCTCCGCGTCGTCCCACCGCACAAGCAGCACGCTCTGTGGCACAAGGCCGAGCTCGCTCAGCGTCTCGCTCCCGCCCGTCCCGCCCTGCTGGCCCGCTGCGTTCGGCCCCCGCGCTGGCCCGTAGTTCGACGGCGTGACGATGTGCGCCTTCATGGCGGGGTTGATGTGCTTCTTTGCTGGAGGCTGGGGGACGGGGTGTTCGGGGTAGGTGATGCGGGGCGGCTGGTAGAATGTGAAGGGCTTGTCGGCGGCGGCGGGGGAGAGGGACTCGCGCACGAACGCGTACACAGGTTGGATGCTGCGGTCAGCTTTCCGGAGTGACACGAAAGCTGAAGAGGGAGCACAGGAGTAGGGAGTGCGAGTAATCATGTCACCCTGGAGGGGAGAGACTCGACCGGGGGCGAGGCTGAGCAACACTCACGCAGAAGTAGAAGGGAATGCGCTCTGGATCTGCGTCCCGTCCGAGAACTTGACCCGAATCGTCGCCTGCTGTCAGCTACTGCGACCGCCTTAGCTACTCTTGCCACCGCGCTGCGCGCGGTGACACCGCCGCACTCACAGTAGGCCACTTGTCCGCCTTCTGCTTATCCCGCGCAGCCTTCTCCGCGTCCCTATGCTTCGCGGTCAACAACGGCGCCTCGTTCAGCTGCTTCGACCGCCCGACGATCATCGAGTGGTACGACTGGACGTCGGAGATCGTGGGTTCGAAGAATGCGTCGTCCGGCTCGGCGGCTGCGGTCAGCTCGGCACTCGGGTCACGGAGCTGGAAGGTGGGTGGGGTGGGGGGGGGGAGTAGTGAGTGTAGGATGCAGTTCATGGAGAGAGCATGGACTGAGACGGGGGGGACGATGGAGGAGAGCGAAAGGAAGTCGCGCGACGTTCACCGCAATGGATGGAAGACGCGCGAGCCGGCCAGGAAGGGAGGAGGGAAGGCATGCTATGGACGACCGAGAAGGAGGAGGGAGTGCGGAATGACGCCCTACTCACGCTTCGACGACTCGTCGGCTGGGCGGAACACCTGCACCTCCGAGGTGGGGGGCGCGGAGGTCTGGCTGGCAGACGAGGACGCCGCCATGGCTGCCATGGCAGCAGGAGCAGGCGGTGGCGACGGGGAGGCGACGGGCGGTTGGGCTGGTGGCGAGGTAACGTCAGCTGGTGGTGTGGGCGCGCTCATGTTGCTCGAATGTTGAGATTGAGGTGAATGAGGAGAAGAGGACGACGATGAACAATCAAGTGAGGCGAGGATGGACGGGCGGCTCGTCATCGTCAACTCGCTCGCTCAGCGCGACGCGGGGCCCTATATTACGTAAGTGTGTCAACAACCGGGGCGAGAAGAAGGGTAGGACTGCAGAGCATAGTCTAACAACCACCGCAGTGCTGCGCGACAAGAACTGTATGCATCTAGTGTTTATAGCGAGATCTCTACCTAGAACGGTGATCAAGCGGTGCAGTGGTGGCACCTTCCGGAGCTCGTTCTCGATCGCCCACTCCACAGCCAGCTCGACGTCGTCGCAGATCATCGTTGGCTTGTGGCTCGGCTCGCCGCCGGCGTACACGCCTGTGCGGAGCAGGATCGAGTCCCAGCCGCACTTGTTGGCGCCCCAAATGTCTGCTGTCAGCTGAAAGTCTTGTTCATTAACTAACCTGACAGCGGGTTGTCTGAGTTGGGCGTCAGTTATGCTTTCGGAGCCATCGCGAACATACCTCCAATCATGTACCTGCTGTCAGCTGAGTTCCAGTATCAACAAGCTACTCACACGTTGAGCGGCTGGTCCTTGCCGCGAAGCTCCTCGACGCGCCGGTGCAGCATCAGTTCGCAAAGTCGTACGTGATCTTGTACGGCTTGCCGATTTGCGTGAACGGCAGGTCGAGGCCGGTCACGGCCTTGTACACGGCGCTGCAGAGAGGAGAAAGCGCCCATGCCGAGGCGCACGACGGGATAGTCGCTGATGTCAGCTGGTCGACAAATGCTTAGCTCACGACTTCCATTCCAAGTCCGGGTTGGAGAAGAAGAGCGGGATCTCGCCTCCCGGCTTCTGCACCGTGCGGTCCTTGCGGATCGTGCCCAGCATCCCGCCCTCGGACTGCATCAGCTCGTTGATGATCGTCATATCGCGGCCCCAGTCGTAGCTGTCGTGAATCACGAAGATGGCGCTGATTGGCGTCGTCGTGAAGTCGATGTCGTGCTGCCGTCAGCTCATCCCATTGTAAGCTGCACGTACGCGGACGATCTTCTCGTCTTCGGGGCCAAAGAGGTAGCGGTCCCAGATCGAGCGGTTCCAGTGAATGATGTCGTGCGGGAGCACGGCCTTCTTCAGCCCGTACGATTCGCCGACCTTGCGCGCGGCATCCCTCGGCCCGCCGATGACGAGGACAACCTTGTCGGCGAACTTGGACATGACCTGCTGCAGGGCGTGTGGCTCTGCACGAGCTGGTTGACGCCGAGCTGCAGTCAGTTATCGTAGGCACCCTGGAACTGATGACTCGTGTGCAGAACCCACCTCAACGCCCATGTCCCGAGACAGCAGCTTGATGCGCTCAGAGTCGACGACGCCTCCTCCGTTTGTCATGAGCAGGAAGGGGACAGGTCTGGGTCAGCGCACGTGCGCACCACACTCGCGCGCCGCAGCTGGAAATTGCGAGTACACAGCTGCAGCGAGAAGGTAGGAGGAGCACTGATACTCACTTTGCCAAACGCCCGTCGGCGCCAGTGAGCAGCTTCATCACGCGCTTAGCCTGGGGCAGCACGAACTTGCCCTGCTTGAGCACGCCGTCCTGCTGTCAGCTGGTTCCGTCCCGGTGATTCAGCTGGACGCACGATGTCAAACGCGAAAGCGAGTTTCTCAGGGAAGGGTGCGACGTATCTGGGGTCAGCTATCTGGGGAGTGGGATAGCTCACTGCTCAGCGCTCGCCGCCCCAGGACGCGAGGAAGGTGAGGCGGGAGGGCGAGGCGCGGGAGGCGCGTCGCGACGGCTGCCATTTTGTACAGTGGGGCAGGGGGGTATAAACGCGCGACAGGTATCAGGGAGGTGCGGCTGTCGACGAGCGCGTCGAGACCAAGAATGAGACCATGAGAGACGAGATGAAGAGGTGAAGTCGCGCCGTATGGATGGCCGGGCCGGAGTACGACTCGCATGAAACGCGGGACCCCGCCGGGATCAAATGCGTCACAACAATCTCTCAACTTTCGAGCCTCCTGGAGCTGACTGAGGCCGAATTCCACATCGCATTCCACACCGCAACGATGGCTCCGGACAAGAAGAAGAAGAAGAGCGCCGAGAAGGTCGGCGAGGACGCGCGATCGACGATATCTTCGGGGCGCCGAAGAAGGCCAAGTCCGCCGACGCGAAGGCTGGCTCCGGATCGGGCAAGAAGCGGGCGGCCGAGGAGGAGGGGGTGAAGAGCAAGAAGGCGAGGGTGGAGGGAGAGGGGAAGAGCAAGAGCTCAAAGGAGAAGGAGAAGGAGAAGGGAGGGGAGAGCGGGAAGAAGGAGAAGAAGGAGAAGAGCGGGAAGGAGAAGGAGAAGAAGGAGAAGAGCGGCAAGGACAAGAAGGAGAAGGAGAAGGAGGGCAAGCCTGAGCGCGTCGTCGAGGAGGTCGTCGATCCATCTGTCGCCGTCGCTGCTGCTGTCGAGCGCGCGAAGGAGGCGAGGGCGGCGCCACCGGTCAAGGGCAAGCGGCAGAACCGCCAGGAGGTCGAGGAGGACCGGTTGTGGCGTGACAGCCGTGGCGACTCGGATCGTGAGTCCCAGCTCCGAACTCCGCGATTGCAAGCTGACGCCGCAGGCAAGCGCACAGAAGAAGGCTACCTCGTGTTCAAGGAGGCCGAGCTCGGCATTGACCCCGAAGCTGGCGGCACGCCTCTATGCCCCTTCGACTGCGAATGCTGTGAGTCGAGGACCACGGCATGGACGACACTAACGCCAGGCTTCTAGTTGTACAACGGGCCTCCATGCCATGCCTATATGTACTCCTAATCCTAATCTCCCGGTGTCTACATTTTCTGCATACCTCATCACCGTCCCGGATACAACTACGTAACCATATCTGCGGTCAGCTTGTGAAGGGCCGAAAAGCTCACAGAAGTAGTCGTCCACGAGGGGCAGGTAGCCGCCGATGAGGTCGCCCGCGAGGGAGATGAGCGGGATCCGCTCGAGGAAGTTGATGAAGCTGACGACCTTGGGCCGCGTCCATCCGATCCACATAGGGCCCTGGAGGAAGAAGTGGGAGGCGACGCGGCGATCGGTGTGTGCGTAGTGCTCTGAAAGGAGAGTGGAGTCGCCTGGTTGGGCACGCAGGCGACGGGCGAGGAGCTGGATCGCGATGGGGATAAGGAACGGGCCGAGGTTGCGCGACAGCGTCGGCAGCGACAGCGGGTGGTACCTCGAGGCGGTGGGGCGGCGCTGCCGTCAGCTGGAACACTACGACATCTTAGGAGCCGACGATATACTCACAGAGGAACGGATGAGGAGGATGACCTGGACGAGGACGGCGGTCGAGGACATGATCTCGGCCAGCATCTCGCTGTTCGTGCTGAGCTCCGGCACGAGCATGAGCGGGTGCGGGAGGTACTCCTCCGGCAGCGAGTCGATGAGCGGGTAGAGGTGGTTGCGCAGAGGCGCTCTGGTGCCGATCGCGCTGAGCACTGGGCGGGCCTCGTCCTTGCCCTTGCCCTTCTTCGCTGCCGCACCGTTCGCCTCTGGACGCGGCATGAGCTGCTCCTGGGCACTGACGCAAAGTCGAACTCGCGTTTCGGAGTCGGCGGGTCGAGCACAGGCCGCCGTGTGATCGCAATGATCAGGAGGCGGAGAATTGTTCTGCCGTCAGAGAGCGGCACGGGCACGGGACGGCAGGGATGACAGGGACGACTTACTTGACCGTCTCGATGCTGAAGACGACCTTCCAGCGCACGCGGTCGCCGGCGCGCCGCTTGGCGACCATCTCACTGAGCAGCTCGATGTACGTGATCGTAGTAAGGGCCCGTGCTGCGCGGCGGTACGTCGTGCTCCGCTCGCTCCAGTAGCGAGTGTACCGCGCATGCTCGGAGGGCGCGGGGAGGAGCGGCGTGAGGCGGGAGACGGGGGGCAGGCCAGGTGTCCTAACGACCGATGGGCCGCCTTCACTCTCGGGCGCGAAGGGGTGCGGCGGGAGCGAGAGGGCTTGCGGGATGCGCTTCTCCAACAGTCTATCATGGACAGACGAAACGACCGAGAGGAGGGCGTACACTGTTGTCAGATGGATCTCTAAGCCTCATCTCACATCCTTCAGACGCAATGTCGGCATCGGCAAAACGGCCAGGAAGGAACCAGGTGACGTTGCGGATGGCGCTCTCGACCGTGTTGACGGCTGACGTTGTCGATGAGCAGTTGCTCGTATGCAGTGACGAGTTGGCTCATGGTGATGCGGTGGAGTGGGATGTGAAGGATAGAGTAGTGGAGTTGCGCAAATGAGATTGATGGGGTTGTGACGATGATGGAGTTCGGCGTGGATTGCCGCGCCGGTTGCCACTGTTTGCCGGTGACCGCCGAATTTGATTCCGCGGCTGTCATCGGTGAGTGGTGCGCCGAGCAGTGGTGCGGCGAGCTGCTGAGTTCGACAGTCGACGGCGACGTGCATAATGCATCCGATGTGCATGACAGACACGCTCGCAGGCTTCTGTCTATGCGTTGATACGGAACAAAGGGGCCTGGAAGTACGGTGGTGCTCTCTGTACGGCGTCTCCACTCCGTCCGTCCTAAGGTCTCTTACAAGGCCGAGGGGGTATCTTATACCTGAGGTACCGACGTGTAGGCACGATATGCCAGGTTTCTTCTCAGGAGCAGGAGACTGGACGGACAAGGAGATCAGTCTCGGGCATAGGCTCGCTGGCTGAGGGTAGTGTGCAAGCTGTAGTCGAACAAGGCCTATTAATCGCGCCAAACAATGCTGATTGTCTTGATGCTTAATACAGAGTTTGAGTCTGAGCCTCACCGTGGAAAGGCAATTAGCATAAGCAAGTAGTAATGGTGGTATATTAGCTTGGCCAGGTGTTGTATCGCTCTCACCTCGTTGAATCTGGAGGGTTACTCTGCGGACCACATCACCCCTGTGGAGTGGCTGCACGTCCTTGGTGCATACATAGGCCAGCGACGTCGCCCAAGCAGCTCAGAACAGTGTGGCGGACTGGACAAGGAACGACACATCCAGCTCCAGCCATCAATGCTTAACTTTGGGTTGGGTTGTACGTATACCCCTTTCGTTACACCCCATCAACTCTCATCTCTCTGGAACGTGACCAATAGTCCACTCCGCAACTCATTTGCTCCATTGAAATCTCAACATCGACGGTTTGCATTCAAAACAAAAGTGGCAAGAGTGGATCTAACTTGATCCTCGTTAGCGTAGGTGAGTTCGGCGGAGCGCGTCTCCGTTCTTGGCGTTATCAATGACTTTGTCCCTGACGCCCCCGCCCCGCCGACCCGTTATATCATCCCATCAACCCGCCTCTATCCCATTCCTCGCGCCCGTCGACTCTTTCTCCAACTTTCTTCAACCTCTCTTCCCTCTTCTCTTCCTCGACGCCCTCCCTTCCTCTTCTCTTTCCCGGCTACTCGACGCGCCCGCACTGCCGCGTCGACACCTCCACTCTCGCACCACCGCCCTACGTCACTCCCAATAATCTGACACACCATCGCCCTCGCCCCCACCCTCTCCCCGCCTGACGCGATGGCATGCACCGCGCGCCATTCCGGCGTCACTCTCGATGGCGCTCTCGACGGCGCTCTCGACGGCGCTGGACAGCGCAGCTCCCATTTTGAGAGCGCACAAGACGCCAACGACATCTACAACCTGTACGGGCGCGACAGCTGGGCGTCCGACTCGCAGGCCGGCGCTGTGTCGCCCAACTTCGCGGCCCACCCAACTCTCCCCGACATGGACCGCGACGGGAGCGAGGAGCAGCTCGAGGAGCTCGACGTGGGTGGGAGGCGGTATGCCGACGAGGACGAGGACGAGGTGTATGCTACGCCGCGGCCGTTCCCGGACGCGTTCGACTACGTGTCGGTCCCAAATGCCCAGCAGCGCCGATCGCCCGCACCTGGTGTCAATGGGGGTGGAGAGTCTAGTGCTACGGGTGTGAGGGAGAGTGCGGCGTGGGACTATGGGGAGTACGCACGGCCGTCGACGGCGCAGGACTTTACGCGGCAGGACGACGAGTGGTCCGTTGGCGGGCACTCTGTCGATGTCCCCCACCCTCCCGCTGCTGGGATAGGCCAGGCCGTGACGCGCGACTATGGCCATGCCGAGCCACACCCCGTCCCCCGCGCAGCTCCCCATCAGCTAGCGCAGACGTGGACTCCGACGTCACCGCAAGAGCCACAAGCGTCGCCCAATCCGTACACCTACCGCGAGAAGACGGCCAGCTCGACGTCGACACCATCCCCTCCACCACATACTCCAGCCACCGCCAGCCCCTTGGAAGGCAACTCTCGACCAGCGTCTGGATCTGCTATTCCACCACATTTGCGCTCTGAGCAGCCGCCAAAAACGCCACCTCAGCGCCTCACCCCGCCAGATTCAAATACGACGTCACCGGTCCACCCTCGCGTGGCGAGGATCTCGAGTGCCTCAAGGAATGGCCTTGGCACAGAGCCCAGCTCGGCGGGGTCGAGTATTGCTGGCATGTCGAATGCGTCGCTCGTGTCGTCGCAGTATCCCGGCGAGGACCCCGATGCGTACCATGTGCGCTCGACCTGTGAGTGCGGTTGGGTTAGAGTCGTTCAGCTAGCCGTTCGTTGTCGTAGCTAACGCCAGACGCACGGCTAGACGTCGAAGGCGTGTATGGTGACGGCTGGGACGAAGGCATCGAGCGCACACGCGGAGGGATCAGCCCCGGAACACGAGTGACCATGTCGTGGCCGACCGAGAACGGCGTCATGACGGACCAGGAGCTCAAGTTCCTCAAAAGCTTAGACCGTTACGGCTTCGTCGACTCTGCCGCGGAGAGCCGCTCCGAGCATAGACTCGTGCGTGTCCCCGCCGCCCCATTCAGCAAACATCCGAAAGTACAAGCCGGAAAGCCGCACGACCACTCCAAGCCCCCACCAGCCGCCAAGGGCCCGCCGCCCAGCCCGCCCTCTGTCCCCCCAGGCGGGCCGAATCGGTCTGATGTGGCGCGGGCGAAGAAGAAGGAGACAGAGCGCGTCGGCAAGTGGATGAAGATGATGTCCGTCGCCGAGCGCGACGAGGGCCGCAACGCCGTCCAGTGGCGCTGGAGCACGACCGAGGGCGCAAAACACACCACGCGTATCTGGAAAGGCATCCCCGACAGGTGGCGCATGGCCGCCTGGTGGACTCTGGCGGAGAGCGCGGCCGAGCGGGAACGCAAGAGGGGCGTGAGAGTCGTGCAGCACGATTCGCTCGAGTCGGACTACACCGTGCGCAAGGACCTGCCGTCGCCCAACGACGTGCAGATTGATCTGGATGTGCCGCGGACTATCTCGGGCCATTTCCTGTTCCGCACGAGGTTTGGCCACGGGCAGCGCGCACTGTTCCATGTCCTCCATGCGTTCTCGCAGGCGTGCGGGACGTGTGGGTATTGCCAGGGGATGGGGAGTGTGGCGGCGACATTGTTGTGCTACTTTGAGCCGGAGGTGGGTGTCGCCCGGACAGTGCCCGCAGGGCGCTGTGCGCAGCGCTGTATGTTGATGAACAAGCTGACACCAGCGCACATACTCTCTCCTCGTTCGACTGCACGACCTCTACGACATGCACGGGATGTTCGCCCCGGGCTTCCCCGGCCTTCTCGAGACATTCTACGTCCAAGAGCGTCTCATCGAGTGCATCATGCCGGACGTGCATGCGTCCTTCGTGAGTCCCGGCGTCTCCCCCGCCTGTGACACTCCCCTTCACTCTCCCCACCCCGCTTCCCCCAACACTCCGCCTCCTGCCCGACGCCCGCTGACATCAGAAACGCCACATGATCTCCTCCTCGGCATGGGGCGCGAAAATCTACATCACCCTCTTCGTCAACGTCGTCCCCTTCAACGTCCAGCTGCGACTCTGGGACGCCATGTTCCTCGACGGCATCGACGTGATGATCACCGCCGTCGTCGCGCTCCTCTGGGCCTTCCGGAAGGAGCTGGCACACCCCGCCGCGGACTTTGAGAGTATCCTGTCCCTGCTCAGCAGCTACTATGTCCCGGAGGACGAGGACGCGATGCTCGAGTGGATGCGGAGGCTGCTGTGGCAGCCGGGGGTGAGGGGGTTGATGGCGCATTGGCGGCAGGACTGGCAGGCGCGTGTGGCGCGGGGGACGGAGGGGGAGGCGTTGTTGTAGCTGTGCGAGCGCGGCGAGCGCGGCTAACGCCGCGTCAGCCGTGTGAGCAACGCGGGTTTGTGCGGCGAGCGGGGTGAGCACGGCTAAGTGGGGTGAGCACGCCTGAGCCCGACCGAGTAATGCGAGCACGCCTGAGCCATGCCAGTTTATCGGTGGGGATGTACTGTGGGGACGCGGGTGTCGTGTTTTGGGAAGTGTGCGCGGTCAGTTCGCGATGCGCTCGTACGTCAATGGCGCTCGCGTCGACCGAGCCGCAACATTGACAAGCGTGGGCAAGCGTTCCAGTGCGGCGATGGGAACGGGAGGGATCTGGTGAGACGCTGCGACGTGGACGCGGCCACGGCCACGGTCGGAGCAAGCACAACGGCGATGCGAAGCCACGCCGCGTCGTCGCGTCGTCGCGTCGGAGCCGGCGCCAGCCTAGCGTCGAGATTGGTTATAATATGCATCAGTCATAGTTGTCGCCATCGCTATCCGGTCACGCGCAGCTGCATCAGCCATCGGCGTCTCCGCTATCCGGGCATCTGCACCACAGCATCACTCAGCATCAATCAGCATGCATCGTCACCCAGCATCAGCCGGCGCCTGGCGGCTGGCGGCCTTGGCATACCGTCCTCGTCTCATCTCGGCTCCGAATCTCTGCGGTCTGGAGATTCGGCGATTATCAGATAATTAGCCTGATCACCGTGCTGTGCGCGTGCGGAGAGGACGGAGCCGAGGATAGCCGTGTTGGCCGGTGACGTCCCCCGGATCGCATCCACATTTCGCGACGTGCTACTTTCCACTGCATATAAACGTTGTCGCGCCCGACGTCTTCCAATTCAAGCGACAACAACACCGAGAAGACAAGCAAGATGGTCACTGTGCGCCAGATCAAGAAGGCTGAAGCTACCTGTAGGTCCTCCCCCTCCCTTCTCCCCCTCCCCGATGTCCTCCCTCATCCTCCGGCTGGACGAGTCTCGAGTGTCGACTGCCATGTCGACTCTCATGATATCTCCCCGTCTCACGGTTCCTCCACACTCCTCCATCCTCCTAGACCCTTACCATTAAACCCACTCCTTCCCATTTGCGCCCACACCCCCCACCCAACTCCGCCGCCCCACCATACCCCGCCCGCCCCCCAGCCCGTAGAGCCGCTGACACCAGACGCCGTCCGCGCCGAGCTCGCCTCCGTCCTCACCGCGTCTTTCCTCACCTGTAAGTCTCCTCTACTCTTGCCCTCCCCTATTCTTGCCCTATGCTCTCACTCTCCTCCTGCTCTGCAGTGACGTCGCCATGCCAAGAGAATGAACGTGTCAGGTCTACTATCTGACTCACCTTGGCTCGCGCCCCAGCTCGCTTCCCACCGCTGTCTTACACATCCTCCTCCACCTCTGAACCTCCTCTGGGCCTATCGTCCCATCTTCCCATCAGAGCTCTTGGCAAGCTCAGCCGAGCGCGCCAGTGCCGGAGCATAGGAGCGAGCCGGCCCGGCTGCGCTTACCACTCTATCTACACCCACTCGCTCCTGTCCCCCGTCCCCCCCGCCCCTCTCCCCTCTTCTTGCTGTCCCCGCCTCCGCGCCAACTCGCTTCGCGCGTTGCCGCTCGCTGACACCAGACTCCCCATGGACGAACATGTGGGGCCCCGACCCCGCGCTCTCGCGCATCCTCTTCGACGCCATCGTCGCGCACTCGTACGAGGCCGGGTGGGAGGTGTGGGTCGGCGAGAATGAGGGCAAGGTGCTGGGTGTGGCGCTCTGGGTGCCCCCCGGCGTCGAGTATGAGTAAGTCGGAGTCGTCCTTGACTTATTGTCTACCCTTCTCTGTTCCCCCTCACCCTCGCCACCTAGGGCTTCACCTTCGCTGCCCGTTCACGCTTGCGCGCAAGCCAGCCTCCCTTCCCCTCTCCCGCCGTCACCCCTCCCCTCCCCCAGCCTCCCCTCCCCGACATCTTCCCCCCCCCCCCCCCCCCCCCCCCCCTGCCCACTCCCCGCTCGCCCGCCGCTCGCTCACACCAGCATGGACTTCCTCGCCGCCCACATCTCCACGATGCCACCCCACCTCGCCGCACACTTCGCCACACACCTCTACGCGCAATTCGACAAACTCGGCCAAATCCTCCTGGCCACGACACGCTGTGGTGGTACCTCGCCTTCCTAGCCACCCATCCTGACGCGAAGGGCAGTGGCGTGGGCTCGGCCTTGTTGGCGCACCAGACTAAGAGGGCGGGGCTCACCCCTCTCAAGGCCAAGGCTTCCCAAGCTAATGGCTTTGTGAACGGCTCCACCTCCGAGGCCAATGGCACTGCCAACAGCGCCAACGGCGTGGCGAACGGCTCTGCTACCAGCACCACCGCCGCCCCCAGCGCCAGCGCCATTGCGAACGGCGCCGACAGCGCCGCCGCCGGCGTCCCCCAGGGCGTCCCCATGGCACTCAGCACCGGCACAGATTCCAACGAGGCGTTCTACGCCGCGCGAGGCTGGGCGAACCGCGGACACATCTCTGCGCCGTTCGCGGACGGGTCGCCGTGGGTTGAGCGGCTCATGACGTTCCCGGGCGATGCGGAGATCGGCGCCGAGGCCGCGGCGTAGCTCCGGCGCTAGCCCGAGCGTAGCTGTCGGCATCGCTAGAGAGGCGTAGCCCGCGGCATCGCTAGAGAGGCGGAACCCGCGGCATCGCTAGAGAGGCTGGCCAGAGCTGCGCCTCTCTGGCAACCCGGTGTTTGTGTCAGACTAGATTCGTGTAGCCTACAGTATGCGTAACAAGAAATACATAAACACATAGATGGGATGGATCGTACTGCTCACTGACATGCTGGACCCTTGAACTGGTGAGAGTGGTAGACTGAGATTGGAGGGCTGATCGACGGTGGACGACTCACGTTGTCTCTACCTGCGTGCTTGCTGTGTGGTCGTCGTGCTCAGCCACCTCGCCGCGTCGTCACCCCTGCGTCGCTCATCCCGACATTCTCCTCAACGCTCTCCCTCTCGCCGAGGACGCTCTCTGGCCCCCTCGCCGCGCACTCTCACTCCGCTCGACTGCGTCGCCATGAACTCGTGCACCTGCCTCGCCCTATCGCTCCGCTCGAGTGGTGCGCTACTATCCTCGCCTCTCGCCGCACTCTCGCTTCGCTCGAGTGCTTGCTCGAGTGCTCGCGCTGACTATACTAACCGATGCATGCTCCTTATATGCGACAAATGAACAAAACTCTGGAGCAGTTTCTCTATGTGTAACGGATCAAATCAAATCTACCAAACCTCGGGCGCGCTCGCACCGGCTCGCCTCCTAACGCTTGCCGTTGCCTTACTGGGTCGGGCGGTAGCGGCTGGGGAGTTAGCACTGTTCTATGACGAATAGCTCGCCTCGGAGTTCTTGGATCCTTGGCGCCGCCTCGGGCTCGAAGCCCTCGGCTCGCGTACTCACGGTTCACGCTCGCTCTCAAAGATCGTGCTAGGGTCAAGACGGCCCTGGATGATGTCGTAGAAGAGCTGGAGCGAGCTCTGGCGGGCCCAGTTCCACGACGAGTCGAAGACACGCGCCTTGTTGGCCGAGAAGGCCGGCGCGATACCGTCAATGTACGCGTCGCCGTGCTCGAGCTTGATGGCGTCGAGCTTGGCCTGGAGGGCGTCGGCGTTGGCCTTCTCCTGGTCGGCACGCTTCTCGCCCGCACGAGGGTCCTTGCCGAGGTAGCGCGACAGGAGCTCGATCTCGCGCTGCGCCTGCTCCTCCTGCTTGATGACGAACTTGTCAAACTCCTCCGAGTTCATCACCGCGCCGCCGGCGCCGCCGCCACCGCCACCACCACCGCCGCCGCCGGCGGAGAGGGTGATGCCGGTGTACGAGGCGTACGACTGGGCGACGCTGTCGAGGAAGGCCTTGGCCTCGGCCTCGAACCGAGACGCTTAGGCGGCTCGTTGAGGATACCGAAGAAGAGGGCCGAGTCGGAGCGGAGAGGGCCAAGACCCCACTGCTTGTTGAGGTGGTTGCGGGCAGCCGAGATGTTGAAGCCACCAGGGAACTTGGAAGCAATCATGCGGTTGGTAAGACCCATCGAGTGCTTGCCGAGACCCGAGTAGCCGACGGAAAGAGCAGCACCAAGCTCGTCGAGAGGAAGGTCCTCACCCTTCTCCGGCGCCGAGGCGAACTCGGTACCGAGGTCACCGAGAATCTCGTTCTGGAGAGTCGACTTGCCGCCAGAGAGCTCCTTGAGCGACTTGGAGAGAGGCACCTCGCCAATCTGCTTCTTGAGCTTCTGGGCGACGATGACACGGACGGTGTCGACGGCCTTGGGAGGAACGTCGTCGACGGCAGCGGCGGGCCGGCCGAGGCGCGGGCGCAGACAGGGGGGGGGCAACAGGGGCAGCGGCGGGCGCAGGAGCCGACGACTCCTGCAGCGGCAGCGGGAGCAGCCTCCTCGCCAGCCTCGTCCTCGAAGGCGTAGTAGACCTCCTTCTGGTTCTTGGCGTGGCAGAGGATCTGGCGCTTGAGAGCAGTCGCGGCGTCCTGGGCCTCGTACTTGGCCTTGAGGGTACGGGTGGCCATACCAGCAAGGACAGGTCCGGGACCGACCTCGATGAGACGCTCGAACTTGGCCTGCTGGAAGAGAACATCCTGGGTCTCGATCCAGCGGACGGGCGAAGCGAACTGGTACGCGAGACACTCGGTGAGGATGTTGTACGCGAGACGCTGGCGGTTCGGCCGAGTCCCACGAGTCCTTCTCCCAGCCCTTGAGGAGTGTCCATGCGAGGCGAGTTGGTCTCGTCGTAGATCTTCTGGCAGTACTCCTTGGTAACCTGGAACGGCTCGGCGATCAGGTTGGGGATGTACTTGCCAACGAGACGCTCGGGGTTGAGGTGCTCGGGGTCGATCTTCTTCATGAGGTAGTTGCGGAACGACAGGACTCCGGGCCAGAGGTAGCGCGAGTGGAAGGGAACGTCGATACCAGGGAGAGGGATGGTGGCGTAGCCACGCTCGAGGATGACGTCGCCGCCGTCCTTCTTGGCCTTCTCCTGCATCATCTCGTAGCCACCGTCGATGATGCCAACAAGGTGCTCCTTGAGCTCCTCGACCGACATGGTCTTGGAGAGCTTCTCGAGGTCGATCTTCTGGTGCTTGAGGACGTTGAGGACGTTGGTGAGGGTGGCAAGAGCCTTGAGCTCACCAGCGCACACGTACTGCTGGTCGGCAACGTTAAGGTTGACGATCTGGAGCAGGTGTCCTTCTGCTTGGAGATCTGGTCGACAATCTCACGGAGCGCGGGCTCGGAGAAGGTCTTGCCAACACGCGAGGGGTTGACAGCCATCATGGCGTACTGCGACTTGCCCTCAGCGTCGCGCTTGACGGCGCGCTGCATGGTGATACCACGGAAGAAGACGACGTCGGAGAGCGCCGAGATGGGGAGAACGTCGGCGATGGCGGCAAGAGCCGAGTACTCGCCGAGCGAGTGACCAGCGAACGAGGCGTTGGCGTCGATGAGGCCCTTGGCCTTCATGTCGTCGAACGCGGCCTTCTCGGTAACAACGAGGGCGATCTGAGTGTACTGGGTAGCGTACAGGAGACCCTGGGGGTGCGAGAAGGTGTACGAGGTGGTGTGGAGGTCAATGTCGCCGAACAGGGGCTGGGTCTTGACCTGGCCCTGCTCGTCAACCGAGTCGTAGGTGAGGTCCATGTAGCGCTGGCGAATGGCCTGGCCCTTGATACCACCAAAGTGGATGGTGAGCTCCTTGGGGTTGTTCTTGACAATGTCAATGATCGAGAAGCCGTAGACCGACGTAAGGTGGGCGTCGGCGGCGTCCCAGACGGCGCGAGCGACCTCGGAGTTGTTGTAGAGCTCCATGCCCATGCCAACCTCCTGCGAACCCTGGCCAGTGAAACGTAGGTGGTAGGGGGCTGGAGGACCTCGGCCTGCCGTCGAGGACCTTGGTGTCGTCCTGGTTGAAGGCCTCAACCTTGATCACCTTCTTGCCGTTGTGCATGGCGGTGTGGGTGAGCTTGACGTTGATCTCGTCGCCAGGAAGGACCATGCCGACGAAGCCGACGTCGTACGACACGACGCGCTCGGGGTGGTTGTCCGCAGCAACCGACTCGACGTACTTGCGGGTAGCAGCCGACGACCACATGCCGTGGGTGATGGTACCCGGAAGGTTGGCGAAGTCGGAGAAGTAGGGGTTGATGTGGATAGGGTTGAAGTCACCCGAGACCTTGGAGTACGGCTCGTTGGTCGTGGGAGTCTTGAAGGTGGCCGAGGCGGGGTCGGTGATGAGCGAGTAGCCAGACTCGAGAGCGACGGGGAGGCCAACAGACTTGCCCGAGCGCTTGAGGTACTCGACCACGGGGTTGCCGTGCGAGTTGTGGGCCTCGTAGTCGATGGTGGCGACCTGAACAAGAGCCTTGGTCTGGCTGCGGATGAAGGCAGCACCGGTGACCTGGACCGAGGCGTAGACCGACTTGTCCTTGAAGTTGTACTTGGACTTGAGCTTGAAGCGGAGCTCGGTGCCGACGTCAAGAGGAACAGAGTCGTCGTCCCACTCGAACCACTCCTTGGACTGAAGAACACCGACCGAAGTGGGCTTGTCGAGCTTGACGACGTAGTCGGGCTCGTCAATGGTCTCAAAGGTGTTCTGGTAGTCGGTGAAGCGGCCACGGTAGAGGAAGGCCGAGTTGACCTCAATGACGGGCTCGCCGTTGCGGAGAACGTAGCCCTTGACCTTGACAGTCTTGCCAGAGTCCGAGTTGACGACCGAGGTGACGCGAGCCTCGGTGGTGCAGACATCGCCGGCCTTGAGGGGCGCGGCACCCTCGACGAAGCGGAAGCCGTTCGAGAGGTGGACAAGGTTGATGAGGTCGCCGTCGATGGCCTCGGGGAAGATGGTCTTCATGATCGACTGCCAGCCAAGAACAATGGCGTAGTCCATGGGGCGAGGATGTTCTTGTTGCGGCGCTGCTTGAAGGCCTCGCCCTGGTTGCCAACCACGTCGCAGAAGCGCTGGATGGTGACCGGGTCGACCTTGGACTCGCCACAGGTGAAGGTCGAGTCGAGAGGGAGCTTGGGGAGCTTCTCGTTGTCACCGAACCAGAGACGCCAGTAGAAGTCCTTGATGGCGTTGTTGCGGCCCTCAACAACCTCGTGGATCGGGGCGTAGCCCTGCTCGGGCTTGTAGTGAAGGTGAAGGTGAGGGGCACCGACGAGCCAAGACGCTCCTCGTTGAGCTGGAGGGTGATCTTGCGCGACTTGGCGTCGAACGAGAGGTCAACGGCCTTGAAGTCGGGCGAAGCGTAGCCGGCCGAGCGGATAGCCCCGTAGACCTTGACGCTGCTGGGGACACCGTTCGAGTCCTCCTCGATCTTGACAACCTGGTCCTTGCGCGGCGCAAAGATGCGGCGGAAGGGGTTTGACGTAGCTGTGGCCCTGGACGACGTTGACGGTCGTGAGGGCGGCGCGGAGCCAGCTGAGGTTGGGGCCGGCGATGCGCTGGAGCCAGTCCTCGACCTTGGGGAGCTGGTTCTTGAGGGTGAGGCGAGTGCTGCCCTCGCGAGTCTCCTCAGCAATGTAGGTGTGGGCCTTGGGGGCCTTGGCACCAATGTAGTCCATGGTGGGAACCTTGGACTCGTCGTTGTCGTAGTAGCGCTCAAGGATGCGCTTGACAAGGAGACCTTCAATGTTGCCGAGCATGTCGGCAATGGGCTCGTCGGCGACGGTGGAGAAGCGGCGGCCATGGGGCCCTGGAGGATACAGACACGCTGAGCGTCGCCCTCGGGGACAGCCTCGACGTCCTCGGCGGCCCAGAGCGAGTCCTTCTTGAACCAGAACTCGAAGTTGGCGTCGAAGACGGGGATGAAGGGCACGGGCTTCTGCCAGACACGGTTGCAGATGTTGAGGAAGTACGACTTGTCGTCGGCAGAGACAAGCTGCTCCTTGGTCTTGGGGTAGGCGCCGAGGAAGAGCTCGACAACGTTGGTGGGGTTCTCGAGGTTGTTCGACTGGATAAGGGACTCCTTGGTGCGGGTGCCGTCGACACCGGCGAAGCGCTCCTCAACGCGGCGCATCCAGTCGCCGAGAAGGTTGCGGAGCGAGACATCGACCCAGCGCTTCTGCTTGGGGATGTACATGAGCTCAACCATGCGGTTGATGGTCTCCTCGTAGGTCATGTGCGAGATGTCGTAGACAACCTCGCCGTCGGCCTTCTTGCCGAACCAGGGCTTGTTGAAGTCGGCGTTGAGACGCTTGACAATCCACTCGCGGTTCGCCTCGAGCCAAGCAGTACGCTTGTCACGGGGCATGTTGAACACGGTGTCGTCGAACTCCTTCCAGAGGACGACGGCGCGGTTGGCGATCTTGTGGATGGGCTCACCGAGCTCGGAGCGGACAGTGAGGATACCACCAGTGGGCTTGTCGTAGGTGCCCTCCCAGTCCTTGTCGGTGACACCGGGGGCGTCAACAATGAGCTGCTTGACCGACGGGCTGGTCTCGGCCTCCTTGGCGACAAGGACACGCGAGCCGTAGAGAACACCGTCGAAGGGCATGGGCTGGAGGCCGAACATCTTGACGGACCAGTCACCCGAGATGTAGGGCCAGACATCCTCGGCACCACCGAAGCCGGAACCAGCAATGAGCGAGATGTTCGAGTGCTGGCGGATCGAGCTGTAGGTGGCGATGATGGGCTGGTGGAAGTCCTCAGCCGAGTGGTGACCACCGCACGACCACCGGTCCACTGAAGGATGATGGGGAAGTCGGGGTTGGCGCGGCAATGTTGACAACCTGGCGGATACCCTCGACGGATCCGGGCTTGAAGCCGACGTGCTTGATGCCGGCGGCGGGAGACCGTCAATGATCTCGGTAGCCTTCTCAGACGAAGGGATACCAGCGGCAATGCAGAAGCCCTCAACGGGGAGGCCCTCGCGGCGCATCTCCTGCCAGAGAGGGAACTGGAACGAGAACTGTCTCTGGTTGATGTAGAGAGCGTTCAGGGTGATGCCGATTCCGGGCTTGATGCGGCTAACAATGTCGTCGACCTTGGCGCGGAGGATCTGGGGGTTGTAGTGACCACCACCGGCAAGCTCGATGTGGTAGCCGGCGTTGAGGGTAGCCGAGACCATCTGAGCGCCAACGGTAGTGGGAGTCATACCGGGGATCATGATGGGGGGCTTGCCGAGGAGACGCGAGAAGGGCGTGTCAATGTTGATCTTGCCGTCGCCGGTCTTGACGAGGCGAGGGTGGAACTGGTCGTGCCAGACAGGCTCACGACGGATGTTGGAGGCGTTGTAGAGCTCAGCGCCAGACTTGCCCTTCTCGCCGACGTAGACGACGCGGACGCCACGGCCCTCGAGACACGGCGGTGAGGAATCCGACACCGGTCTTGCCGCCGGGACCAAAGTCGACGGCGTGGGTGGCAGAGCGAGGGAAGTCGCAAGCCTTGGCCCAGTGGATGTGCTTGGTGAAGATCTGGTCGCAGAGCTCCTTGTCGAGCGAACCCGAAAGCTTGCGAAGGTCGAGCCTAAAGATAAGATTAGCGCAAGTCACCACCACAAGATCGCCATCGGCAAATTTCAAACTCACCGTCCTCAGTGTTGAAGATGGGCATGCCGAGGTCGCTAGTGGAGAAGAGCTCGGTGTCCTTGAGGTCCTCAGCGAGGAGCTTCTCAGTAGCACCCTCAAGGTACTCGGAGTGGTAGGGCACGTTGATGGGGAGGAAGCGGATGGTGAAGACCGCCTTGCGCTTGGAGAAGGGGACGCGGCCCTGGTCGAGGCCAGCGGGGCCTGGACCTTGCGGAGCGCCGTAGCGAGACCGTAGAGCGACTTGGCAGGGCCAGTCACGATGAACATCGTCGCCGCGTTGAAGAGCGAGATGCCGACCTTGGAGTTGTCGGGAAGGAACTTGTTGACCTTCTCGATGTGGCCCTCGAGGGCAGTGCGGCTGAGACCGTTGACAGCCAACATGGGGTGGGGGTACCCTCGCTGTTCTCGATGGCGTCGGCCACGATCTCAGGCTCGAGCGAGAGAACGGGGAAGAACTCCTGGCCACGGAGACCAATGTAGAAGAGGAGCTTGACGGCCTTGGCAATGTTCTGCTCCAGCGATCCCACGAGTTGACGAGGCAATGGCAACAGCAGAGACGATACCCTGCGAGTGGCCGGTGGCACCCTTGATAATGTCACGGAGCTCTCCAGGCGAGAGGTCGGTGATACGGGCCGAGACAATGTACTGAGCAAGCTGGGTGATGCCGATCACGGGAAGCGAGACAGGGATCGAGGCGAGGTACTCGGTCGAGGGGCGGGGAGCGCCGGTGAGCCACGAGATGACGTCGAGGCCGTTGGTGTAGTAAGTGAAGCCGTCGGCAGTGGCCTTGTCGGCAAGGGGGCAGAACCTCCTTGGAGAGGGTGAGGAAGTCCTCCAGGAAGGGACGGTAGATGTTGAAGAGCGCAAGGAGCTCATCGTAGTAGTACTGGCATGTCAGTCACACCGTCGGTGGGGTTTGGACTCTCGCAAAACTACCTCGTTGACACCTTGGCCACCGAAGAGACCGTAGATCTCAGCCTTGCCCTCCTTGGCGGCCTCGATCAGAGCCGAGGGTGGGCGATGGGGACCTCCTTGGCACCGAGAGCGGTGCGGAGAGCGGCGAAAGCCTTGTAGTAGGCGGTAAGAATCTCAGCGCGAGGCTCGGGGTCGTAAGACTCGAGGAGCGTCTGGATGTTGTCAGTGCCGAGGAAGAGCTCGTTGAAGCGCTTGTAGAGGCCAGACGACCTGGGCGATCTCGGACGAGTCGTCACCGCCAGCGGAGAGCTTGTCGGCCGCAAAGCCCAGGAAACGGGCGAGAAGCTTGACCTGCCCTCGTTGGTGGGCCAGAGGGAACGGCGGCACCCTCGTCCTCCTCGTCAGCGACGGGAGCGGGGCGTCGTCCTTGCTCAAAGCAGAGTCGTGGAACTCCTGGGCGAGAACTCGGAAGCGACCCAGGCGGAGAGGGGCGAAGCGGGAACGAGAATGTTGACACGCGCGGCCTGCGAGTGGAGGACGAGCGGGCGGTCGCGGGGGGACCGCTGAAGAGGGACGCCATGATGGGCGTGTGGACTCTTGCAGTCCCGACTATGCGGAGTGGGGTTGGGGAGGGGGGGTAAGAGTTGAGTGAAGGGACGCCTTGAAGTGACGATGAAGGCGAGGCGAATTTGAGCGATGTGGAGAGGGAGTGAGAGAGAGAGTTGGAGAGAGGGAGGGAGAGGAGGAGGAAGAAGAGGAACCCGAATACTACGGGCGCTTTGAAAGCGATGGATGTGATGGAGGAGAGAAGAGAAGTGGTACTGACGAAAGAGTCAGATGATGATCTCTAGTTGTCCAAGTCCAGCGAGGAGGAGGATGGATGGGATTGCATTCACAGTTGGCTACTACTACTACAGCTACAGTCTTTCCCCCTCCCCTGTCCTGCTGCCTGCTCTCCGACCATGCCGATGAGCCGCCAGCCAGAGGCCCAGGTTCTGTGGGCCGGGGGAGGACTGGTGGGGTAACCAAAGGTGTCGTTGGGTGTGAGGAGAATTCCCTTCGCCCCCAATGGACTAGGCGATTAAGCCGCCCCATCGTTTCCGACTTCTCTCAAGCAGTGAGTGACCGGCGTGCCTGACCGGAGCTCATCTGCGCACCCCCACATAACCCGGTCTTCTACAAATCATTTCTAAACCCTTCTCCCTCCACCCCCACTCGCATCGCATCGTAATCCTGCACCCAACTCGCCACGTTGTTCTCTGTTTTCCCTCCACTCTGCTCCCACACTCCTTACCCCAGGTCACAGGATGTTAGGATGGATAGATGGTTCGGGAAAAGTGCCGCGTCGTCGCGAGAATCTCCCCCTCACTTCGCGCCTAGATATGTGCCTGACTAGTCAATCTCTCATCAACCTTGCGCCCCAATCATCCTCCGATAGTATGCAAAACTCCCATTAATCACCTGCTTACTCCCGCAAACGTGTCAACTAACAATGCCAACGTGGAGGTGGCTCTTTAAGCTTGGGGAAACGTATCAGAGATAGCGATGAGCACTCGTTGTCGCCATCAGAGATTAGACATTGCTGGATAGCTGTGTATGCTATGGCCAGGCCATCGGTGTTCTCCTTCCCCCCCATCAACTTGGCACTGGGCCAAAAACGTTTTCCCACGGCAACCCATCCATCAGGCACCATTTGAATAGCCCGAACATCGCCGCCAATCCCCGATTAACAACTGATAGACAAGATGGGACCTGGCAAAGAAAAGCGATTATCGATAACAGACTTGGGGGCGCATCTCGTTTAGATGAGTGAATGCCGGATCTCCCGAGAGCTGCGTGGTGGCAAAAAAAGAGTAACTAGTGCAAACGATGCATCTGTTCATCTGTTGCAAGCATCTTGTTCATAGCGTTCGGGAGTGATTTAGACTAATCCACGTTCTACTACTTGCTACTAGCTACTACGGTTGCGAGCGAGAAGCATGCAGGGTTTGAATCACAGGATCAACTATCGTCATGTTGCAGGGTCGAGAACGGGTCTGGTGAACACATGACATGGAATCCCATTCTAGGACCCGAGTTGGGTGTCGCTTTCGCGCTCCAGCGCATACAAGCTACAGCTCGGAAGCGCTGGGTAAGCGTCGTCGTTCGTGTGAATTGAGCGCCTCTGGGCCACTGGGTTTCGCATCTTGCCGCCATGGCTGTCTAGAGATGGTATGCTACATGGGGTACATGGGGATGGGTCGAGCCTCTCCGCTGCTAATCCGCCCTCCCGCCGACCTCCACTTCTATCGGGTGAAGGCGAGAGAGGGAGCAACGATGAGCAAAAGCAGGGAAGTGAGTGGCCGTAGCCTGGGTGGCCTAGGTGGCCTCAGGTGGGCTGGGCTGGCTAGGTAGGCTGAGTGGGGAGGGTAGGTGGGATATGATTTTTGCTTTGGGGATGTGGGGATTTCGGTAAGGGGTAAAAAGGCGCAGGATTGTATTTGGCCGCGAGCCGAATGGAGAGTACCAGGCGGCGGCAAAGAGGCAAAGGGCCGAGCCACGTGTAATCTGCATGTGCTACGTAGAAACTTGGATGCACCGATTATCGGCGCTGTCCAGCAGCAAGAGAGATTTGGTGGGGATGGGGATGTGGATGAGAAAGGTAGTGGGGTGGGGAAACCCATTTGCCAGGAACCAACGAATGTATCGGGCAGTCGGTTCGGACCCCTGGGCAGGCTCTACCTAGGTAGGAGACTGTGGGGGTGACCAGAGAGCCTTCACCCAGGCAGGCCACCTACCCAGCCAACCGCTACGACGCCAGTTATTGCATACTGACAACTGGGTTGTACTAGTTAGACAACGAGTCTCGCAACTCGCCAAGTATCATTCTCCAGCTCTTCGCTGTTCGTGTAAACGACCTCCTCATCATCCTTCAGGTCGATCTTCACATCGCCATTCCCTCCTCCTCTCTCCTCCTTAACCTCCCTCCACCCTACCCACCCACCGTCCGCCTCCACCACCACCACCACAAGTTCTTCCCTCCCCCATCGACCCGACAAAGGTCACAAACCTACCTCTCTCTCCCTCCCTCCGCAAACAAAGACAGTCGGCGACGTCGTCTACACCAACCATGTCGACCGCCAACCTTGACCAGGAGGCGCAGGTTCGCCGCGAGCTTACCTCGCGCTGCATTGCCATCGTAAGTGCAGAAATCTAAGTTGCCGAAGTTGGCAGCCCCAACCAAGCCGCACCAACCTAGGAGCAGCGAGCTGACGTCCAGATGAACCGCGCCGACGCCAACCTGCTCGACTACATGAAGTACCACATTGACTCTGTGGACACTTCCAAGGGCCCCAACTACGAGAAGGTCAAGAAGTTCGGACAGATCCTTCTCGACAACTGTGAGTCTTGTGGCGCCAGATTAGAATGGCTCTCGCCTAACAGCCAGGCAAGGAGGTCGTCGACCTCCCGCCCGTCTACCGCGACGTGGCCCTCCCCACGGCCCCTCACACCGAGGTCTCGGCCAAGGGCGACATCCAGTACTCGGAGGTCCCCCGTACCAACGTGCGCAAGCTCGAGAGCTACGTCAAGGAGATGGCCTCGGGCGGCGAGATCGAGTCTCAGGTCAACCTCGAGAAGGTCCAGACCGACATTGGTGAGTAGCTATGTTGCGCTGTTGTGTGGTCCAGCCGCTTACGTGCGTAGAGAAGCTCTGGGAGCTCGTCAACGCCCAGCCTTCCATCACCCCCGCCCAGAAGGCGGCTATCAAGTCGATGTACGGCGAGGTCGTCAAGTCGCTCGGCCAGCAGGCCGCCGGCGCCGAGCACGAGGACCCAGTGACCCGTGCCAAGAACGCGGCCGACAAGCCCCGCCGCGACAGCTCGCAGTTCCTGCGCCCCAACGTCCAGGACCGCACCGAGGTCGACGAGGAGCACCTCCCCTTCCTCCACCTCAAGCGCAAGACCGGTGTCAGCTGGGCTTACTCTAAGAAGCTCACCAACATCTACCTCGACGTTCTTACCGAGATTGCCACCTCGGGTGTCACCTTCCAGAAGAAGGCTGCTCTCCTCACCGGTGTCGGCCGTGGCTCGATCGGTGTCGAGATTCTCAAGGGCCTCCTCGCCGGTGGCGCCACCTGTGTGGTGACCACCTCGCGCTACAGCCGCGCTGCTGTCGACTACTACAAGGGTGTCTTCCACGAGGTCGGCTCCAAGGGCTCCAAGCTTATTGTTGTTCCCTTCAACGGCGCTTCGCGCCAGGACACTGAGGCCCTTGTCGACTACATCTACAACACCCTCAACCTCGACCTCGACTACATTGTCCCCTTCGCCGCTCTCCCCGAGAACGGCCGTGAGATCGACAACATTGACGACAAGTCTGAGCTCGCCCACCGTCTCATGCTTACCAACGTCCTCCGCCTCCTCGGTGCCGTCAAGACTAAGAAGGCCGCCCGCAAGTTTGTTACCCGCCCGACCCAGGTCGTGCTCCCCCTCTCGCCCAACCACGGCCTTTTCGGTAACGACGGTCTCTACTCCGAGTCCAAGATCTCGCTCGAGACGCTCTTCAACCGCTGGAGCGCCGAGTCGTGGGGCGAGTACCTCTGCATTGCCGGTGCCGTCATTGGCTGGACCCGTGGCACTGGTCTCATGAGCGCCACCAACTTTGTCGCCGAGGGCCTCGAGAAGCTCGGTGTCCGCACCTTCTCCGCCAAGGAGATGGCCTTCAACATTCTGGGTCTCATGCACCCCCTCATCTTCGACATTACCCAGATCGAGCCCCTCTGGGCCGACCTCAACGGTGGTATGGACCGCGTTGCCGGCCTCGCCGACGTCATGACCTCTATCCGTCTTGACATTAACAAGGTCGCCGACCTCCGCAAGGCCATTGCCCTTGACAACGGTGCCGACTTCCGCGTCACCAACGGTTCGGACGCTGAGCGTCTCCACCAGAAGGTTTCGGTTGCGCCCCGCGCCAACTTCTCCTTCGACTTCCCCAAGATTGAGGACGACTCTGTCCTCGACGAGCTCAAGCACCTCGAGGGTCTCATTGACCTCGACAAGGTTGTCGTCTGTACCGGTTTCGCCGAGGTCGGCCCTTGGGGCTCGGCGCGTACCCGTTGGGAGATGGAGGCTCGTGGCGAGTTCACCATCGAGGGCTGCATCGAGATGGCCTGGATGATGGGTATGATCAAGCACTTTGAGGGTATGCTCCCCAACGTTACCGGCATGGCCGACCCCTACGTTGGCTGGGTCGACGCCAAGACTGGCGAGCCCGTCGACGACAAGGACATCCGCAACAAGTACGAGAAGGAGATCCTCAACCACTCGGGTATCCGTCTCATCGAGCCCGAGCTGTTCTACGGCTACGACCCGGAGAAGAAGGGCTTCACTCAGGAGATTGAGCTCAACCACGACCTCGAGCCCCTCGAGGTTTCCGCCGAGGACGCTGCCAAGTTCCAGCGCGAGCAGGGCGACAAGGTCGACATCTGGGCCCAGGAGTCGGGCGAGTGGTTCGTCAAGTTCAAGAAGGGTGCCCGTGTTCTCCCCAAGGCCGTCAAGTTTGACCGTGTTGTCGCCGGCCAGATCCCCACTGGTTGGGACGCCAAGCGCTACGGTATCCGACGACATCATTGCCCAGACCGACCGCACTGCTCTGGGCTCTGTCTCGGTCACTGAGGCTCTCATCATGTCGGTGTCACCGACCCCTACGAGCTCTACAAGTACATCCACCCCTCGAGGTCGGTACCTCGCTCGGTTCCGGTATGGGTGGTATGGCTTCGCTCTCGCAGATGTTCAAGGACCGTCGCGAGGAGAAGGATGTCCAGAAGGACATTCTCCAGGAGACCTTCATCAACACTGTTGCTGGCTGGGTCAACCTCCTTCTCATGTCCGCCTCGGGTCCCGTCAAGATCCCCGTCGGTGCCTGTGCCACTGCTCTCCAGTCGTTGAGATTGGTTGCGACTCGATTCTCAGCGGCAAGGCCAAGGTCATGATTCCGGTGGTTACGACGACTTCTCCGAGGAGGGCTCGTACGAGTTCGCCAACATGAAGGCTACTTCCAACGCCGAGACCGAGTTCGCCAACGGCCGTGAGCCCAACGAGTTCTCGCGCCCATGACCTCGACCCGTGCCGGTTTCATGGAGTCTCAGGGCTGTGGTGTCCACATTCTCATGAGCGCCAAGACCGCCATTGAGATGGGTGCCACCATCCAGGGTATTGTCGCCTACACCTCGACCCACACCGACAAGGCTGGTCGCTCGTCCCCGCCCCCGGCCGTGGTATCCTCTCGACTGCTCGTGAGATCACCCCCAAGCAGTCGCTCCCCATCCTCGACCTCAAGTACCGTGCCCGCCAGCTCGAGTTCCGCCGCAAGCAGATCTCGCAGTGGTTCGAGAACGAGCTTGACAACCTCCGTGACGAGGCTGCCGTTGCTGGCAAGGCCGACGACGCCGAGTGGTTCGCTCAGCGCGTCGACTTTATCGAGAAGGAGGCCAAGCGCCAGGAGAAGGACGCTCTTGCTACCTACGGTATGCTCGAGGGCTCTGACCCCAACATTGCTCCTCTCCGCCGTGCTCTTGCCGTCTGGGGTCTCAACGCCGACTCGGTTGGTGTCATCTCGTGCCACGGTACTTCGACCAAGGCCAACGACAAGAACGAGTCGGGCGTGTACAACCTCCAGTTCGAGCAGCTCGGCCGCTCCAAGGGCAACGCCGTTCCCGTCATCACCCAGAAGTACCTCACTGGTCACCCCAAGGGTGGTGCCGCTGCCTGGATGTTCAACGGCATGCTCCAGACCATCCAGTCGGCTCTGTTCCCGGCAACGCCAACGCCGACAACATTGCCGAGGAGCTCCGTGCCTTCCCCCACCTCTTCTACCCCTCCAAGGCTATCCAGCACACTCGTCTCGAGGCTGGTCTCCTTACCTCGTTCGGTTTCGGCCAGGTCGGTGGCCAGGCTGCCATTCTTCACCCTCGTTACCTCTACGCGGCTATCCCCAAGAAGGACCTCGAGGCGTACAAGAAGAAGCGTGCCGCTCGCCAGCTCGACTCGTACTCGCGCCAGTCGCAGGCGATGACGCGCAACAACCTGTCCAGATCAAGGACGCGCCGCCCTACTCCCGAGCTCGAGGCGCCCGTTCTCTCAACCCTCTTGCTCGCGCCGGTCCTTCGAAGTCTGGCTCGTACGAGTTCAAGGGCAAGCTCCCTGCCGAGGTTCCCCTCAACTCGGCCAACGCCGACACCATCAAGTCGCTCCTTGCGCAGACTGGCAGCGGCATCGCCGGCGTCGGTGTCGACACCGAGCTCATCACCTCGGTGCCGACCTCGGACACCTTCCGCCAGCGCAACTTCACCCAAGGTGAGATTGCCTACTGCGACCAGGCGCCTGACCCGCGTGCCTCCTACGCTGGCCGCTGGGCCGCCAAGGAGGCTGTGTTCAAGGCCCTCTCGGTCCCGTCCAAGGGCGCGGTGCGTCCATGAAGGACATTGAGATTGTGTCCACCGAGGCTGGACCCGAGGTTCAGCTCACGGCCAGGCGGCTGCCGCTGCTGGCGGGAAGAAGATCAAGGTCTCGCTCTCGCACTCGGACTCGAGCGTCGTCGCCTTTGCCGTCGCCAACTAGGTCGCCAGGGTGTGCTGGTTTAGTAACTGTTGTGGTCAGTATTATCGCGGTAGCCGCGGACATAGAGTTTGCTAGTGGAATGATCATTGTTAGACATGCCGAGCGCCGAGGAGGCACCGCAGGTGCCGACGAGGCGGACACGAGGAGAGGAGGTGCCACCGAGGAGGCGCCGAAGGTGCCGACGAGGTTCGCCGACGAGCCGGACACCAGACTGACTGACGAGCGGCGCACTAGACACTAGACTGACCACAACTAGAGTTCACCGACAGAGGGAGTTCACTGGCAGAAGCCATAGGCGCCGACTAGGCGGACACCAGACTGGATGGACAAGTGGTTGCACGGGGCACTGAAGCTGGCAGCGTGGGCAGAGAGCGCTGATGAAGGGGGAGGGTGAGGAGGAACGGCGCCGAGGTCCAGACCTGACAAGCGAGAGTGAGGAGGCTCTGATCTGGCCACGTACTGTACGTGCCACTGAGCAGCTGTGCAATCGTCGGCGCTCATGGTCGAGCTGGGTATACGGCCAATACAGCGGTGCTGATCTACACTTGATCGCCGTTGGCGGAACGCCCAGACCAACCCCCGCAACGCCCATACCACAAGCCATCCCAGCCTGCACGACGAGACATGCAGTACTGTACTTCCATTATCCCACAAATCGCCTATAGATCTATCCTGTTCTTCCTCTTCCAACCCCGCCTCCCACCCTTCTTGTTCCCCTCCTCCCCCCCCGCCTCCCATTCCGCCTCCTTCCCAGCCTACCCAACCAGCGCGCCACACCTACCCCCACCCAACCTCCCACCACCAATACCCGCCCGCCTCATCCGTCCTCCCCTCCCCCCTGCGTCCCTGTACTGATCGCTTACTCCCCCTCACGCCGAGGCGGAGTCCCTGCGCGGCGCCGAGGCCCTCCCCGCGCAGCTGGGCCGGCACGTTCTCGTACAGCGGGTCCTCTGTCGAGGCCGCCTCCGCAGCGGCGCGGCGCTCCTCGAGAGGCGGGTAGGACGAGAGCGGTGGGAACGCGACATCGATACTCTCCAGCTCTGGGGTGAACGTCGGGCGCATAGGTGAGAGAAGGTGCTGCTGTCAGCCTACTTGCTCATACCATGAGAGAAGTATGTCTGTAACTTCGGTTGACGTCGGGACTCACCAGAACACCACCACCGTCGTTGGGGCCGGGGGGCCGAACCACCCAGCCGGCCACGTCACGGATCATGCCCGCGTGCGTCGGGTCGTATACGCAGTCGGAGGCGATGACGAGGTCGAAGGGCGTGTCGAGCCAGCGCGCGAGCTCCTCCTCCTCGCCGTCCTCGCCCTGTGCATCCCCGTTCTTGAAGCCAGCTTGAGCCCGCGCCCGCGCGCGCATGTAGGCCGGGAACGTCGTCCAGTCCAACTTTGCGATATCGATGCCCGCCGTCGCGGGCGCGTCCGGGAGGCGCGGGGGCGCGTTCAGGTCGACGCACACGCGGAGGTTGGAGAGGACGTCGGGGTGGAAGTCGGTGGCGACGACTATGCCGGTGTCGGCGGCGGCGGAGGCTAGTACCGACGCCTGGGCGGACTGGCCCGCTGGCTGCTCCTCCGGCACAGTGCCCATGACGCCGCGCGGCTTCACGGGGATACTCCCCCCGCTCGTACCCAGCGCCGTCGACGCGGCCCGGAGATCGAGCAACTTGCGACACAGGATCGAAAGCAAGCCAGTCCCCGCACCAAGCTCCAGCACCCGCGTCCCGCCGCCGTGCGGGAGGACGTCCTGGAACAGCCCAAAGTGGGCTGGCCGGAGCGCCATCTCGCGGCCAAGCAGGATCGCGCTGCCCCACGTCTGCACGCCGACGCTGATGTGGTCGGTGATGGGTGCGTCGTGCAATAGTACAGGTAGAGTTGCGGGCTTGGATGGTGGGCGGCGGAAGCCGGCGGTCGGGGAGCGGGAGAGGGAGGCGGCGGGCGAGCGGGAGAGCGACCGACCTTCTGGGGAGCGGCCAGCGAGGGGGCGCATGGAGACGAGCGGCGAGGCCGGCGACGACGCCAGCTTGGCAAGGAACCGCGTCGTCTCAGGCGACAGCGACGCGTCGTCCCGCCGCCAAGGCGCGAGCGCCCGCAGCGCCGGGGCGAGCTCAGGCGCGAGCGGGAAGAGGAGGTGGCGCGTAAGGCTGCCCGCCGCGCTCGTGCCGGCCATGAGCGCCAGAACGGCAGTCGCGTCCCTCAGCACGGCCTCAGTCTCGGCGACCGCTTTGGCCGTGGCGGCGTCCACCTCGCCGTCGCCGGCGTCGTTCTCCTCGAGCCACGTCTGGGCGCGCCGGACGACGCCGCCGAGCCACTTCTCCGCCCACTCGCGCTCGAACGGGTCGTCGCATCCGTCCCCTCCGTCCTCTTCCTGGTAGTCGCCTCCGTCGTCGTCGTCGAAGTCGTCAAACTCGTCGCGCTGCGCGCGCTCCTCGGCAATCGGCACCGGCGCCAAGCCCAACCCCTCCATCTCCAGCCCCAAACCCGGCATATCCACACTCCCCCCTGACAGAGTCCGACTCCGCTTCCTCCCCCCTCGCTCCTTGGGATCTTCCGGTTCGGCGTCAAAATCGACGTCGGCCGCCGTGAACCCCCCATGGATCGGCGGCATGTACATCTCCTTCAGCACCTCCATGTACCCGAGCAGGTCGGAGGGCGAGAGCGGCGCCAGGCTCCCCTGGTCCCGCGGGAGGGCAGGGAGGAACGTCGTCGGGTTGCCCCAGCGCATCGTGGGGCCGCGAGGCTGCCGAAGGTGCCGAAGGCTGCCGGGAGCAAGGCGTAGGCCGAAGATGTAGACCGGACCGGGGGCGTAGACCGAAGCGTAGAGGAGGCGTAGAGGAGGCGTAGAGCGAGGGCGTAGACTGCCGAAGTCGAGAAAGTGTGTGCGCTGAGGTAGTGTAGCTGGCGTTAGGTGATCGCCGTTGTCAGATGAACGTTCGTCACGTCGAAATTTCAGCGGGCGGGGCCTGGACCTGACAGTGTCGTCATGTTGAGGCAAAAAGTGAACCGGCCAGGTGCTCGGAGAATCGAACCTCGGTCTTATCCTCGACCCTCAACTCCGCTTACCTGAGCGGAGTGCTGCGGACGGGGAGGCGACCTCCACTTTGCAGGTCCACTCGTCATAGTTGTTAGGTTGACACTAGTCGTGTGAAGACCAAAAGCCCGAGAAGCGTTGCATACGTCGCTGTTGTGTCATTCTCCTTGACGAGATCTCTTGACGAGATCGCATCGCGGCTTCTCGGTCTTCGCACGCGCTCTCCTATATATCTATATATCTCGCACTTACTCATTGCTATTCTCCGTTTCACTCATCTCCAACTCGTTTGACCATCAAGACTAGCAAGACTAGCAAGACTAGCAATATGGCCGTCCCGTTCATCGTATTCGCGCTTGTGAGTCCACGTCGAGGCGCGATGCCGCTCGAGGCGGTCTCGACGGCGATTACTCCCTCGACTTCTCGCATGGCCCCCCTCCCCAGTGACCACGATCCTCGCATCGCCTGCTTCCCACCCTCATCTCCTCTCCCTTTGCACGTACGCCGCCCCACCTCCTCCCTCTACATCCATCTTCAGTCTTAGTTGCCTCCGGAGCCCGCTGACCCCAGCCCCCGCTCCTCGCCCTCTACCCCCTCGCATACCTCCTCAACATCCTCCGCCTCCTCCTCCCTCTCCGCCCCACCTCTGCGCGTGTGCGCATCGGCGGCGCACTCCAACCCACCGCCCTGACCGCCGCGACCGACCACGCCTCAAACACCCCCGGCTCCACCTCGCGGATCAGCAACCACCTGCCGTACTGCGAGGACGTGGTGATCTGGGCCCACGCCAACCTGGCCATCTTCAGCTGCGACCCCTCGCGCGACGTGTATAATCCGTTCACGAACAGTGGGGACGTGAGCAAGGAGGTGAATGGGAAGATGGTGGCGTACAAGTTGGACGCGGCCGCCAGGTCGGAGGGAGGCAACAACTCCGACGCAGATGTGTATGAGATCAAGATCAGCGGCTGGCCCGAAGCCCGCTCCCTGCGCCCGCTCGGCGTCGGCCTCTCCTCCTCCTCCGACACCAACCCGATCCTCGCCATCGCGAACAACACGGCGCACTTCACGGCCGTCGAGGTCCTCCGCCTCGGCCTGGACAACGGAAGGGCCGTCGCGACCTACCTGCACACGCTGTCCCACCCTCTTCTCACCATGCCGAATGCGGTCGTCCCGCTCTCGCCCGAGAGCGTGCTCGTCACCAACTCGCTCAAGTGGAGCGCAACGAAGAATAAGCTGCTGCACACACTCGAGATGTTCGGCGCCCTCCCCACCGGCTCCGTCCTCCGCCTCACTCATGCGGTGGGCGAGGGCACGAAGGAGGAGCGCGCGGGCGAGATCGCCGAGTGCGAGGTCGTCGCCTCGGGCTTCGCGCTGGCTAACGGGATGGCGCTGAGTGATGACGGCGCCGTTCTGGCCGTGGCGGCCAGTATGACGTCCAGCCTCCACGTATATGATGTGGACCCGCCGCTCCGGCCCAGCTCGGACCCAGCGCACGTTATAGAGCAGGACCGCGACGTGCGCTCGGCACGGTTCAAGTTCCGCGAGAGCTACCCCCTCGGCTTCCTCGTCGACAACGTCCGCTACGCCTCCCCCTCCTCATCTGATGCCGATGGGGAGCACATATTCGTAGCCGCAGGCCACCCCGACGCACTATCCTACTCCGCCACCGCGAAACGCTTCGGCGCACCGCCCCTCAGTCCCTCCCGCGTCGCCTCGGTGCGCGTCCCCAAGGCCCCCACTCCGGGCGGTGGCGGGCTGGGGGCCTGGTGGAACGCCATGTTTACGCGTGTGGACAAGCGCGTGCGCACCGTGTTCGAGGACGATGGTGGCGTGTTGGGTGTGAGTGCTAGTGGGCTCGCGGTGGGGGATGGGCGCGGAGGGAGGGATTTGATTGTCGCGGGGCTGTATGATGTAAGGGGGCCGGTGCGGTGTTGTGGTGTGGAGCTGTAACTGCCAGAGGGTGAGTGGTGGGATGGAGCTGTAGGAGGGCAAAAGGAGAGTTGGGGTGTGGAGCTGTTGACGAAGAGGAAGGGTGAGTGGCGTAAGCTGTAGGCGGTGAGAGGGGGTGTGAGTGAGTGGTAAAACTGTAGGCGAAGAAGCGAGAGTTGAGTAGTGTGAGCTGTAGGCGATTAGGATGAGGCTCGTAGTCAGATGTCAGAGCTGAGAGAACCGTACACCTGTGAATGTATGAGTACAGAAGAGCAAGAACCCTGGTTGGCTCTGCGATGCGCCCAGTAGGCCTGGAGGGCAGAGGGGCCGATGGGACTACGGAGACACAGGGACGACGGAAGTGGTCAAGCGGAGGAGCAGGGCCGTTGTGCAGAGATGTACAGTAGCTGCCACTCAATTGGAGCTGCACGAGCTGGAGCAGGTCAATGCATATGCCTCGATACTATGCTGATGATGCGTTGGCCGAGAAATGAATGGTTATGGACTGGACTGGACTGGACTGGTACGGGAGCTGGTTGGGAGAGTAGTACTGGAGCTGGTGGGAGAGGAGTGAGAGGAATGAGAGGGAGTATGGATGCGTCGGATGGTGCTGGGATATGAGAGATTGATCCTATGCGTTGTGCAGTGCTTGTGCCACGGCTGCGGAAGGTTGAAGCCGAGGGCGCGATGAAGGGATGCAGAGGAGATGGAGCAGTTGGCGTAGGCAGGGTGGTTGGAGGGGTTGGACGACAGAGGGCAAAGTGGCGGACAAAGGCAGTAAGACGAGCAGCAACTAGTCGCAGCTACCCACTCCCCTCTCCACCCTGCCCCCTCCCCACCTCCGCAGCCTCCGCAAGCTCCGCGCGGCGCAGCTCCCGGCGCCGCTCAGCCGCCGCGACATTCTCCGCCTTCCGCCTCGCCTTCTCCTCCCTCCTCGCCGCACGCCACGCCGCGCCCTCCGGCGCGAACCGCTTCTGCAGCTTGTTGAGCCGCTTATGCTTCTTGAGGCGGTAGGTCACGCCGTCAATCACCACGCGCTTGCCTTGGCCTTTGCCCCATGGTGGCATTGTGTGGGCGGGTTCGGGTTCGGGCGCAGGTTGGTGGCGGCGTCGGCTGGCGCTTGCGGCGGAGTAGGAGCCGGCCTGCGTCGGCGGGGGAGTGGGGGAGCGCGTGCGTCGGCTCGGAGTCGAGCTGGCTTGCCCGCCACTCTCGCTCCCGCCTTCGCCCTCGCCGCCGCCCTCGTCTACGACGAGATCGACGCGGCGCTCCTCCGCGCCCTCGGACCCAAGCCACTCCCACCTCTGCAGACAGCGGGGGACGTAGCTCTCCACGGTCGTCGCGAGCGGCGGTCCCCGCCGCGCCCACCCCCGATCGGCGAGGGCGTGCATCATGAACTCCCACCGCGACGTGTCGCGCCCGAGGTGCGCGTACTTGGGCGCAGGCGGGTCCGCGGCTACAGAGAGGCCGGCCTTGACGGCCTCTTCGCGGCGCTCGTGGTTGGCGAAGATCTTTGTGGGCTTGGTCGGCTTGGCGGCCGGCTGTGTCAGGAGAGACGAAGAGGCGTTGTCGCTGGGCGAGGCGGCCGAGTTCGCCTTTGATGGCGCTACGGCCGCCCGAGCTGCGCCGAGCTCGGTCTTGGCGTGCGCGAAGGCGAGTGCGGCCAGGGGGGCGTCGTTATGCCTGAGTGCGTGCCTTGCGATGTGGCGCCACGTCTCGGAGCCAGGCGTGCGGCCGCCTGGGCCGCGCTTGTCGAAGCGCGCAGCGAGGGCGCGAACGTCGGCGATGGTCATGCGGCGCTTGAGCGAGGTGAGGAACGCGAGGTGGATCGTCTGGCGCGAGAACTGCGGCCGCCGTCCGGAGGCGGGCTCGGCAGCGGGCTTGGTGGAGTCAAGCACGTCCACGGCGTAGGGGCTCGCCTCAAACTCGTCGAGGAGCTTCCCGACACCTTGTGGCCGCGCATACGCTAAAGCGAGATGGAGAGCGTCAAGCCGCCGCTCGGAACTCGCACCGAGAGAATGCAGGAAGCTGAGTGCGTCACTGAGCTTATACCCCTTCCCTGCGAGTAGCGCGGCATGCTGGTGTCGCAGAAAATTGCGCGGCGTAATGCGGCCGGGAACAGTGTCGATGGGCGGGAACTTCTGCCACAGCGCTTTGTTGATGGCGATGTCACCCCGCCTCTCGCTCTTCCACCGCCCCCGCTCCCAGTGGCCCCCATGGTCTATTGGGGGGATGTGGACGCGGGCATGGCGCGCGAGGCGGCGCAGTTGCTGTCGTGTCATCTCGTCGCCGTCGTGGAAGGCCCAGGTGTCGAGTGCGGCCACGGCCGATGGGGTGAGGAGGTGCGGGTTTGCCTCGAGATGGGCGAGGGCGGCGGGCGGAGAGGTGCGCGAGGCGACGGAGAGGAGGGCGTGGATGACGGAGGGGAAGGGCGGCGGTGGGCCTGGCGACAGGCGAGGCAACGAGCCGTCCGTTGGGTCGCTCGTCGCCGCCGACTTCGCTGCGTCCCATGCCGCCTTGGCGTCCGAGTCGGATGCCAAAGCTCCGCGGTACACCGGCGCTTCGACGGCCTTGGGGTCATCAGAGGGGTTGCGGGGTCGCTGCAGCGCGGGCACAATGTCTTCCCGGGCAGCAGAGAGGCGGGGGAAGGCGTCGGCTCGAGGAGCCTTGCCCTTCCCTTTCGCTCCGGACGTCCGTGCCGCCGAGCTCGACTCGCCGGGTACGACGACTCGAGGCCTCGCTCCTCCGCGCGGCATCTTCTGCCTCGGCCCTCGCGACTGCACCGCAGACGACTTGTCGGACGACAAGGACTCAGGCACCGTTGGTAAAGAAGGCGATGTCGGCGTTGAAGGCGACGCTAATGGTGCCCGCGCTGCAACGTCCGAGTCTCCCCTCACCCCCTCTTCCGATCTCCTGCTCCCAGATCTAGCCCAGTTGCGATTTTGCGGTGCGCGAGCCACACGCTCGTCGGCCCCTCGGACCTCCATCGCCGCAGCCGTGATCCCCCGGCGAGACGGCTGCGCCGCCAAGTGTGGTGGTGGTGGCCTGCCGGGCCCATGCCCGGCGAGGCATGGGGCCGCGCGCGGGCGCAGGACGAGGCGGGAGAGCATTTCTTACGCGCTCCGCATGCCTCTATCGGCGGTGTTCGTGGTGTTCGAGTAGACGTCGATGGGTGATGGTGACTGGCTCTTTGACTTTTGGGTATCCGGATTCAAGGCTCGCACCGGAGATCGACGCGACTCCATCGTGTGGTTGGCACGTGGCGGATTTACCGGGCATATGCGGCTTAACAGTGCCGTGGCGCCGACCTGGTGTGGGCAGGCCGTTATCAGTGGCGATACACATGGTGATATGACGGTGAGGGCGAGATACAAGTATGCATGGATACAGAGCGGGCCGGCCGCGATGGTGACTAGTGATACGGGTGGGGCTGTGGCCACTGTGTGGTGGGGACTGTGGCCATCTACTGAGACTACACCTACTTCTGGAGATTCTCCCATTCCTTGGTGATGACTCGCACAAAGTCTGACGCAGCGTGCCCGTCGTCGCAGCTCTTCCACACCCCTCCGTCGACAATACACTCGCGCGGCGAGTGCTTGATAGTCGACTCGATGCGGATCGTGCAACTCTTACTAACTCCCGCCTCCTTGGTACGCTTGACACTCTCCCGCAGTCTCTGCCGCCCTTCGTGGCCGAGGTGGTCGAGCTCGTCGGCTTCAGCCCACGGATCGATGTCCTCCACGCGGGGCTCGGCCGGCAGCTTGACCTCGGTGCCCGTCAAACGTGCGTAGCGCTCGGCGGCGCGGCCCTCGCGCTCCGCCCGCTTGCCCTGGATACACTTGCCCACGCCGGAGCGCCACCAGTCGATGCCGGCCGTGTTGGCGCAGCGGCGCGTGAGTGCCACAGTGCCGATCGCGCCGGGGAAGTTGCCAAAGTTCATGCAGGTGAGAGTGGCGTAGAACTTGTCGAGGGGGGCGTGAGCATGTACGCAGAGCTGGTGCGCGTTGCCGGCGCACTCGAGGTCGCCGTGCATGCACTCGACGCCGTAGGGTGCGGAGTGGTCGATCCTGTGTGTTAGGTATGTCAGGTTGGTGAGGGCCACGGCGACTCACTCGCCGAGATAGTCGACGCTGAGATCAATCTTATCGATGATGTTCTCGTGCTTGAGGACCTCCTCGAAGACGTTCTCACACAGGCGCTGGGTGTCAGCGGTGTCGTTCTTGTACACAACGCGATCGACGCAGGCGCGTCGGCAACAGAGGGCGCAGATGCCATGTGCACAGCTTCCGTGCCAATTAACAGTCGCGCCCGCTCATCACCAAAGGCGAGGCGCCTCGACGAGGCGCGCAAATCCCCGTGCCAAGAGAGTGTCGCGCTGCGCAATCTGCCCAGAAGAGACGGCCACACGACCCTCGGAGCTCGGAGGTGCACGCCGACGGCATGTTTCACGCGCCCGATCCGAGCGATACGCCACCGGCGGGGGCGCCGTCACGAGATCTCTGCCTCACTCACTGCATCTGGACACCGGCTCATCACATAGAGCGAGACTTTGACGCGGGCGGCTGGCCCAGGGTATGTGTTGTGGATGTAATCGTTTGGGTCATGGTACGTGTCGAATACGTGCTCGTCGTAAGGAGCAGCGGCTGCTGAGGCCGAAGCCGTTGCTACACTTGTGGCCAAAAGTAGTAGTGGAATTGCGAGCATGTTGATGGATGTGGCGTTTGTGAGAAATGGAGAAGGCGCGTGACGAAGAGGGATTACCGGCGGTAAAGGCTGAGAACGGGACACTTGCTTGCTGCGGGGCTGGATCTGGGGTAAGCGAGACTCTCCTGGTGGGAGGGAGTCACCTGACTTGTGTGATCCTGCAAAAGTATCAAGGCACGTGGAACGTGGGATACTCCCCAGCCCGGCCAGCCCAGAGGCGTTCGCCACCCAACTTCTGACTCCGACGATGATGATATGAGATTAACTAAAACTCTCTCTCAACTTCCCCAGAGTGGGGGATCGCTGACAGAGCACGTCCTCGGTCAGATGACCTTCGTCGACCCGTTGCCCGCGAGTATGACCTACATATCGTCCAATCGAGAATGTCGTACGCACCACAATTAGTCCCAGCTAAAGCCCAGCTGATCTAGCTCACGCTTCTTGATTGGCTGATTCACAATAACAATGTACCAGAATGCGTTCCATGATCGGTCTAGCACCTACTGCGCGCCGCCGGCTACGAGGCCCCTGTGACGTCTTGTCAGAGCCTGTTCTAGGCTTGCTCTAGGCTTGCTCGCTTTCTAGACCCCGTGTGTCTTGGTGGCTGCAGTGGCTGATCTGAGGCAGAGGCAGAGGCTGAGGCGGAGGCTGCGGGTGCGGACCGAAGGCGGCTTACCTTGGCTTTACTGTTCGAACACGATCGCCATCCAGGTCAGATTCAGCATCACTTGACTTGTCTCTCACAGAGACGTACCCACCTCCCAGGCCGGTGCTATATAACACACTACATCCCGCCCCCCACGCAAGCCCCCCTCTGTCTCTCCCCCCGTATCTCCCACCTTCCTATAGCAACAACTAGCAACTAGCACAACAACTAGCATGGACTTCCTCAACGTCGCACCCCACGACGTTCCCAAGCGCTCGTATCAGTGTCTCGCCGCCATCACTATTGGTGCCGGAGCGGGTCGCCGTGGCTCTGGCGGTTCTGACCACGGGCAAGAGGACGGTATCACTCGTATCCTCAGTGGCGGCCGTCGTAGGAGCGTAGCGAGCGGCGCGGGCTCCGGTGGCGCTCACGCTGAGGGCGAGGGTACGTGGTACTGGCGCTGCCGTGCTGGTACGACTGCGGTGAGTCGTAGTAGTGGCGACTGGAAGTGTAGCCTTGCGTGTGAAGGTGGCTGAGGCTGTGCCTGCTGGAGTGTTGAGTGAGGCAATTGGAGTGATTGTAGAGCGAGCACGTAGGCGGCACGGCACTGTTCCGAGGGCAGGTGTGCTTGCGCCAGTTTGCCGCCGTGCTAGCGCTAGCCTTACTCCCTGGGTGACCGGATCCGCTCGCCGCCACTGCTTTCCGCACCTCTGCCACCAAGCACACCTGGCTGACGGCAGGACAACCTCGTCATCATGCCGATCGCGCGCCCGCCCAACCCGGTCCTCAAGCAGCGCCCTGGAGCGCACACCACGCCGACCGGCCACGGCCACGGCTCCAAGGGGAACAACAAGGAACACACCTTCACCGCGAGCCAGCTCGGCGCCGTCCACAGCCAGCACAACCAGTCTGCCGGCGAGAAGATCACCGGCTTCGGCCGCCGCCTCTCGGCGGCCCTTATCAGCCCCATGGCCGGCGGCCCCAAGAGCGGCACTCAAGGCCACGCAGCGGGTGGAGCTCACCACGACACCGCGCACCACGACAACTCGCAGCAGCAGCAGCACAACGGCGCTCCTCACCAGGAGGCCGGGACGGCTGAGACTGTCCCGGCGCCCAGTGCGGACTCGAACATTCCGGCTGAGACTGGCTGGCCGGGCGTGGTCGATGGCAGCCCGCTGCAGGGGATCATCATCCCGCTGCATTACCTCAAGAAGGACCAGGTCAAGATGGGCGGAAAGGACCGCGAGGGGTGCCATGTCTCGATCAACATTGGGAGCGCTATTGCGGGCAAGTCGGGCCACATCCGCTTCGAGTTCGACAAGGACTTCCTCGGTGGCAAGGCGTGAGTGACGTCATCGTCGTGATAAGGCAGGGTGGGGGTGGTTCTTCATGCGGCACGCTGGCGAGCTGGCTGGGTTGCACTTGCCAGTCGTTGGAACCGCCCTAGAGAGAGAAGACCGAGAGCTCAGGATGGCTTGCTGCCAGACGGTAGCCAGTTGGAGCTCAACTGCGGCACCCGCGAGTTCGCCATCACCAGCGTCGGCGGAGTCATCCGTCCACTCCCGCTCGACATCCATCCCGCCTGCTCAGTCACCACCTCTAACCTAATCCTAACGCAACGCTAACACACAGCGAGGCCGAGCTCCTCAAGCACAACATCGAGATGGGCGTCGCCAACGCCTCGCCGCTCTTCGGCAACGTCCAGCTCGGCGGCAAGAGCGGCGACAAGGAGTACAAGCCGGATTGGAAGGACGACGTGCGCGGGCGCTGGTAGCGCGCTGGAGGGAGCGGAGAGGGGATACCTGGGGACGGGCCTGAGCCGAGCTCGGCCTCGAGCATGAGGAGAATGGCAGGAAACACTGTTCTGAATGGGCGAACGAACGAGTTCCTTTCAATTCCATTGCGAAAGCTTTATTTGGCGACAAGAGAAGAGGAAGACTTCAGAAGATCAACCATTATTGTGCGTAACTAGGGCAATGGAAATGCAAATGTGCCAGCTAAGTCTTATGCGCAGAGAGCTACTGATCCTCGTTTAACTTGTTCATCTCCTTCTAGCGTACATGCTACTCATCCTAGTCTACAATGCGACTCCTGTTGAGGCGCTACTCAAACACACCCCAGCCACGCTGCCGCACGTCCTTCGGCAACCCATTCCACCACTCTCTCGCCGGCAACTCCTTCTTAGCCGCCGGCTTGACCTTGTCCACCTCCAACCACCCCTCGCGGGTGAGCACGAGCACACGCGCATTCTTCGACCCCGCAGTCCTGTCCAGCACCACCGTGCCAGGCCGACTCCCCGCCTGGTCAGCGAGCGCACTCACGCCCTGCGGGATCAGGCCGTCCGGGACACGCACAGCCGTGAGCTGAACGAGGGGGTCGCGTTTGCCGTTCTTGCCTCCTCTCCCTCCGTTTGACTCTGCCTCCGACGCCTCAGACGCCTCCGGTGACGCCGAGGCCTTGGCGGTGGGGAAGTTGGCCCACAACGGCTGGTGGTGGCCGAAGCCGCGGTGACGGGCGTCGAGCTCATGCGCACCGTGCGCGGCCCAGTTGATCTGTGCTAGTTTGTGTGTGATCTTGGGCGCGCGAGTGACGCCTGCTGGGTCCTGCGCGCGGGGTGTGGCCGCGCCACTCTGGAGCTGGCGCAGGACCTGGACCAGAAGCCGACCGGCGATGTGCGCCAGGTCCGGGAGGAGGGTATCGTATGTCGCCTTCTTGGGGATCGGCTGGGCGTCAGTATCCGACCGTCGTCATGTCATAGAAGCTGGACGTGGGAACATTATGGCAGAGACGGAGTGGAGAACATTCCAGTGCCACCTCCACCTCCACTTCCACCACCCGACGCCCGAGTCGGAAGTCCCACCATACGATCACACCACACTCACCAGGCCGTCTACTGCGCCAAGGATGGCGCCCGCGTCGACGCCGACCTCGCGCGGTGCCATAGACTGCACGGTCACACCGGTGCTTTCGTCCCGGTTCGCGATGGCCCACTGTACCGGCGCAGCGCCGCGGTACATCGGCAGTGCGGAGGGGTGGACGTTGAGCGCGTGCGCGAACGGCTGCAACAGTGGTGTTGGGATGATATGCCCAAATGACGCTGTCAGGAGGAGGTGTGTGGGGTGGTGTTTTGTGAAGGCCGAGGGGAAGGCGAGACCAGACGCCGGGACGTCGTGGTGCTCTAGGTCGCGTTCCAGTGCGAACAGCTTCAACGGCGCTAAGTGTGAGCATGCTAGTCTTGACGCTCTTGCATGTAGAGGTGCGCGCCGGTAGAGGTGCACGCGCCAACGTACGAGTATATCTGTCCTTGCCGCCACGCCCGACTGCGCGCTCCCGCGGCGTCATCACCGCGATGCTCTGCCATACATCTACCGTCAGTTACGCCCTCGAACACAAGGAGAGACAAACCCTCAGCACCCAGGAGCGCCTCGAGGGCCGCGACGGAGAACACGTCGCTGCCACAGAAGAGGACGCGGAACGGTTCTGCCGGCTTGTCAGAGTCGGTCGTGAGTGCCCGTCGCCTGTCGCGTTGGACGAAAGGCTGGACACCCGTATATCGCGGAGTTGCGGGCCTGCGCCATGAGAGGGCGAGCACAGAACGTGCGCGAAGTGATAGCGACATGTTTGGGGTTGCTGTGCGAAGTTGGATTAAGAGTGCCGTGAAACACGGCAGGTCTGTCTTTTGTAGCTTTTGTAGTTGAGTAGGTAGTGATGGGAACGATGTCAAGAACGGCATATGCATGGTCTGGCCCGAACTTTGAGATGACGTTTTCGGCGTGATTGCCGTGTCCGACTTTAGGGTGAGAACTTTGTTTTGGTGAGATGATGAGGATGCCAAGAAGGGACCTATTAATCTCTTGGCTTCTTGTTATCCACACTACTTCTTTCTTGACTCATCACACTATCCCTTCTCACACTTTCCATCGTGTACACTATCCCTCTTCTCTCTTCTCGTTAACATAGCTCATCGTCGCACACCATCCGTGGCTTGACGATCGTACGCCAACCAGCCAGTCAGCGATCCAAAGCCGGGCGAAACGATCCGAGCGATGGTGCACTGCCGAGGGTGATTGCAACCACGACCTGGCTTCATCCCACAACTTCTCTCCCTCTCCCTTCATTCTTCCTATCTATACATACAGACGGACCTCGATCTTGATCCCGATCTACGCCTCGTCGACACTCTCTCTTTCCTTTCTTTCCCACCCTTTGCGCAGCCGCCAACATGTCGTACGCGAGCCTGCGCCGCATCGCCCTCGTGCTCGGCCTCGTGTTCGCAAGCCCGGCCGCAGCATGGATCCCAGCCGTCCCAATCAACGATACGTCGGGCCTCAACATCAACACGGGGAGCTCGCTTACGCTTCTCTACAATGACCCTCCGACCACGTGGGGTAATGTTGTGTGAGTTGGGCTGCAGGCTGGGTTCGTCTGTGTTACCTATGGTACCTATGGTGCATCATCCAGTGGTGACCGCGCTCAAGCGCTGCAGTAGCGACCACTGGATTACTCTGCGCCTCTTGATTATAGCGTAACAACAATCGCTGTTGCTCGTTTACGCCGTGACGCCGTCTGGGATTCCGGCGGCGGCGGCGGCGCACTACTCTCTGGTGTCTTCCTTCCCACAGACGCTCTCGTCGTGCCTTGCCTTATCACCGTCCATTGAGCTAACTCTTCATTTAGCTCGTACCAACTACAGTCTATGGACCGGGAAGAGGGCGAGAACTTCACGACCGCCCGCGGAGCTTTGGTGCACTTCACAGAGGAGATGTACACCGAGAACGTTACCACATCAACACCGTGGATCGCGCTCATCTCGTGCGAAGTTACGCAGGAACGCAACGAGAGCACAATAGAAGGTACGTTGTCCTGGCATGTGAACGTGTGGGAAGCCATCCGAACCGAGGCTTCGGTCTTCTTGCACCAGAAAGTGACTTGACCGAGCCTTTGAGTTCGGTTTTGATGGCTAGACTAGATGCCAAGAGTATCTTGGAACGTGCAGTTGCTGACTCTTCCAGACTCGGACATTTTCACCCTGGCACGAGATAGCGGCGCAGTATCGGTCCTGCTGTACTCGACCAGCTCGTCGATGTGCCTCCTCAACCAGCTCTACATAGACGACTTTCACCATGTGCTGGACGTCTTCGCTGTGCTTGGCGCAAACGTGGCCGGATACGTCGAGTCGCAGTTCAGCCAAACCAACGAGTCGTTCCTCAATTTCAACCCGGTACTGCTCAACGAGACGGCTGCTGAGATCAACAGTACATTCAAGCAAAAGGCAATCAATCACAAGAGCTACATCGTGGCGGAGTTGAAAGTCGGCAATGGGACAATAGCCCAGCCGACCAAACCGGACAGGCCGGTGCCAGCCGACGACAGCGCCAACGGTGGCGAGCACAAGAAGAAGAACAACGCCATGATCGCTGTCTATGTGATCACGGGTTTCATCGCCGCCATGGTTCTCATGACTCTCTACTCGGTCGTCCGTCGTTCGTTGCGGCGGCATCCCGACCGGCGATACATCCCCGGTGGAGCCGTTGAGGAGGAAGGCGGCCCGCCCCGGCGCGTTGGTCTCGCCCAGGCCATAGTCGACACTTTCCCCATCATCAAGTTCAACAAGCACAGCAATGCTGGAACGCCTACTCCGCAGGAGCAGCAACAACATCAGCATAAGGAGATGGCGCCGTCGCTGAACAGTATTGCTCTGCAAGAGCTTCGCTCGTCGACACTCAATGGTACGACGCTGCCCGGGAGCAGCACGAAGGGCAGCATAGCAACGTACGACACTGGGTCATATCCGCTCCCGCACCGCATCAGCGAGGACGGCACGCCGGCTGAGAGTTCGCGCCGTGCATCGACGGCACTGGACGCTGACGGCGACGAGACTCTCCGTGACGACCAATGTCCAATCTGTCTACTCGAGTTCGAGGACGGCGACGACCTGCGCGTGCTCCCATGTCAAGGCCAACACCGGTTCCACCAGGCCTGTGTCGACCCGTGGCTCCTGCGCGTGTCGACGAGCTGCCCCCTCTGTCGGAAGGACTTCAATCCCGAGCTCGAGGACGGAGCGGCAGAAGCTAGCGACGGCGAGGAGGACGAGGCGGCCCACCACCCGCGCCGGATAACAAGAGGGTATCTCGCACTCATCCGCCGTGCGCGCCGGCGCCAGCGCAGCGACAGCCAGGGAGGGACTGGGGTTGGTCCAGTGGAGGATTCGAGTGTGGCGAGCACGCCGACGCGGTCGTATGCGGGCAGAGCGCGGCCACGGGAGGCGGACCAAAGTGGCCCGGGGGGTTATTAGCAGCGAGGCGGGAGAGGGGCTACTAGCGGCGGGACAGTACAGACGACGTCTTGTCGACCTTGACGAACAAAAGCCGCGTGAACACATGCGCACGCGACATATAAGCTGCATGGCGGAGATACTTAGGACACTTGTCCATAATCGGACTGTAGAAACAGACGGACACTACTTGTATGCATTCACGACTGTATAGAGCAGAGTGTGCGGCATCAGCCGCCGTCAGTGCCGTCAGTGAAAGCTTTAACCACGCGGAGTCTAGATCTATCCATCCCCTACAGTACTGTAGGTCTACAAACTAAGCCCAGCGAAGGGTATGATACACCACAATGCCGCGCTCCTCCTCCACGCCGCCTTCCCCACCTCCAGCACCAGCGCCGGCATACACATGCGGCCCCCACCCGCCCTCCGGCAACCACTGAACCTCATCTTCAAACGTCGCCTTCAGCCCCCGCTCAGCGGCCAGCGCGAGGAACCGGGCAAGCGGCCCGCGGCCCGTATGCAGGCCCGCCGCGACGTGGACGACGCCGCCAGCGTCCCCTCCCTCTCGTCCTCCTCCATCGGACTCCCCTTCCCTTTCAGGCCGTGACCCTGCTCCTGGGCGGCGCAACAACGCACAAACCGAGTCGAGCAGAATCCCATGCTTATCCGAGCTCCAGATCGTGTCGGCCAGTATGATCGCGTCGAACCCCTGCGGCGCATGGGCGAGCATAGGCGCGGGATCTGTGCCCCAACTATGTCCGAGCACTGCCCACGCCTTTCCTTCCCTTGTCGAACCGCTCCCCTTTTCGTCGCCCACTGTCGATATCTCGTCGTGCGGGGCGAACTCGGTGGAGAAGTTGCGCCGCAGCGTGCCGACGACAGCGGGGTCGTCGTAGTCGGAACTCACGACACGCGCCCCCGTCCGCGCGGCCATGATGCCTGGTAATCCTGCCCCCGCTCCAAGCTCTGCCACCACTGGCACTGCTGCTGAGGAAGAGGGGGAGGGGGAGGGGTGGAGCGAGATGGCGCCAGTCGCGAGCTGGTCCGCGAGGAAGACGGCCGAGAGCCATAGGTTGTTCGCCTGCAGAGCTGCGTACACGTTAGCGGGGGGTTGGGGGAGCCATAGCTTCACGGGCTTCGAGGGCGAGGAGGGCGAGGAGGGAGGGACGTAGACGTGGGGGTCGGAGGGCGAGGCGGTGGAAAATCCGATCGGGGGGACGGCGAAGAGGGCGCACAGTGCTGTGTCGAAGATATCTGCCGAGTCTTCGTCGACGTCGATGTTGCTCATCCCCGCTCTTGTCTTTGTCGCTGTCGTCGTAGTCGTCGTCTCTGACAAGCCTTGAAGCAATGAAGAAGAGTGCAGAGCTTATCTGTCGACGTCAGTTGGCAGGGTTTGATCATAACATTCTCGATCGCTGTGGTGGACACCCTCCACTTGGGCCATGTGCTCAGGCACGGAAACGGAAGCTTGCCACCCGCGGCGTTTTTTCGCCCCCCTTCTAGCTTCCCTGCATCCCCTTCCCTTTCCTGTCATCCATCCTCGCATCTAGCCATCTAGCCATCTAGCCATCCATCCATCAGCCGTCGACGTCGAGTGACGCTTCATTCCTATCCATCTCATTGACTCCTCGTCCATCCACTCACATGGCAGACACTCCCCCGCACAACGGTCACCCGCTCCCGGGCAGCCGGGACCGTACACCAGAGCTCACTACGTAAGTTGGCCTCAGCACGTCCCCATTCACACACCTTCCAACATCCTCCACTCGCCTGCTCCCTCTCCCTCTCCCCCCTCCCTCCCCCCACAAGCCCCCGCTCACCCCAGTAAACGTGAGAAGCGTCATCGCGAAGATGACGATGATGATCGTGACAGGAGGTCGCACAGGCACCGCCACGACGACCGCGACGACCGCGACCGCGACCGCGAGCGTGACCGAGACAGGGACTACGACCGCAGCCGGGACCGCCGCGGGCGCGACCGGCGCGACGACGACCGCTACTCTTACGACGACGACGATGACGAGCGCGAACGCCGCCGCCGGCGTGAGCGCGAGCGAGAGCGCGAGAGGGAAAGGGAGAGGCGTGGCTCTTCTCGTGACCGCGACCGCGACGATGACCGCCGCAAAGACCGTTCCCGCGACCGCCGTGATCGCTCGCCCTCGCGCTCGCGAGACCGCCGCCGTGACCGCTCCCGTTCCCGTTCCCGCGACCGCCGCCGCGACCGCGATGACTCGCGGGAGCGCGAGCGTCAGCGTCTTCGCGCGATGACGCGCGAGGAGAAGGAGCGTGAGCGTGAGCGCCGGGATCGCGAGATGCGCGAGGAGCGCCGCGAGCTCGCCCGTCTTGAAGGCGTGAGTACTTCGCCGAAAGACAAGTGCTAACGTTCAGCGCGACTCTCCAGCACGCCCGCACCACCGGTCAATGTCGCGCGAGGCGAGCCAGCTTCTCGACGAGGTCGATGCGGAGGCACGCTCAGTATTCGTTTCGCAGATTGCTGCGCGTCTTACCAGCCAGGACTTGGGTCTCTTCTTCGACGACATGCTCGGCCGCGGCTCGGTGAGAGACGCTCGCATCATAATGGACAAGGGGCGCCGCTCCAAGGGGTGAGTCGCGGCACTTGGCCCTGTTAGGACGAACTTTCGCTAACCTCAGCATGGGCTATGTCACCCTCCGCAGCCCCGACCTCGTCAACAAGGCGCTCAACCTCTCTGGCAAGATTGTGATGGGTATCCCTATCCTTGTTGGGCTTACACCTGCCGACTCGTACGAGGGAATGTCGCTCAAGGCAGTCATTGCGAGTATCCGCGGTAACCGTGAGCGCGAGAAGGAGATGCGTGAGGGCAATCGCAACCGTGGACCCCGCTACCCGCCTATCACGCCAGGTGCTGTGCCTTCTGGCATCGATGTGAGCGCGCACGCCGGCGCCGCGATCCCGTACCACCGTCTGTACATTACGCGTCTTTCTACGAGTCTCAACCGCGATGACCTCAGGGAAGTGTTCGGGCCATTCGGGCAAATCGAGTTTGTCGACCTCCACACCGACATGGCCGGTAACTCGAAGGGATCTGCGTACGTGCAGTTCGCTGAGCTGTCCGCTGCACAGATGGCGCTTGACGCCATGAACGATTCGAGCTCGCTGGCGAGAAGATTCAAGTCCAGCCGTCGAGGAGCGCAACGCCTCAGTTTGAGAACATGGAGGGCGACCAGCGCCGTGGGGGCCGTCTTGACGCCGCAGGCCGTATGGAGCTATGAAGAAGCTCGCGCGCACCGACGATGCGTCCAACCGCCAGCGCGCAAGCGCTACGAGTGCTTCCCGCGCCGCTGCCAAGCCCGAGGCCAGCGGCCCACCCACTTCCTCATGGTGAGCAACATGTTCAACCCAGACGAGGAGACCGAGCGGAACTGGGACCTCGACCTTGCCGAGGACGTCAAGGGCGAAGTCGAGCCAAGTACGGCCGCGTCGCTCGTGTCAAGGTCGACACGATGAGCCAGGGCGATGTGTACCTCGAGTTTGGCGATATCGACTCGGCGAGCGAGCCCAGCGCGGGCTGAGCGGCGTTCTTTGGCGGCAAGCGCTCCAGGCGCAGTTCATCCCGAGTCGCTGTTCAAGGCGCATCTGTGAGCGGGTACTGTGAGTGAGTCGGTTGGAAGCATCGGGTGAGTAGGCGGCGTGGCCGGGGTGAGTACATATGTCTATTAAAGTAGTGTTATTGTTGTCGAGCATGAGCTGGAGCGTGGATCATGGATGCATGGTGTGCTGCGTGCGAATGCATAGCTGTCGGAGCGCGCAATTGAGGATGATGCTCGAGACTCGAGATGGATGGCTCCTACCGCAATGACATACGGGCTGGTCGAGTGGACGAGTACGCGCCGTGCCTGGCGTCGATGGAGTGACGCAACAAGTCGAACGCCATGAATCCGGGCCCTCGCAATCACTCCTATCCGTCTTGCCACCCAACAACTCGACTCCGCTCGTCGTCTCCACTCGTCGGCCCCTCAAGTCGTCTCCTCCTCGGCATCCCCCACCGCATCCTCTCCGTGCTCCATCTACGAGGGCAGCGCCGTGACAGAACCAGCAATCTGAACCCCCACGGCGCCCACCTCCACCCGGCATTCCTCCACTTGACGCCGCATTTCCCATTGCCCTCGCCCGGTAACCTTGCTCGTCCGACTGAGGTATTGCAACTCCTACTCCTAAGGACCAGGAGCGCTCCTCCGCACATCTCTACGAGCCTCCCACCACTGTGTCTTTGGTAGCTGAGACGAAGCGATCGCACCTCGCATCCACTCGACCACGAAACCCGCCGGTCACGTCTACACCCCGGAGCTCCACCTCTTTCCCCTCCCCTCCCTGGCCCTATACCCATCCCAAAGGCCGCTTCTAGCCACATCTCCCACCGCTCAAGCAAGGCTCAAGCAGGGCAGCTCGCTGTCTCACATCGCTACTCATTCGGCCTCCCCCCCTCCAGCTCGTCCGCTCCCCATCCCCCGCCCACTTCAGCGAGGACGCTTCAGACACGATGGCAGCGCTCCTGCAGAGCTTTGTCGACTGGCTGCGGTCGATCTTCTGGGCCAAGCATCTGGAAGTCACGATAGTTGGATTGCAGGTGAGTCCGCCTCGGCGTGTAGGCCGTAGGGTGGGAGGGGGAGGTGTGCGTCAAGTGCGGTTTGAAAGTGGAGAGCGACGACGACATCAGCGGCGGCGTTGGGGCCAGCGGACGATTGGTCGTGTGGCCTGTAGAAGTGGGAAGGGGTGGGCTTGGATCATGCTGACTGGCAGGCAAGTGGGAAGACCTCGTGCGTTCTTCGTTAGCCGCTGAGATGGTGCTGACGCGACTGCTAACATTTGCTCGTCTTTCATCTCTGCCCACTTGCCCGTCCACCCGATCCGATTCCTAACCTCTCTGCTCGGCGTTCTGACGTCGCCCATGACGCGCCTCAACTGCTCCTTCACCTCCACATCCGTTTCATTGTCTCATCGACGTTGGCATTGCACTCGACAGCCTCGTCAATGTCCTCGGCTCAGGCCAGTGGTCGGAGGACGTCGTGCCGACTGTCGCGTTCAATCTGCGTCAAGTCCGCAAGGGGAACGTCACGATGAAGATCTGGGATGTTGCTGTGAGTTGATGTGGGAGCGGGTGGGAAGAGGAAGGGCGACATGGGATTTCGCGGTCGGGGCATGCCGCTAGGTGGCTTGACCCAGTTCCAAGTTCGCCGGCATTGTTCGAGTCACTCGGTCAGGCTGTGCTTGCCGTCCGGAATGACAGCGCCGGATACTGCGTTGTCGAGTCGACAGCATGGCACGATGGCGCCATGCTTCACAGGCATCGCCGACGCCACTGCGCCGCCCGGTACCGACAACGCCGCACCGAACGCCGCTTGTGATGTAACCGTGTTGAAGAGCACATATCCCACCTCTCCACATCCCCAACGATAGAGTCGCCCACAGTTGTCCACAGCTGACACCCAGGGCCAGCCAAAGTTCCGAAGCATGTGGGACAGGTACTGCCGCGGGGCGAACGCTATTGTGTGCGTGTAACGTTCAGAACCACTAGATGTTGCTAACGCACAGATACGTCGTGGACGCAGCCGACGTGAGTAGACGCACTTCAAGCCGCATCGGAGTCCGCAGCGAGCTGACGCGCAGACAAAGTCGCTCCCGACAGCCACCTCCGAACTCCACTCGCTGCTCGAACTGCCAGCACTCGCCGGCGTGCCGCTCCTCGTGCTCGCGAACAAGAGCGATCTGCCAGACGCCATCGGGGTCGACCAGATGATCCGCAGTATGCGCCTAGCGGAGATCGGGGGGCGGGTGGTGTCGGTGAGTCGACGTTGTGTCGCTTAACAGTGTAAGTCGCCGCTCACACACAGTGCTACTCCACAAGCAATAAGACGAAGCATAACCTCGACATTGTGCTGGCTTGGCTCACACAGCGTGCGCAATAGACACTCTCCGCTCGGACTAGACACTGTGTTTCGCCGCCCACCTAGTCAACTGTCCTCAACACTCAAGACACTCTCGGCTTGTTGTAACACTGTAAACGCCGTCCCACGCCGGATCCATGTTTCCTGGTCTGTTGCGCTCCGTCGTGTGGACAGCGCCTCAGGCGCCACACTGATCAAGCTGGCCTGGTACTGTACTTACACTGAATGCTCACCCGGATCTGTCCTCCGCATGACTCGTAGGCAAGACTATGGCCACTAAAACCATGCTCCAGCAAGACCATCAGTCAAGCCGTTCACTCGCTCCCAACTCCACGCCCACAACCGCCCTCGACCACTAACCCACGCCCCACCCGTTCTCACGGCGCAACCCCGTCATGGTTCCGAGAACGCCCGGCCCCTCACCCCACAACTTCGAGGTCGAGCGTTGTTTCTGTGTGTGTGGCGCCGCCCTTCATGTGCCACTTATGACTCACTACAGTTTACGCCCCGCTCACCACCCTCATTTGCGCCCCTCCTCATGACTCACCACTTACAGTACACACGGCCGGCTCATTTCGCCCGGCACAGGCATTCCTCGGCATCGCCAACCCGTGTGCGAACTCTGATCGGGCAGACGGCAAGCAGTGTATAAGTGTCACGCATTGCCCCACAACGGCCCTCTTCCCTTCCCTCTCTTTACCCTCTCTATTCCGCCGCCACTCGGACCGGCACTGACCGCCGTCCCCATACCGCTGCCATCGTAGCCGCCATCACTCCACTGCTGCTCCCCACCATAAACCCCGCATCCATCACCGTCCCCGCCGCCATCATCACCCCTCCCACTCCGGCGACACGGCCGCAATGATCCGGCGGATACCCCTCCACCTCCCGCATCTCCACCCACCCGGCCCCAGAATCCTACATCACATGCGGCGCGACACCCTGCCTCCCTTCACCGGCCGCATTCGGCCCAGTCGGGCCAGTACGCCTCTGCCGCATTTCCGGAGACTCTTCAGCGACGCGTGCACCCGAGCCCCAAGACCCACAGCTGTCAAGCTCACATCTCCGCATCCCGCCACGTCCCTCAGCTCACTTCTGTCTCCCCGCCCACCAACTTCAAAAACAAGAGCAAGAGCAACAACACACTCTATGGTGGAGTCCGAATCCGAGCCCAAGCGCCGTCGCCTCCACCTCCCTCCCCCGCCTTCTGCGCCTCCTGCCGATGCAGCCTTCCACCTCGGACACAACGGCGCAACCTCCTGCGCCCTGCCCCAGCTCACCACCGACACAACCTCCCACCTCCCGCCCAACCTCTCCGCCTACGCTGTCCGGCACAACCCGGCCTACATCGACATACCCGCGTCCCAGATCCGGGGGACGGCGGTGCGCGTACCCTCTCTTGCGCCCTTCCCCTCCCCCTCTCCCCTCCCATCGGCGTCTCACTCGCCCTCGCCCTCGCCTTCGGCGAGGACGACGCCCGTGACGTTAATGTGGCACGGAGCCGGCGCCCCGCGTGACCTCATCAACGGCGGCCCTTTGGCGGCCTATTACCCCGGTTCGAGCGTCACGACGCGGGTTGCGAGGTGGCCTCTGGCTCCTTTGATTCCTCTGGCTCCAGCGGGCGTCGCGGGTGTCGGGGCGTCTTCACCGTACACCATCTCCTCTTCATCTGCGCCATCACCAGAAGCCGGTTCGACGAAGCCAGACTCCGGCTCGACGCCCGCAAGAGCCACACAACCCTCCCCAACATCTCCCGCCGCTAACCACACCTCCAAGTCCAATGCCAAGCCCAAGCCCAAGCCCCAACCCAACTCCAAGGGCACACCCCACCTCGCTCTCCGACAGCGCACCGCCACCTCCTCCTTCGGCGCACACTCCATCCTCGAATTCTGCATCCCCGTCGCCCGAGGGGTGCACGTGCTCGTCAGCGTCGACGCGTTCGATAGCGTCTACCAGAGCGGCGTACAGGTGCGGACTCGCACCTTGTGCAACGAGAAAGTGCCGGCGGGGGAGGAGGGATTGGGTGCTCTCCTCCAGGCAGCGGGGGAGGAGTGGGAGGGTATTGAGGGAAGAGAGGGTAGGGATGTCGGGATCCAGACCTGTTCGGTACTGAGGCCGCGGCCAGGTCCCAGTGAGAGCTGCAGCAGCTTTACGGAGGAGAGTCTCCCCCATATCGGCAGCGAGAACAAGATCTCCCACGTCGAGAAGACCCAAGAAGCCCAACTCCCGCCCAACGAGCGAGAGCCCCAAGGAAGCGCCAAAAGGCACAACGCACACATACCCGCATGGACGCTCGACCCGGCGCGCCATTTCGCCTCGCACGATCTCGCTTTTGCGCGTACCGGCCTCGAGCGCAAACGCAAACGCCCCGAGGCTGGCGAAAGCCGCGACAGCCGCCACTGGCTTCATTCTTCTCGACTGAGCAGTGGGAATGCGCACACGCCCAATCTCGATCTGCAAACGCTCGGGAAGCGGAAACGCTCCGCCGTCGTCGCTGTAGCATAAGCGCTGAGCCTCACTTCCCGAGCTGCGCTGCACCCCCTCGCAACACATCCCACCACGCCACTTCCTGAGCTACCTGCTCCCGTCTATGTGTCTGCTGTCCTTAATGTGCTTTGTGTACTTTCTGGTTCTGTTCGGTTGTAATCAACGCAAGTGTAAGCTAGGCTGAGGTAGGCTGCTGTAGGCTGTTGTAGGTGTTGTACGAGCGAAGAATGTAACGAGCGATGTAACGATATGCCACGCGAGCTGCCTCCACAAGCTGCCACTCTCCACAAATTGCCACGAGCTGCCTCAAAGCCCCTCTCACCATGCTGGCCCGCACTGTGACCGTTTACCAAGATCAGCTAGGCCTGGAGTCTCGCCCTGTGGCCCTTGAACGCTGATGTTATGGTCACTCAAGGCCCAGCGCGCGTGGAGATATTCTAGGGCAAAGACCTACCATCTGCGATCTGTCTGATATCGGATGAGTCGAGATAATGCTGAGCTGCCTACAGTAGGAAGGCTCAGCCTGATGGACCTCTTGTGCACTACACAGATGCCACTTATGGCCCCCCGTCCTTCATAAACCAGTCAACCACAGCCTGTAACATAGCCCGAATGCAGACGACAACACTACTGTGGCACTTGCTTGCTCTTATTCTCCTCTATCCGGGCTTCTGTTTCGCCCCTGCCGCCGCCCGCCCCTTTATCCGATCCATCATCCTACGACTCCCCCCGCTACAACATCCTCTCCGTCGCCTCACCACACTCCCGACTTCCTCCCACGCCACGTGAGGGTCTACACCTCCCTACTCCCCCGCCAGGCTCCGCCACCCGACCTCGGGCCGGTCGTCCCGCCTCGCCGCGAGGACATGGGGCGGCACGAACCCCGGCTTGCTGAACCCGTTCGGCTCGTCGTCGTCTTCGCTCTCGCTGTCGACGGCCGCCTCAGCCAGGGCCTCGAACACGGCGCCCGGGTCCGCAGCGTAGGCTTTGGCAGCTTCGCGGTCGCGCTCGCCGGACCGGCTGCCGCGCCGGCCGCCGCCGTAGCTCGTGCCCGACAGCAGGCTGCCGACAATCGCTATGCTGTTGCGGGGCGCACGGAGGCCGCCGGTGGGTGGCGAGAGGCTCTCCCCTCCGTCCTCGCCGCGCCCCTTGCCGCGCCCGACGCGCACGCCCGTCCGCCCGCCAAGCTCGCCGACCTCGTCTGTCTCGGTGGCCAAGGACGCACGCGAACCCCCGTCCTCTGCGTCTCCAGCTGACCCTGAGCCGGCAGACATCTGCGCGCTCGGACGCCGCATCGCGTGCAGGAGGTGAGGGACGACAACACCGCCGCGGTCGGCTAACGATGTCTTGAACTGGACAGGGCCGCGCTCGCGCTTCGGCAAGACGATGTTGACGGGCATGGAGCGCGCGAGATTAGACACAACTGGGGAAGTCGAAAGATCGCCGTCGTCGTCGTCGCTGTCCTCTTGGCGTCGCAGGACAGAGGCCATGGACTCGCGCGCCTCGAATCGGCGCCAGGCGGCGCGGTGGCTTGGCGCGTCGGCCGCAAATGCACGCGACAGGTTGTCGTCCACCATGGTGCGGTTGCGTGCTGCTTGTGCCGTCGCAGTAGGAAGTACGGCCGGCTCGGCGTGCGCCTCGTTGTCGTTGTCAAAGTCGAAGACGCCTGGTGTGAGCGGGGAAAGCAGATACAATAGCCGGCCAAGCAGCCCGCCAAGGTACTCACCGCCATTGTCGTCGTCGTCGGCCGCTCCTCGCCCTCGCCCTTCTCCTCAGCCTTCTCACGCTCCTTCGCCTTGCGCTTCTCCTCCGGCGTCGGCTCCTGGAACTGCACGCGCACCTTGCGCCCCTTGACGCCGTTGACCGTCTCCTTCTTCTCCTCATCCTCCTCTTCCTTCTCCTGCACCTCCTTGACAGCTTCCGCCGTACTCGTCGGCACTTCCATACCCGCCGTTTCGCGGTTGACTCGGCGCACAGCATCCGCCCGCTCCATGTTGATCCAAGAATCGATTCCCTTCTCGGTGTCTTCCTGTTGCAGCTCAACCTGCTCGACGGCGCGCTCCTCCTTCTTCTCCTGTCGCTTGCTCCGCCCAGACACGGCCGCGGCGTGCTCGTCCATCGCGCTGAACGCGTAGCTCATCGCAACCTCTCGGCTCATCCCAGAGTCATTGCTTGCTGTCTTCACAAGCTCCTCGATCTCGACCTCGGGCGGTAGTCGGCGACGAGTTGGCGGCGCGTGGAATGCGTTGGCCGAAAGGGAGGCGCTTAGCAGGGAAGCAGCCGCCTGGGCAGTGTGCACATTGTGCTCGCCGCGGAACGGCATTGGCTGCTCCTGCGTCACGCCTGAGATCTTGTCGAGGTCGTTAGTCGGCACCTCGTGGGGCTTGACCTCTCGTGTCCGGCTGGCTGACCGACGAGGACCAGTTGCGCCGATCGATGGGCGACGCTCGGCGATGCCCTCAAAGCTCTGCCGAGGAACAGCAGGTGATGGCGAGCGCGCGCTGCGTACAGCACTACCACTTCCACGCCGGCGCGTGCTTTCGTCGCCGGCCCCTGGTCCCTCGCTGTAACGATCCCACAGCGCCTCGACCTCGGCGCGGACCTGGTCCTCGATCCGGTGCATGTCGGCTGCGCGTTGAGCAATGTATTCGCGGATATCGCGGTCGATCTCGTCGTGGCGCTCGCGCAGAGACTCCACTGCCGCCTTGCACAAATCCCTCAACACCGCATGGTTGGGTATGAACGGTGGTGGGAGGAAGAATGGGTCGGGGACAGGCGGCAGCACAGGGGCTTGCTGCTTGATGCCGGTTGCGGGGTATGGAACAGGGCCAGCTGCCGTGGGTTGACGTCCGAAAGTACTGCTCTTTGGTATGTCGAGCACGAGTCCAGAGAACGGTAGTGGTGTCTGTTTCTGTTTCTCGTCTAGTGCATCGCCGAACTGGGAGTTAGTTCTGTATTCATTCATATCGCATCCGGCCGGGCGCCACTGTCGTCACTGGCGCCGAGAGTACTTACCAAGACACCGTCAGCAAAGTCGACCTCCACCCATTCGTCGATAGGAGCGGTGTCTGACGGTCCGCGGTTGGGGGCGAGGTAGACGCGAACACCGCAGACCCAGCACTTTCGCCAGGATTGCGACGCCGGTGGGTCGGCAGGTGCCGCCGACGCTGCCGGGGTGTCGTCCGAGTTGCTGGTATCGCGCGTATGCCTATCGAATGGAAGAGCCCGCTCAAATGTAGCCATCTCGCGGTGTTTCTGTAGTCAGCAATAGTGCATTGAGGCTGGTGGCGAGAGAGAGGGAGCTGCCTAAGCGGCGTGAGACTCACAATCGTCTCTGCCTCGGCTGGCAGCCAGATCTGCTCGCGCTTTCCCTTGATGAAGACGCCGGGACCGCGAGCAAGCCGCTGACACAGCAGATCAGGTCCACGAGCATCGACGACGATGTTGAGGCATGAACAGGCGAGAGAGATGGGTTTAGAGTTGGATGGGAGTGGAGCCTCGGCTGGTGGAGAGGAAGGTGGTGGTCGGTCGGTGTTACCGCCTCCCTGCCCGCTGGGCTGGGGGTCGGTGGCGGCCATGTTGATGTGGTTGTTGTTTATGAGATGCGGCTGTGTGTAAGGAAGTGGATTGATAGTTGGTATGCGTTGATGCTATGTGTGAGATGCGCAATGTAACAAGCAAATGATGGACGACGATGAGTGGATGAGAGAGATGGAGGTGGAGATGGACGAGTGACGTTCGAGCGAGTAAGAGTGGGGGAAGCAGAGGGTGCGAAGTGGGCGGTAGGTCATGCCGCGGGGCCGGGGCCTGATTGCCGCCGTGTAGTTGCCCCCCGGACCCCGCATCCGGCCAAGGTTTCGGGACATTCCCCGCTTGTTTTCAGGTTTTGCCCGACAATCACTGTTTAATTAATTCCACAACTGCCGCATGGCATGCCTAAACTTGCTCAGGTTAACCACCGAGAGTCGTCAACAGGCACGCGACCACGTGAGCCTCCACCAGTTTCATACGCCTAAGACATTGCTTGCCGCTCACCTGATCGCCGCACGCGGCGCAGATCCCACCTTATTCTACTCATTTGGGTGGCAATTTCACTCGTGTAATAACATTTCAGTTCCGCAACCGAGCCCAAGACCGGATCTCATCTCGATAACCCACCATCAGCTGACGCGCGACTCGGCCATCGCTCGCATCTGAACTCGCCCGACCTCCACTTTTCTAGCACACGACCATGCCCTCCCTGTGTGCGCTTTGCGATAGCGCGCGCGCGCTGGTCAAGCGACCGAAGACGGGGCAGCCGGTGTGCAAGCAGTGCTTCTTCGACGTGTTTGAGGAGGAAGTCCATGAGACTATTACGCGCAGCGGTGAGGGAGGAGGGAGTATCTTTGCGCGAGGGGAGAAGGTCGCCATCGGCGCGAGTGGAGGGAAGGGTGAGTCGCGCGGGAATGTCGAGCGGCTGGTCGCCCCAGTGTCCTTGTTGTGGCAGTAATGCTCAACTGCACGCACGGGCGTGTGCTGCTGTTGCTTTAACTGTCAACTGACACCAGACTCGACTGTCCTTGCTCACGTCTTGACGCACCTCAACGAGAAGTACGACTATGGCCTCGACCTCTACCTCCTCTCCATCGACGAGGGCATCAAGGGGTACCGCGACGACTCGCTCGAGGTGAGTTGCCTCTGGAAGGGTGCGGATTGTGTCGACAACCTTCCCTTGCACCGGCAGCCTCAAGTAGTCCCTAATCCCAGACCGTCAAGCAGAACCAGAAGGAGTACAAGCTCCCCCTCAAGATCCTCTCCTACAGCGAGCTATACGGGTGGACAATGGACCGCGTCGTCGAGCAAGTCGGCAAGCGAAACAACTGCACTTTCTGCGGCGTGTTCCGGCGACAGGCGCTCGACCGCGGGTCGGCCGAGTTGGGCGTCGACCATATCGTGACGGGCCACAATGCCGACGACATGGCCGAGACCGTGTTGATGAACAGTGAGTCCGCTTGTGCTGGTGGACAGCTATCTTCTCCGGACGAGCAGCTGACAACAGTCATGCGTGGCGACGTTGCTCGCCTCCAGCGCTGCACGGCTGTGACCACGCAGTCGGAGGACACGATCAAGCGCTCCAAGCCGTTCAAGTATGCGTACGAGAAGGAGATCGTCATGTGAGTTGAGGCGTCCATCGTAGAACTGACAGCAGGTACGCGTACTTCAAGAAGCTGACGTACTTCTCGACCGAGTGCATCTATGCACCAGAGGGTGAGCTGCCTCAATGACAGGGCGAAGCTGACATCAGCGTACCGCGGCTACGCACGTATCTTCCTCAAGGACCTGGAGGCGATCCGCCCCTCGGCGATCCTCGACATCATCCGCTCCGGCGAGAGCTTTGTGCTCGACCAGAAGACGCAGAAGTCGATGAAGGCGTTGCGTGGGTGCTCCTCACCTTACTCACACTGACGGACAGAAACGTGTACGCGATGCGGATACATCTCGAGCAACGAGCTCTGCGTGAGTTGTTCAAGGAGATACCAACTGACATCCAGAAAGCCTGTGCCCTGCTACAGGGGTTGGAGAGCGGGAGCACGCAAGGCGCGATGGTGAGCTCGTATGCGGAGACCTCAGCTGACAGCAGAAACGCAATACCAAGGCGAGCGAGGTGCCCGAAGGCCAGCGCACGATTCCCAAGTACGAGCGCCGGCTGCGCGTGGCGGAGAGCACGGCAGCCGAGGGCGTCGAGCGGGCCATCTCCCGCGTCGAGATCGCCGCGGAGTAGGCGTAGGCGCCGAGTAGGCGCCGCAGCCGCTAAATCTCCCTGCCCAACACTTCTTCCATCTAGACCTCATGCGTACTATACCCAGCACAGACATACCACACCCTTATGCATACAACATTACTGTACAAGCCGGAACGTCTGGTCCGGATACCTCTCGCACAGGCGCGCGTGGAGGTCGGGTTCCGTGATCTGCGAGTCGCGCACTGGTGTCAGTGACGCCGGACACGTTCGAGGTAGACTCACGCTGGTTCCCGAGGGTGAGCCACCCAGGGCGGATGTTGTGCTTGCGTCCGAAGAGCTCGAGCTTTCTCCCGTGCGGCGCGAGGCGCTCGATGACGCCGTATACTTCGTCGGGTTTGCGGCTTGTTTCGCTGCGGTCAGCTGCATGAAAACGAAGCGGGAGTAGCTGAGGAAGAGACGGGCAGCTGAGGAGAAGTGGGACTGCTTGGGTAACTACTCTCGACCGCGTCATCCCAATACTTTCCGCGCGCCCCAGGCTGTCCTCTACCCCCGTCTCATGTGACGAAGACTCACCGAACCTCCGCCACAACAACATCCGTATCCACCCCCCGTCTGAGCGCCCGCAACTCCTCCCGTTCCCAGGGCACGCCCCTCTCCCTCGCCCACCCCTGTGGCCGCTTGAGCGCGACGAGCAAATGCTCGCACGTGTGGTTCAGCCAATGCCCCGTGCGGCCGGTCCGGATGAGGCGCTGCAGCTGATTGGTCTTGAGCCACACGAGCTCGTCGACGCGCACGTAGCCCCAGACATTGAGCAGTTCGCGCGCGAGCTCCATCGCCCGACCCGTCACCCACAAAGCGAGGATGCCCCAGTCGGGCTGGAGGGCGGCGAGGGGGAGCGAGCGCATTTCGTCGTCGGTCATTGTGCCGTAGGGCAGGGACATGTGGATGTCCCATGGGGGGTCGGCGACGATGACTTGGAACCTTGTGTCAGTGGGTGTGTGTGGGGGTGACGGGTGACGCCAGGCAGGCAGATGGAGCAGAGGCGAGGAGAAGGGATAGTGCAGGCTTGGGGAGACTCACTGGCCCAGCACACTGAAGTCGAAATTGCGTATATCGCAGTTCACCCACTGCGCCGTGCCCGGAGGCTCTGGCGGGCGTAAACTGCGCGCAGGCGACGGCAGCGGGATGGGCGTCGCCAGCGGCGGCGCCACCGTGTGATACGCCGGAGCCGGGGTCACCTGGAAATGCAGGTATCTGGTGTCAGCACAGCTCGAAGCAGTCGGGCCAGCCTCCTTCATGTCGACCTCCCACCTCGTCTACATCTCCCGCCTAGCGTCATCCACGCAGGTTTCCCCTTCTCCGACGCCCTGGCCCATCTCCTTCCCAAGGAATGCAGCTGCCCTCCCCCACGCGTCGATTCGCTCGCCGCTCGCCGACTCACCGACACTCCTTCGTTCCAAACTTCGCGCCGCCCCCACCCCCTTCTCCCAAACTCGGGTTCCCCGCGAACAGCGGCTCGCCATAACACATATTGAGGTACGAGCAGTATCCGAGGCTCGGGTCCGTGTAGGGCCGGATAATGGGCTGGAAGTGGACGTGAGGGCATGCTGCGTCGGACGATGCTGGGTCAGACGACGAGCGGGCGGCGCGGCACGCCTCTTCGGTGGTGTGCGTGCACACGGGGTTGAATGCGGTGGGGGCGTGGCTCTGGTGTCAGCAGGTTCTGCGCAGGGAGGAAATGCAATGGAGATAATGGAAGAGGAAGACGGGGGAAGACATAGAGGAATAGAGAGGGAGAGGAGGATATGAGCTGTAAGAAGCGCAGCTCGCCCGACTCACAGCCAACCGGCGGAGACGCGTCTTGGCACTCTCCCGGCCCATGAGCTCGCGCAGTTCGGCTGCCGCGTCGCGCGGAGCCGCAGGCGACGCAGGCGTCGCAGACGCCATAGTCGTCATGCTTTCAAGCTGTTCTTGTAGACAAGCTCAGGACGAGCTGATAGATGAGAGCAGTAGAGTAGGTGAACGTCGAAGGAGGCAACAACATGACACACATACCCCGAAGGTGCGGGGTAAGTCACGTGGTCCCTTGCCACGCGACCTCTTCCCTGGCCATCGAGCTCCGCCTCCCAGTCATAGTCGCGACCTGGCCTTGCTGATCGACGCGACATCAACACGACAACATCCATCTTCGCCATGCTCAACTATGTCATGCTCGTGTCTCGGCAAGGTGAGTCCTAATAGCGTTGGCGGTGGGACGCATGGCACGGCTGGAGGCTGGGCGGTAGCGACTCCTTAATCATCCCGACTCCGACTCCGATCCAGACGCCTTGATGACTCCGACTCCGATCCAGGCGCAATGATGACTACGACTCCCACTCCGACATATCGACCATAGGCAGCGGATCTCTTGCGACGCGACGAGCATCTCCCTCGCCCCCGCGCACACGCCACCCGCCCCCGTCCCACGCTCTCAAGCTTCCCGCCGCTCACGCCCCGCCCCGTCCGCCGCCGTCTCACCACTCACTCCCACCTCGCTGTGCCCCGCTCCCCCTTCCTCGAACCCCGCCTGCTCCGCTCCCCTCGCTCCGCTCGGGTCGCTAATGCCCAGGCAAAGTCCGCCTTGCCAAGTGGTTCCAAACCCTGCCGTCGAAGCAAAAGGCCAAGATCGTCAAGGACGTGACACAGCTCGTCCTCGCGCGCCGGACAAGAATGTGTAATGTGCTCGAGTACAAGGGTGCGTCGTCCGCCGCCGCGGAGTAGCGGCGTGGGATGAGGAGGGTGGAGGAGGGCTGGTGCGGATGAGAGGTCGAGTGGACAGAGGTTGAGGCAGGGGAGACAGAGGGAAGTAAGAGACGGACTGAGGGGTGATGAGGGCGCTGCTGCTCATCGCTCTCCGCCCTTGATCCCTTACTCCTCCAACTCCGCTTTTATTGCACCTAAAGACATTCATCTCTCCCTCCTTTGTCTCCTTGGCCATTACCCCGCCCTCGCTCCTCTCTTATCCTCCCGGACTTGATGTCCAGCGCTAACGCCAGACACCAAGATCATCTATCGCCGCTACGCGTCGCTGTTCTTCATCACGTCGATCACGCCGAGCGACAACGAGCTGATCACGCTCGAGATCATCCACCGCTACGTCGAGGTGCTCGACCGGTATTTCGGGAATGTGAGTGGCGCAGAGGGCAGCTCGGCCAGCAGGCTAAGGTGCCTGCCTAACAGGGAGGCTGGGGAGACGATGGGCCAAGTCGAGTGAGAGCGAGGAGATGCCCCTCAGTCCATGGACGGTTGAGGGACCAGCTGTCCTCTTGTGCTTCACCTGGCTCGTCTCGGGAACTACCTCCTGTCGCTTGTAATCTTCATGCGCTCTGTCTTCCTGTCTTCCCTCCCTCCCTCCCTCCCTCCCTCCCTCCCTCCCTCCCTCCCTCCCTCCCTCCCTCCCTACCTCCCTCCCTCCCTCCCTCCCTCCCTCCCTCCCCCTTGCCCCCCTCCCACCCCCCCACCCCACCCCGCCCCGCCCCGCCCACACCTTCCCGTACTAACGGCCCAGGTCTGCGAGCTCGACCTCATCTTCAACTTCCAGAAAGCCTACGCCATCCTCGACGAGCTCATCATCGCCGGCGAGCTCCAGGAGTCGTCCAAGAAGGCCGTGCTCAAGACCGTCGCGCAGTCGGACGCGATCGAGGAGGGTGAGTCTTGCGTCTCCCTCACAGCTAGTGTCGGTGGTTGGAGCTAACGCCAGCCGAACTCTCAGAGGACTCGCTCGCACGTCTCGGCTCGCTGGCCGGCCGTTAATCTAGACTGGACTGTACTTGTAATGACATTATGACCGGCGTTTGCCGGATAGACAACTATGCGCCGTCTGGCGCCGTGATGAGCTATGTGTTCTACTGCCCTTCTCTACCTGCCCTTCTCTGACCTGCCCTTCTCTGTCCTCCGTAGCGCACGCTCCATGCTCCATGCCTACAGTATGCTCCGCCATGACAACTACACCGTCTGCCGTCAGTTCCCGTAAGCACTGCAACTCACATCGTCGTGGTACTCCCACCGCGTCAAGTTGGGATTACTCGGCGCCCGCGCCACGTATCTGTCGTTCCCCTTGGGTCTGCTGTCAGCTCGAGCCTGGCGAAGAGCTCACAGCTCCTTCTTCTTGCAGCTCGCCAGCATGCTCTGCATCGTCAGGCAGATGGACACGGCGTTGAGCACTGGCGACCATTCGGGGCCTGCTGTCAGCTACAAGGCTTCGAAAGCTGAGACGTAGAAGCTAGAGGGTAGAGGGGGACAGTGGGGACTCACCAAGGATCGACGCGCACACATGCCCGTTGGTGTAGATGTGCGGGTGCACTGGCGGCTTGTATTCCTTATCCGAGACGAATGTGACCTGCTGTCAGGCTGGCGACGCGCACACACCGGCTCGAGGACCCGTCGGCGACCACATCTGGACGCTTGAGCAGTCGCGTCTCCAAGAGTCCGGAAAGGCCGGAAGTCCAGAAACACGGCAATAACCTCATTCCGCCCAGGCTTCACTGTTCAAGCGACGAGATACGTACCTGCGGAAACTCGATCGGATAGCGTTCGCCAAACTTGCTGCGATGTCAGCCCTCCCCTGCCAACGCCAACAGCCTTGGACCACTGGCATAGACGCACATATGAAGCGCGAACACCTCGCCCTGCTGTCAGCTCAAGTCCCTACTGCTTCAAGCTGCACAAAGCCAGAAGATCAGCACAATCGCGACCTGCCACCGCCTCGCCTCGCCGCCCCCACCAGCTGTTATGCGCTCCCAGCAAAGGAAAGTGAGCCAGACTAACCTTGTACACCGTCTCGTCGCCCAGCACGGAAATGGCAAACTTCCACTCTTGCATGTTGTCCGCCTCAAGAAGGACGATGCCGGCCGGCGTGCCGTTGTTCTTGATGTCGGTGAGCTCTTTCACTGCGTGTCAGCTGCGAGTGCCGCAGGGAGCTGAGCGTGGAGGCAGGGGAGGTAGAGGTGGAGTGGAGGGTGAGGGTGGAGGTGCGGGGCACAGGAGGGACACGACAGCTCCAGCTTCCAGCTTCATAGAAGTTCGCAAAGCTGGGCACAGCTTATCAGAGGCAGTGAAGGCAGTGCAGGAACACCAATACGCCTGCGTAGGTGGTAGAGGAGAGGCGGCGCGCGCAGGGGGAAGACGCACTGAGCCGGCGGGCACTGAGGGACGCCACTGCTGTCAGCTACTTTCCCAGCATTTAGCTCACTCGTGGAATCCACCGACGTCGACGAAAGAGAAAGAGAAGAGCGAAAGCTGGACGCGGGACGTGCAGTTGCAAGAGTTGCAACCGTCGTCGAAACCTAACCGAGTGGCTTCTACCATGCTACCAACTCTGCATAGCAATCGGCCGCCACCGTAGACATGGCGTCAACCCACGTGGTCCGGGGCTCCAATATTACGTGTGTTTGTCGATCACTTCTGTATCGCGCCTCACCTGCTTCTGGACAGGTCAAGAACAATACGCACTCGCTGCGCTCGTGCTGTTGTTGTCAACACACCATGGACGACGAGCAGAACATTGTCGACCTCGAGCCCGGGAGCGAGTGGCGCTTCGAGCTGGAGGCGGACGAGAACGTTGCCGTCAGAGTAAGTCGCTGCCGTCGACGGCAGCTGGGCGGGGCAGTGCGGCAGTAAGGCAGTTGCGATTGTAGCCTTTAACATGAGCGTGTCGACGAGCAGGCAACGTTGAGCTGATGTGCCATCTCTCTCCCTTATCCATCCGTACTACACCGTACTTGTTCCCTACCTGTGTCGGATGCCAGGCCGCTGCACTGCCCGGCCGGCTCACCTGGCACGTACTGACCACTGACGGCAGGTCCACAGCCCCGATCCCGTGTACATCAACGGCGAGGAGCTGCCCCCGACAACATGGTATCCGCTGTACCGCTACTCGAAGGGGGCAATCTACTCCCCAACGGCGGCTCGGATTGAGGGTGAGTGCGCTTCAGTCCAGACTGCGTAGGCGTGGACTACCGTCAAGCCATATTTGACTTTGTCGACGTCGCTGACAGCAGTCACCGCCCTCCCGGCGTCGCAGTACGTCTCGACATCCACCACCCAGCCCCACCTCCATTCGCTGCATCTTGCGCTTGAGCGGCTCCGCATCCTTGCCCGGAGGGCACAGCCCGTGTCGACGGCAGGAGGGGTGGCGGGACCGTCGAGCGAGGCGCGCGGACCTAGGGTTATGGTTCTGGGGCCGCCGAGTTCGGGCAAGACGACAGTCGTGAAGAGCCTCGTAAACATGGCACTGGGGACGGGGATGGGGTGGAACGTTGCTGTGGCGGGTTTGGATCCCTCTAGTGTGAGTCTCTCCCCAACGCCGTCTATCTTCAATCGCGGCAGGGCACAATGCCCCTTGCCTTGTCGCCCTCCCTCCTGATGTTCTTCGTTCCTCGATCCGCACTCGCTCCGCTCGTACGTTGCTCGCCGCTCACACCAGCCCTCCAACCTCATCCCTGGCACGCTCGCCCTCTCCAGCCCCCGCCATCCCATCCCCTCGCACCACGTCGCCCACCCCTTCGGCTCCCCTCCCGCTTCCCTCCCCTCCAACACTCAGAGCGCCGACGTGCCAACCCTCGGATGGTGGTACGGCGGCCTGGAGCCGACGACGCGCGGCCAGCCGATCTGGACCAAGATCGTCACGGCCATGGGCGAGGCGTGGCGGGCGCGCTGCGCCGCCGACCCTCTCCTAGCAGCAAGTGGACTGTTCATTGACGCGCCGAGCGCGTTCACGAACCCGACGACCGGACAGACGAAGGAGGACAAGTCGCGGTACCCGCTCCTGCGGCAGGCTGTGGCGACATTCGACGTCGACCTCGTCATCGTGATTGGGCTGGAGAAATTGACCATTGAGCTGCAACGGCTCCTTGGCCCCGGAGGAGTTAAGGTCGTCCAGCTGCCCAAGTCGGGCGGCGTGGTGGATGTGGACGACGCCCATCGGGAGTTGGTCCACGCCGCGCAGGTCCGGAACTACTTCTACGGCGAGCCGGCCCTCACTGGCGACCTGAGCAAGCTGGTCGGGCGCACCGTGCCGCTCGGGCTGCAGCTGTCGCCGCACTCGTTCCAGATCGGGTGGGATACCCTGCACGTCTTGCGCGTGGGTGAGGGAAGCGCCGCGCCGTCCTCGGCCTTGCCCCTCGGCTCGTCCCATATTCTCTCGCCGACGCGCTTGACTCGCGTCGACCCCGGTGGCCCGGCCCATGTCGTCCGCCTCTTGAATACTGTCCTTGCCATCGTGGCGATTACGCCCGAGGACCGCATCGACACAAGCAAGAAGGAGGAGGAGGTCAAGGATGAAGTCAAGGAGGAGGGCGAGGAGGAGGGCGAGGACGTGCCGGACGCTGTGGCGGGGAAGGTCGACCAGGAGGAGGACGAGGTGCCGTTCCGCGAGGAGATTGGGTGGCGCGAGGTGCTGGGTTTCGTCGTCATGTAAGTTGTGTGACGGAGAGGAGACGCTGACAGCAGCACGGCGATCGACACGCAGCGCAAGAAGTACACCATCCTCTCGCCGTCGCCGGGCAAGCTCCCCTCGACGATTGCGCTCGCGGGCATGGGCATCGAGTGGGTCGACTCGGCATAGCCCTCTCTTTAGTTCGAATAGACTCTACACCTAGTAACATCTACCGCCATGCATTGTGATATCCCATGCCATGGTACCAGTGTCCCCCACCGTCTCTATCCGTTTACTCTGTCTGATCTATCTACACATCCGCCTTGCCCTCCACCACGGCAGCGCGTACAGCTTGTCGAGCTCGGCCGCGTGCGCCGCCTCCTCCTCTGGGGACGCAAAGACGAAGGCCAGCGGGCGGCCTTGCGGAACTGCGCAGCCAGCCCCGCCCGCTCCTCCTTGGGCAGGAGGGTGAGCGCCTCGCGCCACACCGCGATGTTGGGCACGCCGTTCGCCAACTCCCCAAGAGCGCTGGCGACGTCGGCGTTCGATGCGCCGGAAATCTGGAGCGCACGCGCGGCCTCGAGCACATCCGCCGCACTCCCCTTCAGGCGAGTAGCGGCGAGCTCGGCGACAGGCGCCGAGATGAGAGAAGGCAGGACGGCGTCGATCGCAGCCTTGACCTCCGGCACGTCGACCTTGTCCGCCACACCCCGGAAGTGGGCGAGGGCGGGGAGGAGGCCGGGCGCGTTCGCGTCGATGGCGGCGGCGCGGCGCACGTCGCGCAGAGCCTTGGCGTACTCGCCCTTGCGGACGTGCAGCTTATATCCCGCCAACCAGGTCTCGACGCGGCGTGCGTGGTGGATCGAGAGCGGCTTCCAGAGCTTGAGCGCGTCGTCGATCGGGGTGGCGGTCTTGAGGAGCGCCTCGCCGCGCGGGTCGGCGTCGGGCACGGGCCCTCCTCCTTCTTCTCGCCGGACGAGGCGGCCGCCTTGCGCGCCTTGGCCTCGGCCTTGGCGGCCTTCTTCGCAGCCTTCTTCCGCTCAGCCTCCTCCTCCGGGCTGAGGTGCTCCTCGGTCAAGCTCGGGTCGTCGGCGATGCGGACGTAGACGTCGATCGCGGCGAGCGCCGTCTTGAAGAACGCAGGGTGGGTGCGCAGCTGGTCCTCGTACGCGAGCAGGGAGAGGTAGTACGAGAACGTCATGCGACGCATGCAGTACGAGTGGAAGTCGTACTGGTCGTCCTCGTACTCTTGGAACACGGTGACAAGCGACTGGTACCGCTTGAGCGCGAGACCGAGATTGCCGTTCCGGTTGTGCGCGTCGCCCTCCTCCTGCAGGAACCACAGGCACTGCATGTCCGTCAAGTCCTGCACGGCGCTCATGTCCTTCTGTCTGTCAGCAGGATTCTCCGAAGTCATGGCTCACCTTGGTGAACATGGCAAGCAGCTCCTCGGCCTTGTCGACCTTGCCAGCGCGCAGCCAGTACTTGGCCGCCTTGCCGTTCAGGAACCGGTCCTGGCCGTCGAGCAGACGCGCCTCCTCCATGGCGTAAGCGGCGCCGAGAGGGTCGCCGGCACGCTTGAGCACCATGGCCTTGGCCATGTAGATCTCGGGCAGAGTTGGCGTGTGCTTGAGCGCGACGTCCAGGAGCTCGAGGGCACGCGCATGCTCCGCCTTGGGCCGGAGAGGGTGGACAAGATGCAACGCGAGGAAGTAGTATGCCCACAGCAGGGCTGTTGGGGGAGGAACGGTGTCTGTGTGTCAGCACTGGTGCCGGCGCCGAGGGTCCTCCGTGGGCACACCTGTCCTCATCCCCTCACTTCGGCGGCGGCTCGCTCCGCTCGCCGCGCCTCCGCGTACTCACCATCACCATGCAACGAGTGCTCCGCCTCGAGCTTGGCCACAATCCCCTCCATGATCTCCCCAACCGCCGCCATCTTCTCCGCATCCGTGTAGAGTCCCTTGATGTCGACGAAGAGCGAGGGAACACCACGCTCGAGCCCACGGACAAGGTACTCCCGTGCGAGGTTGCGGAACTCGTCGCCCTTGGCCACGTCCAGAGGCAAGCGCTTCGGCGCCACCGAGCGGGGGTACGTCTCGGCGAACTGCCCCAAGGCCTTGAGCACCTTGGCCATCGCCTCGTCGTCGAGTGGCTGGTAATGTCCAGCCCGCGGCTCTTCAGGAACAGACGGTAGTACTCGAGGTTGTCAGGGTTCTGCTCCAGCAGCTGGCGGTAGGCGTCCTCGGCCTCGTCCTTGCGCCCCAGCTCGCCAAGGAGTTGTGCTGTGTGTCAGCCTAGTTGTAGGATACTTGTTGGAGCTACGCAGCAACCCACCGAGAATCACAGTCGCCTCGCCGCGACGGCTCAGCACACCCTCCTCGAGACCGCGCTGGAGCCTGTCAAAGGCACCCTGCGTCTTGCCGGCCTTGATGTACATCTTGATGACGAAGAGCAGCACCTGAGCCCGCTCAGGTGCCGTCGCGCCCTCCTTTTGCAGAATGGACTCATACGACTCGAAGACCTTGATGCCCTCCTCAAAGTCGCCCGCGAGGTCGTGTGCCACCATGAGGCCAAGCCACGAGGAACGGATCTGCGGTCTGAGGCAGAGGAAGTGGTGACGAGCCTCAGCGGCCGTCTCGTACTGCCTAGTGTGGGTTGCAAGGGCGAAGGCGTCGCGCAGGACAGGGATATTGTCCGGGTCCTGCTTGCGGGCCATCGCAAACGCCTTGGTCGCCTCGTCCCAGTCCTTGCGAGTTTTCGCCAGGATACCGAGCACGTGCCAGGTGATGTGGCTGGTCATGTCCTTCTTGATCGCCACGCGCGCCATGGCCTCAGCCTCCTCGGCCTTGGGCACCGAAGACGGCGTAGCCGGGAAGGGCAGCGACGAGTGAATGGTCAGCGCCTTGAGCGCGATGGTTTCTGCCGTCAGCTAGAGTTCATGCAAGACTACACCCACCGCCATGGTTGGGAAACTTCTTCAGGATCTGGTCCGCAGCCTTGATGCCCTTCTTGTACTGCTTGGCCTCGTAGAATTGCTGTAAACAGAGTAAGCGGGGGAGCTGGAGGTTGTCATCCGATAGCAACTCACCAGAACCTCCTTGAACAGCCGCGATTCCTTTTCAGGCAAAGCGCGGTGCTTTGGGATGGTGTGATGGCCATGCGACATGGCTTGGGAAACTGGCTGACGACGGTTGACTCTTGTTGTGCAATGATGACTTGGACGAGGTGGTCACCGTTCAGTCGTCGTTCGTCTTTGACTGATCGGCAATCGCGCGGTTGGCTTGCCCTCACCTGTTCGATCTTTATAAAGGGGGAGGGTCGGATATGTTGTGTCAAGCCGAGCAATCTATAGGGAGGAACGTCATTTGGGTGGGCTGGGCTGCGTAACTGCGACGCGACTTTTGCGGATAAGGATACAACCCCCAGCTACTAGTCACTAGCATTAATCAACTGAATTGATGCTGCAATTCATCTCGTTGCAAGTGACATGTATCGCAAGATCCTATGCATGCTTACAGATGAGGTTTCCACGTCGCAGAGTGATGGAAAATTGCTGCGGAGAGACAAGCGAGCGTGATGGTGCGGGGTTGCGGGGTAGCGACGACCGCCCGGTGTACGCGGTGTATTGCGGTGTCGATGTTAGTGATGATGTGTGCATTCCATTGTTCCTCTCCATTCTCTTCTTCAACATCTATTCTCATTCAATCATTACGACTTGCATTAGACGACTTAGACGACACGCTTGCTCAACCGTTCCAGCGACAACTGCTATGCGCCGATAGACATTACATATCACACCGCTCACGCCCACCGCCCACAACACAGCCACGATGGGAGTCCTCCACCGTCACCATCGAGGGGACGACGAAGAGTCGGAGCAAGAGGAGCACCACTCTATCGCCTCCCTCCGCTCCAAGTTCGAGAGCCTCGCACATGGCGGCGGTCTGCACCGTCGAAGCAGCTCCGCGACGCGCAAGTCTGTGCGCCCAGCTGCCAGCTCGAATGAGGAACCCAGTAGTGCAACACCATCCCCTCCTTCCCTCACACCTCGTGCGCCGTCCCCTACACCTCCGAGCTCGACTGCCAATGTCCAGGTGCCGAGTAGGACGATATCGCCGTCGTCATCGGTAGGAGTGAGTGTCTCTCAATGATCTTATGCTTACGGTGTAGAGCACATCAGAGGCGGGCAGTACGCGCCCACCACCTTCGTCGTACCGGCCACCTCCGTCGAGTTTCCCCAAGCCTTCGACATTGCCCAAGCCGGTGACGGCGCCAGTTGCTCGGTCTCCGCTCGAAACGTCGCCTGTGGTGACTCGCTCTCCTTCCCCTACGTCCTCCCTGTCGTCGATGCCGGCTCCGTCGAGGCCCACCCGCTCGCCCTCTCCGTCTGGATTGCGGAGTGCGCCGCCACCAGCGACATCTGTACAAGAAGTACATGAACCACCACGGGCTCTGCCTCGAACGCCGGTCACTCAGGCGATCCCCAGTGTGAATGTCCGGCACACCTCACTGGACGTTGACAAGAGCGCGCGATCACCAGACGACGACGCGCCGGTTAGTGTATCGGCACTGCGGCAGAAGTTTGGACAGATGGCAACGGCCCCGAAGCCAGCACGAGACAGCCCATCTGAGCAGCCCAAAGCACCCATCATGCCATCGTCCAACGCGCAGAAGCCTATCCCGCTCGCTGCTAAGAGCTCTACCAGTTCTTCGGCGTCGCCAGAGACTAGCCCACCTCCTCCCGTCCCTTCCAAGCAGCCGCCGAAGCCGCTGCCCAAGCCCGCGAGCGTGGCTGCACCCAAGCAGCCAGAATTGACTCCAGCACCAACTACCCCCTCGAAGAAGGGGCCCGCACCTCCCCCTCCTCAGTCTCGCTCAGCGTCGCGTGCAGCTTCGCCGGCTCCGGAAGCGCTACTCACAACCTCCGCGAGCTCGGCTTCACTGGCGGCATCGCCTGTCAAGCAGCCTCCTCCCCCGCCGAAGCCACGGGCGGCGAGCCCGAGCCCACAGGCAATCTCTATTCCTCAAGCTTCCCATTCCGCGCCTCCGTCCCTTCCTCCGACAGCCAGTCCGCAGACGCTTGCCCCCACTCCGGCAGCACTCAGCTCATCGCCGCTGTCATCATCACCTTTGGGGGAGAGCATGGCTTCGATGCATGCCGATGCTCACCTGGGCACTCGGCGACCGCCTCCGCCACCGCGATCCAGTGATCCGCAGTCGGTGGCCCCAGCAGATCACTCTACACCACCGACACCCGCTAAGCCGCCCTTGCCCGTGCGCAAGGCAACGCTCCCGGCTGCGGCGATCGACGCTCCACCACCACTTCCTGGCAATCGGCCTCCACCTTCGAGGGCAGGGACGATGCTCTCGACGTCTTCCTCAGATTCTGGCCTCTCCGAAAAGCCACCATTACCCGGCAACAAGCCTGCCGCTCCAACGACTATCCCCGCAGGAGACTTGCGGCCTGCGTTACCCCAGCGCCCACGCGGGGAATCGCTCAGCCACATGTCGATCCCAATAGGCACCTCGCCAGCACCGCGGCGGCCAGTTCGCCAAGCCACTGTTCAGTCTGTGCCGACATACGCGTCGCCAGCGCCGGGACAACGATCACGAGGCATGTCGATCTCCGCTGAGTCGGGCGCATTGCCACCTCCCCCGCCCTCGCGGACCGGGCCGCCATCAGCTGGGGCACGGTTGGGCCGCGCCAGTACTGTCTCAGCCTCGTCGCGGCTGGAGATACAGCGGTCCAACGGCGGGACGTCCTCACCAGGGCGCAACACCTCTGCTGGCGACAGTGACGATGACGATGACGGCCCAGCGCCTGCCTTGACCTCAACTGCCCAACGTCTCTTGGAGGAGCATCCCGATTCGACATATGCCAACAAGCGCCCACCCGTCTTCCGGCCGGACACCAATCTTATGCCTTCCACCAGCATCACAGCGTTTGCGGTGTATGGTCGATACGCTTGCGTGGCACACCACCATGTCAAGGTATACGACACGCAGCTGGACCAGGCGGTGTTGCAGATTGACCAAAAGGACACGGGACTCGACTTGCGCGCCAAGGAACCACGCATCACTGCCCTAGGCTTCCGCCCTTGTCGCGACCCAGCCAACGAAGGACGGTATCTCTGGTGCGGAAACAAGGACGGCCATCTATGGGAAGTTGATATCAAGACGGGGGACGTTACGGCGACGAAGCCCTTTGTCCACGCATCGGCTGTCACCTATATCATGCGGCACCAGTACTTTGCCCTCACGCTCGACGACACGGGCAAGCTCCATGTGTGGGAGATTCCGGAATGCGGCGAGAAGGGCGAGGCGGGCAACTTCCGGCTCTTCCGCACGATGCGCATTTCCGACCGTGTGACCTTCGCCAAGATGATCAAAGGGCAGCTATGGACCGCTACGGCGCCGGCGGTGCGGTCAACAACAAACACCGCAGGAGTGAGAGGCCCGACTCTGCGAGTGTACGATGTCCTCACAGCTGGGAACGCTCCACCACCGCGAACCTGTCTCACAACAGAATGGACAGGAGCAGCAACGTCAGCGACCGTCGTACCCCTCCAAGATCCGGACACCGTTTACGTTGGGCACGAAGGCGGATTTGTCTCGCTGTGGAACCTTGTTGGCACCGAATTGTCCTGCGTCCAAGTGCTCAAGGTGTCCACAACGGACATCTTAGCGCTCGAGGGCGTCGGCGACCACCTGTGGGCCGGCAACCGCCGCGGCCAGATCTATGTCTGGAACATCGAGGAGATGCCGTGGAGGACGAGCAACATGTGGACTGCGCATCATGACCAGCCGATCCACGCGCTCGTGGTCGACCCGTACGCGATTGCGGCAACGAACAAGCTCGTCGTATGGTCGTGCTCCCGTGACTCGCTGCATGCGTGGGACGGGTTGCGGAGCGTCAACTGGATAGACAAGCGCATGGTCGAGCGGCAACCGGACTACTGCGAGTTCCGGGAGGTGCGCGTGCTGGTCGTATCGTGGAACATTGACAGCGCCAAGCCGACCGACTTGTCTGGCAGCGTGGAGAACTCCAACTTCCTCGACCAGGTGCTGGGGTCGGTCGACTCGCCGGACATCATCGTGTTTGGCTTCCAGGAGGTCATACCGCTCACGGACAAGAAGCTGACAGCGAGTGAGTAGCTGAGGGTCGACGTGGGCAAGCTGACTGGGCAGAGACGCTTCTGTTCGGAAGCAAGAGCAAGGACAGCGGTGCGACAAATGACCGTGTGTCTGGTGCATACCGAGCCTGGGCCGAGCGGCTATCGTCAGCTGTGCGCCGCTGCTCGGCAGATGGCAGCGAGTATGTCAAGGTGCACTCTGAGCAGCTCGTTGGCCTGTTCACATGCATGTTCGTCAAGAGCCAGGAGCGCGACAACCTCCGGGACGTCAACATCACGACTGTCAAGCGCGGCATTGGCGGCATCTACGGCAACAAGGGCGCGATCGTCGCCCGCATGGTCATGGACGACACGTCGATGTGTTTCATCAACGTCCACTTGGCGGCTGGGCAGAGGCACAAGGCCGCGCGCAACGCCGACCTCGCAGCGATCATGGAGGACAAGAGCGTCTTCCCGCCCGCCGACAAGCTGTCGTACGTGCACGGCGGCGACGGCACCGGCATTCTGGACCACGAGATGGTGGTGCTAAACGGCGACCTGAACTACCGTATCGACCAGCGGCGCGAGGTCGTCGAGAGCAGCATCCAAGCCGGCAACCTCGCCTACCTCCTCGACTACGACCAGCTGCACCGCGAGATGCGGGGCAACCACGCCTTCCGACTGCGCACGTTTGCCGAGGCGCCGATCAACTTCGCGCCGACGTACAAGTACGATCCGGGCACGGACGAGTATGATTCATCGGACAAGCGCCGCATCCCAGCGTGGTGTGATCGCGTGCTGTTCACCAAGTCGCCGCGCATCGTGCCGCTGAACTACAGGCGGTACGAGATCAATGTCAGCGACCACCGCCCGGTGTCTGCGGGTCTGTCATTTACGATCAAGAAGATAGACCCGGACCGCATGCGGGATGTGTTGACGGAGGTGCAGGCGTCGTGGGTGGTGTATGGGACGGAGCGGTTGAAGACGATTGCGAAGGCGTATGCGATGTTGTACTAGTCTGCGCCGTTAGGCGCAGGCGCGTGTCGTGTCCGGGGCAAGGCGCGGGATGGCATCGAGCATGGAGCAGCTTCATACGGGTGAGGATGGTAGCAGCAGTTGTACGGACATGCATCATTGGAGATCAAGACTGTGCGCGAGCACCATGCGTGCACAGACACCAACAGATGCCGGCGGCTATGGACAATGTGCGTCAGGTATCGACGGTAACCGGCGGCAATGCCGGGCGACAATGGCCCGATTGCTGACGCAAGGCGTTCAGGTGGGCATATTTCAGATCCAGCGACTAACCATCCCCCTTCCCCAACGGTTCCCCAACACTCCTACTCCTGTTCTACATCTACCTCAACAGACATCCACTTCATACATCCACTAAGATGGCCGCCCACACCCCCGTCCGCGCCGCCCTCCTCGGCTCCGGGATCTTCGCCTCGACCTCGTACCTCCCCGCCCTCCCCTCCGTCCCCGGCCTCCAAATCGCGACCATCTGGTCGCGCAGCGAGTCCAGCGTGTCGACACTCGCGTCCAAGGCCGCCGAATTGTCGCTGACTCCGGCCGTCGAGCATGGGGAGGAGGGGCTGGAGCGCATCCTGGCGGATGAGAGCATCCAGGCGGTCATCATGGTGCTGCCTATCGGCGCCCAGCCGGATCTGATTAGACGGTGCTGGAAGGCAGGCAAGCATGTGATCTCCGAAAAGCCTGTTGGGCGGGATGTGAAGCAGGCGAAGGAGCTCGTGGAGGAGGGGGAGAGGATGGGTGGTTTGGTGTGGCGGGTTGCTGAGAGTGAGTCTCCGTGTGTTGGGCGAGGGTTGGCTTTCTGCGAGTTGTTTTGGGGATTGGCCGAGGGGTGGCTTTCGGCTGGCTCAGCCATCGCTGCAGGGATGGACTGTGGCTCGGTGCGGAGGTGGACGCGCCTACGACTGCAACGCTGGCCTGTCACGTCGTGGCCTCAGCGCCGCTCCCCATCCAGAACGCAGCATGCACCCAATCTTCACCTTTCTCCCCGCCTGGTACGCCGCTGACACCAGACTTCGCCCACGAGCCCCTCATCCACGAAGCCGCCGCCCTCCTCGCCGACCCGGCCGTCGGCCCCGTCCTCTTCTGGAAGATGCACTTCGAGACGATGCTCCCCGACGGCGTCTCGTACCACGCGACGAAATGGCGCACCGTCCCAGACTACCAGGGCGGCTTCCTCCTCGACGGCGGCGTGCACTGGGCCGCTCTTGCTCGTGTGGTCCTTCCTGAGCGCGCGCGTCCGCACACCATTACGGCGCATAAGAGCCTGCACCGCGCGCACATGCCGCCGCACGACACGCTCATCGGCTTCGCCTCTCCTAAGCCGGACGCCACTATTGAGGCGCGCGGCCAGAGGACGAGCGTGGAGGGCACGATGAAGGAGGAGGACATGCCGGTGCAGAAGGGCAACAGCACGCCTTTCGGCTCGTTCACCCTCACCTGGGCCCTTCCCGACACGGACCGCAGCAAGCGCGTCCCGAACGAGCTGTATGTCGTGTGCGAGAACGCCACGCTGCGGCTCACCAACCTCGGTCGCGCTTGGAGCGTGTCCCTCGAGCCGGGAGCCGGGTCTTCCGTTAAGCCGGTGTACAAGGAGGCCAAGGGGACGGGCATCGAGGTCGAGCTCGCCGAGTTTGCGGCTGCCGTCGCGGCCAAGATTGAGGGCAAGGAGGAGGGGGTGAATAATGGCGCGCCGAGGGCGGCGCTCTGGGACGTGGGCTTTATTGAGGCTGCGCTCGAGAGCGAGGGGCGTCCGCGCGAGATTGGGGTGGAGCTGGAGCGGAAGACGGCGGGGGAGAAGCGTAAGCGCGAGGGAGAGTAAGGGGGGAGGACGAGTAGGTTAGAGTCAACAGAACGAATGAATGGTTGGAGCCATGAACGCGCGGACATGCCAGCATCTGCCTTTCGCTCACGGCCCTCGGAGTGACCAGTGTTAGGCTCTCGCTCACGGCTCATCGCAGGCAGTCAGGACTTTACTATCACAGTATGCATGCCTCGAGCGGTGAGCGAAACGAGCTGGGAGCGGCGAGAGCGCAGCGCAATCAGCACACACAACGGCCGCTTAGCTCAGCTGGTTAGAGCATTGTACTAATACTCAGCGAGTATCAGTGATGCAAAGGTCGGCAGTTCGATCCTGTCAGTGGTCATTTTTTGTCCCCCAACAGTCTGTAGTGCATCGTTTTTGATGCGCGCGCCTTGGAGTGGTGGTTGGATGACTTGGGCGAAGGTGTGGTTGGTGGTGAGTAGTGTGAGGTGAGGTTGTGAGGACTAGTTGGGTGGAATGAAGTGGGACGGGTGTTTCAGTAGTTTCAGTTTGGAGGGTATGAGATCAGAGATGTGGGCATGCTCGATGATGAGGGAGATGGCCTGCATCCTCGCCACGTAAGCAAGCCTGCCTCCTTGGCCCAGCTCAGTTAGTCAGTGCTGCGCGACCACGCCGCTCCCCGCCTCGGGCGCTGCGCGCCCTCGGCTGTGCGCACAAAAATCCGATGCAGTTGCTATTGATACTATGACAGTGCAAAACTCTAACCCCGCACGCCGACGAGGACCTACTACAACTCTCGTTGTCGCTTTTAGACTAGGCGGCACAGCTGTCGTCCCAGAACGCCTTGCCCTCGGTCGTTGGCTTGACGATACCGGCGCGGATGGTCCAGTCGCCGAACCGCTCGCCGTCCTGGCGCTCCTTGGCCCACTGCTTGATCATGGGCTCGAGAATGGCCAGGATCTCAGGCTCGGTCACGCTCTCCTTGAACGGCTTGTTGAGACGTGTGCCGAGGTGCGAACCGCCGAGACACATCATGTACGAGCCAGGCGCCTTGCCGACGAACGAGACCTCGGCAGCCCATGGGCGCGAGCAGCCGTTGGGGCAGCCGGACATGCGCATGACGAGGGCGTCGTGGCCGACACCAGCCTCCTCGCAGATCTTCTCGACTTTGTCGATAAGAATAGGGAGGTAGCGCTCCGACTCGGCCATGGCAAGACCACAGGTCGGGAAGGCGACACAGGCCGACGACGAGAGACGGAGACCAGAGTAGTTGATGTTGTCGAGGCCCCACTTGGCGAGGAGACGCTTCATCTCGGGCAAGTCCTCGTCGGCAACGTCAGAGAGGATGACGTGCTGGTTGGCAGTGAGGCGGAAGGTACCCTTGTGGGCCTCGGCAACCTCACGGAGACCATCCTTGAACTGGTGGCGAGGCGAGTTCTCGACACGGCCGTTCTCAATGAACAGAGTGAAGTGGTTCTTGCCGTCGGCGCCCTTCTTCCAGCCGTAGACGTCGAGGTTCGAGTCAAAGGTGTAGGGACGCTCAGGCTCGAACGACTTGCCGAAGCGCTTCTCAACCTCCTCCTTGAACTTGGGGACACCAAGGCGGTCGACAGTGTACTTGAGACGAGCGTTCTTACGGTCCTTGCGGTTACCGTGGTCACGCTGGGCAAGCATGATAGCCTCCGCGGCCTTGCAGCCGTCCTCGGGGCGGACGAAACCGATGACAGTACCGAGACGGGGGTAGGTCTTCTTGTTCGAGTGGGTGACACCCATACCACCACCGACGGAGACGTTGTAACCAACGACCTCGCCGTTCTCGACAATGGCAATGAAACCAACGTCGTTGGTGAAGACGTCGACAGCGTTGTCGGGGGGAACAGCGACGGCAATCTTGAACTTTCGGGGAAGGTAGTACGGACCGTACATGGGCTCAAGGTCGCTGATGGCGTTCTGGAAGACGGGCTTCTTGTCGAGCCAGATCTCGTGGTAGGCAGTGGTCTTGGGGAGGAGGTGCTCAGAGATAGCCTTGGAGAACTCGTAAACAGTCTTGTGGACGTCCGACTGGCTGGGGTTGACCGAGCAGAGAACGTTACGGTTGACGTCACCGCAGGCAGCGATGGTGTCAAGGAGCGAGCGGTTGATGGCCTGCATGGCGGGCTTGAGGTGCTTCTTGACGACACCGTGGAACTGGAAGGTCTGACGGGTGGTGAGCTTGAAGGTACCGTTGCCGTGCTCGTCGGCGATGCGGTCCATGTGGAGCCACTGCTCGGGAGTGCAGACACCACCGGGCATACGGACACGGATCATGAACGAGTAGGCAGGCTCGAGACCCTGCTCGGCGAGCGACTCGCGAATGTCACGGTCGTCCTGCATGTAGGTGCCATGGAACTTGGTGAGCTGAGCGTCCGAGGCACCGATAGCGCCAGTGGACTCGTCGGCGAGACCCTCGAGAATGGTACCACGGAGGTAGTTGGAAGCAATCTTGATGTGCTCGTTGGCGATGACCTCCTCGGCCTCCTCGACGACGTCGACAGAGTCGACGCCAAGGGCGCGCCAGAGGTTGGTCTCAAAGGTCTTGTAGCCAGTCTTCCATCCGTCCGGGTCCGAGTCGTCACCGAGGCCGAGAGGAATAAGCTCAGAGGCACCAAGGGCGAGGATCTTGGGGTAGATGTCCTTGCCGGGCTTGTTGTAGTAGACGTAGTCCTCCTTGCGGGGCCAGTACTTGGAGTCACCCATACCGAAGACGGCAACCTTGGTCTCGGCGAGCTTGGGCGCAGAGGCGGCGGCGTCGACCTTGCCGATGGCCTTGAAGAACTCACGGCCGTTGAGAGGAGGCTCACCCTGACCGGCAGTGGAGGTGATCACGACGACGTTCTTCTCGGCAGCGAGGTTCTCGACAATGTCCGAGGCGATCGAGTCGAGGACGCGCATGGAGGCAGCGACACCACGCATCTTGGCGCGCGAGACGACCTGCTTGGCGACCTTCTCGGCGTTGCCGCCGTCCGAGGCGAAGAGGACGAGAAGGCCAGGGCCGTCGATCGAGTTGACGAGCTTGTCAAAGGCCTCACGGCCTTCTGCTTGCGGCAGCGGCGAGGTCCTTACCAGCCGACTGGGAGATCTTGACGTCGATGGCAGGGTGCTGGCGAGTGAGCTGCGAGAGGTGGCTCTGGCGGTCGAGGAACTCGGCGAGAGCGTTCTTGATCTGAGGGGCGTCAAGGCTGAAGCGCTTCTCGTCCGCGAGGTTGGGGTTCCAGCGGAAGAGGGGCCACCAGCCGCCGGAAACGGCGCGCTTGGTCTCGCGAAGGCGCTCGAGGGGGCCGGCCTTCTCGGTGCCGCCAACAATGGCGCCGTCCTCCTTCTCGCCCCAGGGGAGGTAGGCGAGGACGAGCGAGGGGCCGGTGAAGTTCTCGGCCTCACGCATGGCGTTGATCACACCGGCGTAGTCGGCGTAAACAGCAACCGACGAGACGTAGACGTCTCCGAGGTTGAGGGCGTAGAAGCAAGGTCCTTCTTGCGCTCACGCTGCTGCTTCTGAGCGTGGGGCGAGAAGGGCGAGGGCTGGGTCTCGTAGACAAGGAGGTTGATGTCGAGGCCCGAGACAAGGGCGTGGTGGAGACCCGACGAGGCGAGGTCGGCGGCCCACGAGTTGGAGACGACGATCCAGAGAGCGCGCTTCGCCCAGTGGCCCTTGGCGCCGAGGGCGACGATCTCAGCCTCGTCGGCGTTGGCACTCTGGCCGAGAGCGGCGGCAGCCTTCTCACCGAGGGCAGCCGAGTTCTTGTCGTCCTTGCCAAGGAGCCAGTCGCCGAGGGCGGCGTGGACCTCCTTGCGGGTGTTCGAGTCCTTGAGGACCTTCTTGGCGAGGTCGACGAGCTGGTCGCGCTCCTTGCGGATGGCAACGGCCTTGCCGAAGGCGTACAGAGGAGACGTCGACTCGTTGGCAGCGAGGTGCGAGGGGTCGTTAAGGACCTCGAGGGGGTGAGGAGAGCGCTGGAGGAGCGAAGTGTAGGTGGACTCGGCAGTTGGGACGGTGATGGAGCTCGAGGGGATCTCGGGCTGAGGGTGGGCGAGCCGACACGGGCGAGAGGAGCGCCAGACGAGATCACGTTGGCAAGGTCGCCAAGGGCAGAGGGCGACGAGACAAGAACCGAGCGAACGGCGACCTCCTGGCCCTCGAGAGCCTCAACAACCGAGGCCCAGGCAGCACCGTACTTGCGGTGGAAGCCTCAACAACGACAAACTCGCGGCCCTTGAGGTGCGGAGCTTGTCGGCGGGGACGGGCTGAGCGAGAGCAACGTCGACGACGTTGTCGGCCTCGATCTTGCCGGGGAGGAAGTTGAGGACGACACGCTCGCCCTCACCGTGGGGGATGAGAGCACGCTGAGCACGGCGAGAAACCTTGAGGAGCTCGAGGAGAGCGGCGTCGACGGCCTTGAGGAGAGCAGCCTCGTCGGCAACCTCCTCGGCGGGGTAACGGCGAGGAAAGCCTCAGCCTCCTTCTCGGCGACCTCGGAGACCTCGCCCTCAGCGCCGGCGGCAATAAAGTTGAAAACGGTGGCGTTGGCCTCCTTAGCACGCGAAGCACGAGGCCGTGGTCGTAAGCCTCCTGAGCGGTACGCGAGATGAGGGTGACGCCCGGGTGCGCGGGGAGCCGCGCTCCCTCGGCACCGAGATGTGGATGACGGTGTTGCCGGTGGGGGAAGGAGGGAAGGGAGGAAGGTTGGGCTAGTGAACAATTGTGTTCCAGCGGCGAGGGAAGGTAGGGGTTGAGCTGTTCGCCGGCCGTCACGCCCTCGACGGGGTGGTGGACGGCAGCCGAGAGGCGGGCGAGCGCAGCGACAAAGGACATTGTGGCTGCGGTTAGCTTTGTGGCCTCTAGCAAGTTCGGCGTACCAGTCCGGTTCGGCGCGGGCCTCTAGAAAGGCAGATGGGATTGTGAGAGAGGGAGAGAGAGTGAGGAAGAGATGTTCGACGACGACGACGACGGTAGTAGTTTTAGTTTTACAGCAGAGAGATGGGAGAGAGAGGATGAGGGAGAAGGAGAAGGAAGAGAGAGAGAGGGGAGAGTCGACTAGGTAGGTAGTGAGGACCAACTTTTGGGTGATGGTGATGGCAGAGCAAAGGGATGGTGGTGGTGGTGGTGATCACGTATCACGACATCACGAGTGGTTCGGAATCCTAATCATTTCGACTGTAATGCAAGTCCCCGCTTGTTGTTGGCTGACTGACCCCAGGCGCGCAGGGCGTTTCATCACTGTACAGAGGGCATACGGCCAGAGCCGCTGTAAGGGCAGGCTGACTGACTGTAATGGAAAAAGGCAAGCCACGAGAGCCTCATCTGTCTGGATTTATTTGTTGCAAGATGGCGTGCTTGGTAGAACAGCAGGTAAAGTGGAGGGGGGTGAGTGATCGCGAGATTCTAACTGGTCTATGGCCCAATTTTCTGATTCCGCCTCCCACTTTTTGCTTACTCCGCTCTTCTCCATCCCGCCCGTCATGGCTGCCCGCGGTTATGCTCTCCTCCATGGCCCCGCACCAGGGCTAATACATCTCTCCGCCTATGACCCAGCCACATCCGCCTCTTCCTCTCTTCCTCTCTTCACCAATGCATGGTCCAAGTGTTTACTGGTTTTACTGGGCTGGGATTCGGAAACAACCTGCATTACTACTACTGTTGTAATGCTTCCTTAGCACGCTTCCAAGCTCGCTAATTAATGTTGAACTCCGCCTGCCTTTGGTGCCTGATGAAACCCGATGCCGGACCGGATGTTCGGCGATTTGGACAGAAAAGACGCGCCATCGCTCGTCTTCTGGCCACATCCTTCGTAGTGGGCGACTACCCCCCTGTGTGTCCGACTCGGGGGGTTGTGTGGTGGGCATCGGCTCGTGCTCAACGTGTCCAGAAAGAGGCAAAGATGGCTCCCAGTCTGTCAGTACTGCTTACTCTACCCACTTGCAATCAGCTTGGAATTCCGTGCAGGTTGATTCGCCCTCATGCATCTCTCCAGCGATCAATTCAGACATCCAAAATGCCAGAGAGAGATCTGGAACAGACAGGAGGGGCACCGGGCCCATTCGTGCCTTCCTTGGCCATGCCTTTCCGGCTCCCGGGCCGCGGCCCGACATTAATTAGACCGTGCGGACTGGAATAGGAATTCGGATCGAGTTTCGACCTTGTTTTGTATTGGAATCACCGAATTCCAGAGACGATATGGCGTCAGAAATGCCACTACAGAGTCTGTGCTTCGAAGCTGCTCGCTACCAGTCAGCCGTCGATCGCTGCTCAGCTTCACAGTGGTAGACCATTGATGCGGAAAGGATGCTTGGTGGAGTTTGTACTGATTTGCGGTCAGCTGTTGCATACATAACATCGTGGTAGCGCGCTGAACTCGATCCACTGCAGCAAGAAGAGGTGGAAAGAGGTACTAGCCCACAGTTCGCATTCATGTATGCTTGGAACCCCTCCGAATCCTGAGACAGAATGAGAACAGAAACAGAAAGAAATGAACATTGGGATAAGCTTGTCCATGCACGTGTAGAGATGGGAATGAGAGATGAAGTCGAGTCAACTCTCCGGCCATCAGTCATGAGTATGAGAGTATGAACGTGCCGAAGTCACCTTAGCCTCAACCGCCGATATACGTCAGATCTGCATGTTGGGACCTGTCGATCTCGCTTAACTTCACCATCAAACGTTCGGTGACGAGAACGGAGGCACTCGTAGGAACCCGGACAGAGGAACCCGAGTACGAGCCGAGCCGCCGACCCAGTTTATGCATGTTGTTCCGTATAACTTCGCGTTCTGTGTGCACGTAAGGAGGAGCGGTTGTTAAGGACCGGTTCGTCGCGTCGCGTTGGGAGGTGGTGAAGGAGGAGGGAGGGGGAGGTGGAGATGGGACGATGATACGGGGGGTGCGGAATGTGGGTGGAGTCAAACGCCGGGGGTAGTGTTTGGTTCGTTTAGCGCGGTGTGGTATATATGGGCTGTAAGTGCCGTGAGTGTGAGCCACACCTCTTCTGCTTGTGCATTTGCGTCCTGTTCGTTTGTTGTTTAACTTTCGTACAGTTCGAGGTAGATTGAGGTGAGTTGCACGACTTCTGATAAGTTGGCTGACCTAGAGTTCCGGTGTGGTGGAGAAGTGCGGAATGCGGAATGAACTGATTGCCACAGCTGCCCGGAGAAGCGTGTGCGAGCGTTCGCTGCCTTGGCCCCTCGGAGAGCTATGGCCGTTGACCGACAGGCTCGGTAACATTGCATGGAGTTCTACCAACTTGGCGGCGAGGGTGGTGCGACCTTGCTTGGCTTCAGAATACCTGGAAGTCTGCAGGACGCACTTCACACTGCGAACGTACTACCATGGCCTGCCCAGGTGAGTCGCACCGGCGACCTGTCGTGCAATGCCGCAGCACTTGTTTGTCGCAAGAGGGTAGTGTCAGAGGCGAGCAATGTGAGAGAGGTGAGTATCCCACTCCTGGCGCACAGCTCGCTTCGTCTCGACCTGAACTGTACAGTACTGTACAGTACCTCGGTGGGGCACTGCGATGGACGAAAGTCTGAACGACAACGTCCACTCCTCACCTCTCAGAGACTACAGAAGAGGGACAAGTCCCCACATCGAACACACCTGTCTCCTTCTCCACAAGCCATCCGCCACGCTCGTCCTCAGTGGACTCGCACTCCCCAACACCTCAAAGCCTCATGGCCACTCACAACTCATCCCACCGACCTCAAGTTCCCCACACTTCCAACTAAACCACGTCGTTCCCCACAGACCAACCCTTGAAACTAACAGCACATGATCGTTACGCTGACGTCAACCGTCGACTGCCAGCCCCCTTCACATGCTCGCACCTCGCCTCCCCGTTGACGGCAGCCAACGTCAGAAGCGTCACGCGCGCCTCTACACATCGTCGGCACAGCCTTGTTACAGATGAGTTTCAAGGTTCGGTCCATGTCGTTGGCCGCGGCAGTTTGGTGTCCGCTCTACGCAGAACGGGCCGGGCATGCCGGACGAGGGCTGTGGGCTGGAGGGCTGGCTATGTGGAGCAGAGACGTCCTGTACCAGCCACTCGACATCCTCCTCTGTCTAACCCGACTTGGCAGCCTTCTCCACGTCATGGATGATCACCAGTCTCATGAATTCTCATGGGACTACACTCATCCGCGTCCCGCTCACTGCTTGGCGCAATGTTCACCCGCTAGTTCATGACAAGGTCAGTCACCTCACGCCTTCCCAATGTTACCCGCCTCCAAACCAGCCGGCGGACGAGTGATCATCCGCACTAGCAGGTCTTGGCGTAATGTCCTCGTCATGTTCTCCCGCCTCATCGACGCTTCAATGTTGTTCATGAGTCATGTGCACTGGAACGTCGACGGCTGGAACGACGACGCACGCCAATCCAATACCGATGCTCATGCCGAGATGATGCGTACTCCCACTCAGCCGCATCCGCCTCGTTCCGCCAACTGGGATCCGGGATGGGCGGACTGGACCTGGCCTGATCTGCACCAGCCATTCACCAGCCAGATGTGGCCGGACGGACCTGATTCGCGGAGAGCGCTGGAATGGGTAAGTATGCGCTTACGTTGAGCTCGGCAGAATGTCAACCAGCCGGAAGTTGCGAGTTGCGGATCGTGGGATTAGAGTCTGCAAGTGGATGACGGGCGGCCATCACCGCTGCCGTTACTCGGACTGGGTCGCGCGTGCGAGCTTGGCCCGAAAACAAGATGGACTGTTCATGCCCTCCATCTGAGGCTGGGAACGACAGTGTCCCCCTCGTCCGCAGACCAAGCGGACAACTCCACACTGTTTGGAATCAAATGGTCTGCCGGCCCGAACGCGCTCCGAGATTCGTCCGTCCTGTTTGCTTGCTGTTTGCTAGCTGGGGCTGGATCAGCTTCGCATGCTCCCCAGTTCCTAGTTTGTGAGTACACATGCGAAACGAGCCCTCATCAAGGATGGATGGACATGTCATGCCGAGACAACCGTGCGCACCATCTGCCGGCAACCCCATGCGTAGGGATGAGTTTAGCAGTGACGAGAAGTGCCCGTTGATGAAGGGGTCCAGAGTAAGAGAAAGCACTGCTTGGTTAGGATAGGAGGGGAGGAGATCAGTGCCGAGCAAACGCAGACGGGCAACCTAAGATGGACGACTGGCTGAACTTGAAGCGAAGATGGACGGAGGCGGGGAGCCGATTGGCGCGGATAACTGGTGGGATGCCGAGATACGGGACGCGTCGAGCCTAAACGGCCTAAACTCACCACGTTTGCGCGTTTCATCTTGACACCACTCCATACACATGCTAACCTTCATGCACCCAACACTCCCAATCTGGATATGCTGTCCAGCCCTCGCCAACCCTCAATGCCGGAAGATGGCTCCAGCGCGCGTTCCAGGTCCTGGAATCGCTCTCATCCGGAGTAACTGCGCATGCCCACTGTTATCCGCGGTACCCACGCAGCCTGATAGGAGATGGCTGGTGAGTGTTTGCGTACACCGCTCCAATCGCTTGGCACGGGCAGATGGCCGACTAAGCTTGAAGCTACAGCACGGAGATGCAACTGCAGAGCGCGTATTGCAGAACATGAAGTTGAGGACAGTAGCAGTCGTCGCCGAACAGCTAGCATCCATCAGAGGAGCAGAGGCCACTAGGCTGCTCAACTCACTAGCCAGATCCAGATAGCCCGTATCGAGAAGCGAGCGGGACGGCTATCGAGCTCTCGATTTCGCGGAAGAACCAGATTGCTTGGCATCGCAATCAACCTTTGCATCCGCCATCGTACCGAGATCCAAACAATGGATCTGATATTGCAGATCCGGCATCCGGCGGACTGTCCGCGGCAGAGCAGCTCCAAGAACTCGGGTCGTAGCGGGACACGGTTGGGACCTCGAGGCCGACCCAGAACATCAGTCGCGGAAACGGGCCACTAGCGCGACCCAGGACTGCATCCTGGGTCAATCTCATCATATCCGGCGGGACCGAGGATCACGAGTGACGAAACCGACCCAAAACGCTGGCCCATCGACCCCTCCCATACCCATTCAATCTCCCTCCTTGAGTCGCTAGACATCAAGCAGTTCATCAGCGACCACCAGCCATCTTTTGATGGATGTCGCCATGATCAAACGGCATGAGCACCCCTGTCCCGAGCGCGCGTGTCCTGTCGGTCCTGTCACGCGACGTCCAACGCGCTCCATCTCGTCCTCCTCCTTGTTCCCTGCCCACCTTCCCCTCGCCGTCCCAACACGAGACTCATCCTGATTCTCGATACCTCTCGGCATGACGTGTGCCTAGGATCCTCATGAAGGTCATGAGTCATAACGATCCGGTGCACTCGGCGCTCGGCTCGCCCTGAGCGAACCCAAACTGTCCAAGTGGATGCGCAGATGTGGCACTGGATCCACTACTTCTGACATACAGCACAGATGTTCGTCCTCGTCCCGTCCGGGAGTACAACGTCGTCTTCCCGCGTTCCCAGAACAGGCCTGTCTAGACTGAAAACTTGGGGTGAATCAGGACAGGATGCGGAGGCTGGTTTCATTACATGACACCAATGGATCGCTGTGTCTCGAAACGTCAGTGTCAGGTGCTTGGCGCTTGGGGATGATTGCTGCGACTAACTGGCTGGACTGACTGATCGGGCGCCGGTTCAGCATCCAGCGAGAGAGCAGGTGGTGCTGCAGACGATCCAGCGGAACGGGCACATCACGGACACAAGCAAGTCGGCTGTTCTCTGCTCGTCTCCTGACCTGGAGAACTCATAGACAGACAAACCCCTCCTTCGCAAGATATAAGACGGCGCTTCCACGACTGTTTCTTCTCCATCCGTCAAGTCAAGACCTTCGTCTCTTCTCTCGACCAACTCTCGTTTAGCACTTCCGTACCTCAAGACCCCCACCGCAATGCTCGCCGCTGCCCTCCTCGCGTCGGCTGCCACTGCGCACGCCGCGGCCGTCAACGCCGCCCCCGCCACCGATTTCTCGGCTCGTGGCGTCACCAGCCTCGGTGGCCTCCTCGGCGCCACCGACAACCAGTCGCCCACCGGCTACGTCTACATCGACTCGCTCGAGCTCGGCCAGGACCTCGGCGTCGACGGCAAGTCGGTCTACGTCGGCAAGGACGACCAGGGCATCCAGCTCTTCCAGTTCAGCGACGGCTCCGTTGCTCCCCTGACCTTCGCCCCCGGCGACACTCAGGACATCCCCATCAAGGAGAACGGCGTGTGCGAGGGCTGCAAGCCCACCTCTGGCCACGCCAAGCGCGAGATCTCCATCCGCGACCTCCCCGGCTCGATCGGCGCCAACGGCGACTCGCCCGAGGCCGGTAACGCCGACTTTGGCGATGACATCAAGATCGGCGACGACGTCGGTGCCTCCGTCGGCCTCGACGGCGCCAAGTACGTCTCAAGGACGACGACGGCACCCAGCTGTTCCAGTTCAAGGACGGCGACATTGCGCCCATTGTCCTCGCTGCCGCCGACAAGCCCGTCGACGGCGCCTCGTTCAACGAGGAGACTGGTCTTTGCGAGGGCTGCATCGACTCGTCGGGCTGGACGCAGAAGCGCTCTGTTGGCGAGGAGCTTGAGATGGCCGAGCGCGACGCCGAGGCCAACGCTATCGCTGAGCGCGACGCTGAGGTCTCGGAGCACGAGCCCCGCTTCCTCTTGACGATCCTCGGTCTGCTCGGCCTCAAGATCAAGATCGGCAAGGCCATCCTCTTCGGCCCCGGCCGCTGGCGCTGCGAGGTCGCTCGCGGCGGATACATCAACATCCGCGGCTGCCGCAAGGGCACTTACATTGGTATCAAGCACGGTGTCTACGCCGGCTGCAACCCCCGCGGTGTCCAGCTCTACCACTTCCCCGGGTGGGGTGTTGCTCCCCTCCGCTGCCGCAAGGGTCCCGTCCGCCACGGCTGGCAGGTCGACCACAACACCGGCGTCTGCTCCAGCTGCCACCACTGGGGCTGGCACCGCGGATGGTGGAAGCGCGACGAGATTGTTGAGGAGCGCAACGCCGAGTCGACCGACGTCGCCGAGCGCTCCGAGCACGAGGAGCGTTTCCTCCTCGGCTTCCTTGGCCTCCTTGGCCTCAAGGTCAAGATCGGCGCCGCTCTCCTTCTCGGCAAGGGCCGCGTTCGCGGATACTGGGCTCACGGCGGATACATTAACATCCCCCGCTGCCGCCCCGGCACCCACATCGGCATCAACGACGGTGTCTACGTCGGCTGCGACAAGAACGGCGTCCAGCTCTTCAAGTGGGGTCACGGTGGTGTTGGTCCCCTCAAGTGCTCGCGTGGTCCTGTCCGTCAGGGCTGCAAGGTCGTCGGCAACATTTGCGATGTCTGCCACCACGACGGCCACTGGGGTTGGGGCCACCACTGGAAGAAGGAGATCGAGGCGCTCGACTAAGCGAGACCTGCGAGTCCCGCAGGGACGAGCAGTGAGGCGAGAGACTATACTCGCAGCGAGGCGAGTGAGAAGATACAGTCGTCGCGTGGAACCAGTCTGCAGCACCCTCCCCGGCGACTCGTCCGTCCCTCTCGCTGCTACCGGCGTCTCTGGATATTGATATAGAAGTCGCCTGATGGGACTCTGGACGATATGTGTTATATTACGTTGTGCTGTGCGGGCTGTTGAGTGGGAGCAAGGTTGCTTGGCGGTGCATGAGCGGGCTAATGGCATCACACGAGGGGTCAGCCCGGTGGTGTAAGAGTGGCGCATGAGTAGAGCTGATTGTGTGAGGCGGATGGCAGTAGTGCGCATATGCATGCAGACGCGGGGAAAGAGACAGTCTGGATTTCGAGTCCAAGGTGCTTCTTCATTTTGGCACCTGTTTCAAACTTCGTCCTCGGAAGCCGTGTTTTAAGTCCATACCCCTTGCCTCCAATCACGATGTAATCAGCCCGGGGATGAGATCAGCCCATCCTTCCAAGCAGCAACGTGCGAGTGGAGCTGGCCGTGCTTGGCGCTCACATTTGGCATCCCCTTCCGTCGTACTCCGACCAAACCAAATCGTCCTCCGTGTCCTCGTCTCATCTCATCTCATCTGTAATCTGTGATAGCGATATGGCGGCCGGTTAAGCGGGCGGCGGAGGGGGACGCGGGGACGGAGACGCGGACACGCGACTTTCACTCCGCCCGCCCAACTACCCCCCACCCGTCTGATACCGCCGGCATGTAGTCTAGGCACGGTGACATTCCATGACATCACGGGTATTTGGCCCGTTGACCGTTCTCTCCCGACCAAGCCTAGTTAGCGACGTAGACTAATGCCAGACTCAACTTTCCCAGCGCGACCAGGGGGGTACTAACTCACTCTTGAGACAACATCTCCTAGTTCTTTTCTCCCACTCCAACAAAAGAGAACATCTAATCTACGAAAAGCACCGCACTCATGTTCACAGCACGGCGTCTCATCAGCCCGGCGGCATCGACCTCGGCTGCAGCGCTCGCCCGGCCCGCGGCTGGCACGATCCCCGCGTCGAGGTCGAGGTGGGGGAGGACGTTTGCGTCGTCCACCGTAGTGAGGGAGGGCCAGAAGGGGAAGGAGAAGCTTGTGATCCTTGGATCAGGATGGGGAGGGTACAACCTCGCAGTGAGTGACCTCCACGGCAGAGGTCGCACGACACCCCCGGCTCAGTCACTGACGCCCAGCGCAAAGTCGACAAGTCACTGTACGACGTGACGGTCGTCTCACCCAACTCGTACTTCAGTTTCACGCCCTTCCTCGCCTCAACCTGCGTCGGCACACTTGAGTTCCGCTGTGCGACCGAGCCCGTGCGCGGTATCAAGCACATTAACTATGCCCAAGGCTGGGCCGAAACCATCAACGTCGCCAAGCGGACCGTGCGAGTCGCGCCCGCCCTCCCACCTCTGCACCCTACAGCGAAGGACCTGCCCTCGAAGGAACGCGACGGAGCGGAGATGCATGCGGCCTACTCTCCCGGCGACGCGTACGACGTGCCGTTCGACAAGCTCGTTGTCGCGACCGGCTGCCGCTCCGCCTCGTTCAACACGCCAGGCGTGCTCGAGCACGCCAACTTCCTCAAGGACGTGCGCGAAGCCCGCGCCATCCGTTTCCGGCTGCTGCAGTGCCTCGAGCTCGCTTCCGAGCCGGGGATCAGCCCGGAGGAGAAGGCGCGTCTCCTCTCCTTCCGCGTTGTCGGCGGCGGGCCGACCGGCGTCGAGTTCGCAGCCGAGCTGCACGACTTCGTCACGCAGGACGTGTACCGCCTCTATCCCCAGCTCAAGGATCAGATCAAGATTACGCTGTATGATCTCGCGCCGGGTATTCTCCAGAGCTTCGACGCGAGTCTCCGCGCCTACGCTGAGCGCAAGTTCCACCGCCAGGGAGTCGAGGTGAAGGGTAATTCGAAGATCGGGGCTGTGGGGCCCGACTGGATCGAGATCCAGCCCAAGGACGGCGGCAAGCCTGAGCGCGTGCCGTACGGTCTTCTGGTGTGGAACACGGGTCTCCAGGCCAACGAGTTTATTGAGGCGCTGCAGGGTCTGGACAAGGACCCGAAGACCAAGTCGTGAGTTCGCCGCATAACAGTTTGGTGATGACCTGTTCTTCGAACAGGCTGCCATTAAGTCACGACGCTCACGCCAGGCTCAAAGTCGACCCCCACCTCCGCGTCCTCGACGCCTCCGGCAAGCCCCTCGACGGCATCTTCGCGCTCGGCGACAACTCGACGCCAATGGACGGCCACCGCCTCCCCGCCACCGCGCAGGTTGCGTCACAGATGGCCGGCTGGATGTCGTCGTCCCTCAAGCAGCTGGGCCGCGGCAAGTCGCTCGCCGACATCAAGCCGTTCGCATGGAAGGACCGCGGGAGCATGGTGTTCATCGGCGACTACCGCGCCATGGTGGACCGCTCCAAGACGACGGACGAGGGGCCGCGCGCGAAGCTCAGTGGCATGGTCGCGTGGTTCGTGTGGAGGAGCTACTACATGACGCTCGCGATGGGGTGGCGGAACAAGGTGAGTAGGGTGGGACTATGACTGGGGCGGGGAACGACGGCTGACGGCAGATCCTCATTCCAGTCTACTGGACTCTGGCAATCATCTTCGGCCGCGACGTGTCGAGCTTCTAATTGCATATGTAGCAGTACCCTATGGACGCGAGCACGGCATGACACTGAGTAAGACCTGTTGCTTCAGAGTTGGGACGCGACTCCTTGGCTTTCAACGAGGAGCCAACATGAACGTGCGGATAGGGCAGTTACTGTATGTCCCGTCTTGGCTCCAAGTTATTGCAGCCAAGTTATTGCAGCGACGAAGGGAGAGAATGTAGTGGGCAGGGCTACATGTTGTTGAAGTACGCGCGGCGAGTACATACGTTCTTGCACCTGTGCCCACGGATCTGTTCATATCACCACCACTCCGGTCTCCAGTGTCTATCAGGATGGGTAGAGCCCTTGTATGCATGGTTCTTTTGCTTGGGCATCAATACATGTGGAGTTCCTTTATTGTTCTGGCGGCAGCGATAGCGACGACGAACTGGAGGACACGGACAGAGGTAGGAATGCTCCCCCTGGAACGAGCTGCCACGAATATGACTTTTGCCCGAAACGTGACCAGGCGTCGAACTCATCACCTCCAGACTCCACCGTACGGCTCCTTTCTTCCCACCAAGATTTGCTTCCGCTCCACTTTCCACCTCCCTCCTCAATCGCTCGTCTACGCCGCTACATACATCCGATCTGCTTGCAAGAAGTACCGCTTGACGGACAAGACCCAGAGGAATACACTCATGCAAAAATGTGCACACCTTGCAGCAGCATAAAAATTGTAGGAGAAGCAAAAAACGATCCCTGCCCGACTTGAACGGACGACCTCCAGGAAGCTCCAAACGGAACACTGTATTCCAGCATTGGAATCTGACACTCTACCAACTGAGTTAAGGGATCATGGTGATTCGATGTTTCATATGCCCTTCCACTCCTCAAAAACATCCCCAGTGCCTGAGGTCACGTGCAAGATTGCCACCCGTGCCTGTAGCCCTGGGCGGCTCGAAATCTTCGTCCACCCTCCACTGAACCCGTTCCATTGAACGACCAGGATCCACATCCATCCCACTACATCACCACTCCAAAACATCGGCCAAGGACGATGGCCACTACCGCCCCTCCCCCGGCACCTGCGGCTTCTGCTGCCCCCCGCGACCCCGAGCTCGTTGCCGCGCTTGCTGCGCGCAATGCCACCTTCGTTACGCTTCTCGGTCTCATTCCCCAGCAGTACTATGTCGGGCCGAGTGAGGAGCAGCTCGACTCGCGCTGGATGAAGAACAAGAAGCGCAAGACGGGCGAGGAGATCAAGGAACACAAGCGCAGGGCAAAGCAGGAGAAGGTGAGTGGAGTGTCCAGGCGGTGTGACGAGCCTTGAGGTGGTTGGGTGTGAAGTCGTGTGAAGGCGCAGATGTTGTTGAGCAGCTGTCGGTATTTGCCCTCTTGCTGCAATACCTGTGAACATCTCGCTTCTCGGAAGGCGTAATGACCTGACACCATCTACGTGGCTTCTCCCTCTAAGGATCACCCGCTCTGCCTTCGCCTGCTCTCGCTGACCCCAGCTTGACCCCTCGAAGCTCAACGCGACCGTCGACGACGTTGCCCCCGAGCCCGCCGCCGAGTCCTCTACTTCCCTCCCCCCCGCCGTCCCCGCGGCCACCTTCCACGCCCTCCCTCCCGCCGCCTCCATCACCGACCTGCGCGAGCGCATGCGCGAGAAGCTCGACCGCTTCAAGCGGAACCGTGGATACGACGATGACCCGCAGTCGCGCGATGCGCTCGAGGCGGCGGCGAGGCAGCGCCGTGGAGAGATGCGCGACAGGCGCAGGAAGGAGCGCAAGGAGATGATCAAGCGGCAGCGGGAGGATGTGACGGCCAAGCCGGCGAAGGTGAGTGTGCGGTGGTTGGGGCGGTTGTCGGGGCAGAATGGTCGCGAATGAAGGGCTTGCTGGCTGTGCCGAAGTAAGCTCGGCGACATGAGCTGAGAGAGAGCGCTGCGAGCGCTCTATGTCTACTCGCCTCCCAGTGGCCAGGAGGAGACACCACTCCACTAGCCTCCGCATCCACAGATCTACCTCTGTCCGCCTAGCATGCTAACGAACAGACCCAGCTCATCGTGCCCGAGCAGCGCAAGCAGGCCGGCGCCGACGACGTCATTCTCCCCGCCGTCAACCTCCCCTCGACGAAGAAGACGCACGTGCCGCTCAAGAAGCTCGCCAACCCCTCGCAAGCCCTCGCCCACCTGGAGAAGCACAACTCCAAGCTCGCCTCGTTGCCCGAGGACAAGCGCAAGGCCGCCGAGGAGCGTGAGCGATGGGCCAAGGCCGAGGCGCGTGCCGCCGGCGAGAAGGTCGCCGACCAAGAGAAGGTGCTGAAGAAGGCCGTCAAGCGCGAGGAGAAGCGCAAGGCCAAGAGCGGCAAGGCGTGGAACGAGCGCAAGGCCGACCTCGAGAAGTCGCAGGCTGCCAAGGCGAAGAAGCGCAATGACAACCTTGCCAGCCGTATTGATGCCAAGCGCAACAAGCGCCTTGGGATCAAGGACAAGAGCAAGGAGAAGGGTGGGAAGCATGGCAAGGATGGCAAGGGCAAGGGCAAGGGAAGGCCCGGCTTTGAGGGGAAGAGCGGGAAGGGCGCGAACGGGAAGGACAAGAAGGGGCGGGCGGCCGCTAAGGCATAGGTCTGCTGAGGCGTCGGCGATGGGCTGATCATAGAGTGGAAGCGGAGTGCACATGTATTATCTTTAGACACTGCGGCGGGGATAGCAGCGGGGTATAGGATTACTACTGAACCCCCACCCCAACCCCCAGTCTCTTCTCCTAACGGGTGCTCACTCCCCCTCAGTGCTGCATGCCACCGCACTCAGGCCCTTGGCATGACCAGGCTATTACCGGACATCACAACATTCATCGCCGCACTTTGATACAGCCAACCACCTACGACGACACGGGAATGCACACTTCGGCATCACACTTAACTCCCTTCTTCTCCTCCGCCGCCTTGGCCTTCTCCTCCTCGGCCTGCCGGATCATCTCCTGGACCATATCAAAGTCCTCCAGGTGCATCTCCCACCGCTCCGCGTCATCCTTATACTCACTCCCCTTCTTCTCCTTCAAGAACGCCTCATACTTCTCGGGCCCCTTCACAAACGCATCGAGCTCCTCGCCAAAGCCCTCCTCCTTGTACGACAGCGGCGTACCCTTGCGCTCGCCGCCGACGATCCGGAAGATGGACGGCACGCCGATGAGCTTGTACTCCGTCCGGATCCAGTTTTCGGGGCGCCGCGCTTCGCCCTCCTTGTATTTGATGCTCAGGCCGTCTGATGTCCGCGTCAGCGGGAGGAGAGGGTGGGGAGAGGGGGGGACTTACAGATGTTGTCGGCAGAGAAGACACGCTCGATATCCGGGGCGGCGAGGGTGCACAGCTCGCACCAGTTCTCGCCGGTCTCATCAGGCGCCGACGAGGCGATAACGTAGACGGTGTCGGAGGGGGAAGCAGCGATGTCGGCCTTGAGGGCGTTGACGGTCGAGGCGGTGAGTGGCATGGTGCGGGTGCTCTAACAGTTGAGATTGAAGAGAGTAGGACGAGTCGTGGATGTGAGGATGGCTTGTCAGACAGAGAGCGTTGTTATGAGCGCTTGATCTGCTCACTGCACGTTCTTGTGGAGCCGCGGTTGCGTATCATGCGCATCATCTGTGACAAGGTGCTCCACATGGTACGCGTCTAGCTGTCTGTTCGTGTTCACGTACTAGCCTTCGATCAGGAACGACCATGGCCCCGCCGTCATCACGGCCAGCGTGCCAGTCCGCAGGAGGTGTCGTACACTGGTCTCCTCCAGCCACCCCTTCGAGCGGCCCCCGTCGAGTAAGCCGTCGAGTAGGCCGTCGAGAAGACCGTTCAGTGCGCCGACAATCCGAATAGCTCGTACGTGACGGTGCACGCAAATGGTGAACGTTTGAGCTTCGCGGCGTATGTGTGTTGTGCAGCTGCTCACGTGAACATGGTTAGCGCACGTCGCGCCGTGCCTGATCGTCAACGGGCCAACCACAGCGTGGTGGCACCCCACTACCAGACCATACGACAGACAATCTGACAGACTGTGTGAGCTGATAACGAGTCTCTGCAGAGCTCGCGTCAAGTTGGTGACGGTGTTGTCTGTGCTGGCGATTTTCGACGGTCGATCAACGGCGGCAAGCGGACCACCCGTTGCCAGGAAAAGCTGTCTGTATGGTCCTCTAAGACATTTAGGAACAGGCGGCAAGGCTGTGATCGGCCCAAAAGACTCACACGCGCAGTCCTTAGCGACTTCCGAACTCCGAGGAGACTGACTGCGGAGTCCCGGACGTTATGCTCGACGCCAAGACGCGCGCAGAGACGCGCGCACCCGCTGGGCTGCCTCGAGGCTAGATAGGCCAGCTCTCCCAGGGGTGTGTCACGTGCTTGCCGCAACGGCACATCAATGCGCCGTTGTCGCTTGCTCCACATGCCCTTCTCTCATCTCCGTTTCCATGCATGTCGCTCACACTGAGAATTATCCGGCATGCGTCGCCTGGTGGAGCTCGGGTTGATGATGGGTTGCGATATCAGCCAGAGAGATCGGCGAGTTATCTTCGGTCGGCGCTGAGCGAAATTCACCGACCGAGGTTGCCCATCCCAACATAAAAGATCAGCTGTCGCGTCTCCCAAGGTGGTTCCCAGCTCCAAACTCCAGCTTTCTCAACACTCGACTACCGCCTTCGACTGTCTAGCTCACGGCGTAGCCCTCGAATTCAGTCAGCAGAATAGAGGCAGCCCCCACCTCCAACCGCAACCGCCCTCGCCAACTGCGATCCCCTCGGCCTCCACCTTCCCATACTACAGTCAGACGTCATGGCACCCACAGCAACCACCGCTGCCAGTGATCACGCCAACGCTGGGCCTATCAAGCCCAAGAGCAATGGCGCACCGGTCGGATCCGCGCCCCTCGCCTCCCTGCGATACACGACTGAGGGGCGGGTACAGCCCACGTCCCGGACGACCAAGCCGTTCACCGACGAGGACATCCGGGAGTTCACTGAGATCTGTGAGCCTTGACCCGTCCCGAAACCTCCCCCGGTCTCATGCAAGCTGACTTCAGGCGCACAACAATCCCCCGCTTCCGACTACCCCCTCGCCACCTCCATCGTCGCCCGCGCCGTCGTATACGACGCATCCACTCTCCTCTCGGCCGTGCGCGGGGGCCAGGAGACGCGCGACGCCGCCATGGCCGAGCTGCACCACTGCCTCCTCTCCGGGCCAGGTGTCTTCATCGTCAAAGACGCCTTCGACACAGGTGTAGTCGACCGCGCCTCTCGCGCTTTTGGCGCAATTATCGAGCGCGAGCGCGCGGCCAACGGCGGCCAAGCTCGCGGTGACCACTTCGCCAAGGCGGGCGCCAACGACCGGATCTGGAACAGTTTCCAGAAACTCGCCGCCGAAGACCCCCGGACTTTCGTCGAGTACTATGCCAACGAGATCCTCGCTCTAGCATCCGAGGCCTGGCTTGGGCCAGGGTACGCCATCACTGCGCAGACCAACATCGTGAAGCCGGGCGGCAAGGCGCAGGAGCCGCATAGAGATTACCACCTCGGGTTCCAGGACGCGGCGACGGCCGCGCGGTTCCCGCTCAGCGCGCAGGTCGCGTCCCAGCTCCTTACACTGCAGGGCGCGGTCGCGCACACGGATATGCCGGTCGAGAGCGGGCCGACGCAGCTGCTCCCCTTCTCGCAGCGCTTCGAGCATGGGTTCCTAGCTTATCGCGAGCCCGCTTTCAGGGAGGTGTTCGCCAAACACATGGTCCAGATCCCGCTCACCAAGGGCGACGCGCTCTTCTTCAACCCCGCGCTCTTCCATGCTGCAGGCGATAATAGGACGGCGGACGTGCAGAGGAGCGCTAATCTGGTTCAGATTAGCGCGTGCTGGGGCAAGCCGATGGAGACCGTCGACCGCTCAGCTATTGTAAAGGCGACTTGGGACGAGCTCCAGGCTTTCGCGACTGGAAAGACTAGGGAGGTGACGCCCACCGAGGTCGAGGCGCTGCTTGCCGCCGTACCAGATGCGTACTCGTTCCCCACCAATCTCGACAACGACCCGCCTCCTCCCAATGGACACTGCCCGCCCACCCAGAAGGATCGCGTCGTGCAGGGCGTCAAGGAGGGCTTGGACGCTAGTGAGATGGCCCGGAGGATTGACGACTACGACGAGATCCGCAAGGCCTAGAGCCTTGTGCACTTGAATGATGTGCATGGCTGAGGAGGAGAGGATATATAGCTGTCTGCCACTGTCTGTACCAGCGACACATGTGAAGTAATGATTGCACGCCCATTCTGAACCGACTTCGTCCTTGAGTACGGTTGTGAGGTCTGCTCCTCCCCTCCCTCCGGAAGCCTCAGTAGTCGAGACGCGGCTTAGCCCTCGCTGGCCTCGCTTGGACTGATGTACACATGCAATGCGGTCTACTAGCGACTCTACAAACCTATCCTCTCTACGTCGCCGCCCCCAGTGGGTCCCACGCCTTGCTCCCTCCCAGCGCCGCCTCAATCTCGGCATTATTCGCCGGTGCCATATCACTCCTCGTCTCCGCCGGCTTCCTCTCAGTCTTCGGCAGCGCGCTCTTGCCTGACCCCGGCACGTCGTCGCCCAGCTTTAGATCAGACAGCGACGGGCCTGTGGCAGCGGACTCGCTCCACGGATTGGCTGTCCAGTCCGCCGTAGCACCACGCTCTGGCGCTGGTCCATTCCTCCGCTCGGCTTGCGTCTCGCGCAAGGTCTGCTGCGGCTGCCCATGCCCATGGCCTGCAAGACCGAGCCCGGTGGTCGACGGCTCGGGGTCATCCCATGGGTTGGCGTGCAGCGGTCCTCGGACTTTACGTCCCTCGCCGATGCCCGTACCAGGCTCAAAGCCCGTCATCTCGCCACCTGTCCTGCCAGTGGATGAACTGGCGCTCGAGCCTCCCCAGTCGTCCTCGCTGCGTTCTCGGAACTGCGAGAACGCGTCCGTCGCACCAGAGCGGATCTGGTTGAACGCGCTGAGTGCGCCTGTGCTCACTGAGCTCCAGTTCCACTTCTGCCCTCCAAGGCGCCCAAGGCTGGACGCCGATGTTGACGACGTCGTGCGAGCTGCATCGGGCCTGGCTGGCGTGTTCAAGGACGCTTGAGCCATGGGACTCGCCGCAGCCAGAGGACTGGCATGCGGGTCTGCATGCGCGTTGGTCACGCGTGGCTGGTAGGGCAGTGGCGCGGACGATGACAGTGGCGACTTGGGCGGCAACTTCACGTCCCGTGCATCCGTCGGCGTCGGCGTAACCAGCGCTTCCAGCGCCGGCGCCGCTGGCTCGCGAAATGTTTCGGGCATGTTCATCTCCTCGTCGGAGCGCTTGAACAGCCTGTGCCAGAAACGCACGTCTCGAGGGTCGGGCAGCAGGACGCCGAGGTCGGCGTCGTGGCCGCGTGCGTTGCGGTCGTCCAGCTCGGGCTTGTAGTCGGCGTTCAGATAGCGCGAACGCTGCGTTGGTTGGTCGAACCATTCCCAGGCAGAGACGGTGCGCTCGACATAGGGCTTCCCTGCGCCCTGTGGGACTCGGCGCTGGCGCTCGTTGTCGAAGAGGAAGGTGCCGAATTGACACGCATACAGGTGATAGTGCATGTCGAGGAGGTAGTCCTCGTTGAACTCGAAGCGTTCGGGGAACTGGCGCTGGATCTGACGCACACAGTCGAGGAACTGGTGGAACACTGGCGAGATCTCCTTGAGATGCGAGCTGGATGTGAAGGACTTTGAGACCGAAGCGAAGAACGCTTGGGCGCCCTTGACAGCGAGGCCAAAGTCGTCATCGCTCTCGTCCTCGATCGAGTCGATATTGTCTGGCGTGGCCGTAAACAGCTTGGACGATGAGAGGTGACCGGAGCGGTGGAGGAACATGTGACCAAACGACAACCAGTCCTTCTCGACCAGGACGCGGAAGCCATCGAGTGTCCGGTAGTATGGATCGAGACACAGCTGCGCAATAGCACTGAGCTGTGATGTACGGTCCCATCCGTCAGAGCAGTGGATAAGCACATGCGACGAGTTGATGTGGATGTTGCGGACGATCATGAGCGACCCGTCCAGGATCGCGGTGAGGTGCTTGAGCCAGCCCGACCTTCGCAACCGCTCACGGTCGACCGGCAACGATCCTGCGCTCGCTTCGGCCAGAGTCTCCACAATCGCCTTGAGGGAGTTCCTCATGACGTGAATGTTGTCGATGCCAAGGTACGCCTTGACGCCCGAGCGGTAGTGGTCCATGTTCTCTGTTCCTGCTCCCTTGGCGACGTTGGCCATGGCGTTTGTCGTTGGGCGTGCGTCGATAATAAGGTTGGTGCAGGTCGCACCGTAAACGGGGGAAGGGGAAGAGGGGGTCGCGAGGCTGGACGAGGAGGGCGATGGTGTAAGCTGCGCCGAGCCAGGCCCCTCGGCCGACTGGTGGCTCGTGAAGATGCACTCGACGAGACGCTCGTCCTGCGCCGAGCGATTGCCCTTGATACCGACCATGGGCTGCGAGGAACGCGTGATCGAGGCCTGTGTATTAGCATAAGTCTTGTCTCAATTGAATTGTCACTGACATGATTGCCCCAGTGGAGGTACGACAATGCGGGAATGCGCGCCTTGCTGCGGTACTTGCCCGCGTACACGAGCACCGAGTCGCTAATGCGCGTCGGCACAACGATCTTGGATGGATAGGTAGGGCAGAACGAGTAGTCGCGGTTGACGTCCGTGAAGCGCCAAGCGCGGGTACGCGAGCCCACGCCCTGCCGCGCAAACTCCGTGCGGGGGTTGTAAGCTCCCCATCCGGTTGCGGGAGGCGCAGTTGGCACAGCACTGACAGCCTCTACCGCAGCCGGGGTGATGGGGGTCGGCGTCTCAGGCGACGAGGACAGCGGCGAGAGCGGGTTGGAGACTGACGCAGCGGTAGGCGTAGTCGGCGAGGCCAGCGCAGCAGCACCCTTGCGTGGGCTCGAGGGCGCAAGCGCGGACGTGGTCGCTGCTGGCGACTTGGGCAGCGTGTAGAAGAACGCGTACAGCTGCTCGACCGATTCTGATGTCAGTGGTGCCCAGCGCCTACACTCACGGGTCACGGCGCAGTCGCGCACGCTGTACCAGACATCCTCGGCGCCGCCCTCTCCCCACTTCTCGAAGAGGAGGGTGTACGTATCGAATGTCTTGGTGCCGACCAGCAACGGGTACTTGCCAGTCGCGCTCTGCGGCAAGCGCTGAAGCACGTTAATGGTCGGGTAGGGGATCCAGATCTCGCCACTCGTGTCAACGGCCGTCGCAGGTCCGGGCTTGTCGACCGCCGACGCAGCCGCTTGTGCGTTTGCCGCCGGGTCGGGAGAGAAGAACAGGTGGTGGGGAGTCAAATGCAGCGTCCCTTCCACCCAGATACGGTCGTGAGGCGGGTCGCGCGATGTTCCCTCGAGAACAACGCGCTCGACCTTTGCGACGCGAAGGCCGTCCATGATGGTGGGTGGATAAGGGAGATAGAGACGCGTTTGAATCAAAGCAATAGCCCGCACAAGACCACGGACAAGTCGGTGGCTCATGACGCATCGGTAGGAGGCATGGCAACCACGTGGTTAGTCTATTTGCGCATCCCTGTTTATGGAAGGGCGCTTTCGGAGACACTCGGTTGGGTGAAGGGTATGCACGACCTCCTCCGAGCATCCCAAGCCTCGAATTTGTGCACTGACGACGAGAACAACACATGCACAAGAACAATGCAGCACAGACAAAGGGCGCCACGGTGGGCATGGAGAGCGCCGCAGTGTGTATGGCGTTGCGGCACCAGGGGCGGTCCGCGACGCCTCCAGATTTGTCCATTCCTTCACACACGCGGTGGTGACCAACTGGGTAGTCACAAGTCTCCTCCTCGACATTTTCTCAAGCAGGGCGCCTTCTGGCGCGGCACGCTCTCCAGATCAGTACCAAGTCTCCTATCGATGCATATATTTGAGGTTTAGTTTAGGCGCCCTTTGCCTTCTCGATCTGGTACCACGAGGCGAACTGGAGGGTCAGTGGATCCAAAGCGGAGCATGGCATTCTGCTTCCCAATGGGACGTCTGGGGTACGCACGAAGGGGAGACCGAACGAGCAGGTGATGAAGATGCCCATCTTGGCGGCGAGGCCAAACTTGTTGGTGACGTTGGTGGGGATGGTGCTGCAGAGTGAAGCGAACGGGGTGTGGGAACAGGAGCGCGCAAGAAATGGTAGAGGGACAGGGTATGTCGTTTGAATGAGTCGGAGGGAGGGCGATAGCGATTGAGGTGTACACAGAAGCGGGCGCATGGGTAGATTCGAGAGGGAGAAGGACGCGCGCGATGAGATCGGAACAGACGGCAGGAAGGACACGGTCAGCATTCCACACACATGCACACAGGCGAAGCGACGTACTGGTCGACCTTGTTCTCGAAGTGAGCAAAGCGGACCTGCTGGCGGGCAGCGACCGAGCGGGCGGCGCGGAGGGGGGCGGCACGAACGAGCATCGACATGACGGTGACTGTGGTGGTTGGAGAGTGGTGAGTGACGAGTAGCCGAGCCGTGAGTAGTCGCGAAGACCCACCTACCCATGACCCCGGCCACAGCCTGCCACTGGGTGGGTCTCGTCCTACGGTGAGGCGGGGTTACTCGGGGTTGAACCCCGTGGCGACTCAGGATGATCCCACGTGTATGACCCTGAAGCAGTCGCGTGGCGCGAGGTGGAGGTGGACTAAGCACGTCCTGTTATTGATGCGGGCAGCTGGTGCATCTCATCTCCTGGCTGTCTTGTCATTCCACATCGTTCACATCGTTTCGCTCTCGCCATGGCTGCGGCAGCCCCAGAGTACGCAGTTGGTGCGAGGTATCTCAACGCGCGCTCGCGGCAACCCTTGACATTGCGGTACATTGGACCACTACCGGGCACCGATGCGACATGGCTCGGGGTCGAGTACGACGACCCAGCACTAGGCAAGCATTCCGGCGAGTACAAGGGCGAGCGCTACTTCAACACCACCGAGCCTGGAGCTGGCGCCTTCATTAAGTACCACCCCGGTTCCAAGCCGCTGGACCTCGGCAGCGAGCTGGTCGCTGCGTTGCAAGAGCGGTATGGCGCTCTGGATGGCGAAGGTGACGCAGAAGGAAGGCAGGGACAGGACACGGTCCTGTTGGGCGATTCAGGCATTGTCGTCGAGGCTCCAGGCATGAAGGATGTGGCTCGCCGAATTGGGAGGCTCGAGCGTTTGCGGGAGATTGGCTTTGACGGCGAGTGGGTGCGAACGCTCGGCGGCAGTGAGCCTGAGCGTCGCATGCTCAAGGAGCGCTTGAAGGGTGAGCTACCTCTTGGAGATGGCCAGCTGACGACAGGTGTCAAGACGTTGGATCTGTCCAGCAATCTTGTGGCTCGGTGGTCGGACGTAGGAGAGATTGTATCTCATCTCGTGGGCCTGAAGGTGCTGCTGTTGAAGTAAGTCGATGACGCTGGGTATGTGCTAATGCCAGTCACTCGCGCCTGCAACCAGTCAACAAGTCGATGCATGATGGCGACCGGGAAACGCTTCGAGACGCGTTCGCGAACGTCACGGAGCTGCACCTAGGCAACGCGGCCCTCACCTGGGCAGAGGCTATCGACATTGCTTCGCTCTTCCCATCTCTGGAGACGCTCTTCCTCAACCACAACTCTCAACTCATGGACCTGACAGTTCGCGACGGTCAAGATCCGATTGCCGCTCTGTCCAACTTGACGGTCCTGAGCTTTGATGGCTGCCGAGTAGAGGCGTGGCAGGAGATTGCTCGAGAGCTTGCACGACTGCCATCGTGAGTACTTCCTTCCAGCCTTAGCTAACCCCAGTCTCACCACTCTCCAGCTCTCGGATCTGCCAATATTCAGCATCTCTCCCCGAGACTCCGCTCCCGCCTTCCCACATCTCACCCGCCTCACGCTTGGAAACATCCACATCTCCGCATGGGCTGATGTCGACCGCCTGGCCGACTGGACAGCCCACGGCCTCGAAAGCCTGCGCATCTCTTGCCTTGGGCATGAAGACGGGGTACCAAAACAAACGACTGATCCACTAGGTATGAGTGGAGATCCTAGGGCAGACCGGCCTATTCTTATCGCCAAGCTCCCGGCCCTCAAAAACCTCAACGGATCGAATGTCACCTCGGCCGAGAGGTGGGATTCGGAGCTGTTCTATATTCATTACGTGGAGCGCCTCGCCGCCGACCAGCGCGGCAACTGGGGTCGATACAATGAGCTTATCAAGAAGCACGACACCGGGCCGAAAGCGCCTGTGCCTAAGGCGTCTACAACCCTCAAGTCCAAAATGATCAGTAAGGTTTACTGGTAAACACAAAGCTGACCCTAGATCTCAATGTCATTCCTCCCAACGGCATGACTATTACTGTGCGGCTGCTGCCTTCCGCGACAGTCGCCTCGCTTCAGAAGCGCGTCGCGCGCCAGCTCAAGGTCCCTGTCTCTCAAGTTTGGACCGCTCGTCCTCATCCCGAGGCACCGGAGGCTATTGGTGCATGGGAGCCTGTGGAGGAGATGGACGAGGGTCAGGAGATTGGGTACTGGGTAGGGGATGGCGACACAGTGGTTGTTGTTCTCTAGCGCAGCCGAAATAGTAGTCAGCGGCGCCTAGTTGGACAGGTCCGTTGGTCCGTGACCGGCTTTCGCCCCTACCCCACCCTACGCGTCCACTGGATGCGAGCCCACCGGGCGAGATGTGCGGTCGCATTCCGGCGCAATCTATGCCATCAGGCAGTCGCCATTGGTTGGCGTCTATGCGGCGTATCTATCGGCAGCGAATATTCCATTTGGCAGACTACTTCGGTATGCCTCGGCAGCGAATTTCACCCAACATCGGTGGCTCGGAGAAGGGTGGCAACAGTTCGCCGATCATCTGGTGGTTGCCGACCTCGTGAACATCTCGGAACGACACTCGTCTGCGACGGCACACGACCATGAAACACGTCAAGAGGAATGATGAACCTTGCTGCATCATGCATACGACCTCGGTCTAGAGTGAGGTTTATGCGGTCGCTAGGACAATCACGGCCGGCGCTCGGTCCTTTGTGCTTTGTATGACGGAGACATGGCGCGTACCATGGTACGGCAATCTCCGGCGGCTAGACAAGGCAGTGAGGGATTCTTCGGATCTTGATGCTTGGCAAGGCACGGCCTAATCATGATTACAACGCCAATTAGGAATTGTGGTTATTGGCGGCTAGAAGCCATTAGGTTGAGGTAAGCGCTGGCTGAAGCTGGTGGCGACGACAACAAGTAGACGATACCGAAGGGTCACATGCTGGCACAGTAGAGTACACATGCGGCGCGGTCTCGACGGTTGGGGAGTGTATATATTGCAGGACAAAGCGACGTGCTCCCTCTTCCCCCTTTGTCGAACAAGCATACACCATCGCTTCAATGCTCTTCCGGGGATCGATCCGCCAACTCCCTTCCGCATTCCGCTACACCTCGCGTGGTGTGTCGTCCGTCGCCGCGGCGTCGACGCATGCCGCGCCAGGCGCTGGGCCCTCCGCCGGCTCCAATGGCTCGCGCCGTGCTCTTTGGGCCGCTGTGCCCCTCGCTGTCGCTGCCGGTGCTGCTCTGACTCTGAGCCGCCGCTCTCCCGAGGACGACGTTGCCGCTACCAGGAGCAACATTGCCAGCGTTCCCACCAGCGACCTCGTCCGCGCCTACCTCGTTTACACCGTCTGTGGCATGCCAACCATCGTTGATGCCGCCCCTGCCCTTCTTAACACCTTCTCCAAGTCGTCTGTCCCCGGCGTCGCGGCTGTCACCAATGCCGTCATCCGCCGCACCTTCTTCTCGCAGTTTGTCGCTGGTGAAGACTTGCCAGAGACCATGGAGACTCTTGCCGTGTTGAACTCGCGTGGCATTGGCGCGCTTCTCAACTATGGCGCTGAGGCTGAGCTTGGTGACGGACTGTCCGACGCCAAGCACGCCCTCCAGGAGCACAACTACAAGCAGGACATGCTTGCTATCGAGGCCCTCGGCGAGTACGAGCGTCGCATTGCTGAGAACGGTGGCAAGACTGGCTCGTCGCAGTTCGCCGTCAAGCTTGTGAGTACGCGCGCGTGAAGTTGGGAAGGGTGGCGCCCGTGTGACAATACGCTGACCCCACGCAGTCGGGCATGATTGATCCCGCCGTCCTCGAGCGTGCCTCGACCACACTCTGCCGTCTTCGCCCTGTGGCCAAGGACCAGCCGATGACCGCATCGATCACGGAGATTCCTTTCCCCGGTGTTCCCCAGCACAGCGACGCTGCGATTGTTGCGCCCGAGGCCAACGCCAACGCCCTCGTCCCCACCGCCGGCTCTTTTGAGCCCATCGGCATTCTCAGCACCGACGCCAACGTCACCGATGCCGACATGGAGGAGCTTAACGCTCTGTGGCGCAAGATGCGTGCCATGACTGGCCTCGCTCGCGACCGTGGCGTCAAGCTTCTCATCGACGCCGAGCACGTCGAGACCCAGCCTGCCATGGACGCTCTTACTCTCCTTCTGTCCCGCGAGTTCAACCGCCCCGAGCCTGGCAAGCCCTTTGCCGGCCCTATTGTCTTCGGCACTTACCAGAGCTACCTCCAGCGCGCGCCTTACCTTCTCGACATGGCCATTGCCGACGCCGAGGAGAACGGTTACGCGCTCGGCGTCAAGCTCGTGCGCGGTGCCTACAACGTCGCCGACAGCCGGCGGTGGATCAAGGAGGGCCGCTCCGGCGCCAACCCCATCTGGCCCAACAAGCAGGCGACCGACAAGGCGTACAACAACTCGGTGACCAAGCTTGTCGAGACCATGGCGCGCCAGCTCAGCGGGCCGACTCCCGAGCTTGCCCTTTCGGCTGTGTACGCTACCCACAACCCCAACTCGGTTGAGCTCGTCCTCTCTGAGCTTGAGCGCACTGGTCTCGCGACCCGCCAGGTCCCCAAGGCCGTCGAGGACGCCGTCGGCACCACCACCAAGCCTCCTCTCGTCCTCCGCGACGACGTGCTCGGCAAGGTCTTCGTCGCCCAGCTCTACGGCATGCGTGACGATCTCACCGACAAGGTCGCCGAGTCGCTCGACTCGGACGGCCTCCCCGTCGCGCTCAAGTACATTGCGTACGGCAAGCTCGACGAGGTTCTTCCTTACCTCGCCCGTCGCGCGATCGAGAACAAGTCGGTCATGGCTGGCGAGGGCGGTGCCGCGACTGAGCGCAAGCGCGTGACGGACGAGCTGTGGCGCCGCATCGTGGGCGGCAAGGCGTAGATGGGCAGAAGGACAAGGGAACGCAGGCAGCATAGCATGGTCAGCAGCATAGACGACGCGCGACGCGCCGTCGGATAGTTCTTCACAACACCATTTTTCATTTCATCCTCATAGCATTTTCCCGCACGGGTTGTAACATAGCATATGTATAATTATGGGTATTACAAAGGGGGTAACGAGCGCAAGCGAGGACGCGACTAACTCGTGCAGCCACAGCGAGGGCGCACAGCATAGTGAAGCTGGACGTCGTCGAGTGAGTCGCAGGGCTGTGCGACAGCACGGTTGAGCTCCAGTCGGACTTGTCGACTGGGTGGGAGGAGCTTAGCGCCATAGGCCTCACCACCCACTGCCAGCGGCTGCTTCGTGGGGTGAGTGCCTGTGTTCGGTCAAATCCGACTCGGCATAATCGGCGCGGCTGGCGGCGGCTGCTACCAGGGCGATGGCGGCAGGCAGAGATACGGTGAGTAAGGATAAACCACTGGTGAGCGGACACTCCGGCGACTCGGATGCTTGGCTACTTGGCAGCGCGGGTCTGAGAATGCCGTCTGGGAAGCTGGAAGCTGGAAGGGGTGGGTCAGATTTGTGGATGGTGGACGGCAGGTGGAGGGTTGGGGGAGGACCTACGGTGAAGGTGGAGGTCGGCAGGCTGTTCCAGCCTGTCAGCAGCCTGCAAGCAGCCTGCAGGCTATTCCACCGCGACTTGGTCCTTAAGCTTGATGCGGACTGTATTATAGGGCGAGACTGTAGCTTTCGAATGGTATAACGTATGTAGAGAAAGACGCAGCGCGCCTCTAGCAATTTGACGTTGAGTATCGGCATGCTACTGTACGGTGGAGCGGACCGAGGTGGAGGCTTGATATACAGATACATAGAAGCCTGAACAACATGCAGTGTACGCTGCGACTTGGTCCCTAAACTCGTTTGGGGTAATATTGTAGAGCGAGGCCGTGGCTTTCGAATAGTGTATCGCATGCGGAGAATGATATAGCGCGCCTCTGGCAATTTGACGGGAAGCGTACGATGGGGACGGCGGATTGCAGTCGGCGAAGAGGCTCTTTTAATAGGAACGAATATAAAGACTGCAGACGTATAACGTTTGAAAACGCAATGTGCGCCAACACTTTGCCCCAAACCTCAAGTATGTCAATGTTATAGAGCGGGTCTGTAGGTTTCGAAGGGTGTAGCGTATGCGCATAAACATATAGCGCGCCACTGGCTGTTGGGAGAAGTGTGCAGCGGAGGAGGCGGCCGATCTGTGGCATCAGAGCATTACAAAGTTCCTATATTACCCCCCAAATTTCAAAATTGACTATAAATACTGCAGAGGTATAACAACGTTCGCTGGAACTTTGCCTAAAACCTCAACTATGTCGATTCTGTAGAGAGAGATTGTAGCTTTCGAACGGTGTAACATATGCATGCAACGATATAGCGCGCCTCCGGCAAATTGGAGAAATGTGTACGATGGCTACGGTGGCGCGGTGCGGTGGAGAAACGAGGGTGGAGGCCAGATCTGTATGGTGGAGGTGTGGCTTATCCCGCTGGAGCTGCTGTTCCCGCTGCAACTTTGCCTAAAACCTCGACTACATCCTTCCTGTAGAGCGAGATCGTACGCTTCGAACGGTGCAACATGTGCAGAAGAAGATATAGCGCGCCTCTGGCAAATTCGAAAACAGTGTGGCCGCGTACGGTGCAGACTGGATAGTGTGGAGGGCGAATGTCGACGGCGGATCTGAGTTATCTCGCCGGAGTTGCTGTGACCGCTGCCAGTTTGCCCCCACCTTTCCTTGGGTCAAAATGAAGAGATAGTATAGGGGTTTCGAATGGTCCAACCAATGCACAGAGCCGTACAACGCGCCTCTGGTAATTGGAGAGATCGGGTGTGGTCGAGCTCACTGTGGATGATGGTGAAAAGGAACCGTGCATAACAGTGCCGAACAGTGCACAGGTACCCTAATGCATGTCATGCCACTCTTAAGGCCTGCAATATTGACTATAGCCAGTTGGAAGTTGATTTAGAGCACTGCTGGAGGAATTGTCGGTGGTTGCCATCTGTCGACCACCCATTTTGAGCTCACAGTTGCTGAGGGCGAAACAAAACCATGCAAAACTATGCACAGCGCCATAATGCATGTGATGCCATTATTAAGGGCCTTGAGCATCATCCACAGCCTTCGGAAGCAGGTTGGCAGTACTGGTGGAAGAATGGTTAGCGGTTGCCACCTAACGGGCGTCCAGTTCGCCTACAGTCGAGGATGGCAAAACGAAACCATGCAAAACTGTGCACAGTATTGCAATGCATCCCAAGCCATTCGCAAGGCCTTTTAGTATCATCTATACGCAACTGGAAGCAGATTAAGAGCTCTGCTGGAGGAATGGTCGGCGGATGCCACCCCTAGGTCATCGATTCCGAGCTGACAGTCGCTGATGGCGAAACAAAACCATGCAAAACTGTGCACACCATCGCCATGCACACCCTGCGATTCGCAAGAGCCTATAGTATCATCTATTCCCATTTGGAAGCAGATTTAGACAGATGGAGGAGAATGGTCGACGGTGTGACGGTGGCACTCTAAGCGCTCTACGGTGGCGAGTGGAGGTGAGTGGTGGGAAACGTTATCCCGCTGGAATCGCTGTGTCCACTTAAACTTTGCCTAAAACCTCAACCGCGTCGATTCTGTCGAACCAGACTGTAGCTTTCGAATGATGTAAGGTATGCAGAAGAAGATACAGCGCGCCTCCGGCAATTCGAGAATACGTGGTTGTGTGGTACGGTGGAGGCTGGGGGTGTTTGACTGGTGGACCTACAGTAAGGAACCACCACGCTGGTGCTGCTGTGACGACTGAAACTTTGCCTAAAACTCAAGAAAGCCAGCATTGTAGAGCGAGAGCGTGCGTTTCGAATGGTGTAACATATGCAGAGAAACATATAGCGCGCCTCTGGCAATCTGAGGATGAACGGGTAGGAGGATGGCTCAAAAGGGGAGTCGAGGGTGGTCGTCCTCACGATTGCCCTATCCTGATCCTTCCACTTCCACTCCCACCAGGAACACCGCGGCCAATGCAATTGTCGTGTATGCATTCCGCAGACTCCAATCTAGCTACGGACGTGTCTATGTGATACAGTGCTATGCGTTACAGTATCGTTTCGTGTCGTCACCGGTCGTGTGCGTCGTTGTCGCGGGCTGCCTAGCCAGCGCGCGTCTCAAGGCGCACTCGTCGTCGTCTCTTTTCCTTACGCAAGCGGGGGCGGTAAACGCGCACGCCGCAAGCGCTGGCGCGCTTTGCTCGCTCGCGCGCTACAGCTCCACCGGCCGCACATAACTCTTCGGGACCACACCCTTCACCCTCACACCTCCGTCTGGCGCAGGCACAAGCAGCTCGCACCACAGCTCGTCGAATGCCATGCCCTCGCTCGAGAGCTCGTACATCGCTCCCCGCGCGATAGCGACTTCGCCTCGGCCAAGGGTATGGTTCGGGGGCGGGAACGCGAACGTGGCGGAAACGAACGAGCCGCACCCGCCGTCAATAGGCGCGGTCGATTCGCCGACTAGTGCTAAGACGTAGAGCGGGACGAGACCCTCGACTTCGCTGTCGGTACTTGGCTGGCCACCGGGCGGTCCCGCGCCGTCGTCTCGACGGACCTTGGCCCATCCGCTGCCGTCGAGATCTGGCTCGATGACGCGCACGATCTCGCCGCCAGCAACGGACAGCTCGAGTATGCTTTCGGCGGGATAGGCGTATCTTACCCGCGCAAGCTGCGCGATTGGCGGGGTGTCAGGCTCGAGCGCCTCGAGGACGGCGGCGCGGTCGGCCTCGGTATCGGCCACGACGAAGGGCGATATTATCGCCTCGTCATCGCGTAAAGGCTCGAGCCGAAGAGCGTGGCTGTTCTGGCTCGGCGCCCGTACCTCCACCGGCCCGCCATGCGGCGCCTCGTACATAGTCGCGCGGCGGAGTTTGAGGGCTCCGCTAGTTAGGCTGCGTCGGATCCGTCCCGCGCCGCCGTTCGAGAATGTGCGCCGGCGCGATTTCAGGCCCGTGCATTCGGGGTCGACGTGCAGTGCGCAGTGCTTGTGCAGTGCCAGGCCGCAGTGCCGGCATGCAAGCTCGGATTTGAGAGGAGACCAGATGTTCTGCTTGCATGCGTCGCAGGGTGTGGGCGTGGCGAATGCGCGGTCTTTGAACTCGTGCGTCATCTCGGGGCGTGGGTTAGCTGTGGTTAGTTCTGTAGCGCAGAGGACTACTCACGTCCAAGAACGGCCTCGAGGCAGGACATCTCCGCCTTGGTCACGACGACGCGACGCTCGATCGATCCGAGTTCGCGCAGGACGCTCATGCGTTTCTCCCACATCTCTTCGGGATCGCCGAGGCCGCGGTTGGTCGAATACTCGAGACACTTCTGGCGAATGCGCGCTAGTTCCTCCCGCTTCGCTGGTGCAATGCCCTTGTTGAACCCGTCAGTCAACGAGTTGTGCTCGGCCGACGAGATGAGCCACCGGTTCACGAGCCAGTTGCGGTCCTCACTACGCGCCGTGTCGAGTATAGCCGTCTCGTCCTGCGCCCATGGAGGGGGTATGAATTCGTAGCACTTCAATGACGGGTGCGACGAGTCCATCGTCGGCGTCTCATCTGGGATCGTCGCGCTCGACGATGCCGATAGACCAGGCGTGGAGATCTCCGAGGCGATCTGCGAATCGTCGTCCCGGGTGTTCCACTCGAGGAAACTGTCTTGATCCTTGGACAGGTCGACCATGCCATACGTGCCCGTGACGCGGCGGAGGACGTTGCCGAGCAAAGCATAGTGCGCGCGGTCCTCCTCGACGTGGTGCTGGAGAAGCTCGAGCATCGTATACTGGATATGCCCATACAGCTCGCGCGCCTCCTCGCCCCATCCGCCTGGACCGCCGCCCTCGGCGATATCACGACCACCGCCTCCGCCAACGCCCTCGCCAGCGACAGCGACGACGTACGCCTTCTTGCGGTCCGAGCGCACGCGCTCAAGATCGCTCGTCAACTTCTCAACCTTGACCCACTCGGAGCCGAGCTGAGGGGACGTTGTCTGCTCGGGCGGGACACACTGGCGTAGCTTTATCTGCGAGTTGTGGTGATCGCGAACCGCATTGTCAAACTTTGTCCGCGCGGTGTCAACACGTTGGCGGCCGTCTTCCCAGCGGGTGCGGATGTCCTTGGACCAAGCGCCGAGACGGCGGGTCGTCTCTCCGCCGCGCCTGTCTAGCTTGCTCAATGGGTGGCCTAACTGGCTGTTGAGCGTATTCGGCCGCTTCATATACAGATCAGCGACAGTGGCCATCTCAGCGAGGTGAGCGCGCATGCCCTCTGTAAGTGTTGTAGCTGGCGGCTTGCGTCCGCCAGGCGGAGGTGTGTTGACGGCATCGAGGCGCGACTCAAACTTCTTGACTGCAGCTTGGAGGGAGCGACCATACTCGAGTTCGATGCGACCGATGGTCTCGATGAACTCGCGGTAGTCGCGCGCTATGTCGAGCGTGTCGTGCAGCAATATGAGCGGGCTGGGCGTGAAGGTACATGCTGGCGGCAGGAAGTGAGGGCGCGAGGGATCGTGTACCCAAGGCTTGCCCTGGGGCATGAGCAGTCTGGGCTCGTCTGTGATGGGCAGTGGCTTGTCCGCCTCGCCCACCTCGATTGTGGACTGACGCCTAGACGCAGGTGCATGCGGTGTATATGGTGCCTTGACCGTGTCGCCCGTCATAGCTGAGGCCGGCGACGCCGTTGTTGTGGGCGTCATCAATTGGGGTTGGCCGTGGCCGTGGGACTGGGAAGAGGCAGGCGGTGTGGTGGGCAGCGTCTGGGAACGGATGGGGTGTGGGGGATATGCCCGCTGTGGACTTTGTTGTGGGTATTGAACAGGTTGGGCGTGCTGGACGTGTTGGACCTGGGAAGGGAGACTAGGGTGGGAATGATTGGCGTGGTGTGGACGCTGCGCTGCGTATGGATGATGCGGCGCCGTGTGCTGGTGTGGGAACTGCGACGGAGGGTATACAGGAGCCGGCGCTGGCTTTGGCTGTGGCAAGAACGCTAGCTGCGGCTTGGACGTTGGTGAGGCTGGCTCGGTTGTCGCCGATATGAGAATACTTGGCGGGTATCCTCTGCTCGTGACACTCAGCTGTCCGTGGCTGAAACTGTGGCGCATGTGAGTGGGCGCCTCGACGCCATGAGGGAATGAGCTGGGTCCGATGGAATGGCCTTTGGTCTGGACATTTGGGAGGGAGCCGCGCTGTCGTCCGCCATTGAGGTTGGCGAAGGCAAAGCTGGGATACCCGCCGTCGAACTCTGGGTATACACCTGCTTGGGCGCGCGGGTCCACATCGGCGCTGGGTGCCCATGTGGCTTCGACCATGGGTGGGTGTTGGGTATGGAGGGGTGTAGGAGTTGGGTTGGGGAGGAGTTGGTTGGTTGGTGGGTATGAGTTGAGGACAATGGTGGGTTCAAGTTGATGGGAAGTGGGAAGTGGGAAGTGTGAGAGGGGGCGGGGGGGTGTGGGCCTCCTCGTTGTTTGTTATGACCAGCGATCCGTGTAACAGTTGGTCGATCGCGGCTCGAGCTTTCAGTGGCGAGAATAGAATAAGACCAAAAAGAACAAGATGGGTGGATCAAGGTGATGATGCGCGCTATCTGACAAGTGTGACGAAGGAAGCAGGAATGCGCGTGACTGCAAGAAGTGTTAATGATGATGATGACAGAAGCTCTGACGGCGCGATCAAGTTCAACAGTTCGACGACTAAGGGATGCTTGGTGGCGATGCACCCTTCTCTCTTGGGATGAACCCTCAAGCCACGCGCCTCGGATATACAATCTCCCAAATCCAAATCCAAATCAGTTAACGTAAGGCACCACTTGTTCGCATATCCCCGCTCTAATTACCTCCGCCCTTCTCCAAATGCTGTGAGCTTGGGAGCCTTGGCAGAGTCTCGGTGCCAAAGATGGACCATGACGTCGAAGTACGAGAGTCATGTGCCTCGGCGTATTACAACGTCTTTGTTCTACGACGTCGTTCCGATAGTGAGGTGAGCTGAGTAGGCGGAATGTGAACGTCGGAGGGGAGCCACTAGGTGGAGTTGGACGCCGAGATTCGAGATGGCTCGCTCCATAACATGCCAGCCAATCCACTTTGTCACGCTGATCGATACGATTACAACTCGTCGCTGCACCCGCGCTACAAAATGACATCACCAGGGTCAATAGGGCAACGTCGTACTTCCATCCATCCATGGCTTAGGACTACTGCGCAAATGCACAGCACCCACTAGACCTCTGCTCTCCTACCGAGCCTACCGACTGCTCGCTCAAAAGATAAGTCGCGTCGCCCGCTGATAATCGACACAAGCGACTACTCGGCAAGCACGTGCCACTCGAGGTCTTATGCTATCATCAGCGGTTCAACGATCTCAGCATAATTTACTCTGCGATCGTTACGCAAGCTGCGATGGAGTATGACTTGCTTCAAGCTTGTTGGGAAGTCGAGCGCCGGATTTCGGGTCAGACGACAAAGTGGGCACCGAAATCCTTAAGAGGGTATCCTTGAGAGCGTGGCGCAGGGTCGAGACCCAAAGTAGGGTCGGATTAGATAGAGTTGGAGAGATCCTAATCGTCCGAGTGGAAACTTTGCAGATTAGGGAAGTAGTCGTAGGCAGACTAGGGAAGCAGGCTGAAGGGACGACACCACGCTGCCATTAGGACATTTTCCGACGCGGCTGGCGCGGGGCAGACAGACGCAGACGCCAAAGGATACTTGCACAGCATAGTACAACACGTTTCGAGGCCATTACTAGCCGACCACTACTGTGGCACTACTGTACTACTTGTCTACAGATGTCTCGGTCTCCACTCCGCGGGCGGCTCGGGCGTAAGCGGCACATTTAACTGCTCATCGTACTCAGCCCACCTCGAGCGCTTATCGATTTGAGGCCCAGCCTCACGCCAAGGGCTCGATGCACTCCCTATCTTGCCCTGCCAACTGGCGGACACAGCTTGGCTCCCCTGCTCAACCCCGTGGCTAGCGGAAAGGGAACCCGCCACTATCCGTCAACGTAAAGTCCTCCCAGAAACCATCGAGATTGAAGCCGACGTCCATGTCGACCCCGTCAAACAGCCCCGGAGGCACCTGGTCGAGGTCAAACAGACCCTGTCCTTGCTCCTGCGGCGGCGCGAGATGGTTACCGTGTCCGTGTCCCTGCTGGGGATGCAGGTGGTCATCGGACGGCCTGTCCATGCTCAGGTCCACGCGAAGGGGGAGGTCAGCCTCGGGTTCGGGCGTCGGGAAGCGCGACGGTACGGCGCTCTGGTCGCTCAGCTCGGTGAGGCGGCGCGAGAGGAGGCGCAGCATGTGGCCGTAGCGGCACGCGGGGTGGTCCTTGTCGGGGCTCGCGAGGAGGAGGGCGGCGCAGACGCGTTCGACGAGCTCGGTTGTTCTGATGTCAGCGGGTGTGTGGCAGAAGGGAGAGTGGTTGTGAGATATAAGGACGGCAGGGAGGATGAGAGGCAGTCGGGAGGCGGGTACGAGTAGCGTGGACAGAGCAGATACTCACTTCGCCACGTCGGTCTTGGCGACCGCGCCAGAGTACGCCGCCTTGAGCGCAAACGTCCCGCTGTATGCAAAGTTGATGAGATACCTGCTCGGAAGATACTGCAGCACGCCACTCGCTCCCAGGCGCAGGCAGATACCCAGAATCTCCTGCGCCGCGTCGATCGAGTCGTAGATAAACAGCGCGTCAGGCGACGTAGCAGAGCCGCGCGGGAAGATCGACACCACGCCATTCGAGTTCGGCCGCTCGCTATCTCTCTCCTGCTCTGCACGCTCTTGGGCGCGCTGGACGTGCGCCTGGAACGCAAAGGCGGCGACGTACAGGCGCACAAAGTGGTATGTGCACCAGGTGAGTTCGCGCGTCGAGTCGAGGCGCCATACTTTGTCCTTCCATGCGACGGTGAACGAGTCGAGGGCACGGCGGAAGTGGTCGAGGAACTTGAAGTACTCGCCCTTCCGGACTAGGTTCTTGGTGCGCGAGGGCGTGGAGAAGAGGATATCGTGTGCGTTGGTCATGATTTGTGTGAGCTCAAGGGTCGCTTGCATCATCGAGGCCGAGTCGTTGGCGTCGTACAGTGCCGGAGAGGGGGCGTTGGTCGACGGCGTGTCGCCCTGCTGCTGCTGCATCATGTAGGGGAAGTTGACGCGGGCGGCTGCTTCGCCGGTCTGAGAGATGTCCGAATATCCCTGGAAGCAGATGGTCGGTCCACGGCTCCAGAAGGCCAGACCGGTGCGTAATCCGAGAGTGCGGTCGTAGAGGTAGCACCAGGTCCACACGCCGCGCGCACGTTCGAGGTCGGCGTTTCGTTCTCCGTCCTCGAGTGCGAGCTGGTCGAGACCAAGGCCATAGGCAGCACGAATGGCAGTTCCTGTGAGCGCCCAGGAGCGCCGATTCTCGAGGCCATGCAGCCCCTGTGGTCCTTGGCTCACTGGTCCAGCCATGTCGACGGACGTTGAGCTGCACTTCTCCCTTGGCAAATTCTCGGCCAGGATGAGCACACCCTCGACAAAGCCAATACTTGGCTGGAAGCCGGCGCAGGCGTAGTCGGCAAGAACTTCGCGGATGAGAGTGTACGTCTTCTCGTGCACCTCCTTCATGCCAGGAGCCGGATGATGCCGACTGGCAACGCAGACGATAGACGAGAGCAAGAAAGGGTCATCCCGACCAAGGGCAGCGAGTTGCGCCTTGTTGTGGGGGATCCTCACGGTCTGGAAGATAGGGAGGACGGGGTGATGGTGCTGGAAGAAGACTTGGACAAGCATCTCGAGCCGCCGCTCGTCAACAATCCCGCGCCGGATGAGGACAAAGTCGTTCAGGCTTAGCGGCCCGCTGTCGTCGGCCCACGCCACTCTCTTGCGCTCAGTTCTTTGTTCCTCCTTCTCCTCTGTTGATCCGTCGCCATCAGCGTCGGTTGCAGCCTTGGCGAGGATCTCCAGGGCATCCGTCTCGTTGTTGAAGCTTGCGACGACGATACGCCGGGTGGCATCTGGCTCGTTCTGGGTTCGTCTCCGTCGCTGTCCAGTGGGGTTGTTCGGCGATGCCGTCGACACTGATCCATGGCTGGACACTGTTGTGTTCGTCGGAGGGTCGACATACGGCGACATCTTGGTTTGCTCGAACCCGCCTAGCCCCATCGCCTCAGCCCAGCCGGGTCGAGAATGCGACTGCATATCGCCACTGGTCTCGACCTGGCCTGGCATCTGCGGGCGGCGATGAACAGGGGCGCCATGAGCACCATGACTCGGGACGACGAGACTGGGTGCGCTAAAAGTATTCGCGGCTGGACCAGAGGGGCTGATATGTTGGAACCCGCTGCCTGATGAGGAGGTGGCTGGGTAGACTTCGGGTTTGAGGTCGTCATCGCCCGTCTTCCTGCGGCGTTTCTGCTGATCAGCTTATGCGCCCGCCCACGCTCCTACTCACACTTGGGAGGAAGATGCAGTTGCGCTGCTCGCGGCGGCATCGGGTACATGGCGGCTCGGACGGCGCGTTGACGTCGCCGAGGTCGCACTTGGCCTTGCGCAAGCGGCAGTGGACCTGGGGTCAGCCATACAAGAGGAGGGGGAGCAGTGGATGGAAGAAGCGAACGGAGAGGCAAGGATCGGGGGAACATGCAGAAGAAGGGGCATGGAGGGCAGCCCGACGAAGAGGAACAGGATGACGAGCGGAGCTCAGCAAAGAGCTCGAACGCCGTCCCAGTCCTGGACGGGCTGCAGCCAGCATCACGTGCCCCGGTCCCGGCAAGCCCAATCTCCGCCGTCTCATGGATTGTACACCGCGCTAAGTGATGAAGTGAGCGGAAGATACCCACACAAGCCCGATACCCGCGCTTCGGCACGCGGTCCTCGTCCTTCCGCTTCGTCCCGCCCGTCGGCGTGCCCCCCGCCGACGAGTGCCCCACTGACGCAGGTCCGGCCGACGTGGCAGCGAGCACGTCCTGCATCGAGGCGCCCGGGGGAGGCGAGAGGCGGGATGGGGGATGGGCCAGGCGCATGTGTAGTCGAGCTGCTGGTCGAGTTCGTTGGGGTGGGGGTGGTGGGTGGGGCAGGCCGGGATGTCCGGAGGTGGGCGGGCGAGGCGGCGAGGAGAGGCGCGTGGTAGTGCGGTCGCGCGCGCAGGGGCAGGGGCACCGAAAGGAGGAGGAGGCGGGGGAGTAGAAGGGAGTGCGGGGACGGATGGATGCGGTGAGCGATCACCTTGAGTGATGTTGAGAGTCGAAGTCGAAAGCTCGAGCGAGCGAACATGCGGTTCCGGCTAACAACGCCTCCTGCCCGCGCTAGCCGGGACGTTACGTAATCCCCTCATTTAACCGTCTGTGCATCGATCGACCCAAGGTATGGCAGGTTTGTCATGTACGTTGCATTCCCATGTACAGTATGCTTATGAAGCAGGGCGCGGGGATGTGATCACTGCTCTATCGAAGTCAGTGGGAGAGGAGGAGGAGATGCGGAACGTGTCTGGGGGGGACGAGTTCCGGAAAGTGGCGGCAGGCGGCAAGTCGCGGGCACCAACGAAGTAGCTGAATCCGTGGCGGCGGAGGTGGGGTGTGGGGGCGGGGTCCGGGCCGGCGTTGTGTATCCTCCGTCCTCCAATGGTGGCGGCCCGGCGCCAAGATGCTGAGATCTGATGCATGACGAGGTGCTTGTCCATATCTGGTCTGCTCTGCTCGCTGTTGGATGCGGGAAGGCGTCGAGAGAGTGTCTGCACGTTCCTCTCCTCCCACCTGTTCATGTGGCCGAGGAATCGGCAGGACATGTGGCCCATAACACTTATCCAGCACAGCAGCTATGTGCGCTCGTCTGCGGGTGGAGGTGCAGATGCATACTCCAGGCCTGAGTGGTCAGCGAGGACTCCGAACCGATGGTGCATGCAACGACGAGCAGCAGCACTGAAGTCTAACACCTCAAGCAGGCTGTAGGCATCCTGAAGCAATGCACCTCACATCCCACCAATCGAGCAGACGACAGTCGAACCGAACACAGCAGTACAGCGGACAGCAAGAGAAATACGTCGCGCATCCTAAGCGAGCTCATCTCCCCTACCCAGTAAACAATTCGCTTACGATCCCTGCTCTGTTCCAGCCTCTACCATCACCAAGGTCGTCGCCAACGCGCTTCCCGCTGTGCCTCGACGACGGGGGTTCAGTGTGCAGACGTCCCAATTGAGTTGTGTAAGGAGAGGGGGTTACGAGAATGGCTCGGCTCGGGCCAGGTTCTGCGTTGGGCTCGTGCTGGGCTCGTGCCTTCACCCGCGGACGAGGCGGACGCGTTCCCTCAAGTTTCAATGAGTGGCCCCGCCCGCAGTCTGGTATGGCTGTCGATGCATGCTCCCATTTCGGCCTCACCACAGCTTGTGCAGTATGGTTCGACGCCGCTGAGAACAGGTCCGGTGCCGCTGTACCTATCTGCTCGCTAACTTGCTAGCTCGCTAGACGTGATGGCACGTAGCTGACCGCATCTAGCCACTTGAGACACCAGTTCGACTGTCTCGTTCTAGCTTCCCCTCGCCGCCATGCCCGATGCGTCCCGCTGCCTCATGCACTACCTAAAAGTTCTGCTCGTTCCTCTGGACCTGCTTCGGCCGACCTGCAACCGCGCTCCTCATGCCCAACCTGCGCCGCCCCGTTGCCCCCAGCGTACATGCGGTCTTGTACATTTACAACGCGCCTGAGGGGCAGGCTCTGCCCTCACCCCCTCCGTCGTCTCTCCTCCACCTCCGCTCCTCTCGCCGTCAATGAATGAATGA